>OY740800.1:48249574-48869574 GCA_963514005.1 Raja brachyura | reverse complement strand
TGCCTGTACACCAACAGGAGCGTACACAGTGTTCAGATTATCTAGTAAAAACACACCCACGACGCACACATTGCTTTAAATGGGTTAGGGTTAGAGTTTGACACTCAGGTCAAACATCCTTAATGAGTTAAATCAGCAACAAAACAAAGTTATAGTGATGGGGAATAAGTTTACCCCAGCACATGCCAACATTGGCAGATTGAGAGGAGACTGACTAACCCTGGCAGATATTTCTACCAGCATAGAGCCCAGACTTTTGAGACTCTGGGTGGAAACTAACAGGAACTGCTCGCTCCTTAGAGGAAGACGGGATAGGAAATTGTACCATTGCAGATGTATCCAAATCAGAGATTTCAACCAACTGCAAAAAATACATACTTGGAAGGGCAGCATTAACAAAAGTGAGACTTAGCCACAATGTTAAACTCTCCCTGTAACAGGAGCCAACTACAACCAGAGAACATGGCTCTATCCAAAAACAAAGTGCTGGAGGCATTCAGCAGTTCAGGCACAATCTGCCCGACTGCAAGTGGAATGGACAGATGACACCTCAGGTCAACAACCTTCCTCAGACTGATGAAAGAGAGTGAAAAGAGGCAGAGGCACGCAGGACAAAGCCAGCAAGGAAATAGGTGGTACATGTGAGGCATGATTAACATATGGATGGAGTGAGTGCCAAAGGCTCAAGGAGAAAGGGACAAAAATGCCAAATAAGGAGAAAACTGAAATATGAAACTAGGGGAGATATGGGTGGAAGGGAAAGAGGGAATATGGGACGAGAGATGAGCGTACAAGAAAGGACTAGTTAGTTATTACTATTTAGTTATTACTATTTAGTGGTTACTAAGTTATTACTCTTTAGTTATTGTTATTTAGTTATTACTATTTATTTATTACTATTTAGTTGCATTTAGTGGTACTATTTAGTGGTTACTAAAGTATTACTCTTTAGTTATTGTTATTTAGTTATTACTATTTATTTATTACTATTTAGTTGCATTTAGTGGTACTATTTAGTGGTTACTAAGTTATTACTCTTTAGTTATTGTTATTTAGTTATTACTTAGTTAATGAAGGAAAGTACGCTCATCTCTCAACTCATTGTCCCATATTTCCCTTTTACCTTCCAGACCCACCTCACACTGGTTTTACATTTCAGTTCCTGTCCTTATCCAACATGCTTGATCACTTTCACCTTCAGCCTTTGGCACTTACTCCATCCATTTGCCCATCACCCACTCACCTGTAATCCACCCATCACCTGTCAGGCAGTGCCCAACCCCCACCTCATTTCCAGCTCTCCCCCGTATTTCAGACTGAGAGCTCCCAACCCGATTAGTCATCTGTCCATTTCTTCAGAGGTTGTCAAACCCACCAAGTTCCTCCAGCACTGTGTATTCACTCATAATTCAAGCATGCAGTGGCTCGTGTTGCAAAAAAAGTATGCTTTGCAACATGAGGAATTTCATTTACCACACACTCATACCAATAAAAAGCGACACAACACAAAGTTCAAACTCTTCCCTTTTTGGCCTCCCGTTGACGGGACAATATTGACGTGTCTAGGGTTCTGCTTCAGGGGATGAATCCCAGCTCACTCGGGGTCTAGCCGAACCTTTTGCGTTCTTTGGAGCTTCCTGACATCGGTCTACCAGAGACTGCGAGCTCCTCCATGTTGAAGAAACAAATTTGGAAAATCAATCAATAATTTAACACATTTTTCCCATTAAACAGAAGAGGGTTAGAAATACATACCTTATCTTCCTATGACATCCATAAAGACCAAATCCAGGAAGACTATGCTGAAAAATCATATTAACATAACATTTTAATGTTTGAAATGTTCCAACGTCCTTCTCTACAATTAGAGGAAGTGCGGGAGTAACTCAGTGGGTCAGACAATCCTGGGTGAGAAGATTCTAGTCCTCAATGTAAAAACACTTGGACAGATGGACAATGACTGGAGATGCATCTCCAACCAGGACCAGTGTGTCTCTGCAGTCAGGACTCCTACAGTTTGGACCAATATTAATGTAGTCCAATATATTTAGACTACCTTAAGAGTTTAAGGTCCGAAGAATCCAAACCTAGAATTACCAATCCATGTTCTCCAGTGATGTTGCTGCACCCATCGAGTTGATCCAGCACTGAAACAATTTACAAGCACAGCAACACCCCAGTTACATCAAATACCCATTATATCTCCAAACCTTGTTGCCCGATGCCTTGCTCTCCACTGGGACAATTAAACAAACATTCAGTGGTGTCCAGATAGTTAAAATTACCTTGAAAAACCCAACCCCCAAGAGCTTCAGTCAAAAACATTAAACTCCACTTTTCATGTAACAAGAGCCAACTACAACCAGGGAACATGGCTCTGTCCAAAGCCAAAGTGCTGGAGGCATTCAGCAGTTCTGGCACAATCTGCCCGACTGCAACTGCAAAGGACAAATGACATCTCAGGTCAGCAACCTTCTTCAGACTGATGAAAGAGAGTGAAAAGAGGCAGAGGCACGCACGACAAAGCCAACAAGTAAATGGGTGGTACATGTGAGGCGTGGTTAGCATATGGATGGAGTGAGTGCCAAAGGCTCAAGGTGAAAGGAACAAAATGCCAAATAAGGACAGAACTGAAATATGAAACTTGGAGAGATATGGGTGGAGGGGAAAGAGGGAATATGGGACTGTTTTGAGAGACGAGCGTACAAGGACCTATTTAGTGGTGCTATTTAGTGGTGCTATTTAGTTATTGTTATTTAGTTATTGTTATTTAGTTATTGTTATTTAGTTATTACTATTTAGTTATTACTTAGTTAATGAAGGGAATTATGCTCATCTCTCAACTCCTTGTCCCATATTTCACTTTTACCTTCCAGCCCAAATTCACCCTGGTTTTACATTTCACAGATCCTGTCCTTATCCAACATGTTTTATCACTTTCACCTTCAGCCTTTGGCACTTCTCCATCCATTTGCCCATCACCCACTCACCTGTCAGGCAGTGCCCAACCCCCACCTCATTTCCAGCTCTCCCCCGTATTTCAGACTGAGAGCTCCCAACCCGATTAGTCATCTGTCTATTTCTTCAGAGGTTGTCAAACCCATCAAGTTCCTCCAGCACTGTATTCATTCACGATTCAAGCATGGGGTGGCTCGTGTTGCAAAAAAGTATGCTTTGCAACACGAGGAATTACATTTACCATACACTCATACCAATAAAAAGCAACACAACACAAAGTTCAAACTCTTCCCTTCTTTGGCCTCCCGTTGACGGGACGATCTCGACTCCTGTAGTCAGCGGTCGGGCCGTCCGTGTCGTGGGTCCTGAATCAGGGGGTTGAATCCAAGCTCACTCTGGGTCTAGCCGAACCTTTTGCAATCTTTTGGAGCTTCGACATCGGTCTCTACCAGAGACTGCGAGTTCCTCCATGTTGAAGAAACAAATTTGGAAAATCAATCAATAACACATTTATCCCATTAAACTGAAGATGGTTCGAAATATATACCTTACCTTCCTATGACATCCATAAAGACCAAATCCAGGAAGACTTGATGCTGAAAAATCAAATTAAAACATTTTAATATTTGAAATGTTCAAACAGCCTTCTCTTCAATTAGACAAAGTGCAGGAGTAAATCAGTGGGTCGGACAGTCCTGGGGAGAAGATTCTAGTCAAGGTAAAAACAATTGGACACGTGAACAATGCCTGGAGATGCATCTCCAACCAGGACTATGCAGTCAGGACTCCTACAGGTTGGACCAATATTAATGTAGTCAAATATTTAAACTACCTTAAGAGTTTAAGGTCTGAAGAATCCCGATCCAGAATTACCAATCCATGTTCTCCAGCGATGTTGCTGCACCCATCGAGTTGCACCCAGCACTGACACAATTTACAAGGACAGCAACACCCCAGTTACATCAAATACCCATTATATTTCACAAGTGTTCTCCCAAACTTGTTGCCCAATGCCTTACTCTTCACGTGGACATTTAAACGTTAGATATAAACAAACATTCAGTGGTGTCCAGATGGTTAAAAATACCTGGAAAAACCCAACCCCCCCCCCCCCCCCCCCAAAGCTTCAGTCAAAAATATTAAACTCTACTTGCCCTGTAACAGGAGCCAACTACAACCAGGGAACGTGGCTCTGTCCAAAAACAACGTGCTGGAGACATTCAGCAGTTCAGGCACAATCTGCCCGACTGCAAGTGGAATGTACAGATGACATCTCAGGTCAGGAACCTTCCTCAGACTGATGAAAGAGAGTGAAAAGAGGCAGAGGCACGCAGGACAAAGCCAGCAAGTAAATAGGTGGTACATGTGAGCCATGATTAGCATATGGATGCAGTGAGTACCAAAGGCACAAGGTGAAAGGGACAAAATGCCAAATAAGGACAGAACTGAAATATGAAACTAGGAGAGGCATCGGTGGAAGGGAAAGAGGGAATATGGGACTGTTTGAGAGATGAGCTTACAAGGACCTATTTAGGGGTACTATTTAGGGTTACCTTAGTTATTACTCTTTCGTTATTGTTATTTAGTTATTACTATTTAGTTATTACTTAGTTAATGAAGGGAAGTATGCTCATCTCTCAACTCCGTCCCATATTTCCCTTTTACCTTCCACCTCACACTGGTTTTACATTTCACAGTTACTGTCCATATCCAACATGTTTGATCACTTTCACCTTCAGCCTTTGGCACTTACTCCATCCATTTGCCCATCACCCACTCACCTGAAATCCACCCATCACCTGTCAGGCAGTGCCCAACCCCCACCTCATTTCCAGCTCTCCCCCGTATTTCAGACAGAGCTCCCGACCCGATTAGTCATCTGTCCATTTCTTCAGAGGTTGTCAAACCCATCAAGTTCCTCCAGCACTATTTACTCACGATTCAAGCATGGGGTGGCTGGTGTTGCAAAAAAAAAAAAACTTTGCAACACGGAGGAATTTCATTTACCATACACTCATACCAATAAAAAGCAACACAACACAAAGTTCAAACTCTTCCCTTCTTTGGCTTTCCGTTGACGGGACAATCTCGACTCCCATAGTCAGCGGTCGGGCCGTCCGTGTCGTGGGTCCTGCATCAGGGGGTTGAATCCCAGCTCACTCGGGGTCTAGCCGAACCCTTTGCGTTCTTTTGGAGCTTCGACATCGGTCTCTACCAGAGACTGTGAGTTCCTCCATGTTGAAGAAACAAATTTGGAAAATCAATCAATAATAACACATTTACCCCATTAAACTGAAGATGGTTAGAAATATATACCTTACCTTCCTATGACATCCATAAAGACCAAATCCAGGAAGACTTGATGCTGAAAAATCAAATTAACATAACATTAATATTTGAAACGTTCCAACGTCCTTTTCTACAATTAGAGAAAGTGCAGGAGCAACTCAGAGGGTCAGATAGCCCTGGGCAAGAAGATTCTAGTCCTCAAGGTAAAAACAATTGGGACATGTGGACAATGCCTGGAGATGCATCTCCAACGAGGACCGTTGTGTCTCTGCAGTCAGGACTCCTACAGGTTGGACTAATATTAAGGTAGTTGAATATATTTAAACTACATTAAGAGTTTAAGGTCGGAAGAGTCCCAACACAGAATTACAAATTCATGTTCTCCAGTGATGTTGCTGCACCCATCAAGTTGTTCCAGCACTGACACAATTTACAAGCACAGCAACACCCAAGTTACATCAAATACCCATTATATTTCACAAGTGTTCTCCCAAACTTGTTGCACATTTAAACGTTAGATATAAACAAACATTCAGTGGTGTCCAGATGGTTAAAAATACCTGGAAAAACCCAACACCCCCCTCCCCGAGCTTCAGTCAAAAATATTGAACTCTACTTTCCCTGTAACAGGAGCCAACTACAACCAGGGAATGTGGCTCTGTCCAAAGACAACGTGCTGGAGACATTCAGCAGTTCAGGCACAATCTGCCCGACTGCAAGTGGAATGGACAGATGAAATCTCAGGTCAGGAACTTCCTCAGACTGATGAAAGAGAGTGAAAAGAGGCAGAGGCACGCAGGACAAACCTAGCAAGTAAATAGGTGGTACATGTGAGGCATGATTCGGCGATACAACACAACAATTCGGTGGTGCAATACAACAATGCGGAGATACAACTATTCAGCGGTACAATACAACAATTCGGCGATACAACTATTGGGCGGTACAACACAACAATTCGGCTGTACAGCAATTCGGCAATAAAACAATTCGGCGATAAAACGAATCCTCACAAAATGTGGTTTCACACCTTGAACCACAAACTTGGATCACCAAGTTTAACGCCCATCTATCAGGCAATGAAGGAGGTTCTTGGTGCTTCCGACCATAATTAGAAACACGTAGCAAGGTAATGAACAAAGCACCGGGTGACATTATATATTCTGTAAATTGAACACGCAGATACATGGACAGTGCCTGAAGAAATATCTGCATGAAGGCCCACTGATCCTGCAAGTTATCATAATACATTGACTTAATCAACTGGTTCAGCAACACCCCAGCTAAACCAAACACTGTTCTGTGACTGCCACCTGCTGCTGTATACCATAGGCATCAATGCCAGTACACCAACGGGAGCGTACACAGCGTTCAGATTATCTAGTAAAAACACACCCACGACGCACACATTGCTTTAAATGAAAACATCCTTTGAGTTAAATCAGCAACAAACCAAAGTTACAGTGATGGGGAATAAGTTTTCCCCAGCACATGCCAACATTGGCAGATTGAGAGGAGACTGACTAACCCTAGCAGATATTTCTACCAGCATAGAGACAAGACTTTTGAGACTCTAGGTGGAAACTAACAGGAACTGCTCGCTCCTTACAGGAAGACGCGATAGGAAATTGTACCTTTGATGTATCCAAATCAGAGATTTAAACCAACTGCAAAAACTACATACCTGGAAGGGCAGCATTAACAAAAGTGACACTTAGCCACAATGTTAAACTCTCCCTGTAACAGGAGCCAACTACAACCCTAACCCTCTGTCCAAAAACGAAGTGCTGAAGGCATTCAGCAGTTCAGACACAATCTGCCTGACTGCTGCAAGTGGAATGGACAGATGACACCTCAGGTCAGCAACCTTCCTCAGACTGATGAAAGAGAGTGAAAAGAGGCAGAGGCACGCAGGACAAAGCCAGCAAGTAAATAGGTGGTACATGTGAGGAATGATTAACATATGGATGGAGTGAGTGCCAAAGGCTCAAGGTGAAAGGAACAAAATGCCAAATAAGGAGAGAACTGAAATATAAAACTAGGAGAGATATGGGTGGAAGGGAAAGAGAGAATATGGGATGAGAGATGAGCGTACAAGAAAGGACTAGTTAGTTATTACTATTTAGTTATTACTATTTAGTTATTACTATTTAGTTATATTTAGTGGTACTATTTAGTAGTTACTTAGTTATTACTCTTTAGTTATTGTTATTTAGTTATTACTATTTAGTTAATGAAGGGAAGTATGCTCATATCTCAACTCCTTGTCCCATATTTCCCTTTTACCTTCCAGCCCCACCTCACACTGGTTTTACATTTCACAGATCCTGTCCTTATCCAACACGTTTGATCACTTTCACCTTCAGCCTTTGGCACTTACTCCATCCATTTTCCCATCACCCACTCACCTGAAATCCACCCATCACCTGTCAGGCAGTGCCCAACCCCCGCCTCATTTCCAGCTCTCCACCGTATTTCAGACTGAGAGCTCCAAACCCCATTAGTCATCTGTCCATTTCTTCAGAGGTTGTCAAACCCATCAAGTTCCTCCAGCACTGTATTTACTCACGATTCAAGCATGGGGTGGCTCGTGTTGCAAAAAAGTATGCTTTGCAACACGAGGAATTTCATTTACCATACACTCGTACCAATAAAAAGCAACACAACATAAAGTTCAAACTCTTCTCTTCTTTGGCCTCCCGTTGACGGGACGATCTCGACTCCCGTAGTCAGCGGTCGGGCCGTCCGTGTCGTGGGTCCTGCATCGGGGGTTGAATCCCAGCTCACTTGGGGTCTAGCCGAACATTTTGCGTTCTTTGGAGCTTCAACATTGGTCTCGAACAGAGACTGCGATCTCCTCCATGCTGAAGAAACAAATTTGGAAAAGTCCTCAATAATTTACCACATTTATCCCATTATACTGAAGATGGTTAGAAATATATACCTTACCTTCCTATGACATCCATAAAGACCAAATCCAGGAAGACTTGATGCTGAAAAATCAAATTAACATAACATTTTAATGTTTGAAACGTTCCAACGTCCTTTTCTACAATTAGAAAAAGTGCGGGAGCAACTGAGTGGGTCAGATAGCCCTGGGTGAGAAGATTCTAGTCCTCAAGGTAAAAACACTTGGGACATGTGGACAATGCCTGGAGATGCATCTCCAACGAGGACCATTGTGTCCCTGCAGTCAGGACTCCTACAGGTTGGACTAATATTAAGGTAGTCGAATATATTTAGACTGCCTTAAGAGTTTAAGGTCTGTAGAGTCCCTACCCAGAATTACCAATTCATGTTCTCCAGTGATGTTGCTGCACCCATCCAGTTGTTCCAGCACTGACACAATTTACAAGCACAGCAACACCCCAGTTACATCAAATACCCATTATCTTTCACAAGTGTTCACCCAACCTTGTTGCCCAATGCCTTACTCTTCACGTGGACATTTAAACGCTAGATATAAACAAACATTCAGTGGTGTCCAGATGGTTACAAATACCTGGAAATCCCAACCCCCCAGAGCTTCAGTCAAAAATATTAAACTCTACTTTCCCTGTAACAGGAGCCAACTACAAACAGGGAACATGGCTCTGTCCAAAGACAAAGTGCTGGAGGCATTCAGCAGTTCAGGCACAATCTGCCTGACTGCAAGTGGAATGGACAGATGACACCTCAGGTCAACAACCTTCCTCAGACTGATGAAAGAGAGTGAAAAGAGGCAGAGGCACGCAGGACAAAGCCAGCAAGGAAATAGGTGGTACATGTGACACGTGATTAGCATATGGATGGAGTGAGTGCCAAAGGCTCAAGGTGAAAGGAACAAAATGCCAAATAAGGACAGAACTGAAATATGAAACTAGGAGAGATATGGGTGGAAGGGAAAGAGGGAATATGGGACTGTTTGAGAGACGAGCGTAGAAGAAAGGACCTATTTAGTGGTACTATTTAGTGGTACTATTTAGTGATTACTCTTTCGTTATTGTTATTTAGTTATTACTTAGTTAATGAAGGGAAGTATGGTCATTTCTCAACTCCTTGACCCATATTTCCCTTTTAGCTTCCAACCCCACCTCACACTGGTTTTACATTTCACAGATCCTGTCCTTATCCAACATGTTTGATCACTTTCACCTTCAGCACTTACTCCATCCATTTGCCCATCACCCACTCACCTGAAATCCACCCATCACCTGTCAGGCAGTGCCCAACCCCCACCTCATTTCCAGCTCTCCACCGTATTTCAGACAGAGCTCCCAACCCGATTAGTCATCTGTCCATTTCTTCAGAGGTTGTCAAACCCACTGAAGTTCCTACAGCACTGCGCATTTACGCATTTCATTTACCATACACTCATACCAATAAAAAGCAACAGAACACAAAGTTCAAACTCTTCCCTTCTTTGGCCTCCCGTTGACGGGACGATCTCGACTCCCGTAGTCAGCGGTCGGGCCGTCCGTGTCGTGGGCCCTGCATCAGGGGGTTGAATCCCAGCTCACTCGGGGTCTAGCCGAACCTTTTGCGTTCTTTGGAGCTTCGACATCGGTCTCTACCAGAGACTGCGAGCTCCTCCATGTTGAAGAAACAAATTTGGAAAAGCCCTCAATAATTTAGCACATTTATCCCACTAAACTGAAGATGGTTAGAAATATATACCTTACCTTCTTATGATATCCATAAAGACCAAATCCAGGAAGACTATGCTGAAAAATCAAATTAACATAACATTTTAATGTTTGAAACTTTCCAACGTCCTTTTCTACAATTAGAGAAAGTGCAGGAGCAACTCAGTGGGTCAGATAGCCCTGGGTGAGAAGATTCTAGTCCTCAAGGTAAAAACACTTGGGACATGTGGACAATGCCTGGAGATGCATCTCCAACGAGGACCATTGTGTCTCTGCAGTCAGGACTCCTACAGGTTGGACTAATATTAAGGTAGTCGAATATATTTAGACTACCTTAAGAGTTTAAGGTCTGAAGAGTACCAACCCAGAATTAACAATTCATGTTATCCAGTGATGTTGCTGCACCCATCGAGTTGTTCCAACACTGACACAATTCACAAGCACAGCAACACCCCAGTTACATCAAATACCCATTATCTTTCACAAGTGTTCATCCAACCTTGTTGCCCAATACCTTACTCTTCACGTGGACATTAAAACATTAGATATAAACAAACATTCAGTGTTGTCCAGATGGTTACAAATACCTGGAAATCCCACCCCCCCCCCCCCGAGCTTCAGTCAAAAATAAACTCCACTTTCCCTATAACAGGAGCCAACTACCATCAAGGAACGTGGCTCTGTCCAAAGAAAAAGTGCTGGAGGCATTCAGCAGTTCAGGCACAATCTGCCCGAGTGAAAGTGAAATGGACAGATGACATCTCGGGTCAACAACCTTCCTCAGACTGATGAAAGAGTGAAAAGAGGCAGAGGCACGAAGGACAAAGCCAGCAAGTAAATAGGTGGTACATGTGAGGTGTGATTAGCATATGGATGGAGTGAGTACCAAAGGCTCAAGGTGAAAGGAACAAAATGCCAAATAAGGAGAGAACTGAAATATGAATCTAGGGGAGATATGGGTGGAAGGGAAAGAGGGAATATGGGACTGTTTGAGAGACAAGCGTACAAGAAAGGACTAGTAGTAGTTATTTAGTTGTTATTATTTAGTTATTATTATTTTTTAATCATTATTAAGTTGTTATTTAGTAATTAGGCTTAGGTAACCCTAACGTAGTCATTATTTATTTTTTATTATTATTTAGTTATTATTCAGTTGTTTTTATTTAATTATTATTTACTTTTTACTTAGTTAATGAAGGGAAGTACGCTCAGATCCTCTCAGATCCTTGTCCCATATTTCCCTTTTACCTTCCAACCCCACCTCACCCTGGTTTTACATTTCACAGATCCTTATCCAACATGTTTTATCACTTCCACCTTCAGCCTTTGGCACTTACTCCATCCATTTGCCCATCACCCACTCACCTGGAATCCACCCATCACCTGTCAGGCAGTGCCCAACCCCCGCCTCATTTCCAGCTCTCCCCCATATTTTAGACTGAGAGCTCCCGACCCGATTAGTCATCTGTCCATTTCTTCAGAGGTTGTCAAACCCACCAAGTTCCTCCAGCACTGTATTCACTCACAATTCATGCATGGGGCGGCTCGTGTTGCAAAAAAGTATACTTTGCAACACGAGGAATTTCATTTCCCAATAAAAAGCAACACAACACAAAGTTCAAACTCTTCCCTTTTTGGCGTGCCGTTGACGGTACGATCTCGACTCCCATAGCCGGCGGTCGGGGGTCCTGCATCAGGGGGGTTGAATCCCAGCTCACTCGGGGTCTAGTTGAACCTTTTGCGTTCTTTGGAGCTTCCCAACATCGGTCTCTACCAGAGACTGCGAGCTCCTCGATGTTGAAGAAACAAATTTGGAAAATAAATCAATAATTTAACACATTTATCCCATTAAACTGAAGAGGGTTAGAGAGTTAGAAATGCATCCTTAAGGACAAAATCAAGGAAGACTTGATGATGAAAAATTCCCAACCCTAACATAACATTTTAATGTTTGAAATGTTCCAACTTTATTCTCTACAATTAAACAAAGTGCAGGAGTAACTCAGTGGGTCAAACAATCCTGGATGAGAGGATTCTAGTTCAAGGTAAAAACACTTGGGACAATGCCTGGAGATGCATCTCCAACCAGGACCATTGTGTCTCTGCAGTCAGGACTCCTACAGGTTGGACCAATATTAATGTAGTCAAATATACTTAAACTACCTTAAGAGTTTAAGGTCTGAAGAGTCCCAACCCAGAATTACCAATCCATGTTCTACAGCGATGTTGCTGCACCCATCGAGTTGTTCCAACACCGACACAATTTACAAGCACAGCAACACCCCAGTTGCATCAAATACCCATTATATTTCACAAGTGCTCTCCCAACCTTGTTGCCAGACGCCTAACCCTAATCCACGTGGATAAACAAACATTCAGTGGTGTCCAGATGGTTAAAAATACCTGGAAAAACCCAACCCCCCCCCAGAGCTTCAGTCAAAAATATTTAACTACTTTCCCTGTTGCCCAAGGGAACATGGCTCTGTCCAAAGAAAGTGCTGGAGGCATTCAGCAGTTCAGGCACAATCTGCTTGACTGCTACAAGTTAAATGGACAGATGACATAGTCAGCAACCTTCCTCAAACTGATGAGTGAAAAGAGGCAAAGGCACGCAGGACAAAGCCAGCAAGTAAATAGGTGCCAAAGGCTCAAGGTGAAAGGGACAAAAAGCCAAATAAGGCGAGAACTTAAATATGAAACTAGGAGAGATATGGGTGGAAGGGAAAGAGGGAATATGGGACTGTTTGAGAGACGAGCATACAAGAAATGACTAGTTAGTGGTTGTTATTTAGTTGTTATTATTTAGTTATGTATTTATGTTGGTATTATTATTTTGTTGCATCATTTAGTTATTCATATTTAGTTAAGGGAAGTACGCTGATCTCTCAACTCCTGTCTTTGCACCTTCAAACACCTTCAGCCTTTGGCACTTACTCCATCAATTTGCCCATCACCCACTCAGCTGTAATTCATCCATCACCCGTCAGGCAGAACCCAACCCCCACCTCTCCCCTGTATTTCAGACTGAGAGCTCCCAGCCCAATTAGTCATCTGGCCATTTCTTCAGAGATTGTCAAACCCACCAAGTTCCTCCAGCACTGTATTCACTCACGATTCAAGCACGGGGTGGCTCGTGTTGCAAAGAAAGTTCAAACTAGGGTTAGTTCCCTTTTTGGCCTCCCATTGACGCTACGATCTCAACTCCCATAGCCGGCGGTCCTGTATCGGGGTGGGGGGGGGGGGTTAACACCAGCTCACTCGGGGCCTAGTCGAACCTTGTGCACTCTGGAGCTTCCTGACATCAGTCTCTACCAGAGACTGCGAGCTCCTCGATGTTGAAGAATCGCATTTATCCCATTAAACTGAAGAGGGTTAGAAATACACACCTTACCTTCCTATAACACCCATAAAGACCAAATCCAGGAAGACTTGATGCTGAAAAAAAATCAAATTAACATAACATTTTAATGTTTGAAATGTTCCAACGTCTAATATTTAGACTACCTTAAGAGTTCAAGGTCTGAAGAGTCCCAAACCAGAATTACCAATCCATGTTCTCCAGCGTTGTTGCTGCACCCATCGAGTTGCTCCAGCACTGACACAATTTACAAGCACAACAACCCAGTTACATCAAATACCCATTATATTTTTCAAGTGTTCTCCCAACCTTGTGCAGAGCTAAAGAGGCCAGGTGCAGAGCTAAAGAGTGTCAAGTACGAGAGTAGAATCTAGAGTACTGAAGAAACGGATTGTTGATAGCGGACGATCAGCCATGATCACAATGAACGGCTCGAAGGGCCAAATGGCCTCCTCCTGCACCCATTTTCTATGATTCTAACAATGTAGATGCACCCAACTGTATGGTGAGACAACGATCTGGAGTAACTCAGCGGGTCAGGATGCATCTCTGATGATAAGGAACAGGTGAAGTTTTGGGTTGAGACCATTTAGACCCCGTAACCTTTGACGCTCTTGCTAATCAAGAATCTCTCCACTTTAACAATATCCATTGACAGCAATTCTTCAGTAGTAATTAATTCCACAGATTCACCACAAAGAAATTCCTCACTGTCCAGTATGTTGTGCGATGCAGTAAGTGTGGACCAAAAGATACTCCTGTCTACGTTCTCCAGAGATGCTGTCTGACCAGAGTCCAACTAGTACTTTGTCCACATATTAGATGGACCTGCAGTGCAGCGGATCACCACACGGTGGGAGTGTTGCCCATAAACTGGATGGGTCTGCAGTGGAGTGGATCACCACATGGTGGGAGTGTTGCCCACAAACTGGATGGGTCTGCAGTGCAGCGGATCACCACACGGTGGGAGTGTTGCCCACAAACTGGATGGGTCTGCAGCACAGTGGATCACCACATGGTGGGAGTGTTGCCCACAAATTGGGGCAACCCGTTATTCACTGCACATTGAGAGTGCAGTCTACAAATTACATATAATTGCTCTATTTTCTGTAAAATGGGGCTTTATTGCTTTGTGACCAGTTTCCTTTCCCCATAATGCACCCATTGCCCAGATGCCAAAGTTTGTAAAAGCCCTGAAACCAGGAAATATTTAGGATGAAAATCAAACTGCAGATGCTGGTTTACAAAAAAAAATCGACAGTGCTGGAGTAACGCAGGTTAGCCTCCATCGGTGGAGAACATGGATAGGTAACGTTTCACAGAGTGCTGGAGTGCCAGTCTTAAAGGATTTCCTCCTTATCCTCAAGCTGTGACCCCTTGTCCTGGACTTCCAACATCGGGAACAATCTTCCTGCATCTAGCCTGTCCAACCCCTTAAAAATTTTGTAAGTTTCTATAAGATCTCCTCTCAATCTCCTAAATTCTAGAGAGTGCAAACCGAGTCTATCCTGTCTTTGTTCGTAAGACAGTCCTGACATCCCAGGAATCAGTCTGGTGAACCTTCTCTGCACTCCCTCTATGGCAATAATGTCCTTCCTCAGACTTGGAGACCAAAACTGTACGCAATACTCCAGGTGTGGTCTCACCAATACCATGTACAACTGAAGTAGAACCTCCCTGCTCCTATACGCAAATCCTTTTGCTATGAAAGCTAACATACCATTCACTTTCTTCACTGCCTGCTGCACCTGCATGCCTACAATGACTGGTGCACCACGACAACCAGGTGTCACTGCATCTCCCCTTTTCCTAATTGGCCACCATTTAGATGATAGTCTGCTTTCCTGTTTTTGCCACCAAAGTGGATAACCTCACATTTATCCACATTATACTGCATCTGCCAAACATTTGCCCACTCATCCAGCCTGTCCAAGTCACCTTGCAGTCTCCTACCATCCTCCTCACAGCTAACAATGCCCCCCAGCTTAGTGTCATCCGCAAACTTGGATATTGCCTTCAATTCCCTCATCCAGATCGTTAATATATTGTAAATTGCTGGGGTCCCAGCACTGAGCCTTGTGGTACCCCACTAGTCACTGCCTGCCATTGTGAAAAGGACCAGTTTACTCCTACTCTTTGCTTCCTGTTTGCCAGCCAGTTCTATATCCACATCAATACTGAACCCCCAATGCTGTATGCTTTAAGTTTGTATACTAATCACTTATGTTGGACCTTGTCGAAAGCCTTCTGGAAGTCTAGATACACCACATCCACTGGTTCTCCCCTATCCACTCTACTAGTTACATCCTCAAAAAATTCCACAAGATTCGTCAGACACGATTTACCTTTCGTAAATCCATGCTGACTTTGTCCAATGATTTCACCACTTTCCAAATGTGCTGCTATCCCATCTTTAATAACCGATTCTAACTGGGGATTTATCGGCCTTTAATCCATTCAATTTACCCAACACCACTTCCCGACTAACCTGGATTTCACTCAATTCCTCCTTTGACCCGCGGTCCCCTGCTATTTCCGGCAGATTATTTATGTCTTCCTTATTGAAGACGGAACCAAAGTCAATTGGTCCGCCATATCCTTGTTCCCCATGATCAACTCACCTGTTTCTGACTGCAAGGGACCTACATTTGTTTTAATCTCTTTCTCTTCACATATCTATAAAAAACCTTTGCAGTCAGTTTTTATGTTCCCTGCCACTTTTCTTTCATAATCTATTTTTCCTTTTGGAATTAAACCCTTCATCCTCCTCTGCTGGTCTCTGAATTTCTCCCAGTCCTCTGGTATGCTGCTTTTTCTGGCTACTTTGTACGCATCATCCTTTGCTTTGATACTATCCCTGATTTCCCTTGTTATCCACGGATGCACTACCTTCCTTGATTTATTCTTTTGCCAAACTGGGATGAACAATTTTTGTAGTTCATCCATGCAGTCTTTAAATGTCTTCCATTGCATATCCACCGTCAACCCTTTTAGAATTAATTGCCAGTCAACCTTGGCCAATTCACGTCTCATACCCTAAAAGTTACCTTTCTTTAAGTTCAGAACCATTGTTTATGAATTAACAACGTCACTCTCTATCCTAATGAAGAACTCCACCATATTATGGTCACTCTTGCCCAAGGGGGCCACGTACAACAAGACAGCTAACTACCCCTTCCTCATTACTCAAAACCCAGTCTAAAATAGCCTGCTCTCCCATTGGTTCCTCTACATGTTGATTTAGATAACTATCCCGCATACTTTCCAAAAAATCTTCTTCCTCAGCACCCCTACCAATTTGACTCACCCAATCTATATGTAGATTGTGAAGTCGCCCATTATAACCGTTTTACCTTTGTCGCACGCATTTCTAATTTCCTGTTTGATGCCATCCCCAACTCCACTACTACTGTTAGGAGGCCTGTACACAACTCCCACCAGTGTTTTCTGCCCCTTGTGTTTCGCAGCTCTACCCATACCAATTCCACATCCTCCAAGCTAATGTCCCTCCTTTCCATTGTGTTAATCTCCTCTCTAACCAGCAACGCTACCCCACCTCCTTTTCCTTTATGTCTATCCCTCCCGAATATTGAATATCCCTGGATGTTCAGCTCCCAGCCTTGGTCACCCTGGAGCCATGTCTCTGTGATCCCAACTATATCATACTCATTAATAGCTATCTGCACGTTCAACTCATCAACCTTATTACAAATACTCCTTGCATTGAGACAAAGCCTTCTGGCTTGTTTTTACAACACTCTTACTCCTTATGTAATTATGTTGAAAAGTGGCCCTTTTTGATTTTTGCCCTGGTTTTGTCTGCCTGTGACTTTTACTTTTCACCTTGCTCCCTATTGCTTCTACCCTCATTTTACACCCACCTGCCTCTGCTCTTGTGCCTGACAGCACTAGCAAACACTTCCCCAAGGACATCGGTTCCATTCCAGCCCAGGTGCAGACGTCCTGTTTGTACTGGTCCCACCTCCCCCAGAAATGGTTCCAGTGCCCTAAAAATTTGAATCCATCCCCCTAGCACCATTTTTCAAACCATGTATTCATCTCCAATATCCTCCTATTTCTACTCTGACTGGCCCATGGTACTGGTAATAATTCAGAGATTACCTTCGAGGTCCTACTTTTAAGTTTATCTCCTAGCTCCCTAAATTCACCTTGTACGACCTCATCCCTTTTTTACCTATATCGTTGGTGCCAATATGCACCACGACAACTGACTGTTCACCCTCCCCCTCCAGAATGTTCTGCAGCCGTTCAGTGACATCCCTGACCCTTGCACCAGGGAGGCAACATACCATCCTGGAGTCTCGCTTGCGGCCGCAGAAACGGCCATCTATTCCTCTGTGACATTTCACAGAGTGCTGGAGTAACTCAATGGGTCAGGCAGCATCTATGGAGAACATGGATAGGTGATGTTTCACAGAGTGCTGGAGTAACTCAGCGGGTCAGGCAGCATCTGTGGAGAACGTGGATAGGTAATGTTTCACAGCAGGACCCTTCTTCACATTATATATACACCAAGACCAACTAAAGCGTGGAAACAGGCCCTCTGGTCCACTAAGACAGCACAATCCAGCAATCACCCATTACTCGAGAGCTATCCTATTCACTTTACTAAAACCAATTAACCAGCAAATCTGAATGTCTGGTGTGTTGGAAGCCAGAACATCTGGACAAAACCCACATGGTCACAGGGGAACATACAAACTATACAGACATGTTGTCAGGATTGAACCCAGGTCTCTGGCGCTGTGAGGCAGCAACTCTACCACTGTGCTGCCCAATCTTTCTCCCAAACACTGAAACCCAAGAGAGGTTTTGAAACAGGGTCCTTACCTTAAAGTATTCTCCAGAAAGACCAGATCCCAATAGAGCTGATAAAGATGTACAAATCAGTCAAATGAATACACTACAAATATTAAACTCTACTTTCCCTGTAACAGGAGCCAACTACAATTACATTAACCTGGGAACAAGGCTTTGTCCAAAGACAAAGTGCTGGAGGCATTCAGCAGTTCAGGCACAATCTGCTTGACTGCAAGTGGAATGGACAGATGACATCTCAGGTCAGCAACCTTCCTCAGACTGATGAGAGAGAGAGAGTGAAAAGCAGAGGCACGCAGGACAAAGCCAGCAAGTAAATAGGTGGTACATTTGAGGCGTGATTAGTATATGGATAGAGTGCCAAAGGCTCAAGGTGAAAGGGACAAAATGCAAAATAAGGAGAGAACTGAAATATAACACTAGGAGAGATATGGGTGGAAGGGAGAGAGGGAAATATGGGACTGATTGAGAGATGAATGTACAGTGGAAGGGAAAGGACCAGTGTTAGTTAGCGAGTTAGTCAATTAATTAGTTAGTCAGTCAATTAATTAGTCCGTCAATTAGCACACTGGGTGTTTTTTTTGGGGGGTGAAGGGAAGTACACTCATCTCCCTGTCCCATATTTCACTTTCACCTTCCCACCCCACCTCTGCTTTTACATTTCTTGTCCTTATCCAACACGTTTTATCACTTTCACCTTCAGCCTTTGACACTCCACCCATCTGCCCATCACCTGTCAGGCAGTGCCCAACCCCCACCTCATTTCCAGTTCTCCCCCGTATTCAGTCTAAAGCTCCCGCCCCAATTAGTCATCTATCCATTTCTTCAGATACTGCCTGACCCAGCAAGTTCCTCCAGCACTGTTGTTTATGCTCAAGATTCCAGCGCCCTGAATTGAAAGAACCATTAATAAAAAATAATTAGAGGTAGTGTGGAAAAAGGCAGTCTGGCCCACCGAGTCTGCACAATCCAGCAATCACCCCGTACACTAGCACTAACCTACACACTAGGGACAGTTTACTAAAACCAATTAACCTACAAATCTCCGAGCCAGCCTACAGATGCTGCCTGACCCATCGAGTTCCTCCAGCTCTGCTTTTATTGCTAAAGATCCAGCATCCTGAATTATAAAACCCTTGACCAAAAATAATGAGGAAACCTCATTATTAATTTTTCAAAAACTTATCCCCACTGAAACCAAAAGAGGGGTTGAAAAAGGGGCCTTACCTTCACATCATCTCCATGAAGATCAAATCCAGATAGACTGGATAAAGTTGCAGGAACGTTACAGGGCGTGCAGCAGTTCACAATATCAGAGGAAACCCGACCGCAACAGACCAGACTCTACTGTAGCCGACAAACACATTGAATTAAATGAGACTTGTGTATCAGGAGAACAGCAATGGGGAAGAAGTTTATTCCATCTTACGCCAACATTTGGCAGAATGGGAAGAGACAGCTTAACCACAGCACACACTTCCAGCAGAACAGGTCCAGTCCTTGGAGATCCTGAGTGGAAACAAACACAAATTATTCAGAGGATGAAAGAAGAAAGCAAACAGATTGCAGCAACACAGACACTCGCCAAACCAAATATAGATTTAGACCAACTCTAAAGAACTAAAGTAGGGTGAATGGAAGGGGCAGGATTAGTACATTGTAATGAAACCCAAGAGCCATGACTATTAAACTCACTTGCCCTAGGATAACTTTAACCAAGGAATAACTAGGTCAGAAACAGTGCTGGAGGTACTCAGTGGGTCAGGCACCATCTGCTCAACTGCAAAGGAATGGACAGATGTTTCAGATCAGGATCTTTCTTCAGACTGATGGAGTTAGGAGAAAGCTGGAAAGAGACGAGAGCAGGACAAAGCTTGGTGAGTGATGCTGGATACAGTTGGGGGCTGATTAGCAGATAGGAGAGTAGGGACAAAGGCTAGAGGTGAAGACAAGACAAGTGTCAGACAAGAAAAAGTGTGACATGCAAAGCCAGAGAGAGGGATCTGTGAAAGATGGGAATGCGAGACAAGGATGAACGTACATTAGAGGGGAAAGGAGTAGGGTGACCGGAGTGTTGAGTGAGGTGCACACCAGGGTGGGGAGTGTAGGGAAAGAGGGGGTGTCCCTTCATCAGTACGCTCATCCCCTTCTCCAAATCACATTCCCTTTTATCCCTCTGGGCCCATTACACCCATATACCCGTCCCATTACACCCGCATACCTCGCTCCAGCTTTACATTTCACACCTCTGGAATGTTGTCACCTTTTCACCTCTAGCCTTTGTCCTGTTCTCCATCATCCCCTCACCTGTATCCACCCATCACTTGTCAAGCTTTGCCCCATTTCCCTTTTCCCAACCTTCTCCCACTACTCCAGTCTGAAGACTTCCAACTGGTGACATCTGTCCATTTCCTCCACAGATGTTCCCTGACCCATCGAGTTCTGCCAGCACTGTTTGTTTGTATCATGGCATGGCCAAAGCGCAGAATAAATCCCTGTTAGGATGAAGGCAAAGACGATGAGGAAGTGGGGAGCCTAATGAAGGCAAGTGGATTTGGACAAGGGTAATGATCTCATGGGCCAGACCAAAGTAGCCGTTCCCCAGCCAAGACCTCACATTGGACGAGTCTTCAGGTCACCGTTTCCTCAAGCACAAGTACACACCACACAAAGCCCAGAGACAGAATGCAGCACCATCCAGTCAAGTGCTGACAGGAGATGGTGATCATTGGTATCATGTTGGCAGAGGGGAAATCCACCACATTGGCATGTGGAACCAATATCTCACCCCCATACATCCCCCTCACTGTCCCCACCCTGACCAACAGCCCCAGGTACAGGCAGAAACTCACTACTAAATAGAGACAAGTACATACCAGTGGTCCCTGTTAAACTCCTTCAAGTAGGCCCAGACCACAACTTTAGTGAATAAGCCCTAACGAGAGGTTCAATGTAATCTTTAAACTAAAGCTGAGAGAAGCCGAGCCCAATTAGAGAAAACAATCATTAATCTTTCCCAAACATTCATCCATACTGAAGCCCAAGAGATGGTTCTACACAATGGCCTTACCTTTGTACCAACTCCATAACCATATTCACACAGACCAAATGATAAACAAAACAAACCAATGTCACGTTAATGATTTGAAATCTGTTGACATCCTCCTTCACACTGGACACCTAGAGAGGAAGAGATTCCAATTGTAATTAAATGTCATGAGGAACCGGATCAGCCATTGAAAGGATTGTAGTGAACCCTACAGGGTAGCAGAGTACATTGACTACTGTAATTCACTGGCACAGCAACATGCCAGCTTTGTTGAAGGGCAGCACAGTGGTAGAGGTGTTGCCTTACAGCGCAAGAGACATGGGTTCTGTACGGAGTTTGCACATTCTCCCAGTGACCAAGTGGGTTTTCTCAGGGGTCGTCACTTTCCACCTACTATCCAAAGACGTGCAGGTTTGTAGGTTAATTGACTTGGTATAAATGTAACATTTTCCCTAGTGTGTGTAGGATAGTGTTAATGTGCGGGGATCGCTGGTTGATGCGGACGCGGTGGGCCAAAGGGCCCGTTTCCGCACTGTGTCTCTAAATGTGAAACTTACCATGTCACATGAAGTGTTCTCCCCGACACTGCCCCTGATACTGTGCCCTTTACCATGGACATTGAAACCCTGCACACAAACTGAAACAGATAGGAGCATACAGGCAGTTCAAATATCTGGAGAAACACACCATGACAAACCAGATACTACTTTAACCATCAAAGAAATACTTTGAATTAAATGAGACGTACAAGTAAAGGAACAAGTAAATGCAACATTTGGCAGAATGGGGAAGTTAGTCTAACCCTGGCAGATTCTTCCATCATCAGAGGACCCAGTCTTTGGTGATCCTGGGTGGGAACTAACACGAATTGGTCACCACTTTAGAAAGGAACAGAGAGGAGAGGAAATGGATTCTGACACAAAGACACCAAACCAAATATAGATTTAAACCAATTCCAAACAAAGCTACAGTTGGGTGAATGGAAGGGGCCAAGATTACTTAATTGTAATGAGTTAAAAACACGTGTCATGAACATTAAACTACTTTCCCTGCAACAGGAGGCAGCTAGGATTACTTTAACCAGGGAATGTAACCTGGCCCAAAACAAAGTGCTGGAGGTACTTGACAGATCAGGCACCATCTACCCGACCACGAAGGGACTAGACAGAAGCTGTCATTTCCTGTTGGGACCCATTCAGGCTGATGGGAGTCAGGCAGAGAAAGTGGGAAAGAGGTGGGAGCAAGACAAAGCCTGTTTCTGCAACAACTGCATCTTACTTTATATCAATCTTAACTAGTTGTGCTATGTTTTGTTGCTTATTGCATGTTTATTACTGATATTATGTGATGTATGGTGACCTTGAGTATCTTGAAAGGTGCCATTAAATAAAATGTATTATTTATGTGATTAGTGGATACAGGGGAGAGGGTGATGGGTTGTGACATTGGCTAGAGGTGACAAGGAGACAAAAGGTGCAACAGATGAGAAGAGTGAAACGTAAAGCTGGCGGGAGGGATACGGGTGGAAGGGGACAGAGTGAAATATGAGACTGTTTTGGGATGCGAGCATACAGAGGGAAGGAGCAGAGTGACCAAGGAGTTGAGGGAAGTGTTCACACCAGGGTGGGGGCGCAGAGAAAGAGGATGTTCCCATCACCAGGGTGGGGGGGGTGTTCCCATCACCAGGGTGGGGTGCAGGGAAAGAGGGGTTCCCATCGCCAGTATGCCAATTTCCCACCTCCATGCCACATTTCCCTTTTATCCCCTCCCATGTCCCATTCACCTATAAACCTCCCTCTGGCTTCATCTTCCACACCTCTCCCCTTCTTATCCAACGGGGATTCCCCTCCCACACTATAGATGAGGCTCGCACCAGGGTCTCCTCCATACCCTGCAACACTGCCCTCTCTCCCCATTCCCCCACTCGCAACAAGGGCAGAGTCCCCCTGGTTCTCACCCCACCAGCCGGCACATACACATAGTCCTCCACCAGTTTCGCCACCTCCAACGTGACCCCTCCACTCCCCACATCTTCCCATCTCCCCCGTCTGCCTTCCACAAAGACCGCTCCCTCCGCAACTCCCTTGTCAATTCTTCCCTTCCCGCTCCACCCCTTTCCCGGGCACTTTCCCTTGCAACCACAAGAGATGCTACACTTGTCCCTTCACCTCCCCCTCCACTCCTTTCAGGGACCCAAGCAGTCCTTCCAGGTCCGACAGAGGTTCACCTGCACCTCCTCCAACCTCATCTACTGCATCCGTTGCTCCAGATGCCAGCTGATCTATATCAGTGAGACCAAGCGGAGGCTTGGCGATCGTTTTGACGAACACCTCCGCAATAACCAACCCGACCTCCCGGTGGCTCAGCACTTCAACTCCCCCTCCCATTCCGTATCCGACCTCTGTCCTGAACCTCCTCCACGGCCAGAGTGAGCAACACCGCAAGTTGGAGGAACAGCACCTCATATTCCGCTTGTGGAGTCTGCATCCTCTGGGCTTAAACATTGAATTTTCTCAATTCTGTTAACCCTTGCGGCCTCCTCCCCTTCCCACCTCTCCCTCAGCCCTCGGGCCCTGGCATTCCCTCTCTCCATATCACTCCCCTACCCAAGTCACACTAGCTTCTCATTTTCACACTACAAACAGCTTACAATAGCCAGTTTCCTTTATCATCGATACTTTGGCATATCTTTCATTCATTGTTCTTTATCTTTCCACATCACTGTCTATATCTCGCGTTTCCCTGATCCCTGACCAGTCAAAGACCCGAAACGTCGCCTATCTCCTTCGCTCCTTAGATGCTGCTGCAACATCTGAGTTTCTCCAGCTTTTGTATAACCCTCGATTCTCCAGCATCTGCGGTTCCTTCTTTAACACTTAATGTAGTTGAATATATTTAGACTACCTTCAGAGTTTAAGGTCTGAAGAGTCCATACCCTGCAACACTGCCCTCTCTCCCCATTCCCTCACTCGCAACAAGGGCAGAGTCCCCCTGGTTCTCACCTTCCACCCCACCAGCCGGCACATACACATAGTCCTCCACCAGTTTCGCCACCTCCAACGTGACCCCACCACTCGCCACATCTTCCCATCTCCCCTGTCTGCCTTCCACAAAGACCGCTCCCTCTGCAGAATTACCAATCCACGTTCTCCAGTGATGTTGCTGCACCAGCACTTACAATTTACAAGCACAGCAACACCCCAGTTACATCAAATACCCATTATATTTCACGAGTGTTCTCCAAACCTTGTTGCACAATGCCTTACTCTTCACGTGGACATTTAAATGTTGGATATAAACAAACATTCAGTGGTATCCAGATGGCTCTGTCCAAAGACAATGTGTTGGAGGCATTCAGCAGTTCTGGCACAATCTGCCTGACTGCAAGTGGAATGGACAGATGACATCTCAGGTCAGCAACCTTCCTCAGACTGATGAAAGAGTGAAAAGAGGCAGAGGCATGCAGGACAAGGCAGCAAGCAAATAGGTGGTACATGTGAGGCGTGATTGGCATATGGATGCAGTGAGTGAGAAAAGGCTCAAGGTGAAAGGAACACAATGCAAAATAAGGAGAGAACTGAAATATGAATCTGTGGCGATATGGGTGGAATGGAAAGAGGGAATATGGGACTTTGAGAGACGAGCGTACAAGAAAGGACTAGTCATTAGTGGTTATTATTTAGCTGTTATTTAGTTATTAATATTTAGTTGTTATTGTTCAGTTATTATTTAATTATTATTATGTTATTATTATTTAGTTAATATCATTTAATTATTTTTAGGTTGTTATTTGGCTTAGGTAACCCTAACCTATTATTTATTTGTTATTATTATTTAGTTATTATTTAATTATTATTTAGTTTTTACTTAGTTAATGAAGGGAAGTACGCTCATCTCTCAACTCCTGTCCCATATTTTCCATTTACCTTCCAACTCCACCTCACCCTGGTTTAACATTTCAGTTCTTGTCCTTATCCAACATGTTTTATCACTTCCACCTTCGGCACTTACTCCATCCATTTGCCCAACACCCACTCACCTGTAATCCACCCATCACCTGTCAGGCAGTGCCCAACCCCCACCTCATTTCCAGCTCTCCCCCGTATTTCAGACTGAGACCTCCCAACCCGACTAGTCATCTGTCCATTTCTTCAGAGGTTGTCAAACCCACCAAATTCCTCCAGCACTGTATTCACTCACGATTCAAGCATGGGGTGGGGCTCGTGTTGCAAAAAAAGTATGCTTTGCAACTCGAGGAATTTCATTTACCATACACTCATACCAATAAAAAGCAACACAAAGTTCAAACTCTTCCCTTTTTGGCCTCCCGTTGATGGGACGATCTTGACTCCCGTAGCCCGAGGTCGGAGGTCCTGCATCGGGGAAGATGAATCCCAGCTAACTCGGGGTCTAGTCGAACTTTTTGCGTTCTTTGGAGCTTCCCGACATCGGTCTCTACCAGAGACTGCGAGCTCCTCCATGTTGAAGAAACAAATTTGGAAAATCAATCAATAATAACACATTCATCCAATTAAACTGAAGATGGTTAGAAATACATACCTTATCTTTTATAACATCCATAAAGACCAAATCCAGGAAGACTTGATGCTGAAAAATCAAATTAACATAACATTTTAAATGTTCCAACTTCCTTCTCTCCAATTAGACAAAGTGCAGGAGTAACTCAGTGGGTCGGACAATCCTGGGTGAGAAGATTCTAGGTCTCAAGTTAAAAACACTTGGACACGTGGACAATGCTTGGAGATGCATCTACAACCAGGACCATTGTGTCTCTGCAGTCAGGACTCCTACAGGTTGGACCAATATTAATGTAGTCGAATATATTTAGACTGCCTTAAGAGTTTAAGGTCTGAAGAGTCCCAACCCAGAATTACCAATCCATGTTCTCCAGCGATGTTGCTGCACCCGTCAAGTTGTTCCAGCACGGACACAATTTACACACACAGCAACACCCCAGTTACATCAAATACCCATTATATTTCACAAGTGTTCTCCCAACCTTGTTGCCAGATGCCTTACTCTTCACGTGAACATTTAAACGCAAGATATAAACAATCATTCAGTGGTGTCCAGATGGTTAAAAACACCTGGAAAACCCAAACCCCCCCCCCGAGCTTCAGAACTCTACTTTCCCTGTAATAGGAGCCAACTGCAACCAGGGAACGTGGCTCTGTCCAAAGACAAAGTGTTGGAGGCATTCAGCAGTTCAGGCACAATCTGCCGGACTGCAAGTGGAATGGACAGATGACATCTCAGGTCAGCAACCTTCCTCAGGCTGATGAAAGAGAGTGAAAAGAGGCAGAGGCACGCAGGCCAAAGCCAGCAAGTAAATAGGTGGTACATGTGAGGCGTGATTAGCATATGGATGCAGTGAGTGCCAAAGGCTCAAGGTGAAAGGGACAAAATGCCAAATAAGGAGAGGAAATGCCAAATATAACTGAAATATGAATCTGGGGGAGATGGGTGGAATGGAAAGAGGGAAATATGGGACTTTGAGAGACGAGCGTACAAGGACTAGTTATTAGCTGTTATTATTTAGTTGTTAATATTTAATTATTAATATTTAGTTATTATTTAATTATTATTATTAAGTTATTATTATTTAGTTAATATCATTTAATTCTCATTAAGTTGTTATTTGGCTTAGGGTTAGGTAACCAACCTATTATTTATTTTTTATTATTATTTAGTTGTTATTATTATTTAGTTGTTATTAATTATTATTATTTAGTTTTTACTTAGTTAATGAAGGGAAGTACGCTCATCTCTTGACTCCTTGTCCCATATTTCCCTTTTACCTTCCAACTCCACCTAACCCTGGTTTTGCATTTCAGTTCTTGTCCTTATCCAACATGTTTTATCACTTCCACCTTCAGCCTTTGGCACTTACTCCATCCATTTGCCCATCACCCACTCACCTGTAATCCACCCATCACCTGTCAGGCAGTGCCCAACCCCCACCTCATTTCCAGCTCTCCCCCGTATTTCAGACTGAGACCTCCCAACCCGATTAGTCATCTGTCCATTTCGTCAGAGGTTGTCAAACCCATCAAGTTCCTCCAGCACTGTATTCACTCACGATTCAAGCATGGGGTAGCTCGTGTTGCAAAAAAAGTATGCTTTGCAACACAAGGAATTTCATTTACCACACACTCATACCAATAAAAAGCAACACCACAAAGTTCAAACTCTTCCCTTTTCGGCCTCCCGTTGACGGGACGATCTCGACTCCCGCAGCCGGCGGTCGGGGGTCCTGCATCGGGAGGGGGTGAATCCCCGCTCACTCGGAGTCTAGTCGAACCTTTTGCGTTCTTTGGAGCTTACCGACATCTGTCTCTACCAGAGACTGCAAGCTCCTTGATGTTGAAAAAACAAATTTGGAAAATCAATAATTTAACACATTTATCCCATTAAACTGAAGAGGGTTAGAAATATATGTACCTTATCTTTCTAACATCCATAAATACCAAATCCAGGAAGACTTGATGCTGAAAAAACAAATTAACATAACATTTTAATGTTTGAAATGTTCCAACATCCTTCTCTGCAATTAGACAAAGTGCAGGAGCAACTCAGTGGGTCAGATAGCCCTGGGTGAGAAGATTCTAGTCCTCAAGGTAAAAACACTTGGGACATGTGGACAATGCCTGGAGATGCATCTACAACCAGGACCATTGTGTCTCTGCAGTCAGGACTCCTACAGGTTGGACTAATATTAAGGTAGTCGAATATATTTAGACTACCTTAAGAGTTTAAGGTCTGAAGAGTCCCAACCCAGAATTACCAATTCATGTTCTCCAGTGATGTTGCTGCACCCCATCGAGTTGCTCCAGCACAGACACAATTTACAAGCACAGCAACACCCCAGTTACATGAAACACCCATTATATTTCACAAGTGTTCTCCCAACCTTGTTGCCAGATGCCTTACTCTTCATGTGGACATTTAAGTGTTAGATATAAACAAACATTCAGTGGTGTCCAGATGGTTAAAAATAGCTGGCAAAATCCATCCCCAGAGCTTCAGTCAAAAATATTAACTCTACTTTCCCTGTAACAGGAGGCAACTACAACAAGGGATCATGGCTCTGTCCAAAGACAAAGTGCTGGAGGCATTCAGCAGTTCAGGCACAATCTGCCCCACTGCAAGGGAAATGGACAGATGACATCTCAGGTCAACAACCTTCCTCAGACTGATGAAAGAGTGAAAAGAGGCAGAGGCACGCAGGACAAAGCCTGCAAGTATATAGGTGGTACATGTGATGCGTGATTAGCATATGGATGCAGTGAGTGCCAAACGCTCCAGGTGAAAGGGACAAAATGCCAAATAAGGTGAGAACAGAAATATGAAACTTTGGGGAGATGTGGGTGGAAGGGAAAGAGGGAAATATGGGACTTTGAGACAAGCGTACAAGAAAGGACTAGTTAGTAGTAGTTATTAATATTTTGTTGTTATTTTAATAAATTTAATTGTTATTGTTGTTATTTTGTTGTTATTTTAATAAATATTTTGTTGTTATTGGGGTTAGGTAACCCTAACCTAGTTATTAGTTTAGTTGTTTTTATTTAGTTGTTTTTATTTAATTATTATTTTTTAGTTTTTACTTAGCTAATGAAGGGAAGTACGCTCATCTCTCAACTCCTTGTCCCATATTTCCATTTTGCCTTCCAGCCCCACCTCACCCTGGTTTTACTTTTCAGTTCTTGTCCTTATCCAACATGTTTCATCACTTCCACCTTGTGGCACTTCTTCCATCCATTTGCCCATCACCCACTCACCTGGAATCCACCCATCACCTGTCAGGCAGTGCCCAACCCCCACCTAATTTCCAGCTCTCCCCTGCATTTCAGACTGAGACCTCCCGACCCGATTAGTCATCTGTCCATTTCTTCAGAGATTGTCAAACCCACCAAGCTCCTCCAGCACTGTGTATTCACTCACGATTCAAGCATGGGGTGGCTCGTGTTGCAAAAAAAGTATGCTTTGCAACACGAGGAATTTCATTTACCATACACTCATACCAATAAAAAGCAACGCAACACAAAGTTCAAACTCTTCCCTTTTTGGCCTCCCGTTGACAAGACGATCTTGACTCCCGTAGCCAGCGGTCGGGGTTCCTGCATCGGGGGTGAATCCCAGCTCACTCGGGTTCTAGTCAAAACTTTAGCGTTCTTTGGAGCTTCCCGACATCGGTCTCTACCAGAGACTGCGAGCTCCTCCATGTTGAAGAAACAAATTTTGAAATTCAATCAATAACACATTTATCCAATTAAGCTGAAGAGGGTTAGAAATACATACCTTATCTTCTATAACAAATCCAGGAAGACTAGATGCTGATAAATCAAATTAACGTAACATTTTAATGTTCGAAATGTTCCAACTTCCTTCTCTACAATTACACAAGTGCAGGAGTAACTCAGTGGGTCGGACAATCCTGGGCGAGAAGATTCTAGTCCTCAAGATAAAAACACTTGGACACGTGAACAATGCCTGGAGATGAATCTACAACCAGGACCATTGTGTCGCTGCAGTCAGGACTCCTACAGGTTGGACCAATATTAATGTAGTTGAATATACCTTAAGAGTTTAAGGTCAGAGTCCCAACCCAGAATTACCAATCCATGTTCTCCAGCGATGTTGCAGCACCCATCGAGTTGCTCCAGCACTGACACAATTTACACACACAGCAACACCCCAGTTACATCAAATACCCATTTTATTTCACAAGTGTTCTCCCAACCTTGTTGCCCGATGCCTTACTCTTCACGTGAACATTTAAACGTGAGATATAAACAAACATTCAGTGGTGTCCAGATGGTTAAAAATACCTGGAAAAACCCAACCCCCCAGAGCTTCATTGAAAAATATTAAACTTTACTTTCCCTGTAACAGGAGCCAACTACAATTACTTTAACCAGGGAACATGGCTCTGTCCAAAGACAACGCACTGGAGGCATTCAGCAGTTCAGGCACAATCTGCCTGACTGCAAGTGGAATGGACAAATGACATCTCAGGTCAGCAACATTCTTCAGACTGATGAAAGAGAGTGAAAAGAGGCAGAGGCACGCAGGACAAAGCCCACAAGTAAATAGGTGATACATGCAAGGTTTGATTTGCATATGGATGGAGTGAGTGCCAAAGGCTCAAGGTGAAAGGGACAAAATGCCAAATAAGGTGAGAACAGAAATATTAAACTAGGAGAGAGAGATGGGTGGAAGGGATAGAGGGAATATTGGACTCCTGTTTGAGAGATGAGCGTACAAAGGAAGGGAAAGGACCCGAGTTAGTCTTAGTTGATATTACTTTGTTAATGTTAGTTAGTTAGCTCACCAGGGTGCGTGGGGCGTGAAGGGAAGTACGTTCATCTCTCAACTCCATATTTCCTTTTACCTTTCAACCCCACCCTGGTTTTACATTTCACAGTTCTTGTCCTTATCCAACATATTTTATCACTTTCACCTTCAGCCTTTGGCACTTACTCCATCCATTTGCCCAACCCTAACCTGTAATCCACCCATCACCTGTCAGGCAGTGCCAACCCCACCTCATTTCCAGCTCTCACGCATTTCAGACTGAGAGCTGCCAACCCAATTAGTCATCTGTCCATTTCTTCAGAGGTTGTCAAACCCACCATGTTCCTCCAGCACTGTGTATTTACTCACGATTCAAGCATGGGGTGACTCATGTTGCAAAAAGAGTATGCTTTGCAACATGAGGAATTTCATTTACCATACACTCATACCAATAAAAAGTAACAGAACACAAATTCAAACTCTTCCCTTCTTAGGCTTCCCGCGGTCTGTAGCCTCCAGCCTTCTGTTGACGGCATGATCTTGACTCCCGTAGACGAAGGTTGGGCCATCCTTTCTGCACTGTGGCTGGAAGGAAGGCACTACAGAGGGTTATTAAAACAGCACAGAGCATCACAAACGCTCAACTACCCTCCCTGGAAGACATTTACAAGGCCAGATGTTTACACCGGGTGACAAACATCACACAGGACTCATCCCACCCTGGCAACCACCTTTTCACTCTGCTGCCCTCTGGGAGGCAATACGGGTCTTTGAAGGCCCGCACTTGCAGACTAACTAACAGTTTCTACCCATGTGCCATTAGAGAACTCAAACAGATAACACTACACAATTCGGGGTGCATATAAAAATTTGTCTGCTAGAATGTGCAATATAATGTGCATTTATTATCTATTACTTATTTTATGCATTGATCTTGTAGTAAATGTAAAAGTGAGATTAAATGGTTAGGGTTAGTGTTATTATGTTTTGTTCTTTTGAATCTTTTTATCCTGTGTCTTTTATTGTTTACCATTGAAGGGGATGCACATGAAATTTTGTTGTACAGTTGATGTGCAATGACAAATAAATGTATTTGATTGATCCGTGTCCGGGGTCCAGCATCGGGGGGTTGAATCCCAGCTCACTCGGGGTCTAGTCGAATCTTTTGAGTTCTTTGGAGCTACCCGACATCGGTCTCTGCCCGAGACTGCGAGCTCCTGGATGTTGAAGAAACAAATTTGGAAAAGCCATCAATAAATTAACACATTTATCCCATTAAACTGAAGAGGGTTAGAAATAGATACCTTACTATGACATCCATAAAGAACAAATCCAGGAAGACTTGATGCTGAAAAATCAATTTAACGTAATATGTTACTGTTTCAAATGTTTCAACGTCCTTCTCTACAATTAGACAAAGTGTTGGGTTAGGGTTAGGACAGTGGGTCGGACAGACCTGGGTGAGAAGATTCTAGCCCTCCAGGTAAAAACTCTTGGACATGTGCACAACGCCTGGAGATGTATCTCCAACCAGGGCCATTGTGTCTCTGCAATCAGGACTCCTACAGGTTGCACCAATATTAAGGTAGTCTAATATATTTATACTACCTTAAGAGTTTAAGGTCTGAAGAGTCCCAACCCAGAATTACCAATCCATGTACTCCAACAATGATGCTGCACCCATCAAGTTGCTCCAGCACTGACTTGCAATTTCCAAGTACAGCAACAACCCACTTACATCAAATACCCACTGTTTTCACAAGTGTTCTCCCAACCTTGTTGCCTGATGCTTTACTCTTCACGTGAACATTTAAACATTAGATATAAACAAACATTCCATGGTGTCCAGATGGTTAAAAATACCTGGAAATCCAAACCCCCCCCCCACCAGAGCTTCAGCCAAAAATATTAAACTCCACTTTCCCTGTAACAGGAGCCAACTCCAACCAGGGAACATGGCTCTGTCCAAAGACAAAGTGCTGGAGGTATTCAGCAGTTCAGGCACAATCTGCCTGACTGCAAGTGGAATGGCCAGATGACATCTCAGAGAGAGTGAAAAGAGGCAGCTGCACGCAGGACAAAGCCAGCAAGTAAATAGGTGGTACATGCGAGGCATGTTTTGCATATGGATGGAGTGAGTGCCAAATGCTCAAGGTGAATAGGGACAAAATGCCAAATAAGGTGAGAACGGAAATATGAAACTAGGAGAGAGAGATGGGTGGAAGGGATAGAGGGAATATGGGACTCTGGTTTGAGAGATGAGCGTACAGAGGAAGGAAAAGGACCCGAGTTAGTAATACTTAGTTGATATTACTTTGTTAATGTTAGTTAGTTAGCACACCAGGGTGCGTGGGGGGGGTGAAGGGAAGTACGCTCATCTCTTAACTCCTTGTTCATATTTCCCTTTCACCTTCCAACCCCACCCTGGTTTTACATTTCACAGTTCTTGTCCTTATCCAACATATTTTATCACTTTCACCTTCAGCCTTTGGCACTTACTCCATCCATTTGCCCATCACCCACTCACTTGTATTCCACCCATCACCTGTCAGTCAGTGCCCAACCCCCACCTCATTTCCAGCTCTCCCCGCATTTCAGACCGAGTGCTGCCGCCCCGATTAGTCATCTGTACATTTCTTCAGAGTTTGTCAAACCCACCAAGTTCATCCAGCACTGTGTATTTACTCACGATTCAAGCATGGGGTGGCTCGTGTTGCAAAAAAGTATGCTTTGCAACACAAGTAATTTCATTTACCATACACTCATACCAATAAAAAGCAACAGAACACAAAGTTCAAACACTTCCCTTATTTGGCCTCCTGCGGTTTGGGGCCTCGAGCCTTCTGTTGACGGCACTCCTTGACTCTACCTTGACTCCTGTAGTCAGCGGTCGGGCCATCCGTGTCAGGGGTCCTGCATTAGCAGGGGTTCAATCCCAGCTTACTCGGGTCTAGACGAACCTTTTGCGTTCTTTGGAGCTTTCCGACATTGGTCTCTACCAGAGACTGCGAGCTCCTCGATGTTGAAGAAACAAATTTGGAAAAGCAGTCAATAATTTAACACATTTACCCCATTAAACTGAAGAGGGTTAGAAATAAGTGCCTTATCTTCCTATGACATCCATAAACACCAAATCCAGGAAGACGATGCTGAAAAATCAAATTAACGTAACATTTTACCGTTTCAAATGCTCCAACGTCCTTCTCTACAATTAGGCAAAGTGCAGGAGTAACTTAGTGGGTCGGACAGTACTTAGTAAGAAGACTCTAGACCTCAAGGTAAAAACACTTGGACACAATGTATCTCCAACCAGGACCATTGTGTCTCTGCAGTCAGGACTCCTACAGGTTGGACCAATATTAAGGTAGTCTAATATATTTAGACTACCTTAAGAGTTTAATGTCTGAAGAGTCCCAACCTGGAATTACCAATCCAACCCAGAATCCCAGAGCTTCAGTCAAAAATATTAATCTCTGCTTTCCTGGTAACAGGAGCCAACTAAAACCAGGGAACATGGCTCAGTCCAAAGACAACATGCTGGAGGCATTCAGCAGTTCAGGCACAATCTGCCTGACTGCAAGTGGAATGGACAGATGACATCTCAGGTCAGCAACCTTCCTCAGAATGAAAAGAGTGAAAAGAGGCAGAGGCACGCAGGACAAAGCCAGCAAGTAAATAGGTGGTACATGTGAGGCGTGATTAGCATATGGATGAAGTGAGTACCAAAGGCTCAAGGTGAAAGGGACAAAATGCCAAATAAGGAGAGAACAGAAATATGAAATTGAGAGATATGGGTGGAAGGGATAGAGGGAAATATGGGACTGTTTGAGAGATGAGCGTACAGTGGAAGGGAAAGGGCCAGTGTTAGTTGGTTAGTTAGTGAGTTAATTAGTTAGTTAATTAGTTAATTCCATGTTAATTAGTTAGTCAATTAGTTAGTCAGTCAATTAGCACTCCAGGGTGTTTGGGGGGTGAAGGGGAGTACACTCACCTCCCATCTCCTCGTCCCATATTTCCCTTTTACCTTCCCACCCCACATCCCTCTGGCTTCACATTTATTGTCCTTATCCAACATGTTTTATCACTTTCACCTTCAGGCTTTGTCACTTACTCCGCCCATCACCCACATTCACCCATCACCTGTCAGGCAGTGCCCCACCCCCACCTCATTTCCAGCTTTCTCCCGTATTTCAGTCTGAAGGCTCCCGCCACGATTAGTCATCCGTACATTTCTTCAGATACTGCCTGATCCACCAAGTTCCTCCAGCACTGTTGTTTATGCTCAAGTTTCCAGCGCCCCGAATTGAAAGAGCCGTGAATAAAAAAATTAGAGATAGTGTGCAAACAGGCCATCTGGCCCACCAAGTCTGCACAATCCAGCAATCACCCCGTTCACTAGCACTATCCTACACACTAGGGACAGTTTACTAAAACCAATTAACCTATAAATCTCCGGGCCAGCTGACAGATGCTGCCTGACCCATCGAGTTCCTCCAGCACTGCTTTTATTGCTAAAGATCCAGCATCCTGAATTATAAAACCCTCGACCAAAAATAAATAGGAAACCCCATTGTTAATCATTCAAAAACTTATCCCCACTGAAACCAAAAGAGGATCCAATGAAGATCCAAAATCCATGAAGATCAAATCCAGATACACTGGATAAAGTTGCAGGAACGTTACAGGGCATGCAACAGTGCACAATATCAAAGGAAACCCAACCACAACTTTTTAAAAAAGGAGGGAGAGAGAAAGCAGGGAATTACAGACCAGTTAGTCTAACATCGGTAGTGGGGAAACTGCTAGAGTCAGTTATTAAAGATAGGATAGCAGCGCATTTGGAAAGTGGTGAGATCATTGGACAAAGTCAGCATGGATTTACAAAAAGTAAATCAAGTCTGACAAACCTGATAGAATTTTTCGAGGATGTAACTAGTAGAGTGGATAAGGGAGAACCAGTGGATGTGTTATATCTAGACTTTCAGAAGGCTTTCGACAAGGTCCCGCATAAGAGATTAGCATACAAACTTAAAGCACACGGTATCGGGGGTTCAGTATTGATGTGGATAGAGAACTGGCTAGCAGGCAGGAAGCAAAGGGTAGGAGTAAACGGGTCCTTTTCAGAATGGCAGGCAGTGACTAGTGGGGTACCGCAAGGCTCAGTGCTGGAACCCCAGCTATTTACAATATATATTAATGATTTGGACGAGGGAAGTCAATGCAACATCTCCAAATTTGCAGATGACACCAAGCTGGGGGGTATAGTTAGGTGTGAGGAGGATGCTTGGAGGCTGCAGGGTGATTTGGATAGGCTGAGTGAATTGGCAGATGCATGGCAGATGCAGTATAATGTGGATAAATGTGAGGTTGGTGGCAAAAACATGACGGTAGACTATTATCTGAATGGTGGCAGATTAGGAAAAGGGGAGATGCAACGAGACCTGGGTGTCATGGTACACCAGTCATTGAAAGTAGGCATGCAGGTGCAGCAGGAAGTGAAGAAAGCAAATGATATGTTAGCATTCATAGCGAAAGGATTTGAGTATAGGAGCAGGGAAGTTCTACTGCAGTTATACAGGGTTTTGGTGAGGCCACACCTGGAGTATTGCATACAGTTTTGGTCTCCAAATCTGAGGAAAGACATTCTTGCCATAGAGGGGGTACAGAGAATATTCACCAGACTGATTCCTGGGATGTCAGGACTTTCATATGAGGAAAGACTGGATAGACTCTGCTTGTACTCGCTGGAATTTAGAAGATTGAGGGGGGATCTTATAGATACTTACAAAATTCTTAAGGGGTTGTACAAGCTAGATGCTGGAAGATTGTTCCCGATGTTGGGGGGAGTCCAGAACAAGGGATCACAATCTAAAGATAAGGGAGATTCCTTTCGGACCAAGATGAGGAAAACATTCTTTACACAGAGAGTGGCGAGTCTCTGGAATTCTCTGCCACAGAAGGTAGTTGAGGCCAGTTCATTGGCTATATTTAAGAGGGCGTTAGATGTGGCACTTATGGCTAAAGGGATCAGGGGGTATGGAGAGAAGGCAGGTACGGGATACTGAGTTGGATGACCAGCCATGATCACATTGAATGGCGGTGCAGGCTCGAAGGGCCGAATGGTCTACGCCTGCACCTATTTTTCTATGTTTCTAACAGAACAGACCCTACTATAACTGACACAAACATTAAATGAGACTTGTGTATCAGGAGAACAGCAATGGGGGAGAAGTTTATTCCATCTTACGCCAACATTTGGCAGAACGGGAAGAGACAGTCTAACCCCAGCAGCACATGTCCGGTCCTTGGGAGATCCTGGGTGGAAACAAACAAATTATTCAGAGGATGAAAGCAGAAAACAAACAGATTGCAGCAACGCAGACATTCGCCAAAACAAATATAGATTTAGACCAACTCTAAAGAACTACAGTAGGGTGAATGGAAGGGGCAGGATTAGTAAATTGTAATAAGACCCAAGAGCCATGACTATTAAACTCACATTCCCTAGGATAACTTTAACCAAGGAATAACTAGGTCAGAAACAGTGCTGCAGGTAGTCAGTGGGTCAGGCACCATCTGCCCGACTGCAAAGGAATGGACAGATGTTTCAGATCAGGATCTTTCTTCAGACTGATGGAGTTGGGTGAACGCTGGAAAGAGATGGGAGCAGGATAAAGCCTGGTGAGTGATGATGGATACAGTTGGGGGCTGATTAGCAGATAGGAGAGTAGTGACAAAGGCTAGAGGTGAAGAGGAGACAAGTGTCAGACAAGAAGAGGTGTGACATGCAAAGAGGGATCGTGGAAAGAGGGGAATGTGGGACAAGGATGAGCGTACATTTGAGAGGAAAGGAGTAGGGTGACCGGAGTGTTGAGCGAGGTGCACACCAGGGTGGGGAGTGTAGGGAAAGAGGGGGTGTCCCTTCATCAGTATGCTCATCACCATCTCCAAACCACATTCCCTTCTATCCCTTCTGGTCCCATTACACCCAGATACCCGTCCCATCACACCCGGATCATCACACCCGTACAATTACACCAGAATTCCTCGCTCCAGCTTTAGATTTCACACCTCTGGAATGTTTCACCTTCTCCTGTCAGCACACCTCTAGCCTTTGTCCTTTTCTCATCTGCCCTTTATCCCTTCACCTGTATCGACCCATTACTTGCCAAGCTTTGCCGCATTTCCCTTTTCCAACCTTCTCCCACTACTCCAGTCTGAATGCTTCCAAGCCAAGTCATCTGGCCATTTCCTCCACAGATGTTGCCTGGCCCACTGAGTTCTGCCAGCACTGTTTATTTGTTCCATGGCATGGCCAAAACCCAGAATAAATCCTGTTAGGATGAAGGCCAAGACAATGAGTAAGTGGGGAGCCTAATGAAGGCAAGTGGATTTGAACAAGAGTAATGATCTCATGGGCCAGACCAAAATGACCGTGCCCCAGCCAAGACCTCAGATTGGACGAGTCTTCAGGTCAGTTTCCTCAAGCACACACCACACAAAGCCCAGAGACAGAAGGCAGCACCATCCAGTCAAGTGCTGACCGGAGAAGGAGGAGGGGGAACCCTAACCCTAAAGCTGGAATAACTCAGCAGGACATGCAGCATCTCTGGAGAGAAAGAATAGGTGATGTTTCGAATCGAGACCTTCAGACTGAAGAGGTTGAAAACCAGCCATTAAACACAATGACTGGAGATGTGTGTTATCCAAGTAAGGGCAGAAATTATAATCATGTGTTCATCTTTATTGACGCGACACCATAATAAATATTACAAAAAAAAATTAATGGGGCGGCACAGTGGCGCAGCAGTAGAGTTGCAGTCTTGCAGCACCACAGACCCAGATTTGATCCTGACTACGGGTGCTGTCTGTACAGTGTTTGTACATTCTCCTTATGATCACATGGTTTTCTCTGAATATTCCAGTTTCTGCCACATCCGAAAGAAGTGCAGGTTTTTAGGTTAACTGGCTTCTGTAAATTGTCTGCGGTATGTAGAATAGAACTGGTGTAAGATAGATTGTTGGTCAGTGTGGACCGAAGGGCCTGTTTCTGTATATATGTTTTACATACATCTTAATTTCATTGAACCATATACAGTTGAATACGTGGCATTATTTTTGTCTTGTTTCTATAGTCAAAGGGTAAGGCTGATTGATTTATTTGTGCAGAACAGTGATGGAAGTCCAACTCCTCTTGCCTTGTTTCTAGGTTTTTGTTTCTCTACATATATGCATAACAGCACAAATTATAATCTGATTTCCATACATGAATATACTAAGGTAATTCATGTGCTGCGCCTGTTCATCAGAACCTGGCTCTACTGTGGAATGTAGTTAGGAATGTAATTTAGCCTAATCTTATTCATACCTAATCCAATTTGAAGCATAAATGTTGCATTCAAGTATAAGTTAAGAGTCACAAAATGCAAAAGCACCCTACCAACCCCCCCCCCCCCCCCCGCAATTTCTCACTCTCACCCAATGTTGGCAGCCCTATTAACATGGATTGTGAATATTACTCTGAAGACAAGTTCAATGCAAATGTGAAAATGGATTTCAGTGATTCACTTTAATAGTAGGAGTCTCTACAGTAACTTCTCCAAAATTAAAGATTACCTTCAACAGTTTCAGCAACAGTTCAGCGTAATAGCAATATCAGAGACTTGGCTGAGTGATAGTGAAGAACTACAGAATGGATTAGAAGGCTATGAAATGTTTTGGCCAAACAGGGTTAATAAAAGGGGAGGTGGTGTGGCCTTATTTGTGATTTCTGATCTTAAATGGAAGGTTATTGGTGATATGACAACTGCTATTGACAATTTGATGGAATGTGTAACAATTTTAATTAATATTGAAAGAGGAAAGATATTAGTTGCATTTATAGATCACTGGGGTCATGTAGTGACCAATTTAATAAGAAGGTTTCTGAAATATGATAAACATAAAGATAAGGTGATTTTGGTTTGTGGCGACTTAAATATTGATTTACTGAAATATAATGATCATACAAAAACAGAATGTGTTATTATGTTTAGCTTGAGTTTCTATCCGTTAATTGTAAAGCCTAGTAGAATAACAAAGGATAGTTTAACATTGATTGATAATATTTTCATTAATGTAATTGATGGGAAGATAAAAAGTGGACTATTAGTGACAGATACAAGTGATCATTTGCCTGTTTTTATCCACTTTGTGTTGGTCTATCACATAAAATCCCAATAAAATACATTTACGATTGTGGTTGTAACGTGACAAAATGTGGAAAAGTTCAAGGGGTATGAAAACCTTTTCAAGCCACTTTATATCCAATAAATCTTTTCTAAAAAGTGTTTTTCCCAATAAAATGAAAATGGCTAAGGTGGTTCCAATCTATAAAAATGGTGACATATTGTATCAAATTGTAGACCTGTGTCTTTTGCTACCTCAATTTTCTAACATACTTGAAACGCTATTTGTGAATAGACTTGATGACTTCATTGAGAAATATGAATTATTGAGTGATCATCAATATGGGTTTAGGAGTAATCAATCGACATCTTTAGCGGTGATGGATTTTGTAGAAAATCTAGCAACAGCAATAGATAAGAAACTACACACCGTGGGTGTATCTATTGATTTACATAATGCATTTGATACAATTAATCATTCATTACTTTTGCAGAAACTGGAACATTATGGTACAAGAGGTGTCACACAAAATTTGTTGGGAAGTTATTTAAGCAATACGTTTAGGTACGTAAAAATTAATAATACTGAATCATAGCTTAGAAGAGTAACCTGTGGTGTTCCACAAGGTTCAGCACTGGGACCCAAGTTATTTATACTTTATTTAAATGATGTTTGTAAAGTATCCAATACGTTGAAGTTTGTTATGTTTGCAGATGATACAAATGTATTTTCTTCAGGGAATTATATAAAAGTATTGAAAACAGCAGAAAGAATTGATAGCGCTAAAAAAAGGGTTTGATATTAATAAATTATCCCTAAATGAAAATAAAACAACATTTATGGTGTTTGGCGGTGATAGGGTTAATTGAATAAAATAGAGTTGAAATTGGAAGAGTACATCAAACAAAATTACTGGGAGTGATTATAGATCATAAACTTTGTTGGAAGCCACAAATAGAATACATCAAACAGAAATCTATATCCATTGTTATTCTTCACAATGCAAAGAATCTGTTGAATAAGAAGTGTTTGTACATATTGTATTGCTCGCTTATAATGCCATATATGTGATATTGTGTTGAAGTTTGGGGAAATGCGGATAACAAATTTAGACCCTATAATTGGAATACATAAAGCTTCTTACTGTGAAACTACAAATCCATTATTCATAAAGTCAGTACATTAAATTTTTTTTTTTTTAATAATTTTTTTATTAGCGATAACCAATTTTCAATGTTTAAAACTGAATTATAAACATCAACTTAATTCAATGTTTGTACATAACACACTAATGATTATTATCTTATATTTTTTTGAAAATAAAAGCGAGTAAAGAAAAATACCATTATTAATCAATAAAATTATAATTCCGTAATAATTAGTTGGTATAAGAGAAAAAAGAAAATGAAGAAAAAGAAAAAAAGACAAAAAAAGTGAGAAAAAAAAGATTATGTATATATAATTGAAAAACACTATATATTGTAAATAAAACAACTGCAAATAATAATATCAATAGAGACATGCATATATCCTAGTATACAAATGAATTATTTTCATCAAATCCCGCAGGGTGCCCGTCGAGCCGTGATGCCAAGAACAGCTACTTCTCTAAATACTGTATATATGGAGACCATATCTGTTCAAAATAATTATACTTGTCCAGAAGGACAAATCTAATTCTTTCCAAGTTTAACGTCTCCAACATCTGATGCCCACATTTTAATTGTTGGGGATAATGTTCCCTTCCAAAATTTCAATATTATTTTTTTCCCTAATATCAAACAATAATCAAGGAAATTTCTTTGATCCAATGTAAATATCAAATTAGACTCAGGGATTCCCAATATTATTAACTTTGGGTCAGGGTCTAGTTGAACTTTAAGAACTTCAGAAATAACTTTAAAAATTTCTGTCCAATAATAATTCAATTTAGGACATGTAACAAAACTGTGTGTTAAATTTGCTTCTAAATTCTTACATTTATCACAAATAGAGGAGAGATTAGGAAATATACTATTTAATTTAGTTTTCGAATAATGTAATCTGTATAATACTTTAAATTGTATTAATGTATGTCTAGCATTTAACGAGCACCGATGTATTCGTTGTAAACTTTCTTCCCAATTTTCTTTGGTTATAGGTGATCCAATTTCATTTTCCCATGCTTGACGATATGTTTCAGTTATTGGATTCTCCTTATCCATAATGATGTTATATATATATACAAGCTATTAATTTTTCTGTGCTTGGGTGCAAGTTAAACAATTCATCTAACAATCCTGGTTCTTTATTTTTAAAATCCTGTCTATTAGATTTAATATAATCTCAAATATAATTTGAAAATACCTAAACAAATGTTGTGAAGACAATCCGCAGATATCTTGTAACTCCTGAAATGAAAGAAATTTTCCATTTCTATAAAGGTGCTCTACCCTTGTAATTCCTAAATTATCCCAATGTCTAAACCCCCCATCCAATGTGGAGGGCTTAAATAATGGGTTATTCATAATTGGTAGTCTAAATGAGAGATTATCTAAATGTGAAGTCTTGACTATTTGTTTCCAAATACGTCTATTATTGTAAATGATAGGATATCATTTTTGGATATCATGCATGTAAAGACATTAGAAATATGTTTCCAAGTTAAGAATAAAAGCCTTCCTGTTAGTATTCAAAACAATTTTTAATTAAGAGAAGGACATTATAATTTAAGAGGGTTGTGTATTTTTGAAACATGTAAAGTGAGAACCAATGTAAAATATAGATGCATCTCAGTTTTGGGAGTCAAATTATGGAACGAGTTAGTGAGGAGTTGAAATTTTGTAGTTCTGTTGAGTTTCAAAAAAAGCCTTAAAATAAGTAAGGATTATAATGTAAAATGATTAAAATGTAATTGAGTACATTTGTAATTACAATCGAGTACATTTTTTTTTCTTTCCTTTGTGATGCTGATATTCTGGGTTATCTTGTGGATTGTATAGGATAGGCAAAAATAAGCTTTGTGGCTTCAGCCTATTCTTTTTTCAGTCATTGATTATGTGAACATTGTGTGAAATGGATACAGTGTTGGTTCATATTCACACAGATTGTAAAGTTTTGTTCTTTTTAATGTATGACCAAAATAAACTATTAATTCGTTAACCATTCATTCATAGAGGGAAAAACAGCAACAGGCAAGAACATTCTACATTCACTTAAAAATATCAAACACTGGATGAACAGGGCCTGGAAAAATTAACTCTAGGCCCAATGTTTCAAGGTCAGTTTATCATCACATGTTCCAATTAAGGTACAGTGAAATTCAAATGTGTCTGCAGTAGTGAATCCTACAGGGTAGAATACATTAACTATTTTCATAATCAAACTGGCACAGCAACATGCCAGCTATATCAAAGACAAAATGTCACACAAACAGTGAACTCCCTGAATGCGCTGCCCAATGCTGTAACTCGTACTACAGACATCAAACTTTGTACACAAACAGTGAACTCCGACTGAGCTGCCCAATGCTGCGGCTCATCTATGGGCATCCTGCCTGACCTGCCGACTTACTCCAGCACCTGCAAGTCAACTTTGTCACATACAAGATATTGAGAGAAATGAAAGCATTTCAATTGTGCAAAATCTGGAGGATTGTTGTGATCTACTTGCAGTTCCTTGATTTTCATCCCAAATCTTTCCTGGTTTCAGGGCTTTTACAAACTTGGCATTGGGTACATTACAGGGAAAGGAAACGTCACAAAGCAATAAAGCACCATTTTGCAATAAAGAGAACTATTATATCTAATTTGTAGACAGTGCTCCCAATGTGAATTTGTATAACAGGTTGCTCCAATTTGTGGTCAACACTCCCACCGCGTGGTGCACTGCAGGCCCATCTGACAGGTGGACAAAGTACTGGTTTGACAGCAACAACAATTCTTGGCAATGTGCTCATAAATCTCATCTGCACCCTTTCCCAGAGTCTCCAAACATTGGATCAGCTCTTTGGGGAATGTTTACACATCCTAACTCCAATCCACAGCAGACCTTATAGTTCCAAGTCACTGGGTTCACAGTAAGAATGCCCCTCAGGTCCCTTCAACCCAATATTCTACATTATCCCTGCATCTGTTCCAGCTCCTTGTTTCACATTGTGTTTCACTCATTAACACTGATCAACATTTTATTGCAGATAGACACAAATTGCTGGAATAACTCAGCAGGTCAGGCAGCATCTGTGGAGAACATGGATAGGTGACATTTCACAGAGTGCTGGAGTAACTCAGCGGGTCAGGCAGCATCTGTTGAGAACATGGATAGGTCATGTTTCACAGTGTGCTGGAATAACTCAGCGGGTCAGGCAGCATCTGTGGAGAACATGAATAGGTGACATTTCACAGAGTGCTGGAGGCATCTGTGCAGGAAAAGGATGGGTGATATTTGGGTAAGAACCCTTCTTCTGTTCCATCTCAAAAACTCATGTTTCTTCAGAGATGTTGCCTGACCCACTGAGTTACTACAGCAATGTGTCTATCTTTGGTATACACCAGCATCTACAGGTCTTTGTTTCTACATTTTACATCAGCCAGATTCAATTTCAATTGTGATAAGGTTAGCATATCATCACTTTAGTAAAGATACATCCTTTTATTTCTGACACTGTACCCTCTGCTCCAAGACTCTCCCATTAGTGGAAACCCCATTTTAGTTCAATGATACAGCACAGAAACTGCACAATTCCAGTTGCACCAGAAAAAAATAATAATTATAAACCCTGGACTCTTCAAATGACACAATTGAAAGGAGAAAGTAAGCAGAATTAATCAAAGTAGCAAACACAATTCAAGAGAGGGCTATAGTGTTCTCACCTACCTCATGCCCTGGAGATGTAGATCCACATCTGACACAAGGAGGAGACTCCTGCCTCTACCCTATGAACTGCTTCCATCCACAGCCCAGGACCACTGCACTCAGAGACAGTCCCTCAACTCCCCTTTTATACACTGACATGTATACCAGCTGACAATTTCCTAATCAGCTTCAATCAAGCCAATTACCACATTAACCCATTGCCCACCAGTGGCCAATCAATGTTTGTTGCACACATCATGATATCCACCTGGGGGCAGTAGTTGTCTGCGGGACAATAATTGCCATCTGTTTAAGAAGGAACTGCAGATGCTGGAAATGGAAGGTAGATAAAAGTGTTAAAGAAGGAACTGCAGATGCTGGAGAATCGAGGGTTACACAAAAAGCTGGAGAAACTCAGCGGGTGCAGCAGCATCTAAGGAGCGAAGGAGATAGGCGACGTTTCAGGTCGAGACCCTTCTTCAGACTGGTCAGGGATCAGGGAAACGAGAGATATAAACAGTGATGTGGAGAGATAAAGAACAATGCAGCGGGTGCAGCAGTATCTATGGAGCGAAGGAAATAGGCAAGGTTTCGACCCGAAGCGTTGCCTATTTCATTTGCTCCATTGATGCTGCTGCACCCGCTGAGTTTCTCCAGCACTTTTGTCTACCAATAATTGCCCTCTGTTTACTCGTTGCTCTTTGCATAAAGTGTCTGCTTGCATTTCCTTAAGTCAGAGACGACACACAGAATCAGAATTAGGCCATTCGACCCATCGAGTCTACCCCACCATTCAATCATGGCAGATCTATCTCTCCCTCCTAACCCCATTCTCTTGCCTTCTCCCCATAACCCATGACACCCGCACTAATCAACAATCCATCTATCTCTGCCTTAAATTATATCCACTGACTTGGCCTCCACTGCCATCTGTGGCAAAGTATTCCACAGATTCACCACACTCTGGCTAAATAAATTCCTACTCATCTCCTTCCTAAAGGGACGTCCTTTAATTCTGAAGTTGTGCCCTATGGTCCTAGACTCTCCCACTAATCGAACACCCTTTTAGTTTAGTGATACATCATGGAAACAGGCCCTTCAGTCCACCGATTCCGTACCGACCAGCGATCACCCCGTACATTAGTTTAGTTTAGTGATGCAGCACGGAAACAGGCCCGTCAGTCCACCGAGTCCATACCGACCAGCGATCACCCCGTACACTCGCACTATCCCACACAATAGGGACAGTTTTGCCGTTACTGAATTACCAAAGGCAATTAACCTACAAACCCGCACATCATTGGAGTGTGGGAAGAAACCGGAGCGCCCGGAGAAAACCCACGCAGGTCATGGGGAGAACGTGCAAACTTCACACAGACAGCATGTGTAGTCAGGATGGAACCCGGGTCTCTGGCGCTGCGAGGCAGCAACTCCACCATTGCACCACCGTGCCAGAACATATTTTGTTATTTTTCTATCCATGATAACATTTTTTATTTCACAACAGCGCTAGTTCACAAATCGTTCACATTGAGAATGCCAACCTGAGGGGCAACTTTTCCATACAGAGGGTGGTGGGTGTATAGAACGAGCTGCCAGAGGAGGTAGTTGAGGCCGGGACTCTCACAACACTCGGACAGGTACATGGATAGGACAGGTTGAGGTATATGGGCCAAATGCGAGCAGCAGGTGGGACTAGTGTAGATGGGGTATGCTGGTTGGTGTGGGCAGGTTCAGCTGATGGGCATGTCTCCGTGAATCTGTGATTAGTGTAGATGGGGCATGCTGGCTGGTGTGGGCAGGTTGGGCTGAAGGGCCTGTTTCCGTGACTCTGGGAATAGTGTAGATGCGGCATGTTGCCCATTGTGGGTTAGTTGGGCTGAAGGGCAATGTTTCTGTGACTGGAGTAACTTAGCGGGTCAGGCAGCATCTGTGCAGGAGAAGGATGGGTGATATTTTGGGCAAGAACCCTTTTGTTCCATCCTAAATCTCGTGTTTCTCCAGAGATGCTGCCAGACCCACTGGCTTACTGCAGCAATGTGTCTATCTTTGGTATAAACCAGCATCTACAGGTCTTTGTTTCTATATTTTACATCAGCCAGATTCAATTTCAGTTGTGATAAGGATAGGGCATCATCACTTTAGTAAAGATACATCCTTTTATTCTGAAACTGTGCCCTCTGGTCCGAGACTCTCCCTCAAGTAGAAACATCCTTTTAGTTTGGAGATACAGCACAGAAACAGCACAATTCGAGTTGCACCAAAGAAAATAATCATTAAAAACCCTGGACACTTCAACTGACAACAATTGAAAGGAAAAGTCAGCAGAATTAATCAAAGAAGCAAACACAATTCAGTAGAGAGCGATAGTATTCTCAGCGATCTCATGTCCTGGATATGTAGATCCACATCAGACACAAGGGGAGACTTCCTGTCTCTACCCGGAACACAAAGACAGACTCCCTGTCTCTACGCTGAGCACTGCTCCCATCCACAGCCCAGGACAACTGCTTCCATCCACAGCCCAGGATCACAGCTCCCATCCACAGCCAGGACCACTGCTCCCATCAACAGCCCAGGACCACTGCTCCCATCCACAGCCCAGGACCACTGCTCCCATCCACAGCCCAGGACCACTGCTCCCATCCACAGCCCAGGACCACTGCTCCCATCCGCAGCCAGGACAACTGCTCCCATCCACAGCCCAGGACCACTGCTCCCATCCACAGCCCAGGACCACTGCTCCCATCCACAGCCCAGGACCACTGCTCCCATCCACAGCCAGGACCACTGCTCCCATCCGCAGCCCAGGACAACTGCTCCCATCCACAGCCCTGGACCACAGCTCCCATCCACAGCCCAGGACCACTGCTGCCCTCTATAGCCCAGGACCACAGCTCCCATCCACAGCCCAGGACCACTGCTCCCATCCACAGCCAGGACCACTGCTCCCATCCGCAGCCCAGGACAACTGCTCCCATCCACAGCCCTGGACCACAGCTCCCATCCACAGCCCAGGACCACTGCTGCCCTCTATAGCCCAGGACCACTGCTCCCATCCACAGCCCAGGACCATGTGCAGGGATGGGGGATGTGGATCACATGCAGGCAGAGGGAACTTGCCATCAAGTTCGGCACAGACCTTGTGCGTTGAAGGGTAAGTTCCTGAGCTGTGCAGTTCTATGTCTATGTTCTATTTCACGCCACAAACACCTCAAAAAAGCCTGGCTGTGGGAAGGCACAGAGAAATTATACCACTGTGAAATTAAAAGCTGTACCTTGCAGACACATCAGAGGTGACAGGTTTGAAATCTTGAACTCCCCTCCCCACCTGGTACAGGTGTAAATCATGTTTTGTGCCTCCAGAAATTATACCACCCTGCCTGACATCTCCTATCATCATCAATCGACTGTTTGTAATATTGGTATAAAATAGAGCCAAAAGTGTCTAAAATAATATTCAATTGTACCAAATGTTGGTGAGGCCACACCTGGTGTATTGTGTTCCTTATGGTCACCCTGCTATAGAAAGCATGTCATTAAGTTGTAAAGAGTGCAGGGAACATTTCTGACGATGTTGCCAGAACTCAAAGGCCTGAGCTATAGGGGGAATTTGGGCAGGCTAGGATTTTATTCCTTGGAGCACAGGAGGATGGGGGGTGATTTTATGGAGGAATATAATATCATGATAATGGATAGGGTTAATGCACAGTCTTTCTCCCCCAGGGTAGGGGAATCAAGAGCCAGAGAACATAGACCTTGGAACAATACAGCACAGCACAACAACAGGTTCTTTATCCCACAATGTCAGCGTAGAACATGATGCCAAGACTATCTCTTATCTATCTGCACACAACTCATACCACTGCATTCCCTGAATATCCATATGCATATCCAAAATCTCTTAAATGCCACTATCTTATCTGCCTTAAGCCATTGGCCCACTGTGCGAGTTCACCCAAGAGTTCTCCCGAGTTCTCCCCTGATTCAAGCTCATGTAATGTACGTAGCGGGTAGGTAGGAGATCGTAGATGTCACGTAGCGACTCTTAACACTAACGGTAGTTACTTGTGAAATGTGGAAACACGTGAAGATTTTTCAACAGTGCGAAAAATGTCCACGAGTAAAAATGTACTCTTGATGGAAAAATGTGTTACTTTTTACTCGTAGTTATAACGTGAGTTTAACGGTGGACACTCGTATATACTCGTGGGTACTTGTGGCTCGGCAGCTGGACAGAGAAAAAAAAGGTTATGTCAACATCAGCACGTGACCTGGGTCTGTCCAGGGCGTTTCCCCTCATTGCTGGAGAAACATTTGCAGAAGAAGCTTGTCTCGAGATGGCACCCAAAAAAATCCAACTGATGGGCAGAGCAAAGCCATACAAAAAACTTGCCATGAAAACTTTGCACATACAGGAGAGGAGAGGCAGGAGGAGATGCAACAGGAGGAGGAAGCACTGCATGAGGGCTCTCTGCAGCCGGAGAACAGGGAGGTTAATATGTGCAGACCACCTCTCTGGCAGCTGTGTCTGACAATGCCTCAGACTTGGAGGCCCCATTGCATAAGGATGGTTGGAGAAAGGTAAATCCCTTTTCCTTCAACAGGCAGCAAGAAGGAGACCTTGTAAAGTGGTATCAGGCAACTCTATCAGGGAACGATGAGGTTGGAGTCTTGGGGGGGGGGGGGGGGGGGCAGGGAGCCGGAGTGGATGAAGTCAGTGATAGGAGTTTAGGAGTATAGAGGTTCTTCTGCTGCTGTATAGGACTCTGGTGAGACCACATCTGGAGTATTGCGTACAGTTTTGGTCTCCTAATTTGAGGAAGGATATCCTTGTGATTGAGGCAGTGCAGCGTAGGTTCACAAGATTGATCCCTGGGATGGCAGGACTGTCATATGAGGAAAGATTGAAAAGACTAGGCTTGTATTCACTGGAGTTTAGAAGGATCTTATAGAAACTTATAAAATTACAAAAGGTCTGGACAAGCTAGATGCAGGAAAAATGTTCCCAATGTTGGGTGAGTCCAGAACCAGGGGCCACGGTCTTAGAATAAAGGGGAGGCCATTTAAGACTGAGGTGAGAAAAAACTTTTTCACCCAGATAGTTGTGAATTTGTGGAATTCCCTGCCACAGAGGGCAGTGGAGTCCAAAACACTGGATGGATTTAAGAGAGAATAGTAAGATTGAACGAGAACTTACCAAGTTTGAAGGTTGATCTTTATTTCATGAGGAGTTGCGGTGAGGGATTTCGTGAAGAGCCCGCCGGCACGCATGCGCGACATTCTTCAAAGCAGCGGTGTGGAATCACAGAAACAACAACAGAAATGACTTGGCATAGTAAGATTTAAAGAGACTCTGATTACCAGCTGAAGATGATCGAGGGTTGGGAGCGGAGGGCACGAAATCCCTCACCGCAACTCCTCATGAAATAAAGATCAACCTTCAAACTTGGTAAGTTCTCGTTCAATCTTACTATTTCATTTCGGAGTCACGTGAGTGACTTCGTGAAGACTTCAAAGCTTCTGTGATTACACGCCCTGGACAACGTCCATGCGGACACACCACTAGCAAGGATGGATTGGAGTAAGCAAGTTGATGAAACGAGGTTATACTGAAACAAAAAGAAGATTTATTAATAACACAACAAATAACGCCCTTTCAATCAGGGACATCCCCACGTTCACACCCGGCGTTCAGCACGGCCTCGGCGAACTGAAGGGGAGCAGCAACAGGCTTATTATAGAACCGCTGGAACACAGATTCATTCGCCCATCCTGCTGTGGCGAGGATATGGTCCATGGGTACCTCCATGACCCTCGCCGCCGACGTAGATGCAGCCCTGGTGGAGTGGGATTTAAACACATTGGTGTCAATACCTGCCTTATCCAGGACGATCCGGAGCCACCTGGATATCGTCTGGACTGTCACTCGATGGTGAGGTCTTTTGTGAGTGACAAGCAGGTACAACTCCATTCCTCTGATGCTCCTTGTCACCTTGATGTAGTAACGGATGTGAGTGGCTAAACATAGCCGAGCATCTGCAGGGTATGCCGGGAACTTCAGCTGCAGCCCTGTGCACCCAGGTCTATGCTGCTTGAGTAGCTCATCGATGAAAAAGACTACTTCTCCAGGGGTGGACGTCATCCTGTCAATACGAAGTTTGTGAAGCGTCTGAACCCGCTGTGCTGAAGTCAGCGCTAGTAACATCACCAATTTCATAGTGAGTTGGTCCAGCTGTAACCCTTCCATGGGTGACCACGACCTGAGCAGGGTAAGTACAGCCCTGACATCCCAGGTGATGTTGTAGCGTGGTGTCGGCGGATTTAGATTGAATATTCCCCGCATCAGCCTGGACACTAGCCTGTTCGATCCTACCTCGATGTTGAGGTAGAATGATAGCGCACTCCTTGCGCTGTTGATGGCACTGTAACTCAAGTGCTCATCGTGGTGCAACCCCGCGAGGAATTCCAGGACGTCGGCTATGGAGACATCATCATAGGCGATGTGAGAGCGACTGCAGTAGGCTTCCCACTTGGTGATGTGGGAGAGATATCTCCGCCTGGTTGACTCTCGACATGATGCTCCAATGGTGTTCATGGTCCGGGTGGTGAGGCCATACTGCATCCATGGCCTGGTCAGAACCTGCAAGCCAGTAATTTTAGATAGGCATGGCAGGGGTGTAACTCCCCTGAAACAGGGTGAGAAACCAAATGTGGGCAACCCGCTAGAGGGACCCAAGTTTGACTAATCATGTCAGAGACCACCGGATACCAAGGCTGCGTAGGCCAGTCGGGTATGACAAGAATGCCTCTGGCAGAATCCATCTTGATTTTTTGTAATACCCGACTGATGAGGCAAAACAGGGGGAATGCATAGAAAAACCAATTCCCCCAGTCTAGCGAGAATGCATCAATCGCTAATGCCCCAGGGTCTGGTTCCCATGAAACATATGTCGGTACCTGATGGTTCAACCGGGACGCAAAAAGGTCTATATCCGGTTGGCCAAATTTGGCTGTAATTTGGGCAAATATTTGAGGATGCAGCATCCACTCAATACTATCATTGAATTTGCGTGACCTGGTGTCTGCCACAGTATTAAGCCTACCTGGCAAATAGGTGGCTGAAATCCAAATATCACGATCAATACACCAGCACCAAATAGTATTAGCCAATTTGTCACAAGAGACTGACCTGGTACCGCCCATATGGTTTAAATATGCCACCGCTGTGGTGTTGTCTATTTGGAGACGGACATGAGTTCCACTAAGATTAGCACAATATGCCCGTAGTCCGTGAAATGCTGCAAGCAGCTCCAAATAGTTAATCCCTTGTATTAGCAACATGCTAGCTTCAAGGGGATCCCACCTGCCACCACAACTAGAAGAGCTGTCCGCAGCTCCCCAGCCTAGAGAGCTTGCGTCAGTTTGCAAATATACCACCGGATTGGGCACAACAATGGGTTTGAATGCCCTGCCAATATTGGACACCCACCATTGTAGCTCAACCTTAGCATCAGAAGGCAGCCCCATAGGTCTGTCAAAATGACCAGCGTTCTTTTTTAACGCAGCAATCTTGGCCCTTTGCAAATTTTGATAATGCAAAGGCCCAAATCGGGCTGCCGGAAATAAAGCTACGATTTTCCCAATCACCTTAGCTGTATGCCGAATAGATGGTATACTGGCGGATGCGAGATCCTGACATGCAAGGGAGACATCCTCAACCTTGTGAAATGGAATGGTGGCCCTCATTTGAATAGAGTCCACCGTGAAACCCAAATAATCCATAACCTGGGATGGGTGAAACTTCGATTTTTCTGGATGGACTATAAACCCTAGCTGCTGAAATATAGTGACAGTAGCCGAAACAGCCCTTTCAGCTGCTTCCAGAGTGTTGCCAATAATCAGAATATCATCTAAATAAGCCATTACAATATGATGTTGTATGCGTAATTTGGCCATAATAGGCTTGAGTAATTTAGTAAAGAGCCTAGGGGCGGTAGTAAGCCCATTTGGTAAGGCCCGATATTGCCAGAGCTGATCCATCCAGACAAATTTCAAAAATTTCCGGTGGTGTTTCCGGATGGACACTGAATAGTATGCATCTTTCAAATCAATACATGCCATAAAGCAACCATGCGAAATCAGTGATTTGGCTGTCTCAAAGGTGTCCATTTTGAAATGTGTATATGTTACAAAGGTATTCAACTGGGTCAAGTCAATAATCACCCGACAACCTCCATCCTTTTTTGGCCTAGTAAAAATATTGGAGACAAATTCAATGGGCTCGTGAATAGTTTTTTCTATCACGCCTTTTTGTTCCAAACGAAAAATTTCAGCCGTGGCTGCTGCCTGCTCAACGGCAGACAGCGTAAACTTCCGTTTAGGCATGTGCTGGGATGGAGGAATGTTGCCGTGAATAAATTCAATAGAATGACCCCGAATATTTTGTAACACAAATTTATCTGAAGTAACTGATCCCCAAGCTTTAGCAAAGAACCGGAGTCGCCCTCCAACATGTGAGATTAAAGGGGCAGGAGAAAGAAAACCAGACCACCTTACCTCCATGGTCACCGGCGGTCCCTGACATACTTGGGTGGCCGAGGAGGTGCTGGGTTGGGCTGACGATAAGATGGCTTCATCTTCCACTGGGGTCGCTGTGTGCCTGACCCCAAAAAAGACCGCTGCTGCTGGCCCTGTTGATAGTAGTGCTGAGTAGCAGCATATGGTCTTGATGCTGGTGCGACCGGACCTCGCGGTCGAGCAGGAGGAGCTTTTGGCACCGTCGGTCTGGGGGCGATCTGAGATCGCATAAGTCCCACCGTTTTGGCTACCTCATCAAGCTCCTTGACCCTCTTCGGAAGGTCTTCTCCGAAGAGTTGTCGGGGCGGCGGTGGCGGTGGTGGTTTACACAACCCAGCAAATTTTGGGTTGATAGAAGGACGGATGCTATTCTTCCGAAAATCGTTGATTTCGTGCTGGGTGGCACATAACAGTGCCAACGCATCCTCCTGGTCCAATGACAGGTCAGTTCCATCGACCGACCGCGCAAAGGCGGTAATACCGGCCGTGAGGAGTTTGAGGATCCGCTGGAGTTTAACCTCCTGATGGCGGACAGCCACGCCGATGTTGCCCCATATGGGCGTATTGACCAGAGGCACGTTGAGGGCATTACAGTTAGACGGGGCCTTGTGGCGCTGAGTGGCCTGCGAAAGTACTTCCTCCTGCAACTGATTTGTGAGAAAGTCTATTGTTGCTGCCAGTTTTGGCTGAAGCGGAAGTCCAGTTGTGACTGGTGCAGCAAATTTGGCCGCCACGTCCAGTAGCTCAGGTGTCGGTGCTTCCGACGGTGTTGGTGTAGGGTCAAACCCTTCTTCCCCTTGTGGCTCGCTGATAAGAGAAACTGGCGAGGTGGCCCTGTGCCTGTCGATATCTGTGGGTGCGTACTGCTGTTGATTATGGAGCAACAGCTCCAGCAGCCGCTCGATGCGGTCAATACGCCCACCATCCTGAACACTCGGATGGTCGGAGTCCTCCGGCTCAGAAACCATGCCGGGGCTCCTATCATCGGCCCGCACCTCTGAGAAGTGATCTCGGTGCCGGAATGGATCGCTTTCGGCCGCCGCAGCGAAACCGTGCGAGTCCCGTGCGGGCAAGGTCTCCAACCGCCTCTTCTTGGCGGGAGCAGAAACCGTTGCCACAAAGGGCCCTGACGGCTTGGGGTCGACTCCAGCAGAAGCATGGAGCGACGCCCGCACGGGCTTGCCGGCTGTCCGCATTTCGGACGGTGCCGACGCATGGTCTCGTCCACCCATCCATGGGGGGCTCAGCGACCGAGGCGGGACCGTACCCAAGCCCCCCGTCCCGGCGGCGGGGGTTGGGAGTTGGATAGCAGACCTTAACGACCCAGGTCCCGCCGTTGCACCAGACCGCTCCATGGCGGCTGGTGGAGCCTTGGCCCGAACCGGGTTAGGCTTACGGGCGCCTCTGCTGCCTTTTGATGAAGGGCTAGCGGAGGGGGGTCGGGCCGCAGCACGAGACCCCTTCCCCGTTGTCGCCAAAGGCGAACTTGTGGCAGGGTCCACCCTTTCAGGAGGCACCCCGACGTCCTCCTCCACGCACTCCTCCTCGGAGCTGTGGCGACTCAGCGGGTCCCGACCTGCAGCAGCAGACGGCAATGGTTTCCCCGCCTTCTTCCCGGCCCCAGGTGTAAACGATGAGGGCGCCGGGCCACGACGACTTCGTCCAGACATTCCGAACACTCCAATCCGCACCCTTGCTGAAAGACAAAACCGACAGCAAGGGCCAACCAACTTAAGGTTAGTTTAACTTACCTAAGCGGCTCCTTTTGAAGGGCTGGCGAGGAGCGCGCCCCACCGCCAGCTGTCGGCAGCAATGCGTTGCGACGATATGTCGCGCATGCGTGCCGGCGGGCTCTTCACGAAGTCACTCACGTGACTCCGAAATGAAATTAGATAGAGCTCTAGGGGTTAGTGCAGTCAAGGGATATCGGGAGAAGGCAGGCACGGGTTATTGATTGGGGACGATCTGCCATGATCACAATGAATGGCGGTGTTGGTTCGAAGGGCCGAATGGCCTCCTCCTGCACCTATTTTCTGTTTCTGCGTTTCTTAATAAACAGACATGCACTTAGAAGCCATTGAGGCCTTTGCAATTGAAGCCTTGTTTTAATTGTCTGCATTCCGCATATTTAATGTGGTCCTTCTTGGACAGGATTCACAGTTCAAAACAAACAGCGACGAGCAATAGATGTGTTAATTACCTGTCCTCATGCATATTTACTTTTTAGGCTTTTGGAGACAGGATTCAACCGTCAAACACATAACGTGTGAAAGTTGTCTGCAAGCTTAAGTTTGCAGCTGCAAACCTACTAGAAAAGTTTTATTTTATGCAAAATAAAGACTTTTCGCATGTGAGACTGTCAATTTTGCAAACATGGATAAAATAAAATTGTTGTCTTTAAAAAGGGAGGGAGAGGGAAAATGGGGAATTACAGACCAGTTAGTCTAACGTCGGTAGTGGGGAAAATGCTAGAGTCAGTTATTAAAGATGGGATAGCAGCACATGTGGAAAGTGGTGAAATCATTGGATAAAGTCAGCATGGATTTATGAAAGGTAAATCATGACTAATGAATCTTGTAGAATTTTTCGAGGATATAACTAGTAGAGTGGATAAGGGAGAACCAGTGGGTGTGTTATATCTGGACTCAGAAGGATTTTGACAAGGTCCCACATAAGAGATTAGTATACAAATTAAAAGCACACGGTTTTGGGGGTTCAGTATTGATGTGGATAGAGAACTGGCTGGCAGACAGGAAGCAAAGAGTAGGAGTAAACGGGTCCTTTTCAGAATGGCAGGCAGTGACTAGTGGGGTGCCGCGAGGCTCAGTGCTGGGACCCCAGCTATATATATTAATAATATATATTAATGATTTGGACGAGGGAATTGAATGCAACATCTCCACGTTTGCGAATGACACGAAGCTGGGGGGCAGAGTTAGGTGTGAAGAAGATGCTAGGAGGCTGCAAGGTGACTTGGATAGGTTGGGTGAGTGGGCAAATGCATGGCAGATGCAGTATAATGTGGATAAATGTGAGGTTATCCACTTTGGTGGCAAGAACAGGAAAGTAGACTATTATGTGAATGGTGGCCGATTAGGAAACATAGAAACATAGAAAATAGGTGCAGGAGTAGGCCATTCAGCCCTTCGAGCCTGCACCGCCATTCAATATGATCATGGCTGATCATCCAACTCAGTATCCTGTACCTGCCTTCTCTCCATACCCCCTGATCCCTTTAGCCACAAGGGTCACATCTAACTCCCTCTTAAATATAGCCAATGAACTGGCCTCAACTACCTTCTGTGGCAGAGAATTCCAGAGACTCACCACTCTCTGTGTGAAAAATGTTTTCCTCATCTCGGTCCTAAAGGAACTCCCCCACATCCTTAGACTGTGACCCCTTGTTCTCGACCTCCCCAACATCGGGACCAATCTTCCTGCATCTAGCCTGTCCAAACCCTTAAGAATTTTGTAAGTTTATTTTTTTAATTTTATTGTATTTTTTAACATTAAGTAGTTTAATTCATTATTATCACGTGCACCAAGATACAGTGAAAAGCTTAATCTGCGTGCTGTTCAGTCAAATACACAAACAAAGGAGTGGTGATGGCAGTTTTGGAATGGCGCACCGTGGAGCAACAAACACAATGAATCTAGGCAGATCATCTGTAAACTAGGGTGCTTCATTAATCTCATTAGAAACATAGAAACATAGAAATTAGGTGCAGGAGTAGGCCATTCGGCCCTTCGAGCCTGCACCGCCATTCAATATGATCATGGCTGATCATCCAACTCAGTATCCCGTACCTGCCTTCTCTCCATACCCTCTGATCCCCTTAGCCACAAGGGCCACATCTAACTCTGTCTTAAATATAGCCAATGAACTGGCCTCAACTACCCTCTGTGGCAGAGAGTTCCAGAGACCCACCACTCTCTGTGAGAAAAAAATCCTTCTCATCTCGGTCCTAAAGGATTTCCCCCTTATCCTTAAGCTGACCCCTTGTCCTGGACCTCCCCAACACCGGGAGCAATCTTCCTGCATCTAGCCTGTCCAACCCCTTAAGAATTTTGTAAGTTTCTATAAGATCCCCTCTCAATCTCCTAAATTCTAGAGAGTATAAACCGAGTCTATGCAGTCTTTGTTCATAAGACAGTCCTTCACATCCCAGGAGTCAGTCTGATTACTACCATTGCTTCAACAGTTCAACATCTGGTTTCCAACCCATGGAATCAAACATCAAGTCAGTTCCCTGGTGAACTGAAAATATTATTCCTTTAACATTTGAGACTATCTGTGGTAAAGGCTACAAACTATTAATTCTTGTTCGCCAGAGATGCAGCTGACCAGCTGAGCTCCTCCAGCACTTTGGGTCCTTTTCTGTGAACCTGCAGTTCCTTGTTTCTACAAGTTCACTGTGTTTCATGTACAGCATGCTTGCTTGATGTATGCAATAGTAAAATGGGAGCTTTTCATAGATGCGATACAGACATTCCTACTGCAAGATCAAATATGATGGAGCGCATCATGCCACTCAGTACATCTATGGCATCCAGAGTGGATTTGAGGACATTGAAATGCAAACTGGTCTTATGGTCGATAACTCAATACAAGCTGAGCTCTGAGAGCCATTGCCCATTCCATTAAATACATCTATTCTGGCAAATCTATTACAATTAATGCATTTCTGGCACAAACACAATATATACAAGCAGTATTTATAATTTTCTTTAAAAGAGATTGCAAAAAAATTAAAGAGTACAAATTTAAAAAAATGAAGGTCAGGATATCCACTTCTTAAACATGTTGTTCTCTGTGCAAAAGTCACTGGCTTTTGCTGAATGTTTAAGAAGGAACTGCAGATGCTTGAAAATCGAAGGTAAACAAAAATGCCGGAGAAACTCAGCGGGTGAGGCAGCATCTTTGGAGCGAAGGAAATAGGCGACGTTTTGGGTCGAGACCCTTCTTCAGACTGATGTGGGGGTGGGAAAAGAAAGGAAGAGGGGGAGACAGTGGGCTGTGGGAGAGCTGGGACGGGAAGGGGAAAGAAGGAGAAAGCAGGGACTACCTGAAATTGGAGAAGTCAATGTTCATACCACTGGGGTGTAAACTACCCAAGCAAAATATGAGGTGCTGCTCCTCCAATTTACAGTGGAGGAGCAGCTCTCCAGCAATTCTGTCTACCTAAGAATGTAATTGTTCATATGACATTAAAACACTCTTGACTATTATAAACATCCTCTTGTGGAAAACTCTGATTTACTACATTAGTAATAACCATGATCTCTCAGTTGCTACCTTGTGCGGAGAAAATCATCCTACAAGTTAATTCAAATCTATGCCCAAAACAGCAATATGGTGAATATTATGCATATGTATTCTGATGATACTATTTGATGAGGCATTGTGACAATTTTCATTTTTGTATGGAAGGGAGCTATTCAGAGAAGTATAATGAAAGTGAGTACAAAGAGATCATTAGATTGGCAGGGAGAGGTTTTTTAAGTCAAGAGCAAGGAAAATAGAAACACTAAACATAGAAACATAGAAAATAGGTGCAGGAGTTGGCCATTCGGCCCTTCGAGCCTGCACCGCCATTCAATATGACCATGGCTGATCATCCAACTTAGTATCCCGTACCTGCCTTCTCTCCATACCCCCTGATCCCTCTAGCCACAAGGGCCGCATCTAACTCCCTCTTAAATATAGCCAATGAACTGGCCTCAACTACCTTCTGTGGCAGAGCATGAAAACTGTCTGCATTTCGTTAGAATTGGATGACTGGAGATCACTACTAGGGGAAAGATTATCAGCACAAGATATATAATTAGGTATGGCGGACTCCAGCAGCAAGGTGCAATGTGCAATGTTAGGTTTGCTGTACATTACAAAAAGCTTTTTTAAAAAGTTTTACTGGAGGGACGTTGAATACAAACCAATCAACCAAAACGTAAGAAACATAACAATTGGCAGAAGACGACAGAAAGTGCTGGAGTAACTCAGCGGGTCAGACAGCATCTCTGGAGAACATGGATAGGTAAAATTTCAGGACGGGACACTTCTTCAGTATCTGTAGTTCCTTGTTCCTACATATCAATTAGCAGTCTGTAAAGGTACTGACATGTATAGAGTATTAAACAGGGGATGTTTGGTTTGACAGTAATGCTTCCTGTCGCACGATTGAATTAGAAAAAGAAAGCCATAGGTAATAATTGATGAAGAACTGCTTACATTTGTGCTACAGCTTGGAATTCCACAGACTAAAGTTTTTAATCAAGGTGACAGGATGTAGCCTTAAATCATTCCTACACTTCTCACACACTCTTAAACTTCCAAAGTCATGAAGTTGGCTGTGTTTTTACAAGCCTCCCAGAACAGGCATCATGCATTGTTGTAAAAGGGAAAGGGTGGGGGAGGGGGGGGGGGTTGTAGTTGTGAATAGTAGATATGAATATAGGACACAAGGAGTGCATGCTGGATCCGAAAGAAGAGTAAAGCTCTGCAAAAACGGTGGCTCATTCTAGGAACATGTTTTTGGAGAAAATTGAGATATGCTTTGCATTTGGGTGGATGACCAAACGTAGTTATAATGACCCCCGTAGAGCGCGGTTTCATTTATCACTCCATTTTCTGGGAATGTATTTAAAGCACTAATCAAGGATTTCCTGCATAATAAAATTGTAGAAAAAATATATAAAATGATAATGGCACAAAGTGTTGGAAAACAAACTATATGCGAGGTTCATCTGTTTAACTGAGGCATAATACAGTAGGAGTATTTTGAGAATTTTACTTTTAAGAAGAGTTAAATCAGATTCAAGCAGTTTGATTAGCTAGTACATACAGAACATTGCTTCAAACTCAGCAAGTCCGACAGCATCTGTGGAAAAATCAAGGAACTGCTTGCCTGGGCAAAGGGTTCAGACAGACGGTCGCTGATCTGAAACATTAACTTTCTTTCACTTTCCACAGATGCTGTTTGACTAGCTGAGTTTTTCCAGCATTTTTTCCCCTGCAATTCCAGCATCTGCAGGTCTTTTTTAGATTTTTACTTCTAGTTATAAAACCAAATCTCTCAGCACATTCTAAAATTTGGTCCAACCAATACTCGATGAGCAGTTTATATTCTACAATTGCCTCCTGTATTTAGACTCAATTTCTACTTTTCCAAAGTTAAATTTTTATTAGAGGCATGTACATATCATAGTCCGAACCACTACGAGCTTTGTTAAACGGTTACATATTAAATATCCAGGATTCCAGGGACTCCGCTACCAATGTAGCTGGGGTCTTCATTTATCGGTTACATATTAACATTGACTCTAATTATTATTATTTTTTTTAATAGATAGAAAAAATAAAGAGCGAAAAAAAAGAAAATTAGAGAAATAGAATAAACTATCCATAATACAACTTAGGAGATAGGTCCGTTGGTCAGAGAATATAACTATTTTTCTAGTCCTGGGTTCAAGCTTCAGCCAGGTTTCCGCGCCAGCCCATTCTACCCCTTCAGATAATCTATGAACGGGGACCATATTCTAGTAAATAATTCTGGTTTGTCAATTAAGACAAATCAAATTTTTTCCAGATTTAAGGTCTCCGACATTTCCATAATCCACATTTTGATTTTGAGGGATGCAGGGTTTTTCCAAAATGTTAATATTAATTTTTTCCCAATTATTATACTGTAATCAAGGACATTCCTTTGGTTTATTCTAAGTTTTAAGTATTGTTCTGATATGCCTAATATTATTAATTTAGGATCGGCTCCAGTTAAGTATTAACCACTATGGAAATAATTTTAAAAATAGCCATCCAAAATGTTTTAATTTTTATGCAACTTACAAAGGTATGGGTTAAATTAGCCTCAGAGTATTGACATTTATCACAGATAGGAGAGATATTAGGAAAAAATCTATTTAACTATTTAACCATATAACCATATAACCTACAGAGCAATTACAGCACGGAAACAGGCCTTCTCGGCCCTTCAAGTCCGTGCCGACCATTTATTTTCCCCTAGTCCCATCTACCTGCACTCAGACCATACCCCTCCATTCCCTTCCCATCCATATACCTATCCACTTTACTTTTAAATGTTAAAATCAATCCTGCCTCCACCACTTCTGCTGGAAGATCATTCCACACAGCCACCACTCTCTGAGTAAAGAAGTTCCCCCAAATGTTACCCCTAAACTTCTGTCCCTTAATTCTCATGTCATGCCCTCTTGTTTGAATCTTCCCTACCCTCAATGGGAAAAGCTTATCCACGTCAACTCTGTCTATCCCTTTCATCATTTTAAAGACCTCAATCAAGTCCCCCCTTAACCTTCTGCGCTCCAAAGAATAAAGACCTAACTTGTTCAAGCTTTCTCTGTAACTTAGTTGCTGGAACCCAGGCAACATTCTAGTAAATCTCCTCTGTACTCTCTCTATTTTGTTGACATCCTTCCTATAACTAGGCGACCAAAATTGTACACCATACTCCAGAATTGGTCTCTGCAATGCCTTGTACAATTTTAACATTACTTCCCTACTCCTAAATTCAATGCTCTGATTTATAAAGGCCAGGACACCAAAAGCTTTATTTACCACCCTATCTACATGCGATTCCACCTTCAGGGAACTATGCATAGTTATTCCTAGATCCCTCTGTTCCACAGCATTCCACAATCCCTACCATTAAACATGTATGTCCTATTTTGATTTGTCCTGCCAAGAAGTAGCACCTCACACTTATCAGCATTAAACACCATCTGCCATCTTTCAGCCCACTCTTGCAAATGTCCCAAAAGTCTCTCTGTAGACTTTGAAAATCTACTTCATTATCCACAGCACCATCTATCTTAGTATCATCTGCATACTTACTTATCCAATTTTCCACCCCATTTAATTTTGTTTTAGAATAATGCAATCTATGTAGTACTTTAAATTGTATTAAAGAATGTCTGGCATTTAACGAACATTAATGTATATGTTGTAGACTTTCATCCCGAATATCTTTCGTTATGGGTTCAACTAATTCGTTTTCCCATGCTTGTCTATATAATTCCGTCGACGGAATCTCACTATCTAAAAGAGTATTATAAATGTAAGATATTAATTTGACTGTGTTGGGGTGTTTATTCAAACATTCATCTAGAATCTCTGGCTCTCTAGTTCTGTATTCTTGGGTATGTGATTTAACATAATCTTTAAGTTGTAAATATCTAAAAAAATTATTTGAATGTAATCCATAATTCTGTTGTACTTCCTGAAACAAGAGGAACACACCTTTTCTATAAAGATATCCCATCTTTTTAATTCCATAGTTTTTCCATTGTGCAAACCCTTTATCCAATACTGAAGGTTTAAATGAAGGTTTATTTGCAATTGGGAGAGAAAGTGATAAATTATCCAATTTTAATGTCTTTTTTATGTGTTTCAAAATTCGAATACCACTATGCATTGTTGGATTTTCACTATAGATTTTTTTATTCAATTTTGTAGGAGTTAACAAAATCGGACCTTTTCCATCTTTAACCAGTCTGGTTGTTGATCCATATCTTCCAACCAGAAATTTATGTTTTTGACATTGACTGCCCAGAAATAAAATAAGAAATTTGGTAAGACTAATCCTCCATTCGTCTTGGGTTTATATAAGTGTTTTTTACTTATTCTGTGATTTTTATAATCCCAAATAAAACTTGTTACAATAGAGTCGACTTTTTAAAAGAAATTTTTGGGGAGATATATCGGAATTGATTGAAAGAGGTATAGTAGTTGAGGAAGGAAAATCATTTAATAGCATTAATTCTACCGAGCATTGAAATGAGAAGTGTTTTCCAATATTGAATATTCTTATGCAATTTATTAAGTAAAGGTATGAAATTTGATTTCAATAAAGAAGTATATTTCTTGGTCACATAAATTTCTAAGTATTTAAATTTTTCATTCACTATTTTAAAAGATTGTTGCAATATATATAAATTAGGTTCAGTTATTGGCATAATCTCACTCTTATTCCAATTAATTCTGTATCCCGAGAATAAACCAAATTGAGTTATAAGATTTAACAAGTTAGGGATGTTGATTTCTGGATTTGTAATATATAATAATACATCATCTGCATATAGAGACATTTTATTAACTGTATTTTTAGTGTTATACCCATGTATTTCTGGATGTGCTCTAAATCTTTCTGCTAGTGGTTCAATAGCAAGGGTGAATAGTAATGGGGGTAGCGGGCATCCTTGTCTATAACCTTTAGATAAATCAATTTTTTTTGGTAACATTTTATTTGTCATTATTCTGGCTGTTGGGTTGGTATATAAAAGCTTAACCCAAGTACAAAACTTCTCACCTAGTTGAAATTTTTCCATCACTGAAAATAAGTAGGGCCATTCCACTTGATTGAATGCTTTCTCAGCATCTAGCGAGATGACTGCTAAATCTACATTAGCTATTCTATTTGAGTATATAATGTTAAATAATCGTCTCAGATTATAATATGAATAACGTTTTGGAATAAAGCCTGTTTGATCGGGGTGTATTAATTTATGAATCACTAAACTTAATCTATGTGCTAAAATTTTGGTTAATATTTTCTGATCGGTGTTTAAGAGAGCAATTGCTTTATATGAACCTGGGTCTTCAAGGTCCTTATCCATTTTTATCTAACAATAAGTATTATTGGTGATTCGTTTAAAGTTTCTGGGAGGTTCTGTTGCATGTTACATGGTAAACGGTAGGGAATTGAAGTACATGGTAAACGGTAGGGAATTGAAGAATACAGTTGAACAGAGGGATCTGGGAATAACCGTGCATAGTTCCTTGAAGGTGGAATCTCATATAGATAGGGTGGTAAAGAAAGCTTTTGGTATGGTAGCCTTTATAAATCAGAGCATTGAGTATAGAAGCTGGGATGTAATGTTAAAATTGTACAAGACGTTGGTAAGACCAAATCTGGAGTATGGTGTGCAGTTTTGGTCACCCAATTATAGGAAGGATATCAACAAAATAGAGAGGGTACAGAGGAGATTTACTAGAATGTTGCCTGGGTTTCAACAGCTAAGTTACAGAGATAGGTTAAATAAGTTAGGTCTCTATTCTCTGGAGCGCAGAAGGTTAAGGGGGGACTTGATAGAGGTCTTTAAAATGATGAGAGGGATAGACAGAGTTAATGTGGACAAGCTTTTCCCTTTGAGAATAGGGAAGATTCAAACACGAGGACATGACTTTAGAATTAAGGGACAGAGGTTTAGGGGTAACATGAGGGGGAACTTCTTTACTCAGAGAGTGGTAGCGGTGTGGAATGAGCTTCCAGTGGAAGTGGTGGCGGCAGGTTCGTTGGTATCATTTAAAAATAAATTGGATAGGCATATGGATGAGAAGGGTATGGAAGGTTATGGTATGAGTGCAGGCAGGTGGGACTAAGAGAAAAAAGTTGTTCGGCACGGACTTGAAGGGCCGAGATGGCCTGTTTCCGTGCTGTAATTGTTATATGGTTATATGAATGCTTGAGTATATAATGTCTGTAGGTGTGGTGAGATCAGATCATGAAAGTTTTAAAAAAAAACTATTTAAACCATCTGGGCCAGCGTCCTTTCCATTTTTTAAAGAAATAATAGATTCTTCAATATCTTTTACTGATATTTCAGCACCTAATAATTCTCTCTCTTTCAGGTCGAAACCTGTACGATTGCATTTCTGTAAAAATAATTCCATTCCTGCAGAACCCACTTCCGTTTTGGTTGAGTAAAGTGTTTGATAATAGTGAGAGAATCTATCATTAATGTCCTTGGGTAGTGTTAATATTTCTCCCGTATCTGATTTAATTTTATATATTGTTTTTTCCCCTTCCTGTTTCCGGAGTTGACGTGAAATTTTAAGGTGTATTTCTTGAAGAAATGTTATATCTGCTTTGAGTGATTTTAAGTGTGCTAATACCTTACCTCTCTTGATTGATTCATTAATTCCCTTAACATTCCAACTACAAAAAGTAATTCCTTGACCCCGTTTTTTCTATTAATGTCTTGCATCTTGTGGTTAGGGTGGTCTATAAAAGAGCAGATAGCTCAGCACAGTAAACCAGACATTCCACCCGAACACAGGACAGATGAATTGTAAATCTAATTCAAATAAATCTTCCTCACGAACATATCTCCACAAATAATATTTGTAGATTAATTCAAGTTTAAAATAGTAATTAAGTAAAAAATACAAAAAGTAAAAAAATTAAAAATTAATAAAGTGTAAGAAGGAAAAAGAAACTACATCTAAAGTTAGTGTAGTTGGTGCTAGCCACACTAACGTGGCTGGTTATCTAAGGATTTTCGTAGACTTAAAAAAATTATTCCTAGCTCCACGCTTAAAAAAATTTCAATTAAAGTAATTTACGGGATTATTTTGGTCCAGAATGTTAGTAATCATGTAGTGAGAGACTATTACTCTCTTAGCTAATTATTAGTCAAATGTTAGTCTGATGTAAATAAAGGAAGAGCATAACAAATTCCAATTAATAAGATCTAAAATATACCTTTTTTACATTTCATATTTTAAACTAGATGACGATATTATATGAGTGTTATTCAGTCCTCACTTGAGCCCACAATCTTCCGAGCATACTCCAATGCTTTCTTGTGATCAGTGAAAAACTGTTCCTTCTTCTGATAAGTGACTCTCAATCTTGCAGGATACAGCAATCCATATCTCAAGTTGTCAATCTTCTTAAGAATCCCTCTTGTCTCGTTGAATAACGCTTTCCCTCTGACCACCTCTGCAGGGTAATCTAGAAATATGCTTACTTTGTCTCCATCAAGCATAAGATTTCTTGTGCCAGCAATTTCTTTCATGATGTCATCCAAAACATGATCGTATTGCACCTTCACTATCAGCTGCCTTGGGGGGGGGGGGGGGGGGGGGGGGGGCGTTCAGGTCCGAGCGACGTCCAAGAACTCTGTGTGCCCGGCCTAATAAGGGCTTTTGATCTAAATTCAAGACTTTTTGAATAAGTCTGCGGCAAAGTCAAGGAGATCTTTATTTCCTTCTTTACCCTCACGAACGCCCACAATTCTTAAATTTTGACGTCTCTGGCGGCCCTCCAAGTCAATGCATTTTTCAGTTACTTTATACAGTAAATCTGATAAACGCTTGTTCTCAGCAAGGAGTGTCTCTGTAGAGTTTTCCAAGTGAATTATGGCGTCAGCTTGCTGCCCCATTTGTTGATCCATTGTAGTGAAGGTCGACTCCAGCTTATCATTAAAGTTGGTTTCATTCGACTTAATTTTCTCATTTACTTCATTGATTTCTAAGTCGAAATTTGCAGACATTTCCTCCTTCATGGTAACCTGTTGCATACGGACAAGATTAGTCATTTTATTTTCAAAATCTGAGAAATCTTCTTTAATCTCTTTTTTTAAAACTTTTCAGTATTTCTTAAATATTCAATTCTTTTTTTAAGCTTATCAATTCTTCTTTTATACTTGCAATTTCCCTGGTGATGAGGTTGCAAAGTTCCTCCATTTCACTTTTCTTTATCTTTGTCTTCTGGGCCTTTGAGACGTCCTCCTGGGACGACGTTAAAACTGAGCCCGAGGCTTCAGTCGGGCCTACTTCCTCCTTCCGTTGTTTACTTCTTGTAGTTTTTTTAGTCGGTTCCTTTGTGGGGGAGCGCGTTACCGACATTAGGTCTCCAGAGTCGCGGTCTGATGATGTCACGCAGGCTGCCGGAGCGATTTCTGCAGGTCAGTTCTTTATTTTACTCCCCTTTTTTTCGTCTTTTTCGCGTGGAGCTAGCTGGCGCACACCCTACACCACCATTAGCACCACCGGAAGTCTGCAAGTTTCTATAAGATCCCCCCTCAGTCTTCTAAATTCTAGCGAGTACAAGCCGAGTCTATCCAGTCTTTCCTCATATGAAAGTCCTGACATCCCAGGAATCAGTCTCGTGAACCTTCTCTGTACCCCTTCAATGGCAAGAATGTCTTTCCTCAGATTTGGAGACCAAAATACTCCATGGTAGGGAATTGAAGAATACAGTTGAACAGAGGGATCTGGGAATAACCGTGCATAGTTCCTTGAAGGTGGAATCTCATATAGATAGGGTGGTAAAGAAAGCTTTTGGTATGCTAGCCTTTATAAATCAGAGCATTGAGTATAGAAGCTGGGATGCAATGTTAAAATTGTACAAGGCGTTGGTGAGACCAAATCTGGAGTATGGTGTGCAGTTTTGGTCACCCAATTATAGGAAGGATGTCAACAAAATAGAGAGGGTACAGAGGAGATTTACTAGAATGTTGCCTGGGTTTCAACAGCTAAGTTACAGAGATAGGTTGAATAAGTTAGGTCTTTATTCTCTGGAGCGCAGAAGGTTAAGGGGGGACTTGATAGAGGTCTCATACTTTACGTCTCATACTTAGAAGGTATGAGACGTAAATTGGCCAAGATAGACTGGCAAGTGATTCTTAAAGGGTTAACAGTGGATGTGCAATGGAAGGTATTTAAAGACTGCATGGATGAACTACAAAAATTGTTCATCCCAATTTGGCAAAAGAATAGATCAGGGAAGGTAGTGCATCCGTGGATAACAAGGGAAATCAGGGATAGTATCAAAGCAAAGGATGATGCGTACAAAGTAGCCAGAAAAAGCAGCATACCAGAGGACTGGGAGAAATTCAGAGACCAGCAGAGAAGGACAAAGGGCTTGATTAGGAAAGGAAAAATAGATTATGAAAGAAAACTGGCAGGGAACATAAAAACTGACTGCAAAAGTTTTTATAGATATGTGAAGAGAAATAGATTAGTTAAAACAAATGTAGGTCCCTTGCAGTCAGAAACAGGTGAGTTGATCATGGGGAACAAGGATATGGCGGACCAATTGAATAACTACTTTGGTTCCGTCTTCACTAAGGAAGACATAAATAATCTGCCGGAAATAGCAGGGGACCGCAGGTCAAAGGAGTACTTGAGTGAAATCCAGGTTAGTCGGGAAGTGGTGTTGGGTAAATTGAATGGATTAAAGGCCGATAAATCCCCAGGGCCAGATAGGCTGCATCCCAGAGTACTTAAGGAAGTAGCTCCGGAAATAGTGGATGCATTAGTGATAATCTTTCAAAACTCTTTAGATTCTGGAGTAGTTCCTGAGGATTGGCGGGTAGCAAACGTAACCCCTCTTTTTAAGAAGGGGGGGAGAGAGAAAATGGGGAATTACAGACCAGTTAGTCTAGTGGGGAAACTGCTAGAGTCAGTTATTAAAGATGGGATAGCAGCACATTTGGAAAGTGGTGAAATCATTGGACAAAGTCAGCATGGATTTACGAAAGGTAAATCATGTCTTTTTTTTTGAATAATTTTTTTATTAGCAATAAACAATTCTCAATGTTTAAAACTGAGTTATAAACATCAACTTAAATCAATATTTGTACTCTAATGATTATTATCTTTTTTTTTTGAAAATAAAAGTGGGTAAAGAGAAATACCATTATTAATCAATAAAATTATAATTCCTTAATAATTATTTGGTATAAAAGAAAAAGAAAAAATGAAGAAAAAGAAAAAAGACCTATTATGTATATATATCAATTAAAAGCCACACAATATATTATAAATGAAACAACTACAAATAATAATATCAGTAAAGACATGCATATATCCTGGTATACCAATACATTATTTTCATCAAATCCCGCAGGGTGCCAGTCGAGCCGTGATGCCAAGAACAGCTACTTCTCTAAATACTGTATATATGGAGACCATATCTGTTGAAAAGAATTATACTCGTCCAAAAGGACAAATCTGATTCTTTCCAACTGCAACGTCTCCAACATCTCTGATGCCCACATTTTAATTGTTGGGGATAATGTTCCCTTCCAAAATTTAAATATTATTTTTTTCCCTAATATCAAACAATAATCAAGGAAATTTCTTTGATCTAGTGTAAATATCAAATTAGCCTCTGGAATTCCCAGTATTATTAGCTTTGGGTCAGGTTCTAATTTAACCTTAAGAACTTCAGAAATAACTTTAAAAATTTCTGTCCAATAATAATTCAATTTAGGACATGTAACAAAACTGTGTGTTAAATTTGCTTCTAAATTCTTACATTTATCACAAATAGAGGAGAGATTAGGAAATATACTATTTAATTTGGTTTTCGAATAATGTAATCTGTATAATACTTTAAATTGTATTAATATATGTCTAGCATTTAACGAGCACCGGTGTATTCGTTGTAGAATTTCTTCCCAATTTTCTTTGGTTATAGGTGATCCAATTTCATTTTCCCATGCTTGACGATATGTTTCAGTTATTGGATTCTCCTTATCCATAATGATGTTATATATATAAGCTATTAATTTTTCTGTGGTTGGATGCCAGTTAAACGATTCATCTAATAATCCTGGTTCTTTATTTTTAAAATCCTGTGTATTAGATTTAATATAATCTCTAATTTGGAAATACCTAAACAAATGCTGTGAAGACAATCCGTAGATATCTTGTAACTCCTGAAATGAAAGAAATTTTCCATTTCTATAGAGGTGCTCTACCCTTGTAATTCCTAAATTATCCCAATGTCTGAACCCTCCATCCAATGTGGAGGGCTTAAATAATGGGTTATTCATAATTGGTAATCTAAATGAAAGATTGTCTAATTGTAAAGTCTTGACTATTTGTTTCCAAATACGTCTATTATTATAAATGATTGGATTGTCCCTATAAATTTTTTTTTGAACTTCCTTTGGGGCAAAAATAATTGAATCTACATTGAAAGGCAAACAATCTTCCTTTTCTATCTTTAGCCACGTTGGTTCCAGGTCCGTATTTACCCACCAAAAATTCATATTCTTAATCTGTACTGCCCAGAAGTAGTATAGAAAATTTGGAAGTGCTAATCCTCCATTTATCTTTGACTTACATAAATGTTTTTTACTTATTCTATGATTTTTATAATCCCAGATAAAACTATTAACAATATTATCAATTTTTTTTAAAAAGGTTTTCGGAAGGAAAAAAGGGATAGCTTGAAACAGATATAATAATTGTGGTAGAAAAACCATCTTTATAGCATTTATTCTACCAATCAAAGATATAGGCAGTGTTTTCCAATATAAAATATATTTTTTAAGTTTATCTAATAATTGAGGATAATTCGATCTAATTAATGAATTGTGAGATTTAGATACATTAATTCCTAAATATTTAATTTTATCAGTAACTATTGATAATGGATATTGTTGTAATATGTTTAAATTTATATTAGTTATTGGCATAATATCACTTTTATTCCAATTAATCCTATATCCAGAAAATGTACTAAATTTATTTATAACATCAAACAACATTGGAATACTAATTTCAGGTTTTGTGATGTAAATCAAAACATCATCTGCATATAAGGATATTTTATTAGTTGTTGTGTCAGTATTATAACCGTATATTTCAGGTTCTGATCTAATTCTTTCCGCCAAAGGCTCTATCACCAAGGCAAATAATAAAGGCGATAACGGACATCCTTGTCTACATCCCCTAAAGAGTTTAAATTTAACTGATAGTATTTGATTAGTTAGAATTCTTGCAGTAGGATCTGAGTATAGGATTCTTACCCATTTACAAAATTGATCCCCCAATTGAAACTTTTCCATTATATTAAATAGATATAACCATTCCACCTGGTCAAATGCTTTTTCTGCGTCTAACGATATGACTGCTAATTCCGTATCTCGTATTCTTTTAGAATATATAATATTAAACAGGCGTCTTAGATTATGAGATGAATAGCGTTTTGGAATAAAACCTGTTTGATCATAATGTATTAATTTAGAAATCACCAAACTTAGTCTCCTAGATAAAACTTTAGCTAATATTTTTTGGTCTGTATTTAGAAGGGCAATCGCTCTATATGAACCAGGATCTTCCAGATCTTTATCTACCTTAGGTATGAGTGTAATTGTGGATTCATTTAAAGAGTCTGGTAATTTTCCTTGTTCATATGCATGTCTATACACTGTATGTAGTCTTGGAGAGATCAGATCTTGAAATTTTTTATAAAATTCTGCACTCAGGCCATCAGGCCCCGCAGCTTTTCCATTCTTTAATGAACCAATTGATTCTGCGATATCTTTCACTGATATTTCAGCATTTAACAAGTGTCTCCCTTCCTGATCTAAACTCTTAATTTGACATTCTTGTAGAAATGTTTCCATTCCATCTGTTTGTCCTGTTAATTTTGATGAGTAAAGATTTTGGTAATATTGTAAAAATCTATCATTAATATCTTTTGGTATGGTCAATATATTTCCTTGCATTGATCTGATTCCATGTATCGTTTTTTCATCGTCTAATTTTCTTAATTGTCGTGCTAGCAATTTATGCGGTTTATCTCCAAATTCAAAATGCACTTGTTTGGTTTGTTGAAAAAGTTTGATGACTTGATTAGAGTATATTTTATTTAGTCTATACTTTGCTATTGCAATTTTATTACTTAACTCCTTAGAAGGGTGTTTTATATTCTCATTGTCTAGTTGTTTTATCTCCATTTCTAACTTCTGTTCCCTCTTTCGGTTTTCTTTATTAAAATATGCTTGTGCCGATATTATTGCACCACGCATGAATGCCTTAAATGTATCCCAAAGTAACAATGGTGAAATTTCAGGTGTGTCGTTTGTCTCAAAGAATAATTTAATCTGTTCTGTCACATGATTACAACAATCCTTGTCCTTCAGTATCTGAGGATTAAATCTCCAAGTCATAGTTTTATTAGATATATCTTTTAGTTTTATCTTAAATGTTAATGGTGCATGATCTGAAATAATAATATTGTGATATTTTGCATTGTACGTAAAGGGAAGCAGTTTTGAGTCTATTAAAAAGTAATCTATCCTCGAGTAGGTTCCGAATACGGGCGAGAAAAAAGAATATTCTCGTCCGGATGGGTTCTCTAATCTCCAAATATCCTTAACGTTAGTTGAATTAATGAAAGAATTTATAAGTTTACTTGAATTAGAAATAGCTTTCCTTTTTGTTGAGGATCTGTCTAAGTAGTTATCCAAAGTGCAATTTAAATCGCCCCCAATTATTAAATTATGTTGAGTGGATATAGGAATATTATTGAATATTTTCTTAAAAAATAATAGGTTATCGAAATTAGGAGCATATATATTCATAAGAATTACTTTTTTTGAGTATAATTCCCCTGTAATTATTACATATCTGCCCTCTTTATCTTCTATTATAGAACTTTGTTTAAAAGGTATACCTTTACGAATAATTATTGCAACTCCCCTAGATTTATGTATAAATGAAGAATGATATACCTTTGAAATCCATTTAGCTGTTAATCTATATTGATCATCTCTTTTGAGATGCGTCTCTTGGAGGAAAATAACGTCTGATTTCAATCTATTCAGCTGCGCTAACACCTTACCCCTTTTAATTGGTTCATTAATTCCCTTAACATTCCAACTACAGAAAGTGATTCCATCATCCCCAGTCTTCAAATTCATATCTTGCATTTTAGTATTAGGGTGGTTTTTTTTGGAGTAGCCCTCTCGGCCCCTCCAGCTCAACAAGGCACCCAAACGCCAATCCGACGAAAATTACCAATCTCAATAATCCATATCCATGTCTACCTAAAATAGTTATACGGTATTGTTCATAATTACATTCATATAATATATAACATAAATTCAAATACTTAATATATTAAAAAAAATAGAAAATATAAGTAAAAAAAGAAAAAAGAGTGTTAAAAGGGTGCCCAAAGAAAAAAAAGACTACACTGATAGATTGTGTAGTGTGTGTTAGTGAACGCCACACTAACGTGGCGATTAATCTAATGACTTCCGTGTTTAAAAAAGATGTTAAATATTCCAGCTCCCAACTAGAATACTGTGTATATTGGGGTGGGGTACTAACTTTAAGGATTTAGTAATTATTTCTATTATTCATGAAACTATTTATTAATTACTATTCTATTGTAATTAGTATTATAATAAATAATACTATGTTAGGGGAATTATTGAAATTCTACAAATTGATACCAAACCACTACTACATTCCCATTATTTTCCCTCTTTCTCAATGAATAATTCATAACCGCAGGTTAATGATAAAAGTCCAAAATGTTCAGTCGTCGTCTTCTTCCTCCCGTGGTTCATCGTCTGCTTCCTCCTCTTCTGCCTTCTTCTGTATGCCTTGAGCGAACTTCAATGCATCAGTATGCTTAACGAAGCGGTGTTCCTCGTTGTCATAGGTCACTCTCAATGTTGCTGGGTACATCAAGCCATATCTGAGATCCACTGTATTCTTTAAATTCCGTAGAATGCCTCTTGTTTCAGTGAATAAGGATCTTCTCTTAGCAACTTCCGCTGGGTAATCTCTGAAGATACTAATGTTATTTCCTTCGTATTTCAAATTTCTCTTTCTCATTATTATCTTCATCATATCTTCAAAGACGTGATCATACACCACCTTTACAATCATTTGTCTGGGTGGTGCACCTCTCCCAGGGACCCGTCTTAAAGCCCTGTGGGCACGGCCCAACAGTGGTTCTTCATCCAATTCCAGAATGTCCTTTAGGAGTTTTGCAACAAATTTTCGTGGATCTTGATTTCCTTCACAACCTTCGGTCAATCCTACAATTCGCAAATTCTTACGTCTTTGTCGGCCCTCCAAATCAATACATTTCTCATTTATTTTGCGAAGTAGTTCTGAGAGGCGTTTATTCTCGGCAAGTAACTTCTCAGTTTCCTTGGCACTTTTTACAGCAAAATCAGCCAAATCTTTAAGTGCATCATTGTGTTCGTCAATTGTAATGGCAATAGGATCTAACTTATCATTCAGCATTTGTTCCAACCCAGCAACCTTGTCGTTTATCTCAGAGAATCGGTTTTGAAATTCAGCCTCCGTCTTACTTTTCCATTCGCTCATCATAATCTTTACCGTCTCGGTAACTTCTTTTGTTAATTCCACTTTAATTCTCTCCTGAGACACCAGAATCTCCGCTTTTAGATTTTTTATTTCATCTTTATATTCTTTCTTCATGTCTTTAAATTCATCTTTATATTCCTTCTTCAGATCTTTTATTTCTTTCACCAGTTTCTTCATCTCACCTATCATGGAATTTTTGAACTCTTCCATTTCCACTTTTCTCTGTGAGATCTCTTCCTGGGAGGCAGTCAGACTCGAGCCCGAGGCTTTGGTGGTGCCAGCCTCTCTTCTTAGGCCCGTTTTCTTCAGGGGAGGGGAGGAGGGCTACATTTTAAATTTCTTACCGAAGTCGCGCGCCTGATGACGTCACGCAGCCTTCAATCGCACCGGAGCCGTTTTTAATCGATCTCCTGCGGTAAGTAGCGTTAGCACCCTCCTTTAGCCCCGTTTTTTTTACAGATTTTTACGGAGCTGATCTGGCGCTGTTCTCCCCTAGAACATGGCGCCACCGGAAGTCAGGTAAATCATGTCTGACGAATCTTGTGGAATTTTTCGAGGATGTAACTAGTAGCGTGGATGGGGGAGAACCAGTGGATGTGGTGTATCTGGACTTCCAGAAGGCTTTCGACAAGGTCCCACATAAGCGATTAGTATATAAACTTAAAGCATATGGCATTGGGGGTTCAGTATTGATGTGGATAGAGAACTGGCTGGCAAACAAGAAGCAAAGAGTAGGAGTAAACGGGTCATTTTCACAATGGCAGGCAGTGACTAGTGGGGTACCGCAAGGCTCAGTGCTGGGACCCCAGCTATTTACAATATACATAAGTGATCTGGATGAGGGAATTGAAGGCAATATCTCCAAGTTTGCGGATGACACTAAGCTGGGGGGCAGTGTTAGCTGTGAGGAGGATGCTAGGAGAATGCAAGGTGACTTGGATAGGCTGGGTGAGTGGGCAAATGTTTGGCAGATGCAGTATAATGTGGATAAATGTGAGGTTATCCACTTTGGTGGCAAAAATAGGAAAACTGACTACTATCTAAATGGTGGCCGATTAGGAAAAGGGGAGATGCAGCGCGACCTGGGTGTCATGGTACACCAGTCATTGAAAGTAGGCATGCAGGTACAGCAGGCAGTGAAGAAAGCCAATGGTATGTTAGCTTTCATAGCAAAAGGATTTGAGTATAGGAGCAGGGAGGTTCTACTTCAGTTGTATAGGGTCTTGGTGAGGCCACACCTGGAGTATTGCGTACAGTTCTGGTCTCCAAATCTGAGGAAGGACATTATTGCCATAGAGGGAGTGCAGCGAAGGTTCACCAGACTGATTCCTGGGATGTCAGGACTGTCTTATGAACAAAGACTGCATAGACTCGGTTTATACTCTCTAGAATTTAGGAGATTGAGAGGCGATCTTATAGAAACTTACAAGATTCTTAAGGGGTTGGACAGGCTAGATGCAGGAAGATTGTTCCCGATGTTGGGGAGGTCCAGGACAAGGGGTTACAGCTTAAGGATAAGGGGGAAATCCTTTAGGACCGAGATGAGAAGGAATTTTTTCACACAGAGAGTGGTGGGTCTCTGGAACTCTCTGCCACAGAGGGTAGTTGAGGCCAGTTCATTGGCTATATTTAAGAGGGAGTTCGATGTGGCCCTTGTGCCTAAGGGAATCAGAGGGTATGGAGAGAAGGCAGGTACGGGATACTGAGTTGGATGATCAGCCATGATCATATTGAATGGCGGTGCAGGCTCGAAGGGCCGAATGGCCTACTCCTGCACCTAATTTCTATGTTTCTATGTTTCTAAGAAATCCTCTTCCTCAGCAACCCTGCCCATTTGATTCACCCAGTCTATATATAGATTGAAGTCACTCATTATAACTGTTTTACCCTTGTTGCACGCATTTCTAATTTCCTGTTTGATGCCATCCCCAACTCCACTACTACTGTTAGGTGGCCTGTACCCATATCGATTCCACATCCTCCAAGCTAATGTCCTTCCTTTCTATTGCATTAATCTCCTCTCTCACCAGCAATGCTACCCCACCTCCTTTTCCTTTCTGTCTATCCCTCCTGAATATTGAATATCCCTGGATGTTCAGCTCCCAGCCTTGGTCTCCCTGGAGCCATGTCTCCGTGATCCCAACTATAGCATAGTCATTAATAGCTATCTACACATTCAACTCGTCCACCTTATTACGAATGCTCCTCGCATTGAGACACAAAGCCTTCAGGCGTGTTTTTACAACACTCTTACTCCTTATACTATTATGTTGACAAGTGGCCCCTTTTGATTTTTGCCCTGGATTTGTCTGCCTGCCCCTATTAATTTTCACCTTGCTACCGATTGCTCCTACCCTCATTTTATACCCCTCTTTCTCTCTGCTCACACATTTAAGAAACCCACCAGCTCTTATTCTCTGTTCATTATTTTTGTCTTCTTTCCCCCCTACATGTTGGGTCTGAGTGCTTCCCTTCTCTGCCTCCTGCCTCCTGCCTCAGATCCTGTCTACTAGCTTTCTCTATTTGAGCCCCTCCCCCCACCGTTCTAGTTTAAAGTCCTCCCAGTAGCCTTTGCAAATCTCCCCGTCAGGATACTGGTCCCCTTCGGGTTCAAGTGCAACCGGTCCTTTTTGTACAGTTCCCAACTTCCCCAAAAGGGGTTCCAATGATCCAGAAACTTGAATCCCTGCCCTCTGCACCAGTCCTTCAGCCAGGCATTTATCCTCCACCTTGCTCCATTCCTACTCTCACTGTCGCGTGGCACAGGAAGTAATCCTGAGATTGTTATCTTTGCGGTCCTTTTCCTTAACTCTCTTCCTAACTCCCTAAATTCTCCTTTCAGAACCTCTTCTCTTTTTTTACCTATGTCATTGGTACCAATATGTACCACGACCTCAGGCTCCTCTCCCTCCCTTTTCAGGATATTTTGGACACGTTCAGACACATCCCGAACCCTGGCACCAAGGAGGCAAACGACCATCCGGGTCTCCGGACTGCGTCCACAGAATCGCCAATCTGACCCCCTAACTATAGAGTCCCCTATTACTAATGCCCTCCTCTTCTTTTCCTTACCCTACTGAGCAACAGGGCCGGTCTCTGTACCGCAGGCTGTTGCTACCCCCAGGTAGGCTGTCCCCCCCAACAGCACTCAAACAGGAGCACTTATTTTCAAGGTGTACAGCCACCAAGGTACTCTCTAGTCCTTGCCTCTGCCCCTTGCCTCTCCTAACCGTGACCCACGTGTCTGCCTCCTGTGGTTTTGGAGAAACTACCTCCCTGTAACTCCTCTCTATGACCTCCTCACTCTCCCTGACCAGACGGAGGGGAGATGCAACGAGACCTGGGTGTCATGGTACACCAGTCATTGAAAGTAGGCATGCAGGTGCAGCAGGCAGTGAAGAAAGCAAATGGTATGTTAGTATTCATAGAAAAAGGATTTCATAACAAGAGGATTTCAGTATTGGAGTAAAGAGGTTCTTCTGCAGTTGTATAGGGCTCTGGTGAGACCACATCTGGAGTATTGTGTACAGTTTTGGTCTCCTAATTGAGGAAGGACATCCTTGTGATTGAGGCAGTGCAGCGTAGGTTCACAAGATTGATCCCTGGGATGGCGGGACTGTCATATGAGGAAAGATTGAAAAGACTAGGCTTGTATTCACTGGAGTTTAGAAGGATGAGGGGATATCTTATAGAAACATATACAATTATAAAAGGACTGGACAAGCTAGATACAGGAAAGATGTTCCCAATATTGGGTGAGTCCAGAACCAGGGGCCACAGTCTGAGAATAAAGGGGAGGTCATTTAAGACTGAGGTGAGAAAAAACATTTTTACCAAGAGAGTTGTGAATTTATGGAATTCCCTGCCACAGAGGGCAGTGGAGGCCAAATCACTGGATGGATTTAAGAGAGGGTCGGATAGAGCTCTAGGGGCTAGTAGGGTCAAGGGATAGGGGGAGAAGGCAAGCATGGGTTATTGATAGCGGACGATCAGCCATGATCACAATGAATGGTGGTGCTGGCTCGAAGGGATGAATGGCCTCCTCCTGCTCCTATTTTCTATGTTTCTATGATTTGAGTATAGGAGCAGGTAGGTTCTACTCCAGTTGTACAGGGCCTTGGTGAGTCCACACGTGGACTATTGCATACAGTTTTGGTCTCCTAATCTGAGGAAAGACATTCTTGCCATAGAGGGAGTACAGAGAAGGTTCACCAGACCGATTCCTGGGATGGCAGGACTTTCATATGAAGAAAGACTGGATAGACTCAGCTTGACCTCGCTAGAATTTAGAAGATTGAGGGGGGATCTTATAGACACTTACAAAATTCTTAAGGGGTTGGACAGGCTAAATGCAGGAAGATTGTTCCCGATGTTGGGGAAGTCCTGAACAAGGGGTCACAGTTTAAGGATAAGGGGGAAGTCTTTTAGGACTGAGATGAGCAAAACATTTTTCACACAAAGAGAGGTGAATCTGTGGAATTCTCTGCCACAGAAGGTAGTTGAGGCCAGTTAATGGACTATATTTTAGAGGGAGTTAGATGTGGCCCTTGTGGCAAGGGGTCAGGGGGTATGGAGGGAAGGCAGGTACAGGACACTGATATAGGCTCGAAGGGCCGAATGGCCTACTCCTGCACCTATTTTCTATGTTTCTATGTTATTTCCAGGTGAAGTGATCTTATTGAATTTCTCTTAATCTTTAAGTTAAAATATTTAAATTCAGTGTACTTCTTGTTTCAGTGACATTTAACGAGATGTATAAACACTTTGTTTTACAGTCAGTGTGCTGGTTGTTTTATTTTCAGATTTATCGAGAGGTACAATAAATATTCCTTTAAACTGCAGAGCTTGTGTCTGTTTTCACATAAAAATAATAGTGAGAAGTTAAAATGGGAATTCATTGCATTCCTTCCTTGATTTGGTGCGTGTTTCAATTATCTAAATATATGATAAATGAAATATGAGATTTAAGTGATGGCATGTTGGACTAATATAAAAGTAATGGATTTTAGACATCAATTTTAGTTTGAAAAAACAAGAATGTCCTTCATTGTGCATTAAAGGTAACGAATTGTGATAAGCAAATATATTTAAAAAAAAGACTTTAACACAAAACTTTAATTCACCTTAACAATGTGAGAATCTTCAAACAAAAACCAAAGTGCAAACTATTAACTTTAACATACGCATGACATCTACATCAAAGAGAACATCAATTATGCCCCAGGTCCATGCTGTAACCCCTCTTGCTGCAGATGCCGGTGTGTCTCTTGGAGGAAGACTGTAATCAACATAATCTGAAGCTAATAAAGATAACATTGATCCAGCAGGATGGAGGTCTGTGTAAGTGAAGTCATTGACTGTCTCTGAAAATAAAAGGATGGATTTAAATGCATATACAATACAGACCCTCAACAGCTGCAAAACTAAACTGGTGAAATGTTTTATGTCTTTGTGATAAGATTTTTGAAACACGTGAATGTTACGAATGGAAGGAGGATGAATTTAATAATATTATAAGGGTGTGAATGACAAATAATTAAAGTCAAATCTAAGCTCACAATTTTCTTTTTTAAATTGTATACCTGTCCAGCCTGCAGATGTGGCTGTACCCCCATTCGCATGTCCGGTGGATGTGGCCTCAATGCCTGCTTTTGAAACACAGAATAATATATAAGTGGAACTCAAATTAAATTAAAAAATCTCACTGAGGAGTTCTGTTATAAAGGACTGCAATCATCAAAGTGTTTATTTAATACCTGCTCAGAATAACATGGTCAGGTTTAATCTACAATTGGAGATGGAGAAGGGTAGATCAGGGGTCACAGTGTTGCAGTTGAATAAAGGGGACTTTGGGGCCATGAGGGAGGGGCTGGCCAAAGTTGACTGGAAAGATACACCAGCAGGGATGACAGTGGAACAAAAATGGCAGGTATTTCTAGGAATACAGAAGGTGCAGGATCAGTTCATTCCTAGGAGGAAGAAAGATTCCAAGGGGAGAAAGGGGCGACCATGGCTGACAAGGGATGTCAGGGACAGTATAAAAATTAAAGAGAAGAAGTACAATGTAGCAAAGATGCGTGGAAAGCAAGAGGATTGGGTAAAGAACAACAGAAGATAAGCAAAAAGACAATACGGGGAGAAAAGATGAGGTACGAAGGTAAGCTAGCCAAGAATATAAAGCAGGATAGTAAAAGCATCTTTAGGTATGTGAAGAGGAAAAAAATAGTTAATACCAAAGTTGGACCCTTGAATACTGAAAAAGGTGAATTTATTATGGGGAACAAGCAAATGGCAGATGAGTTGAACAAGTACTTTGGATCTGCCTTCACTAAGGAGGACACAAACAAACTTCCTGATATAGTAGTGGCCAGAAGATCTGGGTGACTGAGGAACTGAAGGAAATCCACATTAGGCAGGAAATGGTGTTCGATAGACTGATGGGACTGAAAGCTGATAAATCCCCAGGGCCTGATGGTCTGCATCGCAAGGTACTTAAGGAAGTGGCTCTAGAAATCGTGGATGCATTGGTGATAATTGTCCTATGTTCTATAGACTCGGGATCAGTTCCTGTGGATTGGAGGGTAGCTAATGATATCCCACTTTTTAAGAAAGGCAAGAGAGAGAAAACAGGGAATTATAGACCAGCTAGCCTGACATCAGTGGTGGGGAAGATGCTGGAGTCAATTATAAAAGATGAAATAGCCGAACATTTGGATAGCAGTAACAGGATCGGTCCAAGTCAGCATGGATTTACAAAGGCAAAATCATGCTTCACTAATCTTCAGGAATTTTTTGAGGATGTAACTAAGAAAATGGACAAGGGAGAGCCAGTGAATGCATTGCACATGGACTTTCAGAAAGTATTTGATAAGGTCCCATATAGGAGATTAGTGGGCAAAATTAGGGCACATGGTATTGGGGGTAGAGTGCTGACACAGATAGAAAATTGGTTGGCAGACAGGAAACAAAGAGTAGGGATTAACGGGACCCTTTCAGAATGGCAAGCAGTGACTAGTGGGGTACCGCAAGGCTCGATGCTGGGACCGCAGCTATTTACAATATACATCAATGATTTGGATGTAGGGATTCAAAGTAACATTAGCAAATTTGCAGATGACACAAAGCTGGGTGGCAGTGTGAACTGTGAGGAGGATGCTATGAGAATGCAGGGTGACTTGGACAGGTTGGGGGAGTGAGCAGATGCATGGCAGATGAAGTTTAATGCGGATAAATGTGAGGTTATCCACTTTGGTATCAAAAACAGGAAGGCAGATTATTATCAAAATGGCATCAAGTGGGGAAAAGGGGAAGTACAATGGAATCTGGGGGTCCTTGTTCATCAGTCTATGAAAGTAAGCATGCAGGTACAGCAGGCAGTAAAGAAAGTGAATGGCATGTTGGCCTTTATAACAAGAGGAGTCGAGTATTGGAGCAAAGAGGTCCTTCTGCAGTTGTACAGGGCCCAAGTGAGACCACATCTGGGGTAGTGAGTGCAGTTTTGGTCCCCTAATTTGAGGAAGGACATTCTTTTTTTTTTGGTTAATTTCTTTTATTAGAAGTAATCAATTTACAATAGTATAAACAGCTTTACAAACATCAACTTAATTCCATATTTTTTTTTAAATAACCCGTTAAAAGTTATTATCTTCTATTTTTTTGGAGGTAAAGATAAGGATAGAGTAGAGTAGTTTTAAATCAATAAGGGAGTGATTAAATAATAATTTGATTATATATAAGAGAAAAAGAAAAAAGAGAAAAGAAAAAAGGTTAACAAAAAATAAAAAGATATTGTATATATTTATATAAATGAAAATCAACAAAATATATTGTAACTAAAACTATTACAAATGATAATATCAATAAAGACGTGCATATTAATCCTAGTATGAAAATAAATTATTCTCATAAATTAGTCCCCTAATTTGAGGAAGGACATTCTTGCTATTGAGGGAGCCCAGCGTAGGTTTACAAGGTTAATTCCCAGGATGGCGGGACTGTCATATGCTGAGAGAATGGAGTGGCTGGGCTTGTACACTCTGGAGTTTATAAGGATGAGAGGGGATCTTATTGAGACATATAAGATTGTTAAGGTGTTTGGACACGCTAGAGGCAGGAAACATGTTCCCGATGTCAGGGGAGTCCAGAACCAGGGGCCATAGTTTAAGAATAAGGGGTAAGCCATTTAGAACGGAGACGAGGAAACACTTTTTCTCACAGAGAGTTGTGAGTCTAGAATTCTCTGCCACAGAGGGCGGTGGAGGACGGTTCTCTGGATGCTTTCAAGAGAGAGCTAGATAGGACTCTTAAAAATAGTCAGGGGATTATGGGGAGAAGGCAGGAACGGGGTCCTGATTGGGGATGATCAGGGATGAATTGAATGGCAGTGCTGCCTACTCTGGCGTCTACTGTCTATCACAGGTAACAGACTACTGACCGACATCTACTACAAACCCACTGTCGCCCATGGCTATCTGGACTACACTGGCCACCTCTGCGCCCAGGATGAAGTGTTCCAAACCAGGGCATCGTATATGTCCTCATTCTTTATGGAATGGGAGTTCCCCTCTTCTACTATAGATGAGGCTCTTATCAGGGTCTTTTCTTTATCCCGCAGCTACGCTCTTACTCCCTATCCCCCTACTCGTAACAAGGACAGAATCCCCCATGTCCTCACCTTCCACCTTACCAGCTGTCACATACAACAGATAATCCTCCAACATTTTCGCGACCTCCAATGGGATCCTACCATTGGCCACATCTTCCCATTCTCCAATTTCAGGTAGTCCTTGTTTTCTCCCTCCTTCCCCTCCCATTCCCAGCTCTCCCACAGCCTAATGTCTCTGCCTCTTCCTTTCTTTTTCCCACCTCCCACCTCGACATCAGTCTGAGGAAGGGTCTCGCCCCGTTATGTCGCCTATTCCTTCTCTCCATAAATGCTGCCTGTCTAGACTAAAAACTTATCTCTACTCCCAAGCCTTTCTTGACGTCCTCTGAGCGAGGGCTATATTTATATATGTATGTAGTTTGTTTGTTTATATTATTCTTATAAGAAATGTAAAGTACTTTGACCAACGAGAGTTATTTTTAAATGTGCTATATAAATAAATGTGACTTGACTTGAGTTACTCCAGCATTTTTGTCTACCTTCGATTTTTCCAGCATCTGCAATTCGTTCTTGAACCACACGGTGGGAGTGTTGACCACACATTGGACTGACCTGCAGTGCAGCAAATCACCACACAGTGGGAGTGTTGACCACAAATTGGATGGACCTGCAGTGCGGTGGTTCACCACATGGTGGGAGTGTTTACGATAAATTGGAGCGACCTGGTTTGTGAATTCACTGCATATTGGGAGCGCTATCTACAAATTAGATATTGATCTCTCTACTGCAAATTAGTTCTTTATTTCTCTATGACCCTTTACATTTCCCCATAAAGCAACCCTTGCCCAGATGCCAAATTTAGTAAAAGCCCTGAAACCAGGGAAGATTTGGGATGAAAATCAAGGAACTGCAGGTGCTGATTTACAAAGAAAAGGCACAAAGTGCTGGAATAACTCAGCAGGTCAGGCAGCATCTGTGGAGAACATGGATAGGCGACGTTTCACAGAGTGCTGGAGTAACTCAGCGGGTCAGTCAGGATGCTCATAATAAAAAGCATTGAGCAGCTCAGTCAGTGAGTTCACTGTTTGTGTACAGGGTTTGATGCCCATAGTAAGAGTTACAGCATTGGGCAGCTCAGTCAGGGAGTTCACTGTTTGTGTGAAGTGTTGTCTTTAATCTAGCTGGCATGTTGCTGTGCCAGTTTGATTATGAAAATAGTCAAGGTATTCTTCTACCCTGTAGGATTCGCTACTACAGGACACATTTGAATTTCACTGTACCTTAATTGGTACATGTGACAATGAACTGACCTTGAAACATTGGGCCTAGAGTTATTTTTCCAGGCCCTGTCCACCCTGTGTTTGATATTTTGAGGTGAATGGAGAATCTTCTCGCCTGCTGCAGTTTCTCCCTCTACAGTTACTCTACTTGTTTCTGGGAGCCAAGGTCTTTCGAGATCTTCTAATGTCCCCAGTTTTCTATGGTTTATGATAGATGGGCTTTGTCAACTTGCTGTTCCAAGTACTGCTTGTGATAGAGGGTGTGATCAAGGATGTCAGGAGATTTCAATCATTAAAGTGATCTGTTTTTTTGTTATAACCAATCTATCTAATCTAGTCTTTGTGGGGATGGTATGAAGATAAGGCCCTCGTTTAGACCCTCTCGTGGTTTCAATCGGGATAAATCTTTGAGAAAGATTAACAATGTATTTTCCTAATTGCTTTGTGGTCACGTTCCTTGTATTTCAGGGTGCTGGAATGTTGAGCAGAAGTGCTGGAAGAACTCTGAGGGTCAGGCAGCATCTGTGGGGAAAATAGACAGATGGCATTTCGAGTTGGGAACCTACAGACTGGAGTAGGGGGAGAAAGATGGAAAGTGGGGGTGAGACAAAGCCTGGCATGTGGGTGGGTGATTGGCATATGGATGGAATAATTGACAAAGGCCAGAGGTGAAAGTGATAAAAACATGTTGGATAAGAAGGATAGAGGTGTGGAATATGAAGCCAGAGAGAGGTTTATGGGTGAATGGAACATGGGAGGGGATAAAAGGGAAATGTGGCATGAAGGTGGGAAATCAGCAGACTGGTGATGGGAACCCCTTCTTTCCCTGCACCCCCCATCCTGGTGATGGGAACCACCTCTTTCCCTGCACTCCCACCCTGGTGATGGGAACCCCCTCTTTCCCTGCACCCCCCACCCTGGTGTGAACACTTCCCTCAACACCTTGGTCACTCTGCTCCTTCCCTCTGTACGCTCACCTCCCAAACCAGTCTCATATTTCACTCTATCCCCTTCCACCTGTATCCCTCCCTCCAGCTTTACGTTTCACTCTTCTCATCTGTTGCACCTTTTGTCTCCTTGTCACCGCTAGCCAATGTCACAACCCATCACCCTCTCACCTGTATCCACTAATCACATAACAGGCTTTGCCCTGCTCCCACCTCTTTCCCACTTTGCCCGACTCCATCAGTCTGAAAGGGTCCAAGAGCAAACAACAGCATCTGTCCATTCTCTTTGTGGTCGGGTAGATGGTGCCTGATCTGCCAAGTATCTCCAGCACTTTGTTTTGAACCAGGTTACATTCTCTGGTTAAAGTAATCCTAGTTGGCTGCTGTTACAGGGAAAGTAGTTTAATGTTGATGACACTTGAAGTCTCATTACAAATTATCAATCCTGTTATTCACCCTACGGTAGTTTTGGAATTGGTCTAAATCTACATTTGGTTTGAGTGTGTTTGTTGCCAGAATCCATTTCCTCTCCTCTCTGCTCTTTTGTGAAGGTGACCAATTAGTGTTAGTTTCACTTCTACTTTCTCTGCCCTACTCCATCAGTCTGAAGAAGGATCCCAACCTGAAACATCTGTCCATTCCCTTTGCAGGCAGGATGATGGTGCCTGACCCACGGAGTAGCTCCAGCACTTTGTTTTAGACCAGGTTACATCCCCTGGTTAAAGTAATCCTAGTTGCCTCTTGTAGCAGGGAAAGTAGTTTAATGTTCAAGACACTTGTTTTAACTCATTACAATTAAATAATCTTGCCCCTTCCATCACCCAACTGTAGTTTTGTTTGGAATTGGTCTAAATCTATATTTGGTTTGGTGTGTTTGTGTCTGTTGCCAGAATCCATTTCCTCTCCTCTCTGCTCCTTTCTAAAGGGGTTACCAATTAGTGTTAGTTCCCACATAGGGTCTCCAATGACTGGATCCTTTGATGCTGGAAATGTCTGCCAGGGTCTTCCCCATTCTGCCAAATGTTGCGTAAACTGGGCCAAACTTCACTACTGTTCCTTTACTTGTACGTCTCATCTAATTCAAAGTATTTCTTTGTCGATTAAAGTAGTATCTGGTTTGTCATGGTGTGTTTCTCCAGATATTTGAACTGCCTGTATGCTTCTATCTGTTTCTGTTTGTGCGCAGGGTTTCAATGTCCATGGTAAAGGGCACGGTATCAGGGGCAGTGTCGGGGAGAACACTTCATGTGACACGGTAAGTTTCACATTTAGAGACACAGCGCGGAAACAGGCCCTTTGGCCCATCGCGTCCGCATCGACCAGCGATCCCCGCACACAACACTATTCTACACACACTAGGGACAATGTTACATTTTACTTCGGAGTCACGTGAGTGACTACGTGAAGACCCCGCCAGCACGCATGTGCGACATATCGTCGTACGCATGCGGAAGCGACGGTCGGGAGGAGCGGGGCTCCTCCAGCGTGAGTTTAAAAAGCTCACGCCAGGTAAGTCTCACCGAAGGAGTGAGTCGACCATTATGGAAGGGAGAAAATCTAAGAGAGCGGCGGCCAAATCAGCGGCTAAGGACAGCAGCCAACGGAGAACCGCCTCTCCAGAGCTACAGGTTCTACCTGCAGCTCCCGACTTTTCGGATTTTGAGACCGTTGGTACGCCACGGTCGGGGAAAACTACCCGGAAGTTGGCCGGGGCCGACTCAGCGGAGTCCGGTCCCGAGGGCACCCCGCTCGCTGGCAGCGACGGAGGTCGCCTTGACCGCATTGAGCGGATGATGGAGCAGCTGCTCCAACGTGACCTGCTAAAGCAGGGGCAGGATCACAGTGGGACCCCTAGTAGGCCCACGGCAAGTTCCCTTAGAGGACTGCCTAATGTATCCCCTTCTCTACAGGGGAGCATTGAGGGTCAGAACTGGGCTGACCCAGAAGAAGGGGAGTTGGCTGAAGCGCCTGCAGCGTCAGGGGTGTGTGAAGATTATATGGATGTGGTGAGCAAACATGCCATGCCCAACCAGAAGGGCCTACCCATCCACCCCAAGCTGGCTGCCAGCATTGATTATATGGCCACTAACCAACTTCAGGAACAGGCCATCAATGCCACAGCAGACAAATATATGGCGCCAGAAAACTGCAAGTCATTAAATGTACCCGCGGTGAACAACCCGATATGGGGAAACATGAGCCCCTCGAGTAGAGGGCAGGAGATGAAACTTCAGAAGATCCTGAAGCTCCTAACCACAGGGATTACTGCAGTGGCCAGAACAGCAGTGGGAGTGGATATGCCGGAAGAGCTACAAGATGCTTTGGCCTTACTGTGCAACACACAGTATGAAATAAATAATTTCAGGAAAAGCATTATAAAGCCGGCGCTTAACCCCAAGTTCGCGGGTTGTGTAAGCCTGGGAAGACGCAGCCTCCAAGCCTGCTATCCGGGGAAGATCTCCCCAAACAGGTTAAAGATCTTGACGAGGAGGCTAAGGCTTTGGGCCTTATTAAAGTACCTGGGTACACTAAGCCTCATCACCCACACAGAACGCACCCCTACGCACCCACCGGGCAGAGTTACCCTAACAGGTCTGCCGGTGGTGAAAGCTCGAAGGCCGGCATACCTGCTCAGCGGTCTTTTTTAGGCCAAGGCCCAGGCCGGCCTTCTTGGAAGATGCGCCACTCCCAGAACACCTACAACCAGCCGAGGAAGCAAGGCCAGAAACCACCACACTGGTAGTAACCATGGAGGTAGGTGGGTCTGGGATCCCCAGGAACACTACTGGCCCAAATTCACTTTGGATAGGGGGCAGGTTGCACATGTTCCTCGAGAATTGGCTCACTTTTACCTCTGATCCTTATATACTCAGGAGTATTCAGGGCTACAAAATTGAATTTATTCACGAACTCCCTACCCCGGTACAGCATGCACCTAGTCGGAAATTCGTCCTTTCTCATAGAGATAAGGCAGCAGGGCATGCTGAACTACAGAGGTTGATAGAAAAAGGGGTAATTGAGAAGGCCATTAAAGAACCTCAGGAGTTCGTGTCTAATATATTCACTAAAAACAAAAAAGATGGCGGTTGCCGCATCATCATAGATTTGACCGACCTGAATACTTCTGTCCAGTATATTCATTTTAAAATGGACACCTTCGACACTGCTATACAGCTTATAGCCAATGGGTACTACATGGCATGCGTTGACCTCAAAGATGCATACTATTCAGTACCCATACACAAGGATCATAGGAAATACTTAAAATTTATCTGGATGGGACAATTATGGCAATATAAAGCTTTGCCTAATGGGTTATCGTCAGCACCCAGATTGTTTACCAAGATATTGAAACCAGCTTTGGCCTATTTAAGGAAACAGAATCATACTGTTATGGCCTATCTTGATGACATCCTCATAGTGGGGGAGAATTTGGAAATGGCTACCTTGGCAGTCACAGCCACGAAACATCTTTTTCAGAAACTGGGGTTTACGATACATCCAGATAAATCAATATTGGAACCCTCTACCACCATGAAATATTTGGGGTTCATTATTGACTCAGTGCAAATGTCTGTCACGTTACCACCAAGCAAGGTGGAAGACCTGATAGAGGCTTGCAGGAGCCTCATTGGCATTAAGGTCCCATCCATTCGGCAGGTGGCCAGGGTGATTGGGAAGATAGTAGCTGCATTTCCTGCAGCACAATATGGGCCCTTACATTACCAAAACTTACAAAGAGCCAAAATTACAGCGCTCAAAAATCATGCTGGCCATTTTGATAGGCCCATGAAAATTCCAGAAAAGGCAAAAGCCGAATTATATTGGTGGATGGGTAATGCCCAAAATTGTTCCAAACCCATTACTATCACCAATCCCTCGATCACCTTACAAACGGATGCCAGTGCCAAAGGGTGGGGAGCTACTAACACTACCTATAGCTGTGGAGGTAGATGGAGTGCACCAGAGTTAACACTATTTAAAAACTTAGGGATTAACTATTCAGAAATGCTGGCAGCATTTCACGGCCTGAAGGCATACTGCACTAACATGCACAAAGTTCATGTTAGAATACAGATTGACAACACCACGGTGGTAGCCTATATTAACCACATGGGCGGTGTAAAGTCGATATCGTGTGATGAATTGGCCAACAATATCTGGCACTGGTGTCTGCAAAGAGAAATTTGGATCTCCGCAACTTACCTTCCAGGTAAACTAAACACAGTGGCAGACACCAGGTCACGGAAATTCAACGACAACATAGAATGGATGTTGGATCGGAATGTGTTCGCAGATATTGTAGAACGTTATGGGACACCAGATATCGACCTTTTCGCGTCCAGGCTAAATCACCAACTACCAACGTATGTTGCTTGGGAGCCAGACCCGGGGGCAGTAGCGATGGATGCTTTCTCGCTACACTGGGGGGATTTATTTTGCTACGCTTTCCCCCCTTTCTGCCTCATCAGTCGGGTCTTGCAAAAAATCAAGCAAGACTCCGCATCGGGTATCTTGGTAGTGCCCGACTGGCCTACTCGACCATGGTTCCCTCTGGTACAGAAGATGGCCACAGAACCCTGTATCAGGGTGAATAAAAGACCTAGCCCGCTTGTTCATCCTGTTACAGGAGAATGTCATCCATGTCATGATCGCATGGATTTGTTAATTTGCAGATTTTAAAACGGCCACTTCATGGATTCGGACTCTCCAACAGGACCATTGATACCATCACGGCAGCCTGCAGAGAGTCCACAAGGAAGCAGTACCTGACCTACATCAGGAAATGGGAAGGATTCTGCGTGACTACCAAAACAACATACGAAACCGCCACCATCACGGAAGTGCTGGAGTTTCTGGCTACCCTTCATTACGATGAGGGTCTAAGCTACAGCGCCATTAACTGTGCCAGGAGTGCCCTATCGTCTTACTTGGGCAAGGGGAGTGACCAATTGGGAATTGGGTCACATCCCCTAGTATCCAAATTTATGAGGGGAATATTTAATTCCAATCCCCCCAGGCCCAGATATAGCCATATCTGGGACATCAGCACGGTATTGACGATGCTGAGAGGATGGACACCGAACACGGGACTCCCTTTGGCCAAATTAACCTACAAAATGGTCATGATAATGGCACTGATCACGGCGCAACGGGTCCAGTCCCTGCACAAACTCAGTCTGGATGCCATGGCAATTACCAGTGGGAAAATCACATTCCAGGTGCAGGGACTATTGAAGCAAGATCGACCCGGAGTGTCTGGACATACTTTGGAGTTCCTGGCTTACCCAGCGGACACCCGTCTTTGTATCGTTACATTGATTCTGCGATACATTTCAGTCACTAAAGATCTAAGAGGCACGGAAACAGCTTTGCTTGTCAGTCACAAGAAGCCTCATCACAGGGTCACGGTGCAAACCATTTCCAGATGGTTAAGGGTGGTACTGGATGCGGCGGGGGTGGATACTAATGTGTATAAATCTCACTCCACCAGGGCAGCATCCACCTCGGCGGCTAGAAGGATGGAGGTACCACTGGATCACATCCTGGCCACAGCGGGTTGGAACAATGAGAAAACCTTCCACCGCTTTTACAACAAACCCGTGACCTCCCCTGGCAATTATGCAGGGAGGATTTTAAGTGCTGCCAGATAAATAACCCTTATGGGACACAATATTGTGTTTGGTATGAATAAATACCTGTTTTGTTTTTCAGCCAGTGTCTTGTCTGAATCACGTCCATCCTCTTATCCCAGCTTTAGCGGTGTGTGAGCATGGAGCTTCCAGGGCATGAAATCACAGAGCTTTGAAATCTTCACGTAGTCACTCACGTGACTCCGAAGTAAAATAGTAAGATTAAACGAGAACTTACCAGTTTGAAGTTTGATCTTTATTTTATGAGGTGTTACGATGAGGGATTACGTGCCCTCCGCTCCCGACCCTCTATTATAAAGATCACCTGGTATGAAAGTTCTCTTTTTCTCTTACTATGTCAGTCATTGTGACTGTTTGTTCTGTGATTTCACACCACTGCTTTGAAGAATGTCGCGCATGCGTGCTGGCGGGGTCTTCACGTAATCCCTCATCGTAACACCTCATAAAATAAAGATCAAACTTCAAACTGGTAAATTCTCGTTTAATCTTACTATTTATACTAAGTCAATTAACCTACAAACATGTACATCTTTGGATAGTGGGAGGAAAGTGAAGATCTCTGAGAAAACCCACTTGGTCACTGGGAGAATGTGCAAACTCCATACAGAACCCATGTCTCTGGCGCTGTAAGGCAACAACTCTACCGCTGTGCCACCGTGCTGCCCTTCAGCAAAGCTGGCATGTTGCTGTGCCAGTGAATTACAGTAGTCAATGTATTCTGCTACCCTGTAGGGTTCACTACAATCCTTTCAATGGCTGATCCTGTTTCTCATGACATTTAATTTCAATTGGAATCTCTTCCTCTCTGTGTCCAGTGTGAAGGAGGATGTCAGCAGACTTCAAATCACTAACGTGACATTGGTTTGTTTTGTATATAACTTGGTCTATGTGAATATGGTTATGGAGTTGGTGCAAAGGTAAGGCCCCTGTTTAGAATCTTCTCTTGGGCTTCAGTGTGGATGAATGTTTGGGAAAGATTAACAACCGTTTTCTCTAATTGGGCTTGGCCTGTCTCAGCTTGGGGCCCACTTTAATTTAAAGATTACATTGCCCCTCCCCCTCATTAGGGTTTATTCACTAAAGTTGTGGTCTGGGCCTACTTGAAGGAGTTTAACAGGGACCACTGGTATGTACTTGTGTCTCTATTTAAGTGAGTTTCTGCCTGTACCTACGGCTGTTGGTCAGGATGTGGACAGTGAGGGGGATAGATATTGGGGGGAGGGGCTGTCGCTCTGTGTCTCTGGTGTGATCAGGAAATGGGTGCTTGAGGAAACGGACAGATATACAGGTGCAATGGGACAGGTATACGGGTGCAATGGGACAGGTATACGGGTGCCATGAGACAGGTATACGGGTGTCATGGGACAGGTATACGGGTGCCATGGGACAGGTATACGGGTGCCATGGGACAGGTATACGGGTGCCATGGGACAGGTATATGGGTGCAATGGGACAGGTATATGGGTGCCATGAGACAGGTATACGGGTGTCATGGGACAGGTATACGGGTGCCATGGGACAGGTATACGGGTGCCATGGGACAGGTATACGGGTGCAATGGGACAGGTATACAGGTGCAATGGGACAGGTATACGTCCAATACCTCTTGGGGCTGCACGGGAGAATCCTCAACGCTTTAGAAATTTGTCAAACTCGTTGGGCTCCGAGTCATCATGTGCCCCAGTGGCATTTTTTTGCAAGTCTTTAGTGGGAAAGTTCCTCGCAAACAGCTGGCGACCACATCAGTCGGCAGATGTTTCAAACCTTCCCCTTCACACCATCTGGAAGAGATCCGGCGCCAGAAGAAATCCCATCAAGTTGTTCGTAAACAGCTTCTCCAGCGCCAGGTGTGGAAGGTCACAGAGAACTTGGAGCAAGATTGGGCTTGGAGATCTTCATTGATTCCCACAAAATCCCCCTCGTGACCCTCAAGTATCTCTCATTTCCTCAAATAGGTCGTGATCTGAGGTGCTTTTTCGTTTAAGTTCATGACCCAAATCACGGAACTACCTGAATTTTTAACAATGAGTAAAAATATTATATAAATCATACCTGGAACTCGTCAAGAACAAAACCTGCACATATTTTTAAAATATGATAAAAACCTCCAATTTTCTGAGTAGTAATTGTCCAATCAAAGCACGTTTGACATTGGTCAATTGGCGTCCAACCTCTTCTTCTGTCGTATGTCTTTTAGACCTGCAGCTCCGTTGAGGCAAGCCAGGCCAACATGTCATCTTCCAGGTCAATCGTCCAACCTCAATCACGCGTTTTGTTTCCTGGTCACTAGGCAGCGAGTACTCTGGGATCATGGCTGCCTCCTCATTACATCAAAACAATAGCAAGGTTTCCAGGGAATAAAGGTAATGCCAACCTTGCTGATCATTTTGTTTTACAATTGATTTATCTTTATAAAGTTATGATGTGAACTGTCAAATAAAAATGATAAATAACAAATGTACAGCTAGGGATAGTAGTGATGCGTCTTCCCCTTTCTCCTCTTTTAATCAGGTTACCCCGACCACACACCAGCCAGTTAAAATTCCCCGCTTTATTATAGATCACAATTTCTACGAATAACGATACATAAAACTATGTCGGCTCACACAAAATGTGAATGCTAGTCTTCACAAAATATATGCAAACATTTTCTGAGATTTCAGGAAATTCCCAGCCCCCCCCTCATTCGGCTCCCGGCCCCCTTTTGGACTCCGGGTATGATGTACCCCCTGCACCACTCTCTCATAGCCCCTGTGAATATGTACGCGCATACATGAACAAAATACTGTGTGTGGTATGTACCTTTATTAGGTTCCTAAAAATGAGCTCAACAAATTGGTCCCAGCAGCCCCAGATTTGGTGCCCATTGTTGACAGTTTAACAAAGATTATCCTCTGGAGTGTTAAAACGACCTCTGAAAGCTGCCTGCATGTCTTCCAAGAGAATGGATTCAGTGCTGCAGAAAGTAAACAAACATGCACTTAATAACCATTGAAGACTGTGTTAATTGTCGGCCTGCGAGGATGAGAAAGGAAGAAGCACAGAAGATAAAGTAGGAGCTTTAAAACAAATACAACATGTGCTAATTGCCTGCCTTCCCGCATATTTAATGTAGCAGCTTTTGGAGACAAGATTCGAACTTCAAACACATAACCTGTGAAAGGTGTCTGCAAGAGATTGGAAGAGGGGCTGCAGAATATCATTAACAACTTGTTAAAGAAGGAACTGCAGATGCTGGAGAATCGAGGGTTACACAAAAAGCTGGAGAAACTCAGCGGGTGCAGCAGCATCTAAGGAGCGAAGGAGATAGGCGACGTTTCGGGTCGAGACCCTTCTTCAGACCGTGAAGAAGGGTCTCGACCCGAAACGTCGCCTATCTCCTTCGCTCCTTAGATGCTGCTGCACCCGCTGAGTTTCTCCAGCTTTTTGTGTAACCCATCATTAACAACTTGATTGCCTGTGACCCTGCAAGAAAAATACTTAGATCTAAAGGGTTATTGAAGGAAAAAAATATGAACTTTTACATCTAAATGAACCTGTCCAAATTGCAATCATGGCTAAAAGAAAATTGTTGAGCTACTGAAGTAAAAATATATGCAGAAAACTGGGGACATTAGAAGATCTCGAAAGAAGGGTCTCAACCCGAAACGTCTCCTATCTCCTTCGCTCCTTAGATGCTGCTGCACCCGCTGAGTTTCTCCAGCTTTTTGTGTAACCCAAGATCTCGAAAGACCTTGGCACATCAACCCGAAACCAGTAGAGTAACTGTAGAGGGAAAACAGCAGCAGGCAAGAATATTCTACATTCACCTCAAAATATCAAACACTGGATGGACAGGGCCATGAAAAATAATTCTAGGCCCAATATTTCAAGGTCAGTTTATCGTCACATGTACCAATTAAGGTACAGTGAAATTCAAATGTATCTGCAGTAGTGAATCCTACACAGTAGAAGATTACTCACTCTACACCTCCATCCCCCACCAGGATGGTCTCAAAGCCCTCCGGTTCTTCTTCGACCAGAGAAGCAACCCATACCCGTACACTGACACCCTCCTCCACCTAGCGGAGCTGGTCCTTACCCTCAATAACTTCTCTGTTGACTCCTCCCATTTCCTCCAAACACAAGGCGTAGCTATGGGCACAAGCATGGGCCCGAGCTACGCTTGCCTCTTTGTCAGGTACGTCGAACAATCCTTGTTCTCGGCGTACCAGGGCCCCATCCCCGACCTCTACCTCCGTTTCATCGATGACTGCTTTGGTGTCACCTCCTGCACCCACACACAATTGACTGACTTCATCCATTTCACCACCAACTTCCATCCGGCACTCAAATACACTTGGACTATTTCCGACACTTCCCTACCATTCCTTGACCTCACCATCTCTATTGCAGGTGATACACTCCTGACCGACATCCACTACAAACTAACTGACTCCCACAGCTACCTGGACTACTCTTCCTCCCACCCTGCTTCCTGTAAGGACTCCATCCCCTACTCCCAATTCCTACATCTACGCCACATCTGCTCCCAGGATGAGGTGTTCCACACCAGGTCATCACAAATGTCCTAATTCTTCAGAGAACGCAAATTCCCCTCCCCCACTATAGATGAGGCTCGCACCAGGGTCTCCTCCATACCCCGCAACACTGCCCTCTCTCCCCATTCCCCCACTCACAACAAGGGCAGAGTCCCCCTGGTCCTCACCTTTCACCCCACCAGCCGGCACATACAACACATAGTCCTCCGCCAGTTTCGCAACCTCCAACGTGACCCCACCACTCGCCACATCTTCCCATCTCCCCCCCGCCTGCCTTCCGCAAAGACCGCTCCCTCCGCAACTCTCTTGTCAATTCTTCCCTTCCCTCCCGCTCCACCCCTTCCCCGGGCACTTTCCCTTGCAACCGCAAGAGATGCTACACTTGTCCCTTTACCTCCCCCCTCCACTCCTTTCAGGGACCCAAGCAGTCCTTCCAGGTCCGACAAAGGTTCACCTGCACCTCCTCCAACCTCACATATTGCATCCGCTGCTCTAGATGCCAGCTGATCTGTATCGGTGAGACCAAGCGGAGGCTTGGCGATCGTTTCGCCGAACACCTCCGCTCGGTCCGCAATAACCAACCCGACCTCCCGGTGGCTCAGCACCAACTCCCCCTCCCACTCCGTATCCGACCCCTCTGTCCTGGGCCTCCTCCACGGCCAGAGTGAGCAACACCGCAAATTGGAGGAACAGCACCTCATATTCCGCTTGGGGAGTCTGCATCCTCTGGGCTTAAACATTGAATTTTCTCAATTCTATTAACCTTTGCTGTCTCCTCCCCTTTCCACCTCTCCTCCAGCCCTCGGGCTCCTCCTCCTCCTTTTTCCTTTCTTCTCCCCGCCGCCCCCCCCCTCCCCCACCTCCCATCAGTCTGAAGAAGGGTTTCGGCCCAAAACGTTGCCTATCTCCTTCGCTCCTTAGATGCTGCTGCACCCGCTGAGTTTCTCCAGCCTTTTGTGTACCCACAGTAGAAGATTAATTGACTATTTTCATAATCAAACTGGCACAGCAATATGCCAGCTATATCAAAGACAACACTTCACGCAAACAGTGAACTCCCTGACTGAGTTGTCCAATGGTGTAACTCTTACCATGGGCATCAAACCCTGCACACAAACAGTGCTTTGAGAGGCAGGTCAAGAAACACATATGCGCCTTCCTCCCTCGCAACATGGACCTGCTACAATTCGCATACCGTCCGAACAGATCCACGGACGATGCAGTTGCCCAGGTTCTGCACACCGCTCTCTCTCATCTTGTCAGCCAAATGGGGGGGCTATGTGAGGATGCTGTTCATAAACTACAGTTCAGCCTTCAACACGATAGTCCCCGAGACTTGCCGAGAAGCTGCTGGAATTGGAGCTCAGCACCCGCCTGTGTGCCTGGGTCCTGGGCTTTCTCACCGCCAGGCCCCAGGTATTCAAGATGGGGGGAAATATATTGAAGTCCCTCGCCCAGAGCACAGGATCCCCCCAGGGTTGCGTCCTCAGCCCTAACTGTACTCCCTGTACACACATGACTGTGGCTAGGTTCAGCTTCACTCGATAATCAAGTTTGCTGATGACACTGTGGTGGTGGGCCTGATCTCTGATAAGGATGAGAAGGCCTAACGGGAGGAGGTGGCTGATCTGGCACTCTGTTGTCAGGACAACATCCTCCTCTTGAATATCAAAAAAACTAAGGAGCTGATTGTGGACTTTAGGAGGGCACATCATCCGAGGACGTACACACCATTGAAGATAAATGGGGATACTGTGGATAGGGTGAGCTGTTTTAAATACCTGGGAGTCCACATCACTGAGGATCTGACATGGACAACACATCATCAAGTTCGCTGACGACACCACTGTTGTGGGACGTATCACTGATGGGGATGAGTCCGAGTATAGAAGAGAGATCGAGCGACTGTCCATATAGTGCCAGCACAACAACCTGGCCCTCAACACCAGCAAAACCAAGGAACTGATTGTGGACTTTGGAAGGAGTAGGATGGGGACCCACAGTCCTGTTTATATCAACGGGTCGATGGTTGAAAGGGTCAAGAGCTTCAAATTCCTGGGCGTGCACATCTGTGAAGATCTTTCCTGGTCCGAGAACACAGATGCAATTATTAAGAAAGCTCATCAGCGCCTCTACTTCCTGAGAAGATTACAGGGAGCCGATCTGTCAAGGAGGACTCTCTCTAACTTCTACAGGTGTACAGTAGAGAGCTTGCTGACTGGTTGCATCGTGGCTTGGTTCGGCAACTTGAGCGCCCTGGAGAGGAAAAGACTACAAAACGTAGTAAAGACTGCCCAGTCCATCATCATCTCTGACCTTCCTTCCATCGAGGGGATTTATCACAGTCGCTGCCTCAAAAAGACTGGCAGCATCATCAAGGACCCATACCACCCTGGCCACACACTCATCTCCCTGCAACCTTCGGGTAGAAGGTACAGGAGCCTGAAGACTGCAACAACCCGGTTTAGGAATAGCTACTTCCCCACAGCCATCAGGCTATTAAACCTGGCTCGGAACTCTGAACATTAATATCCCTCCATCTGTTATTTGCACTTTATTAATTTATTAATTCATGGGTGTATTTATGTATAGAATTGTAGTCAATGCCTTCTATGTTCTGTTGTGCTATACAAAGAAAGATTTTCATTGTCCTGTCAGGGACACATGACAATAAACTCTTTTGACTTTTGACTTTGCTGCAACACTGGTGAGTAAGGCAAGACAGCGCCTTTACCACCTCAGGCAACTGAGGAAATTCAGAGTGTCTCTGAGGATCCTCTAGTGCTTCTACTCAGCGGCTGTGGAAAGCATCTTGTCCGGAAACATCACGATTTGGTTTGGGAACTGCTCTGCCCAGGACAAGAAGGCTCTGCAGAGAGTAGTGCGTTCGGCCGAACGCACTACGGGAACTACACTCGCCCCCCTGCAGGAACTATACATCAGAAGATGCAACTCCACAGCCAACAAGATCATGGGAGACCCGTTCCACCTCAGCAACTCACCTCAGACTGTTCCAGCTGCTACGGTCAGGCAATCGCCTCCATTGCCATGCTGTGAGAACGGAGAGGATGAGGAGTTTCTTCCCAGAGGCCATTAGGACTGTAAACTCCAATCTTACCAGGGACTAAAGTTTCTGAACCTATTTACTGTTGTGTGATGTCTTTTAAAAATTGCTGTTTTTTTCTTTATTCCCCCCACAAATATGTAATATGTGATTAAAAACTGACTGCAAAAGCTTTTATAGATATGTGTAGAGAAAAAACATAGACATAGACATAGAAAATAGGTGCAGGAGTAGGCCATTCGGCCCTTCGAGCCTGCGCCACCATTCAATATGATCATGGCTGATCATCCAACTCAGTATCCTGTACCTGCCTTCTCTCCATACCCCCTGATCCCTTTAGCCACAAGGGCCACATCTATCTCCCTCTTAAATATAGCCAATGAACTGGCTTCAACTACCTTCTGTGGCAGAGAATTCCAGAGATTCACCACTCTCTGTATGAAAAATGTTTTCCTCATCTCGGTCCTAAAGGGATTCCTCCTTATCCTTAGACTGTGACCCATTGTTCTGGACCTCCCTGTAGATGATATGTGTGTACACCTTTAACTATAGTGACATAACCACTTCTAACCACTCCCATTATCATTCAGTATAATTGTGACCTTCCCACCCTTGGCTCTCTCTCTAGCATCCATGACAGACCACGTACAGCTAGGGCAGTGATGTATGTGTATAGTGAATAAAGTAATAGTAAAGACTCCATGTGTAAGAGGCAATACTTTACATGGCGTCAGAGGTTTCTTGCCTTGTGCCTCCTATTTATCGGTTTTTGTTTCTTTAGTCCCAGTACCCCCCTCCCTTTGCTACGATGGCTTCTGCTTGCCGTAAACCTGACATTCTGATTTTTGATTCTGACATCGCTCACCGTTGGAGCGTTTTCAGACGCGACTTTGAACATTACGTTACGATCGCACACCCTACAGTATCCCCTGCAGTCAAAGCCTCTCTCCTGCTCAACCTGGCCGGTCCCGAAGCCCTGGAACGTTCGGAGTCGTTCGTCTACGGTGACAACGAGGATGCTCAGGACCTGGTATGTCTACTTGCCAAGTTTACTGCATTGTGTGATATCCCTACCAACTGCATCTTGGAGCGGTTCAAACTATTCGGTCACCGCCAGAACCCGGATGAGTCGGTCGACAATTTCGTCGCCGCGCTGCAGCACCTGGCTCGTCGCTGCAGCCTTAATACACTGACTCCTGAAACTGTAACCCGGGACATTTTAGTTTATGGCCTCCGGGATGAGAAGCTGAGGGCTGAGCTTCTCCGCAAGCCAGATCTGACTTTTAACGAGGCGCTGCATGCCTCCCGCCTGGCAGAGGCTGTCTCCTCGGCGGTGTCACCCCCTGATAATGACATTCGTGCGGCTAGCTTTACCAGCCGCCAGTACTCAATGCAGCAGCGACAACAGGGAAACCCCCCGCCCGGGACTAGACCCCGATAACGTTGCCCGAACTGTAACTTTGCTTCCCATCGTTTTAATGTGTGCCCTGCTCTGGGCAAGACTTGCAGTTCCTGCCACAAGCAGAACCACTTCTCAGTGGTGTGCCGTTCCCGTGGGAAGCCTGTACAGCCACAGCAGAAATTCTCTAACTACCTGACATTTGCTGATACCATGTCTGGTTCCCATCACCAGCATGAAGAACTCCCCCGTCTGACTCCAGCTCTACCCAAAGCGAGCTCAGCGTGTTTTTGCTGAAGGATGCACCTGCACTGATAATGGATCCGACCGTTCAAGTCACAGTCAATGGCATGACCTTCTCTGCTAAAGGCTGCTGCTAACGTTATGTCAACAAGCTTGTTCAAGAAGATTAGAAATAATGAGCTCGTTACCACTGACCACCGCTCTGTTCTTCGTGCCTATGGGGGAGGCGTGCTCGTTCCAGTGGGGTACTGAAGGCCCCTCGGCTCCTCTCTTTCTTTCTACTAGACAGCATATGTGCGCCCCTGCTGGGCATCCGGGCATGCCAGGACCTCGGCTTGGTCAACTTCCACCGTGACATTCGCCTGGTGCAGTCGCCCCTGGACCCGCTGGCTGAGTACCAAGACCGTTTCAACGAAGAGCTTGGCAGGCTCCCCTGCAGCTACAAGACCGCCCTCGATTCGGACATCGAACCCGTTATCCGCCCGCCACACCGGGTTTCCTTCATGATGAAGGACAAAGTCGAGTCTACACTCCGCGAGATGGTGACCATGGGCATCCTGAAGGAGGTGAGCGAGCCCACCCAGCGGGTCTCCACTATGGTTGTTGCAGCAAAGAAGGATAAGAGCGAAATACGGATCTGCATCAACCCAAAGGACCTGAACTTGGCCATCAAGCGCCCGCATTACCCCATGCGAACCGTTGAAGACGTTGCTGCACAGGTCGGTCCGGCCACTGTGTTTTCGGTTCTCGATGCCAAGAGCTCGTTCTGGCAGATACCACTCGACGAGCAGTCTTCATACCTGACAACTTTCAGCACACCCTTTGGCAGGTTCCGCTTTCTCCTCATGCCATTCGGGATCAACTCTGCAATCGAGGTATTCCAAAGGACAATGGAACAACTGTTTGCCGGTCTCCCGTGTGCCATCATAGTCGACGACATCCTAGTCTACGGGAAGGATGTCGCCGAGCACGATTCCAACTTCCGCCGAGTTGTGGAACGGGCATGAGAAATCAACCTGAAGCTGAACCCAAAAAAGTGCCGTTTCCGTGTCCCAGAAGTCACCTATGTGGGGCATGTCTTCACAGCATCGGGGCTGAATCCCGACCCGCAGAAAACGTTCGCTATCTCCGAGATGTCAGCGCCGACTGACGTACCTGGCCTACAACGTTTCCTGGGCATGGTCAGTTACCTGGGGAAGTTCATCCCAGACCTAAGCGAGCTGAGCGCACCCTTAAGAGACCTGGTCAAAAAAGACACTGCCTGGGCCTGGTTTCCGCAACACCAAAAAGCTTTTGACGTTCTGAAATCCAGGTTAGTCAGCACCCCAACGTTAAAGTATTTCGATCTTAAGCGCCCCATTGTTCTCACTTGCGATGCTTCCAAGTTCGGCCTAGGGGCTGCCTGTCTGCAGCTACACAACGGCCTACAAATGCCCGTGTCTTACGTGTCCCAAACGATGACTCCCGCTGAACAGCGTTATGCCCAGATCGAAAAGGAGCTGCTGGCGGTCGTCTTTGCCTGCTTGAAGTTCAAGGACTATATTTTGAGCACCTGCTTTTCCATTGAGATGGACCACCACCCTCTGGTTACCATCCTCAACAAGCCCATACACGTCGCCTCTTCCAGGCTACAGCGTATGATGCTCCAGCTCCAACGATTCACAATCACCGTGGTTTATCGCAAAGGCAAAGACATGTTTGTTGCCGACACGCTGTCACGGGCGCCACTCGCATCCATTAAACGTCACCCCTACGAGGCGTCCGACCTGATGGTTCTCAACGTTAATTTCGTGCTTTCTAAACAGATGAAGTCCCTGGTCCAGCACACAGCTGAGGACGTTTCCGTACAACAGCTGGCCACGGTGATCAGGCGGGGCTGGCCAGACCGCCGTTCTTCCCTGCCGGCCGCGGCAGTGCCTTACTTCCTGGTTCGTGACGAACTCGTGCTACATGATGGTGTAATTGTGAAGGGCCACAAGGTGGTGGTGCCCGCGGCGCTGCACGATCAATACTTCCAAACCGCACATCGTGGCCATCCCGGGGCCGAAGCCACTCTGTCCAACGCTCAAAGCCAGTTCTACTGTCCTGACATGGCTCAATACATCTGGGAGAGGGTTTCCTCCTGTCCGACCTGCAACAGCGTCACTCTGCAACAGCAGCGGCAGCCTCTCATGCTGCAGCCTGCCCCTGAGCTCCCCTGGTCTGCTGTAGCAACTGACATTTTCGAGTGGCGTGGAAAACACTTCCTGGTGCTTGTCGACTCCTACTCCAGCTGGTTTGAGGTTGACCAGCTGCACTCGCTCTTGTCGTCTGCTGTCATCGAGAAACTGCGCCGCCACTTCGCGACCTTTGGATCCCCGGCCAGCCTGCAGTTGGACAATGGCAGTCAGTTCACCAGTGCTGAGTTCTGAGATTTCGCTGATAGCTGGAATTGCTGTCACTACACCAGCAGCCCGGAATACCCGCAAAGCAACGGCTTGGCTGAGCGCGCGGTCCGCAGTGCAAAGGGATTGCTGGAACGTTATCGTTTATCTCGCTCCGACATTTACCTTGCCCTCCTGAACCTCCGCAACATCTCCCGCGACCATGCCATGGGTTCCCCGGCGCAGCGCCTTATGTCTCGCGTCACGAGGCCTCCGATCCCGGTGTCCCAGCAGTCGCTCGTAACCTCCATCCTTAAACCTGCTACGATCCGGAAGCGCATTGCCCATAAACATGGTATCCAGAAGCGCTCCCATGACAGGTCCTGCCGTGCCCTCTCACCTTTCTTCCCTGGCCAGATCGTCCGCATGCGATCCACCTCTGGCCACTCCAGGCTTGCTACTGTCGTAGGCTCTGCTGGTTCCCCACATTCGTACCTGGTTGACCACGATGGAACAATCTATCGGTGGTCCCGACAACACCTCCGGCTTGTGAATGAGCCTCGTCCCCCTCCCGCTGCCCCGTATTCCCCCCCCCCATGATGACTATGCAGCCTCGATCTGTGCCTGCCTTGTTCGCCTAAGACTCATCCACCCTCCCCTGTGCGTCCGCCCGCTGCGCCCCTGTTTCTCCGCCTCCTCCATCCTCTCCGTCCCCCCGTGGTTCCCCTATCGGGGGCGTTCCTCCTGCCCCGGCGCCAGTCCTTTTCGTTCCCATCGAGGGGGGAAGTGGCGAGGTACGGACCCGGTCGGGCCGCCTTGTCAAGCCGCCCGACCGTTATGGTGATTTCGTGTGATTAATGCTTCCTGCATAACTGCTGTTTATTTTCCCTTAGCGTATGAGACATGGTCGCCCTGTCACAACCTTACTGTCTTTTTTCTGTAGAGGAAGGATGTAGATGATATGTGTGTACACCTTTAAATATAGTGACATAACCACTTCTAACCACTCCCCTTATCATTCAGTATAATTGTGACCTTCCCACCCTTAGCTCTCTCTCTAGCATCCGTGACATACATCACTGCCCTAGCTGTACGTGGTCTGTGTATAGTGAATAAAGTAGTAGTAAAGACTCTATGTGTAAGGGGCAATACTTTACACTCCCCAACATCGGTAACAATCTTCCTGCATCTAGCTTGTCCAACCCCATAAGAATTTTGTAATTTCTATAAGATCACACCCCCCCACCCCCCTCAATCTTCTGAATTCTAGCGAGTACAGCCGAGTCTATCCAGTCTTTCCTCATATGAAAGTCCTGACATCCCAGGAATCAGTCTGGTGAACCTTCTCTGTACCCCCTCTATGGCAAGAATGCCTTTCCTCAGATTTGGAGACCAAAACTGTACGCAATACTCTAGGTGTGGTCTCACCAAAACCCCGTACAACTGCAGTAGAACCTCCCTGCTCCTATACTCAAATCCGTTCGCTATGAATGCTAACGTACCATTTGCTTTCTTCACTGCCTGCTGCACCTGCATGCCTACTTTCAATGATTGGTGTACCATGCCACCCAGGTCTCGTTGCATCTCCCCTTTTCCTAATCTGCCACCATTCAGATAATAGTTGACCCTCCTGTTTTTGCCACCAAAGTGGATAACCTCACATTTATCCACATTATACTGCATCTGCCATGCATTTGCCCACTCACCCAGCCTACCAAGGCACCTTGCAGCCTCCTAGCATCCTACTCACACCTAACACTACCCCCAGCTTAGTGTCATCCGCAAACTTGGAGATTAACTAAAAGATTAGTTAAAACAAATGTAGGTCCCTTGCAATCAGAAACAGGTGAATTGATCATGGGGAACAAGGATATGGCAGACCAATTGAATAACTACTTTGGTTCTGTCTTCACTAAGGAAGACATAAATAATTTGCCGGAAAGAGCAGGGGACTGGGGGTCAAATGAGATGGAGGAAATGAGGCAAGGCAAGGCAAATTTATTTATATAGCACCATTCGTACAAGCAGCAATTCATAGTGCTTTACAGGAAAAAAAAACAAAAGAATAACATAGTAAAAAGACAGCAGAAAAACCAAACAACACAGGACAACAAAATAGCCAATAATCAAAAGTTACAAAACAAGCAATACGACAAATGCATGAATAGTAAAACAAAGTCACGAAAACAATAAAACAATTTTAAAAGCACATAAAAGTGTTAAGATTAGAAGGTTAAGATTACCTGCATGTTGGGTTATGGAAAAGCTACAGTAAACAACAGTGTTTTTAGGCCTGATTTAAATGAGCTTACAGTCTGTGCACACCTCAGGTGTTCAGGGAGCTTGTTCCACAGGTGTGGAGCATAAAAACTGAACGCTGCTTCAGCCTTTTTAGTTCTGACCCTGGGAACACAGAGTAAACCTGTCCCTGAAGGCCTGAGGAGTCTAGGTGCCTCATATACAACAAGTAGGTCAGAGATGTATTTTGGACCCAGACCATTCAGTGCCTTGTAGGCCAGTAACAGAATTTTAAAGTCTATCCTTTTATACACAGGGAGCCAGTGCAAAGATTTAAGGACAGGTGTAATGTGGTGTTGGTCAAGACTCTGGCAGCAACATTCTGGATAAGCTGCAGTTGTTTAATTGATTTTTTACTGAGACCTGTAAAGATGCCATTACAATAATCTAACCTACTGAAGATATATGCATGAACAAGTTTTTCAGTGTCTTCTTTGGACAGAAATCCCTTGATTCTTGCAATGTTTTTTAGATGGTAATAGGCAGACTTGGTAATGGTCTTTATATGGCTGTTAAAATTCAAATCCGAGTCCATAACTACACCAAGGTTTCTGGCTTTGTCTGTGGTTTTCAGTGCGATTGAGTCAAGTTGAGCACTTATCTCTAGCCTTGTATTTTTGGGACCAAAGACAATAATTTCTGTCTTATTTGCATTGAGCTGGAGGAAGTTCTGGTTCATCCACTCATTGATTTGTTTGACACACTGACTTAGTGAGTGTAGGGGACTATGGTCATGTGGTGACACTGCGATATAAAGTTGTGTGTCATCGGCATAAGTATGGTAGGATATGTTAAAATACTCTATGATCTGAGCTAGGGGGAGCATGTAAATATTGAACAAAATGGGTCCAAGAATGGAGCCCCGAGGAACCCCGCATGTGAGTTTTGTATGTTCTGATTCATCATTCCCAAGGGAAACAAAATAATCCCGATCTTTCAAGTAGGATTTGAACCAGTCCAGCACAGAACCAGAGAGTCCTACCCACTTCTCCAGTCTGTCAAGCAGTATGTTATGGTCCACCGTATCAAAAGCAGCACTGAGATCTAGAAGTACCAAAACTGAAGCTTTTGATGCATCACTGTTTAGATGCATGTCGTTTAGGACCTTAGTAAGTGCAGTCTCAGTGCTGTGATGTGGCCGAAATCCTGACTGGAAAACATTAAAAATATTGTTTTGGATCATAAAGCAGTAAATTTGTTGGCAAACTACCCTTTCAATGATCTTTGCCAGAAATGCTAAATTAGATATGTGCCTGTAGCTGCTCATAGCTGAGGCATCCAGATTAGGCTTCTTCAATAGGGACTTGATCACTGCAGTTTTTAAGGATTCGGCAAAATGCCCCAATTGAAGGGAAGTGTTTACTATGTTCAGCACTTCTGGAGCAACACTGTTAAAAATATTTTTAAAGAAGCTTGTGGGCAGCAGATCAAGACAGCAGGTAGTGGACTTTAGCTGTTGAACAGTTTCAGTCAGAGATGCACAATCTAAAAGTTCAAAATGTTGTAGATTCATTAGTGAATCTGGAGGCATAAGTGACAAAGCCATGTTCCCTGAGGTGAAGCTACACATTGTTTGTCTTATCTTCAGAATTTTATCAGTGAAGAAATAAGCAAAGTCATTGCACGACTTGCTGGACAGGAGCTCAGGAGGGACTGATGTCGAGGGGTTTGTCAGTCTATCAACAACGGCAAATAAGGTGCGGGAATTATTATTTTTGTTGATAACCTCTGAGAAAAAGGACTGCCTTGCCCCTTTCAATTCCTGATTATAGATACGGAGACTGTCTTTGTAGATGTCGTAGTGGACCTGCAGTTTGGTTTTTTGCCACCTACGTTCGGCCTGTCTACACTTTGTTCTTTGGGATCTCACTGCAGTGGCATTTCTCCATGGTGACTTTTTCCTTCCAGATAAAATCTTGGTCTTTAGTGGTGCAATAGCATCCATAAGAGTCATAACATTGGAGCTGAACCCATCCACAAGGACATCGACAAAGGCCGAGGGCAGAGTTAGTGATGGTGTAAAGGCCTGAGTGAACAATGCGCCGTGTTTTCATTGATACAACACCTTTTGATCCAAAGTTAGATCCCAGGTTAGTCGGAAAGTGGTGTTAGGTAAATTGAATGGATTAAAGGCCGATAAATCCCCAGGGCCAGATAGGCTGCATCCCAGAGTGCTTAAGGAAGTAGCCCCAGAAATAGTGGATGCATTAGTGATAATTTTTCAAAACTCTTTAGATTCTGCAGTAGTTCCTGAGGATTTGAGGGTAGCTAATGTAACCCCACTTTTTAAAAAGGGAGGAAGAGAAAAAAACGGGGAATTACAGACCAGTTAGTCTAAAATATTAGTGGGGAAAATGCTAGAGTCAGTTATTAAAGATGGGACAGCAGCACATTTTGAAACTGGTGAAATCATTGGACAAAGTCAGCATGGATTTATGAAAGGTAAATCATGTCTGACGAATCATAGGATTTTTCGAGGATGTAACTAGTAGAGTGGATAAGGGAGAACCAGTGGATGTGTTATATCTGGACTTTCAGAAGGCTTTCGACAAGGTCCCACATAAGAGATTAGTATGCAAACTTAAAGCCCACGGTATTTGAGTATAGGAGCAGGGAGGTTCTACTGCAGTTGTACAGGGTTTTGGTGAGGCCACACCTGAAGTATTGCGTACAGTTTTGGTCTCCAAATCTGAGGAAAGACATTCTTGCCATAGAGGGTACAGAGAAGATTCACCAGACTGATTCCTGGGATCTCAGGACTTTCATATGAGGAAGGACTGGATAGACTCGGCTTGTACTCGCTGGAATTTAGAAGATTGAGGGGGATTCTTATAGAAACTTACAAAATTCTTAAGGGGTTGGACAAGCTAGATGCTGGAAGATTGTTCCCGATGTTGGGGGAGTCCAGAACAAGGGGTCACAGTCTAAGGATAGGGGGAATTCCTTTAGGACCGAGATGAGGAAAACATTCTTTACACAGAGAGTGGTGAGTCTCTGAAATTCTCTGCCACAGAAGGTAGTTGAGGCCAGTTCATTGGCTATATTTAAGAGGGCGTTAGATGTGGCAGTTGTGGCTAAAGGGATCAGGGGGTATGGAGAGAAGGCAGGTATGGGATACAGAGTTGGATGATCAGCCATGATCACATTGAATGGCAGTGCAGACTCGAAGGGCCGAATGGCGTACTCCTGCACCTATTTTTCTATGTTTTCTATGTATTGGGGGTTCAGTATTGATGTGGATAGAGAACTGGCTGGCAGACAGGAAGCAAAGAGTAGGAGTAAACGGGTCCTTTTCAGAATGGCAGGCAATGACTAGTGGGGTACCACAAGGCGCAGTTCTGAGTACCCAGCTATTTACAATATAGATTCACGATTTGGACGATGGGAATTGAATGCGACATCTCCAAATTTGTGGATGACACGAAGCTGGGGGGCAGTATTAGCTGTGAGGAGGATGCAAGGAGGCTGCAAGGTGACTTGGATAGGGTTGGTGAGTGGGCAAATGCAGTATAATGTGGATAAATGTGAGGTTGCAAAAACAGGAAAGTAGACTATTATCTGAATGGCGTCCAATTAGGAAAAGGAGAGATGCAACGAGACCTGGGTGTCATGGTACACCAGTCATTGAAAGTAGGCATAGAGGTGCAGCAGGCAGTGAAGGAAGCAAATGGTATGTTAGCATTTATAGCAAAAGGATTTGAGTATAGGAGTAGGGAGGATCTACTGCAGTTGTACAGGGCCTTGGTGAGACCACACCTGGAGTATTGCGTACAGTTTTGGTCTCCTAATCTGAGAAAAGACATTCTTGCCATAGAGGGCGTACAGAGAAGGTTCACCAGACTGATTCCTGGGATGGCAGGACTTTCATATATAGAAAAACTGGATAGACTCGGCTTGTACTCACTGGAATTTAGAAGATTGAGGGGGGGATCTTATAGAAACTTACAAAATTCTTAAGTTTGGACAGGCTAGATGCAGGAAGATTGTTCCTGATGTTGGGGAAGTCCAGAACAAGGGGTCACAGTTTAAGGATAAGGGGGAAGTCTTTTAGGACCGAGATGAGAACTTTTTTTTTCACACAGAGAGTGGTGAATCTGTGGAATTCTCTGCCACAGAAAGTAGTAGAGGCCAGTTCATCGGCTATATTTAAGAGGGAGTTAGATGTGGCCCTTGTGGCTGAAGGGAATCAGGGGGTATGGGGAGAAGGCAGGTACAGGATACCGAGTTGGATGATCAGCCATGATCATATTGAATGGCGGTGCAGGCTCGAAGAGCTGAATGACCTACTCCTGCACATATTTCCTATGTTTCTAGAATTCTGTTTTGTAGTTTGTTTTTTTGCACAATCCGCAAGCATTTGACTGCACATCTCGTATGTGCATGTGACGAATAAACTTGACTTAACTTGAACTCCCTCACAGAGTTGCCCACCAAACCTGTACTCTTCACAATGGGCATCGTGTCTGACCCGATGAGTTACTCCAGCACTCTGTGAAACGTCACCTATCCATGTTCTCCACAGATGCTGCCTGACCTGCTGAGTTACTCCAGCACTCTGTGAAACGTCACCTATCCACGTTCTCCACAGATGCTGCCAGACCCACTGAGTTACTCCAGCACATTATGACTTTTTTTTTGTAAACCAGCATCTGCAGGTCCTTGATTTTCATCCCAAATCTTCGCTGGTTTCCGGGCTTTTACAAACATTGGCATCTGTCAAATGGGTGCATTACAAGGAAAGGAAATGGGTCACAGACCAATAAAGAACCATTTTGCGGTAAAGAGAACAATTATATCTAATTTGTAGACAACGCTCCCAATGTGCAGTAAATTCATATAATTTGTGGTCAACACTCCCACCGTGTGGTGATCTACTGCACTGCAGGCCCATCTGATAAGTGGACAAAGTACTGGTTTGACTTGGCAGCACAACTGTTCTTGGCAATATCCTCAGAAATCTCATCTTCACACTTTCAAAGGGTCTCCAAACATTGTAGACAGATTTGATCAGCTCTTTGGGGAATTTTACACATCCTTACTCCAATCCACAGCAGACTTATTTTTCCAAGTCACTGGGTTCACAGTGAGAATGCCCGTCGGGTCCCTTCAACCCAATATTCTACATTATCCCTGCATCTGTTCCAGCTCCTTGTTTCACATTGTGCTTCAATCATTAACAATTATCACTGGTCAACATTTTATTGCAGAAAGACAAAGTGCTTGAGTAACTCAGCGAGTCAGGCAACATCGCTGGAGGAAAAGGATGTGATATTTTGGGTAAGAACCCTTTCGTTCCATCCCAAAGTCTCTTGTTTGTCCAGAGATGCTGCCTGACCCACTGAGTTACTCCAGCAATTTGTCTATGTTTGGTACAAACCAGCATCTGCAGTTCCTTGTTTCAACATCACCCAGATTTAACTTCAGTTGTGATAAGGTTAGGGCATCATCACTTTAGTAAAGATCCATCCTTTTATTCTGACACAGTGTCGTCTGGTCCAAGACTCTCCTACTAGTGGAAACATCCACTTAGTTCTGAGATACAGCACAATTCCAATTTCACAAGAAAAAAAAATTAAAAACCTTGGACACAAAGACAGACTCCCTGTCTCTACGTTGAGCACTGCTTCCGATGACAGCCCAGGACCACCGCTCCCATCCACAGCCCAGGACCACTGCTCCCCATCCACAGCCCAGGACCACTGCTTCCATCCACAGCCCAGGACCACTGCTTCCATCCACAGCCCAGGACCACTGCTTCCATCCACAGCCCAGGACCACTGCTCCCATCCACAGCCCAGGACAACTGCACTCAGACGCTCCCACAACTCCCCCTTTTTATACACAGCAGCTGACAATTTTCTTACCAGCTTCAATCAAGCCAATTACCACATTAACTCTTCGCCCACCAGTGGCCAATCAATGTTTGTTGCACACTTCATGATATCCACCTGGGGCAGTAGTTGTCTGGGGGTCAATAATTGCTCTCCGACTTGTTGCTTTTTACACAAAGTGGCTGTTTGCATTTCCTTAAGTCATAGACGACCATAACACACAGAATAAGAATCAGGCCATTTGGCCCATCGAGTCTACCCAACCATTCAATCATGGCCGATCTATCTCTCCCTCCTAACCCCATTCTCCTGCCTTCTCCCCATAGCCCCTGGCACCCGCACTAATCAACAATCTATCTATCTCTGCCTTAAATATATCCACTGACAGGTGGCCTCCACCACCATCTGTGGCAACGAATCCCACAGATTCACCACCCTCTGGCTAAAGAAATTCCTCCTCATCTCCTTCCTAAAGGAAGGTCCTTTAATTCTGAGGCTGTGCCCTCTGGTCCTAGATTCTCCCACTAATGGAAACATCCTCTCCACATCCACTCTATCCGGGCCTTTCACTGTTCAGTGACGTTTCAATGGCCCCCCCCCCCCAATCTTCTAAACTCTAGCAAGTACAGGCCTAGTGCCGACAAACGCTCATCGTACGTTAACCCACTCATTCCTGGGATCATTCTTGTGAACGCTAACTCTTTTGCCTTGCTGATGTTGAGGGTTGGATTGTTATCCTGACAATAGGTGCAGGAGTAGGCCATTCGGCCCTTCAGGCCAGAATGATCTGACCAGTGGACGGACGTCTGGATCCCATTGGCCTGAGACCTGAACACAAGTTGTGGGTGGCAAGGTCATGACCCCGAGGGACATTGGTGTCAAGGGTCACGGTGGAGGGAATGTTCTGACCAATTCTAACATCTGAGAAGTGAATAGTGATGGTTTGTTAATTCATCGTGGCTGAAGCAGGTGGGCTCACTTCTGCCTATACTTTACTGTGGACATTTAAACAGGAAAAGTAAACTTTCTTTATTAACAGTGAATGACCCAGAAAAAGGAGAATGTTACTCTTGGAAGTTCATAGAGTCCCGGCATGGAAACAGGCATGGAAACAGCCCAGCATGGAAACAGGCCCTTCCCTCAGCCAAACTTGCCCACACCAACTAATATGCCCCGTCTACACTAGTCCCACCCTGACCAACATGCCCCATCTACACTAGTCCCACCCCGACCAACATGCCCCATCTACAATAGTCCCACCCCGACCAACATGCCCCATTTACACTAGTCCCACCCCGACCAACATGCCCCATCTACACTAGTCCCACCCCGACCAACATGCCCCATCTACATTAGTCCCACCACGACCAACATGCCCCATCTACACTCATCCCACCCCGACCAACATGCCCCAGCTACACTAGTCCCACCCCGACCAACATGCCCCATCTACACTAGTCCCACCACGACCAACATGCCCCATCTACACTAGTCCCACCCCGACCAACATGCCCCATCTACACTCGTCCCACCCCGACTAACATGCCCCATACACACTAGTCCCACCCTGACCAACATGCCCCATCTACACTAGTCCCACCCTGACCAACATGCCCCATCTACACTAGTCCCACCCTGACCAGCATGCCCCATCTACACTAGTCCCACCCCGACTAACACGCCCCATCTACACTAGTCCCACTTGCCCGCGTTTGGCCCATATTCCTCCAAACCTGTCCAATCCAAGTGTCTCTTAAACGTTGTGATAGTCCCTGTCTCAACTACCTCCTCCGGCAGCTCATTCCATACACCCACCACCCTCTGTGTGGAAAAGTTGCCCCTCAGATTGACATTATTAATGTGAACCATTTGTGCACAACTCTGCTGGTGTGAGTAATAAATGAAATGATAGGTAGCAAAAATACACAGTGGCACAGTGGTAGAGTTGCTGCCTCACAGCGCCAGAGACCCGGGTTCCATCCTGAATACGGGTGCTGTCTGTGCGGATTTTGCACGTTCTCCCCGTGACCTGCGTGGGTTTTCTCCGGGTTCTCCAGTTTCCTACCACATTCCAAAGGCCTGCTGTTTTGTAGGTTAATTGGCTTCTGTAAAAATGTCCCAAATGCGTGTAGGATGCAGCTAGTGTACGGGGTGATCACTGGTCGGCGATAACTCAGTGGGTTGAAGGGCCTGTTTCCGCGCAGTATCTCTAAAATCTAAACAATACCCAGTGACTTGGCCTCCACCGCCCTCTGTGGCAATGAATTCCACAGATTCACCACCCTCCGGCTAAAGAAATTCCTCCTCATCTCCTTTCCAAAGGCATGGGTGGGAAAGGCAGAGAGGGTGAGGGGCCAGACGTGGGCATGTGGGACTAGCTTCGATAGGCATGGCTGTGTGTTTCCGTGCTGTGTGATTGACGGGGCTCAACAGGGTATTAGTTTGATGCTTCAGCCTGCAGCAACCCAGGAGAACTGTGTTCCAGATGCTTCATTAGTTTGTTGTTCTGCACATAGACCGGGAGGTGATGAAATCTCCCGTTCACACACAGCCGCCAGAGCAAACAGTGTACATACAGTGATGACAAACGCAATAAATGCAATATCCAGTGCAGAACAGTGCAAGATTGTGTTACAGAAAGCTCAGGGTAGCACAGACAAGAGGGGCCGAAAGGCCCGTCTCCGGTCAGGTCGACCACCGACGCTGTCCGTGTGGAGTTTGCACGCTTCAGCCTCCGTGGTGGACCCGATGTGGGTCGGGGCAGGGGAGGCGAGCTCAGCCTTCCAAGCCTCAATCCAAGCTCAGCCTTCCTCTGCGCATCCTAGCCCTGACGGGCCGAGTGCCGCTGCCTTCCTCCCCGGACAACAACCGAGGGGAAAAACACAGACGAAACGTCTTCCAACCCCCCGAATCCCTCAGGGAATGCCCCTGTTCTGTCTTTGAAATCAAGCCGTCACAATGGGGGGAGGGACTCAAATAGAGAAAACAAGTAGACCGTGTGTGAGGCAGGAGGCAGAGAAGGGAAGCAGTCAGACGCAACACGTAGGGGGGAAAGAAGAAAAAAATAATAAACAGAGAATAAGAGGTGATGGGTTTCTTAAATGTGTGAGCAGAGAGACAGAGGGATGAAAAATGAGGATAGAAGCAATAGGTAGCAAGGTGAAAAGTGGCAGGCAGACAAATCTTGGCAAAAATCAAAAAGGGCCACCTTTCAACATAATTGTATAAAGGGCCTGTCCTACCAGCATGCAACTCTGCGATGAATGCGATCAAACTAGAAGCGGGGACCGCGCGGAGGTCGGGTGATCCCCTGTACAGGGCCGTTCCTACCAGCATGCGCCTGCATGCAGCAAGCGCGACCAAACCGGCAGTAGGGGCCGCGAGGAGGTCGGGTGAGTGGTGCAACGCAGCACAAAGTTAGGCGAACTTGGAGCGAAGTCTAAGGTAAGTTCGCCAGGACAGAGAGGGGCACACAGAGAGGGGCACAGAGGCACACACACAGAGGGCCACAGAGCCACACACATAGAGGGTCACGGAGGCACCTACAGATAGGTTCATGGAGGCACGATGTCGGGGCGGTGTGTAAACGTCGAAGCGACTGCGAGCCGACAAGCCGTTGCCGCGCGGAATTTTTGGACATAGTCAGTTTTTCGGAGCCCCGCGCGGTGTCGGGACGAATTCGGGACGAACTGTACACAATTCCGCACGGCTCCGGCGATCGAAGTGGGACCGGCCCCGCGACGCCGGACGGCTCAAGCTACCACGTTAGGTCGCGCTAATCGCATAAAGTTGCATGCTGGTGGGACAGGCCCTTAAGGTGTAAGATTGTTGTAAAAACAAGCCTGAAGGCTTTGTGTCTCAATGCGAGGAGCATTCGTATTAAGGTAGCTTGGACGATGTGGAATCGATATGGGTAGAGCTGCGATACACTAAGGGGCAGAAAACGCTAGTGGGTGTTGTGTACAGGCCACCTAACAGTAGTAGTAGTTGGGGATGGCATCAAACAGGAAATTAGAAATGCGTGCAACAAAGGTAAAACCGTTATAATGGGTGACTTCAATCTACATATAGATTGGTTGAATCAAATTGGCAGGGGTGCTGAGGAAGAGGATTTCTTGGAATGTATGCGAGATAGTTTTCTAAACCAACATGTAGAGGAACCAACGAGAGAGCAGGCTATTCTAGACTGGGTATTGAGTAATGAGGAAGGGTTAGTTAGCAGCCTTGTCGTGCGTGGCCCCTTGGGCACGAGTGACCATAATGTGGTTGAGTTCTTCATTAGGATGGAGAGTGACATTGTTAATTCAGAAACACGGGTCCTGAACTTAAAGAAAGGTAACTTTGAGGGTATGAGACATGAATTGGCCAAGATAGACTGGCAATTGATTCTTGAAGGGTTGACGGTGGATATGCAATGGAAGGCATTTAAAGACTGCATGGATGAACTACAACAATTGTTCATCCCAGCATGGCACAAGAATAAATCAGGGAAGGTAGTGCATCCGTGGATAACAAGGGAAATCAGGGATAATTTCAAAGCAAAAGATGAAGCGTACAAATTAGGCAGAGAAAGCAGCCTACCAGAGGACTGCGAAAAATTCAGAGTCCAACAGAGGAGGACAAAGGGCTTAATTAGGAAAGGGAAAATGGATTATGAAAGAAAACTGGCAGGGAACATAAAAACTGAATGGAACAGTTTTTATCGATATGTGAAGAGAAAAAGATTAGTTAAAACAAATGTAGGTCCCTTGCAGTCAGAAACAGGTGAATTGATCATGGGGAACAAGGACATGGCAGACCAATTGAATAACTACTTTGGTTCTGTCTTCACTAAGGAAGACATAAATAATTTGCCGGAAATAGCAGGGGATCGCGGGTCAAATGAGATGGAGGAACTGAGTGAAATCCAGGTTAGCCTGAAAGTGGTGTTAGGTAAATTGAATGGATTAAAGGCCGATAAATCCCCAGGGCCAGATAGGCTGCATCCCAGGGTACTTAAGGAAGTAGCCCCAGAAATAGTGAATGCCTTAGTCATAATTTTTCAAAATTCTTTAGATTCTGGAGTAGTTCCTGAGGATTGGAGGGTAGCTAATGTAACCCCACTTTTTAAAAAGGGGGGGAGAGAGAAAAGGGGAATTACAGACCAGTTAGTCTAACATCGGTAGTCGGGAAACTGCTAGTCAGTTATTAAAGATGGGATAGCAGCGCATTTGGAAAGTGGTGAAATCATTGGACAAAGTCAGCATGGATTTACAAAAGGTAAATCATGTCTGACAAATCTTATTGAATTTTTTGAGGATGTAACTAGTAGAGTAGATAAGGGAGAAGCAGTGGATGTGTTACAGCTGGACTTTCAGAAGGCTTTCGACAAGGTCCCACACAAGAGATTAGTATACAAACTTAAAGCACACGGTATTGGCGGTTCAGTATTGATGTGGATAGAGAACTGGCTGGCAGACAGGAAGCAAAGAGTAGGAGTGAACGGGTCCTTTTCAGGATGGCAGGCAGTAACTAGTGGGGAGGCACGTGCCGCGAGTAATTACTCAGGGTAGGCAGTCAGTCGGCTTTTTTAAAAAAATTAAACCGCGCATGCGCTGATTGTTCTCTCCGTAAAACTAAAAAATAAAAATAAAAACAGTAACAATTCAATTTGCCCAAGGCTTCCTAGTCTCCTTTATTCTGAATTACTGAATGGGTGGGGGGTGAAGGGTGATGGCAGGTGGCAAGTGGAGAGATGGTGGGAAAAGCAGGAGTACAGGGAATAGTTGAATCAGTTGTCATCTAATTGAAAGACAACACTTGTTCAAGGGACCAATTGGGGGGAGAGTTCCTTTCACAGCGTGTGGAGAGTCTGTGCCAGGGGTAAAGTTGCGGGGAGAGCAGGAGTGCTGAGAAGGAGTGGGTCGGCGATAATGCCAGTAACTCACTCACTCACCGCTGCTGCAGCTCTCCGGGCGCGACACCACCCCACTGTAGCCGAGGATAGAAGCGGCTTGGGGAGCTGAGTGCGGCCGCCGGGACCCGACAGCAGAACTGGCCCCCACTTCAGCGCCTTCTGCCGGCCCGCTCACCTGCCACTCGCCGACTTCGCTCATGTCAGCGGCTTCCTGCAAATCCTTAAATTCCCACATCCGAGTAACCTCAATCGCGTTGTCGGAATTTAAGGACATGAGTGAGGCCAGCGAGCAGCAGGAGAGAGGTTTTTAGATGGAGAGCTGCCAGAGGTGAGCGGGGACCGGCAGAAGGAGCTAAGGTGGTGGACAGTTCTGCTGACCGGCCCGGCGGCCACTTAGCCACCCGAGCTACTTCTCCCCCTGCCCCGCCTCAATGCGGTGGCATTGCATGCCTCCGTGCAAGGAACGTCGCAAGTGGCATTATCCCGATCCCCTCTTTCACAACATTCGTGCCCTCCCCGCAACTTTACCCCGGGCAGACTCCCCAAACGCGGTGCAACAAGCTCTCCCCCCACCCACACACCCCGGGAAATACGGTATTTTAAAAAATCACCAAGAAATGTACTTACCACATCATTGGTACACGAGCTCCATTCTTCCCTCCCTGTTTCCGAAGATACTTAAATTAATGCCAATCCATATTTGAAAACCCCGCCAATAAACTTGCGCAGCGGAGGCTGCTGCGCCTGCGCTGTGCTGCAAAGGCAGAATTTCAGCTGCCTTCAGCTCCCCTTGAAATTGACGGCTTGAAGCAGCGCTGACGGCACGTGGGCTGCAGAGAGCTTCGCGTGTTGCAAGCGCTGCAGATGAAAGGCACGGAGAATTATGCCTACCTAAGTGATCGGTCTCTTGCATAGGCATAATTCTCCCATGCCTTTACTATTTATATTTAGTAATTACTCCGGAAGTGGCGGAAGTGGTGTTCTATCCTTATAATTTAGGAATTCTAAGGATAGAACACCTTTACAGGAAAGGAAAATTTCTCTCATTTCAAGAGTTAAAAGATATCTATGGGTTGCATCAAAATAACTTGTTTAGGTATTTACAAATCAGAGACTGTATAAAGTCAAACATGCAAGACTATAAAAATAGAGAACCATATAACAATATAACCATATAACAATTACAGCATGGAAACAGGCCTTCTTGGCCCTTTCCAGTCCGTGCCGACCATTTATTTTCCCCTAGTCCCATCTACCTGCACTCAGGCCATACCCCTCCATTCCCTTCCCGTCCATATACCTATCCACTTCACTTTTAAATGTTAAAATCGATCCTGCCTCCACCACTTCTGCAGGAAGATCATTCCACACAGCCACCACTCTCTGAGTAAAGAAGTTCCCCCTCATGTTATCCCTAAACTTCTGTCCCTTAATTCTCATGTCATGCCCTCTTGTTTGAATCTTCCCTACCCTCAATGGGAAAAGCTTACCCACGTCAACTCTGTCTATCTCTTTCATCATTTTAAAGACTTCAATCAAGTCCCCCCTTAACCTTCTGCGCTCCAAAGAATAAAGACCTAACTTGTTCAACCTTTCTCTTTAACTTAGTTGCTGGAACCCAGGCAACATTCTAGTAAATCTCCTCTGTACTCTATTTTGTTGACATCCTTCCTATAATTAGGCGACCAAAATTGTACACCATACTCCAGAATTGGTCTCACCAATGCCTTGTACAATTTTAACATTACTTCCCTACTCCTATATTCAATGCTCTGATTTATAAAGGCCAGCACACCAAAAGCTTTCTTTACCACCCTATCTACATGCGATTCTACCTTCAGGGAACTATACACAGTTATTCCTAGATCCCTCTGTTCCACAGCATTCCTCAATTCCCTACCATTTACCATGTATGTCCTATTTTGATTTGTCCTGCCAAGATGTAGCACCTCACACTTATCAGCATTAAACTCCATCTGCCATCTTTCAGCCCACTTTTGCAAATGGCCCAAATCTCTCTGTAGACTTTTAAAATCTACTTCATTATCCACAGCACCACCTATCTTAGTATCATCTGCATACTTACTTATCCAATTTTCCACCCCATCATCTAGATCATTGATGTACATGACAAACAACAGTGGACCCAACATAGATCCCTGAGGCACACCACTGGTCACCGGCTTCCACCCTGACAAACAGCCATCCACCATTACTCTCTGGCATCTCCCATTCAGCCACTGTTGAATCCATCTTGCTACTCCGCCATTAACACCCAAAGATTGAACCTTCTTAACCAACCTTCCATGGGGAACCTTGTCAAAGGCGTTACTGAAATCCATATAGACAACATCCACTGCTTTACCCTCATCAATTTCCCTAGTAACCTCTTCAAAAAATTCAAGAAGGTTTGTCAAACATGACCTTCCAGGCACAAATCCATGTTGACTGTTCTTTATCAGACCCTGTTTATCCAGATGCTTATATATATTATCTCTAAGTATCCTTTCCATTAATTTTCCCACCAATGACGTCAAACTAACAGGTCTATAATTGCTAGGTTTATTCTTTGAACCCTTTTTAAACAATGGAACAACATGCGCAGTACGCCAATCCTCCGGCACTATTCCAATTTCTAATGACATTTGAAATATTTCTGTCATAGCCCCTGCTATTTCTACACTAACTTCCCTCAATGTCCTAGGGAATATCCTGTCAGGACCTGGAGACTTATCCACTTTTATATTTTTCAAAAGTGTCAGTACTTCCTCCTCTTTGAATCTCATAGCTTCCATAGGTCCTCTACTTTTTCCCCTTACTTCACAGAGTTCAATATCCTTCTCCTTGGTAAATACCGAAGAAAAGAAATTGTTCAACATCTCCCCCATCTCTTTTCGCTCTGCAGATAGCTGTCCATTCTGGAACCAGGATTACTGGATGAATTGCTTAACAAGCACCCAAATACAGAAAAACTAATAGCGTATATATATAATACTATTTTGGATAGAGAAATTCCAACAACAGAATCATACCGCCAATTATGGGAAAATGAAACAGGCTTATCTATAATGAAAGATATTTGGGAAGAACGTCTACAACGTATACATCGTTGTTCGTTAAATGCCAGACATACGTTGATACAATTCAAAGTATTACATAGATTACATTATTCAAAAACGAAATTAAATAGAATTTTTCCTAACATCTCCTCTATTTGTGATAAATGTCAGATTTCAGAAGCTAATTTAACGCATAGTTTTGTAACATGTATAAAACATAATAGTTATTGGCCCGATATTTTAAAAATCATTTCTGTAGTTCTTAAAATCAAATTGGATCCTGACCCAAAGCTAATAATATCAGGAGTTTCAGATTCAAACCTAATATTAACAGTAAATCAAAGAAATTTCCTTGATTACTGTTTGATAATTGAAAAAAAATTAATATTAAAATTCTGGAAGGGAACATCATCCCCACAATTAAAATGTGGACAGTGGAAATGTCGGAGACGTTGCATTTGGAGAGAATCAGGTTTGTCCTAATGGACAAATATGAACTTTTTGAACAAATATGGTCTCCATTCACTGACTATTTGAAGGGGTAGCTGAGCTCGGCATTGTAACTCAACAAATACCCAGTTGTAGGATTAGATGAAATGATCTATTTTGAGATTTGTATACACGTCTCTATAGATATTGTTATGTGAAATTGTTCCATTCATTGTTAAGATGTATACTTTAATCTTTTTTTATTATATAATAAATGTTTGCTTGTATTATTATTTTTTTTATTTTTATTGTTTATTTATTTATTTATTTGTTTGTTTGTTTTTTAACCATATAACCATATAACAATTACAGCACGGAAACAGGCCTTCTTGGCCCTTCCAGTCCATGCCGACCATTTATTTTCCCCTAGTCCCATCTACCTGCACTCAGACCATACCCCTCCATTCCCTTCCTGTCCATAAACCTATCCACTTTACTTTTAAATGTTAAAATCGATCCTGCCTCCACCACTTCTGCAGGAAGATCATTCCACACAGCCACCACTCTCTGAGTAAAGAAGTTCCCCCTCATGTTACTCCTAAACTTCTGTCCCTTAATATTTTATATAATATCTTTTTATTTATTTATTTAAATTTATTTTCTTATCTAATCATAATCAATAATATTTAATCTCCATCTACCTTGATTATACACCTATTCTTTTACTTTACTTTCTAAAAAAAAATAGAAGCTTACATAAATCATTTCGTAATATTTGTATAACTCTTGAAACAAGTTAAATGTGTATTTAAAAAACGGTTATATCATTGGTAATATGCACTGCTTCTAATTAAAATATTTAAAAAATAATAATAATTCTCCCATGCCTTTACTATTTATATTTAGTAATTACCCCGGAAGTGGCGGCGCTGCCTGGCAGCTGTGGCTCACCTGCAGTCCGTCTGTTTTTAATTTTATTTTTGTCTTCTTGTGTCTGCTTTACTGATTATTTTGGTTTATTAGGCTGTGTATGTGTGTGGGGAGGGGGGGGGGGGGGAGAAACAGGGTTTTAGTCTCTCCCTTCGGGGGGATGCGATTTTTCTTGTCGTGTCCCCCGTCACCGTCTCCATCTGTGCTGAGGCCCTAATGGCGGAGCTGTCGTCCTATGGCAGCCTTCCAGCGTCCAGCAGCGGAGGCACGGCTTCAGAGCTTCAGCGGCGACCTGGCTTTCGGGGTTGCGGTGCTCCAGCGTCGACCAGGCTTTCGGGGCTGCGGTGCTCCAGCAGCGACCTGGCTTTCGGGGCTGTGGTGCTCCAGCAGCGACCTGGCTTTCGCGGCTGCGGTGCTCCTGCGGCGACCTGGCTTCGGAGCTGCGGTGCTCCAGCATTCCAGCGGCGGGCCCTGTGGCAGTGTTCCGGCATTCCGGCAACGGCAGTGGCGGCGGCCCGGTTTCGGAGGCTCGGCCGCGGGCCTGGTGGATGGCAACATCGGAGGTCTGGATCTCCTCAGCGCAGAGGGAGAACAAGGAGGGAAGAAGATAGAGACTCTAAGACTTTTGCCTTCCATCACAGTGAGGAGGTGCCTGGTGAACTCACTGTGGTGGATGACAATAAAGGATAATCTAATCTATGTTATAATTTTAGTCAGGGTAGGCCTGCTAGTGGGGTGCCGCAAGGCTCAGTGCTGGGACCACAGCTATTTACAATATATAATAATGATTTGGAGGAGGGAATTAAATGCAACATCTCGAAGTTTGCGGATGACACGAAGCTGAGGGACAGTGTTAGCTGTGAGGAAGATGCTAAGAGGCTGCAAAGTGACTTGGATAGGCTGGGTGAGTGGGCAAATGCATGGCAGATGTAGTATAATGTGGATAAATGTGAGGTTATCCACTTTGGTGGCAAAAACAGGAAAGTAGACTATTATTTGAATGTTGACCGATTAGGAAAAGGGGAGATGCAACGAGACCTGGGTGTCATGGTACACCAGTCATTGAAAGTAGGCATGCAGGTGCAGCAGGTTGTGAAGAAAGTGAATGGTATGTTGGCATTCATAGCAAAAGGATTTGAGTACAAGAGCAGGGAGGTTCTACTGCAGTTGTACAGGATCTTGGTGAGGCCACACCTGGAGTATTGCATACAGTTTTGGTCTCCTAATCTGAGGAAAGACATCCTTGCCATAGAGGGAGTACAGAGAAGGTTCACCAGACTGATTCCTGGGATGGCAGGACTTCCATATGAAGAAAGACTGGATAGACTCGGCTTGTACTCGCTGGAATTTAGAAGATTGAGGGGGGATCTCATAGAGACTTAAAAAATTCTTAAGGGGTTGGACAGGCTAGATGCAGGAAGATTGTTCACGATGTTGGGGGAGTCCAGGACGAGGGGTCACAGTTTAAGGATAAGGGGGAAGTCTTTTAGGACCGAGATGAGAAAATCATTTTTCACACAGAGTGGTTAATCTGTGGAATTCTCTGCCGCAGAAGGTAGTTGAGGCCAGTTCGTTGGCTGTATTTAAGAGGGAGTTAGATGTGGCCCTTGTGGCTAAAGGGATCAGGGGGTACGGAGAGAAGGCAGGTACAGGATACTGAGTTGGATGATCAGCCATGATCATATTGAATGGCGGTGCAGGCTCGAAGGGCCGAATGGCCTACTCCTGCATCTAATTTCTATGTTTCTGTGTCTATGTTTCTAATTGTGCACGATCAGTCAGCGTTATCCTTTTTTTAATATATAGACGAAAGCTGATCAAGTTCAAGTTGGAATTTATTGTCACATGCACCAATTAAGGTACAGTGATATTTGAGTTACCATACAGCTATACTGAGTAAAACGCAACAAGACACACAGCCACATAAAATAAAATCTAACATAACCATCCACCACAGCGGAATCCACATTCCTCAGTGTGATGGAAGGTAATAAAGTTCCCCTTTTGTTCACCCGTGGTTGAACCCTCCGCAGTTGCCGCTCGCTGCCTGCCGACACATTACATAAAAGTCCCTTTAAACTTCCATGATCCAACGACATCCTCATGAAGAAGGCCTCTGCTTGGACAGCTATCCAGCCAGAAGACGCAAAAGCATTGCGGGAGTTTGCGATATTTCTTAGAAGTATGAAAGAAATGACTACCCTCTTAGACCACATGCAAGAAATGAATGTTGTCAGCTGTGAAGAGGATGTTAGGAGGTTGTAGGGTGACCTGGACAGGTTGAGTGAGTGGGCAGATGCGTGGCAGATGCAGTATAATATAGATAAATGTGAGGTTATCCACTTTGGTGGCAAAAACAAGGGGGCAGATTATTTTCTCAATGGAGTTAGGTTAGGTACGGGGGAGGTGCAGCGAGACCTAGGAGTCCTTGTACACCGGTCACTGAAAGTTGGCGTGCAGGTACAGCAGGCAGTGAAGAAAGCTAATGGAACGTTGGCCTTCATAACAAGAGGATTTCAGTATTGGAGTAAAGAGGTTCTTCTGCAATTGTATAGGGCTCTGGTGAGACCACATCTGGAGTATTGTGTACAGTTTTGGTCTCCTAATTTGAGGAAGGACATCCTTGTGATTGAGGCAGTGCAGCGTAGGTTCACGAGATTGATCCCTGGGATGGTGGGATTGTCATATGAGGAAAGATTGAAAAGACTAGGCTTGTATTCACTGGAGTTTAGGAGGATGAGGGGGAATCTTATAGAAGCATATAAAATTATAAAAGGACTGGACAAGCTAGATGCAGGAAAAATGTTCCCAATGTTTAGGCAGGGGCCACAGTCTTAGAATAAAGGGGAGGTAATTTAAGACTGAGGTGAGAAAAAACCTTTTCACCCAGAGAGTTGTGAATTTATGGAATTCCCTGCCACAGAGGGCAGTGGAGGACAAGTCACTGGATTGATTTAAGAGAGAGTTAGATGGAGCTCTAGGGGCTAGTGGAGTCAAGGGATATGGGGAGAAGGCAGGCACGGTTATTGATTGGGGACGATCAGCCATGATCAAAATTAACGGCGGTGCTGGCTCGAAGGGCCAAATGGCCTCCTCCTGCACCTATTTTCTATGTTTCTATGTTTCTAATATGAAAATGATCGCTCTAAAACTGCCCTATTGACTTAGAGAAAAGATAAAGCTGGTCTGTTAGAGGGAAATGAGAAAAGGTCATGCTTCCTGATCTGGTGAACTTCATAGAAAAGGAAGTACGGTTCATGTCAAATTTACGCTATGGGAGTATTCAAGATCCTAAACCAATCGCAACTATCAGAGGTTCTACCTTTACTAAAACAAAAGGAAGATCAGGACCTAAGGGAACCTAAGGGAAGTAGTTTTGATTCCTCTGTAAATACCTGCAGAAACAAAAGGCCAAAAGGAAGGAGATACATCTACTGTTAAGCCAAGATGGTTCTGCTTGTCATCCAGTGAGAAGAAGACAGAGGAATGACAAAGAGATAGCCCACAATGGGAGGGGGGGGGGGGAAGGGGGGCTGTCGATGACTGGTCAGCTCGGATCTTGTATACCATCCCAAGAATGGACACCACATTCTTGACAGGGCCAAGGAGAGCTTGTAATAGGAACACTTCTCCATCCATTTCCCACCACGGATGGCTGACCTGCTGAATTCTACCGGCACTTTGGAGGGGAATGGACAGGTGACGTGCCGGGTCTGGACCCTTCTTTGGACTGATGGAGTCGGGGGAGAAAGCTGGAAAAAAGAGATGGAGTTGGGACAGACTCCAGGACTTGATTAGGAGGGGGGGGAGTCTCCTTAATTTGGAGAATTCAATGTTCATGTCATTGGACTGATAGCTATGAGGTGCTGTTCCTCCAGTTTGTGTGTCACCTCACTCTGGCAATGGAGGAGGCCCAGGACAGAAACATCAGTGTGGGAGTAGGAAGGGGAGTTAAGATGTTTGGCAACCGGGAGATCCAGCTGGCCTTGGAGCACCAAGCACAAGTGTAGGGTGAAATGCACGCCTAGTCCTGATACAATAGACATTAGACAAGAGACAATAGTTGCAGGAGTAGGCCATTCAGCCCTTCGAGCCAGCACCACCATTCAATGTGATCATGGCTGATCATCCACAATCAGTACCCCATTCCTGCCTTCTCCCCATACCCCGGGGAATCGAGGACCAGAGGACATGGGTTCAAGGTGAAGGGGAAAAGATTTAATAGGAAACTGAGGGGTACCTTTTTCACACAGAGGGTGGTGGGAGTATGGAACAAACTGTCACAGGAGGTAGTTGAGGCTGTGACTATCCTAACGTTTAAGAAACAGTTAGACAGTTACATGGATAGGACAAGTTTGGAGGGATATGGACCAAACACAGGCAGGTGGGACTAGTGTAGCTGGGACATGTTGGTCGGTGTGGGCAAGTTGGGCCGAAGGGCCTGTTTCCACACTGTATCACTCTATGAGTAACACAAAGTGCTGGAGTAACTCAGCGGGTCAGGCAGCATCTGTGGAGAACATGGATAGGTGACATTCACAGAGTACTGGAGTAACTCAGCGGGTCAGGCAGCATCTCTGGAGAACATGGATAGGTGACATTTCAGAGTGCTGAAGTAACTCAGCGGGACTGGCAGCATCTCTGGAGAACATGGATAGGTGACATTTCAGAGTGCTGGAGTAACTCAGCGGGACAGGCAGCATCTCTGGAGACAAGGAATGGGTGACCTTTCGGGTCGATACTGAAGATGGGTCTCGACCCTGGAATGTTACCCATTCCTTCCAGCAATTTGTGTCTACCTAAACAGCGCCCATCTATCCACGTGGCGGTGTACCAGCAGGCTGGAGGTACGGGCAATGGCCTTGTTGCAGAGCAGGCAGGTGAAGGGGAGCTGGCCGGTGTGAACTCGCCGATGCTCCAACAGGTGGTCAAGGCAGGTGAAATCCTTGCCACACTCAGCGCACACAAATGGTCCCTCTCCGGTGTGTAACCGCTGGTGCTCCCGCAGCCGCCATGCTCTCTTGTCATAGTTGGAGCAGCTGCTCGCCGGCGTGGGTCCGCCGGTGTTGCCGCAACCCTCGCGAGCTGTCAAACTCCTCACCGCAGTATGGGCAGTCGTAGGGCTGGCCACTGGTGCGCATGCGCTGGTGAGACAGGGCTTGGGAGGCCATGGCAATTCGCTCTCTACACACCGGGCTAGGGAAGGGACGGTCGCCGGTGTGCACCCGTTGGTGAGACAGCAGATAGGTGAAGTGGGTGAAGCACTTGCCGCACTGGGCGCAGGTGAAGGGCCGCTTGACGGTGTGGGTGCGCTGGTGGGACAGCAGGTTGCTGGACTGGGTGAAGCCCTTGCCGCACTGGGTGCAGGTGTAGGGACGCTCGCCAGTGTGGGTGCGCTGGTGCTTCTGCAGGTTGCTGGACTGGGTGAAGGGCTTGCCACACTGGGTGCAGGTGTAGCGACGCTTGCCGGTGTGGGTGCGCTGGTGGGACAGCAGGCAGGTTGAGTGGGTGAAGCCCTTGTCGCACTGGGCACAGGTGTAGGGACGCTCACCGGTGTGGGTGCGCTGGTGCACCAGCAGGGTGCCAGACAGGGTGAAGCCCTTGCCGCACTGGGCACAGGTGTAGGGGTGCTTGCCGGTGTGGGTGCGCTGGTGGGACAGTGGGCAGGTTGAGTGGGTGAAGCCCTTGTCGCACTGGGCACAGGTGTAGGGACGCTCGCCGGTGTGGGTGCGCTGGTGGGACAGCGGGTAGGTTGAGTGGGTGAAGCCCTTGTCGCACTGGGCACAGGTGTAGGGACGCTCGCCGGTGTGGGTGCGCTGGTGGGACAGCGGGTAGGTTGCGTGGGTGAAGCCCTTGCCGCACTTGGCACAGGTGTAGGGACGCTCGTCGGTGTGGGTGCGCTGGTGCGCCAGCAGGTTGCCAGACAGGGTGAAGCCCTTGCCGCACTGGGCACAGGTGTAGGGGTGCTCGCCGGTGTGAGTGCGCTGGTGCTCCAGCAGGTTGTGGGGCTGGGTGAAGCCTTTGCCGCAGTCGCTGCAGGTGTAGGGCCACTCCCCGGTGTGCAGGCACCTGTGCTTCTTCAGCTCTGGCAACGAATTGAAGCCTTTGCCGCAGTCGGAGCAGGTGAAGGGCCGCTCACTGCTGGGCACCAGCCGGTGCTGCCGTAGCCCCGACAACTGGACAAAGCTCATGTCCCACACCGAGTGGGGGGGGGGGGGGGGGCTCACCGGCACCCTGGCTGCTCTCAATCGCCGCTCACGTCCACGTCTCTCCGTCCACAGCATCGTCTCCTAAACCCTGCAGGAGGGGAACACAGAGGGTCAACAAACTGGCAATATTACTAGCACATATTGGGTGCATTTACGGCGGAGGAAACCGCTACATATTTCTGCACGGCACAGTGGCGCAGCGGTACAGTTGCTGCCTCACTGCCAGAGACCCGGGTACAATACTGACTACAGGTGCTGTCTGTGCAGAGTTTATACGTTCTCCCCTTGACCTGCGTGAGTTTTCACTCCGGGTGCTCCAGTTTCCTCCAACATTTCAAAGACGTTCAGGGTTGTAGATTAGTCGGCCTCCGCAAAATTGTTAAATTGTCCCAAATGTGGTAGGATAGTGCTAGTGTACGGGGTGATCGCTGGACGGCGCGGACTCCTCGGGCCGAAAGACCTGTTTCCATGCTGCATCTCTAAACTAAACTAAACCAAAGAAGGGCTCGACCCAAAATGTCACCCATTCCTTCTCTCCACAGATGCTGCCCAACCCGCTGCGATACTCAAGCACTTTGTGTCTATCTTCTCCACAGATGTTGCCTGACACGCTGAATTATTCCAGCACTTTGTGTCTATTTTCTCCACAGATGCTGCCTGACCTGCTAAGTTACTCCAGCAATTTGTCATAGATTCATAGAGTGATACAGCGTTGGAAAGAGGCCCTTCGGCCCAACTCGTACTTGCACTCCTAGGTCCCTTGGCTTCACACATTCCCCTAGCGCCCCGCCATTCACAGTGAAGACCCTGCCCTGGTTGAACTTCCTAAACTGCAACACCCTCCCCACCCCCAAACAATGTGACCTCCTCCCTGTGGCTCCCTGCCCCTTACCCCTGCCACCGTCTCCTGCTCCTTACCCCCCTTTCTTCCTCCCCCCTTCTCCCCACCCCCAAACAATGTGAACCCACTCCAACCTGGCTCCCTACCGCCTTCCTTGGTTCACCTGATCCCTCTCTCTCCCCCCCAGTTCCCTGCCCCCCATTCATTCCCCTCGGCACCAAACCCACTCCCACTTGAATCCTCCCCCCTCCCTTTGCTCACTGTTTCCGCCCGCTACTCACTTCACCCTCTTTCCACCTCCAGCCTCTCATCCCTCTCCTCCCTCCCTCTCTCCCTCCACTGTTTCTCTCACTCTCTGTCTCTGTCTGTCTCTGACAGAAGCAATTCTGTTCCTCAGACGTTATTAATACATTTTAGGTTTGTACTTTTGCAGCAAACTTAACTACCCAGGCATTAACTTTTAATTTTGATTACACATGAGATTTTTTTTGACATAATTTAGCCATACCTGTGGCATTAGTTTAATAATTTTTGGAGTAATGCTTTTATAATTTTTACTTAATTCAATGGAATTATAATTTTGTCATGGTCCTTTCTGTCATTTTGTTTTCTTTTAGCATAAGGAATTATGGTTTTTACCCCAGACCGGGTTTATTTTGCTGTTTATAACATTATTTACCTCAATTTTACCCTTACCGGGTTTATTCAAGATTCAAGAGTTTATTGTCATGTGTCCCAGATTGGACAATGAAATTCTTGCTTTGCTTCAGCACAACAGAGTATAGACGGCATGAATACAGAACAGATCAGTGTGTCCATATACCATTGTATTAATATATACACACATCAATAAATAAAACAGATAAAGTGCAAATAAACTATAATGGGCTATTTTAATGTTCTGAGTTTTGTTTGAGTTGAGTTCAGTAGCCTGATGGCTGTGGGGCTGTGTGTATTTTGCTCTCCTGTGTGTTTATAACATTATTTACCTCAGTTTTACCCCAGACCAGGTTTATTCCCCCAGACGTTTAGTTTATTTGGTAATTTATTGATTATTTACAGAGAGTAGCAATGTTACGAAATTTTGAGATTTAAAAAATCAAGTCAGCAATTTATCCCATCAGATAAAGCATAAAAATAAGTTTAATTTGAGTCCTAATTCATTTTCATATCTTCAGTATTAAAAAAGTTGGCCATTTTCATACTCGGAAATTAGCATCTTGGTCCCTATTGCTTTTCCATTGACAACACAAAATCTGTGATCAAGGATAGTCAAAAGCCCATAACTTTCTTAAAAATTAAGAGAACTGAATGAAATTTTCAGTTATTATATATTGAAGCATTCTGAAACAAATGTGAAACAATCTTACTTGGATGACCTGAAATTAAAGCATATAATTAGTTAGTTACCTAATTGTAGCTAATTACAAAATGCAATTACTAGATCTAAACAGCTATCCATTTCTTAAGAAAAGGTTAACATTTTTAAAAAGCCTAAGTGTCCAAATAACATTCACACAAGAATTCACAATATAACATGATTTTTAAATCTAATTGTCATGAATTTATAGGCCAAATAGAAGGAATTTAGTGTTTAATTCCCATAAATTAATGGCCATTTAAATCATCTTGTGAGTGGGTTTTTGTGGAACGCGATCGATTGGAACGTTGCGGTTGCGGTGAATTTAAACACCATATTGGCAGGAAAAATACTGCCGGTTTGTATGGGGCCTAAATCATCTTTTCGCAACATGAAATTTTGATTAAAGGTTTCCTAAGAAGCACGTTTTTATGTAAAAATAAACTGTGTAACTTCTTTTGTCCCCTACGAAAGATCCGTCCTGTTGTCGGCGTTGACGGCATTAGAAGATGATTTTTAATTTACTCCTGCGTTTAATTTTTCCAGCGCTAATTTTAATAAACTTAATAAAATGGCAGTCGAAGCGATTTTTCTTCAGCAACTAAAAAGCCTCTTCAAAATTGATTTGAATAGTCTGAAGAAAAATCGCTTTTAAACCCGCCCCCCTCTCAAAGGCGCCAAAGTCCCACACACAGGCAGTGACAGAACCAAAGAATATAGAGGAGCAAGATGCACCACTCAGCGAAAAAAGCGTAGTATCACATGTGTGATTGTCGACGCCATTTTACAAGTATGCCTTGGCCAATGATGGCGTCTACATCTAAATCTTCATCTTATTGCTCTAATCGTCAATGTAGACGACCCAACCTGTATTTCTTTAGGTTCCCCAATAAAATAGAAAGGTGAGAAAATATTCTGTCGATATTATTCTGAACTGAAAATGTTATTTTCTGTTCTTCCATCAACGGTCATTGGGAAACTAGGTTTGTCGGTACCAAACATTACAGAGGAACATTAGAAAGGTATTAGAATTATTTGTAATAGATCTTTACTTACCACAATAATAAAGTTAATAATTGTAACACTTCTGAACGTTTTTGGTTTTGTTCTTGTAAGGCAGGGGTCTCCAAAATGTGGCCCGTGGGACACATTAGGCCCACACAAGATTTTTCGAGCTCAGATTCGAGTCTGGGAATGCGGCAGCTGTTACCGGTTATGTCCGTCGAATTGTCGAGACATCACAAGCTCTCTCTCCCTCTCTCTCTCCCCCTTCTCTCGATCTCTCTCTCTCTCTCTCTCTCTCTCCCCCTTCTCTCGATCTCTCTCCCCTTCTCTCAATCTATCTCTCTCTCCATCTTCTCTCGATCTCACTCCTCTATATTCTTTGCTGCAGACCAACTCCCCTGAGTTTGACTGTGCTGGGTCCTAGTGCTAGTCCCCCCAACCCTGGTAACCTCAGTGGCTGTTACACTGGGTCTTCCCCATTCCCCTCAAACCATGTGACCCCAGCTCTTCCCCACCCACACTACAGTCCTCATACTCCCCTACCCCCTGACCACCCACCACCCCCCCACCAGACATTGCCTCGGCCTCAGTCCACTCACCTGCCTTCCTCCGGCCCCAACCCCCATCCCTGCCGTGTGTTCACCATCCCCCCTGACCTCCCCTCTCAGATACCGAACGGCCTGTCCTCAGCAGAGGCCTCACCTTTGTCCCCCTCCTCAATGAGTTCTGCGCCCGCCGCGATTTGGAGCTCTTCTTCCGTCACCTCCACCTCACACCATTCTTCCATGGTAAGGAGTCCTTGCCCCCATTGATGATCTCTTTGACGGACCCCCTCTTCTTGGACCCCTCCTCATGGCCATCTTCCGGCTTTAGACCATTCTTAAAAATACTGCCGGTGGGACATCAACATCCTCAACAGTAATTCTGTGTTCAGGGAAGTGGAGAGAGGACAGCCAAGTGTCTGTGTTGCTCACTTGGCTGGGGATTGTTTTCCTTGCCACTTCCATCGGCCGATAATTAGTAAAGTATTGAATTGGTCTACCAAACTGCAATGTGAGTTGTCTATTTATTAAGAAATGAACCTGTTTGTTTCGTTATAAGTTAGCCTTTTTCAAGCAGATTTGATTCTGATTTGAATCAGGTTTTGCAATATAATTGTCAATAAGGAACAATTCTTTAAGAAATAATTCCCAACGGGAGGCAAAAGCCACAGAAGGTATTTTGGAAAGTTACAGCGCTATCACTGATGCCCTCAGTCATTTGTACTCTGATGTTAATGTGAAGGGTGATGCCAAGCTTCAAGCTAACAATCTCTCGCAGAAAATGAAAGAACTGGAATTTGTGTTTATGCTGCATTTTTGGACCCGTCTGCTAGGTCATTTCCACAAGGTCAACAAAGCCATTCAGAAATCCAAACTGTTATTGAGTACTTGTGCAAGTTTGTACAGTTCACTTCAGGATTTTGTAAGCAAAATTAGAGAAGATTTTGATGAGCTTGAGCAACATGCAAAGGCCACCTTGCCAGATGTTAACTACAGAACTGTCACAGGGAGACAAAGAGTAAAGTGCCTGTCCCACTTATGTGTCCTTGGCACGCAAATTACGCAACCTCATGGTCGCATTGAGGCGCACGGGCATCGTATGGCCGCGCGGGGCCAGTCCCACTAAGAAGCGCGGAGGGGTATGTAGTTGCGAGTGACATCGCGCGGGGTTCCGAAATTTTTGTAGGTAACAAAATCTTTGCGCGCCAACGGCCTGTCGCTGAACTGATGGCCAAAGTGGGACAGGCCCAAGACCCTGGCACGACGCAACGTCTCACCTCCAACAGCAGCAGAAGCAGGCAAACGAGCATCAAACTCAGCCTGGGGCTCACGGCTGTTGCGGTCCGGATCCGCCCCCACCCCTACTCCCAGAGCGGGGCCAGGAGAGGAGCTGTTCTGCTGGTGGGGAGGATTTGATGAACTTTTTGGAAGTTGGTGAGGAACAAAAGCAGTCAGACTTTGCAGTTCAGAGCCTTGTCGGACTGCAGAGACTTTCTTTGTTCAAAGATTCCTCTAATTAGTAAGGATTATCTGTGTGTATCTGGAAAGTAGTAGGAGCGGCAGTGGCTGACGGAAGGCCAAGATTCACTTGAACTGGTGGGAGCTGAGTCTGTAGCGGTGTTTGTGGTCGGTAACATCGGAAAGCTCCCTCCTACACCGACTTGCCCAGTCCAGGTGTGCTGGGTAAGAACGGCAACAGTGCCTTGGATTTCGTTGAAGGTGGGGAGGCGACTCCGGAAGCTCCATTTTTGACAGCGGGAGGATTGACACGGACATTCCTATCTTATCAGGAGGAGACTGCTTCTGTTGCTTTGCCAAGAAAGCCTTCACAAGAACACTGAACTGCTGCAAAAGAGTGGAGGTGCAGCAACAGCAGAAAGACTGCTTTGATTTAAAAAGTACTGATACTGTGTGTGTTGTGCCACGCCCTAAAGATGGCAATCACTCAGAGTTATGCAGCTGTCGCACGGTCGGCAGTCTCCGAGACTGAGGGCCATGAGTTGATGGGGCGCACACATGGGGTAAAAACGTATATGCAGAGCAACCTGCCCTTCAAGGCTTTTCTAGATGCGCTGGGTGAGACTGTTGGCAAGAAAGCCATAGTCTCGGGCGCGGTGGTCAGTGGGAAGGTTGTTGTTCTACTGAAGACTGAACAGGCGGTGGCTCTGGCTCTGGAAAGGGGGGTAACAGCAGGCGGGAATTTCACGGCGGTGGACCCATGGGGGGGTCCCGTGTTGCCGGTCATTCTATCCAACGTTCCCACTTTTGTTCCGGATGCGCTCCTGCTCCCACATGTAAGGAAGCTGGGGGAGGTGCGGTCGGGGCTCACCAAACTGTTGTGTAGGTTTGACGATCCTGAGATGCGGCATATATATACGTTCAAACGTCGAGTGTATATACAGGTGGAACAGGGGATGGACACGGAGGGGAGTTTTGATGTGGGGGTGGATGATTTCTCCTATCGCGTGTTCTGGAGCGCGGGCCAAGTGCGTTGTCACGCTTGCAAAAAGGTGGGGCATTTTCGCCGGAATTGTCCCACGACGCGGGATGCCAGTTCCATGGTGGCTCAGGAGACCGCTGCTGGCCCATCTGGCATCCACCCCCATGTCCCGTACCTATGGCGGTGGATGCCGGTGAAGTGCATGAGGTAGACGGGGAGGTGTGGGGGCGCTTTAGCGGGGGAGGAAAGTCAAGAAAAAGAAGAAAGGCGGTCCCTTGGAAGAAGATCACCTCCAAGCGGGACCCCTGGCAGTAGATAAACTCGTGCTCGCCGCTGAGCCCAGCCCAGGGAAGAATAAGGGCCCTAGGGTCCAACGGGGGGCTGGAGAGGTTGAACAGGTAGACGGTAGTGTAGAGGTAGAGGCTTCTGCAATGGAGCTCACCATACCACCGCATGCCAGTGGTTGGAAGAGGAGGAGTCATGGGTCCTCTGATACAGAGAAGGGCCCTGAAGTTCAGGGGCAACCTGAAGGGGGGCCTTCCCCTCCTGTTGAGGTGGGGGACCCAGGGCACGCTTCCTCTGAGGGGGAGGATGCCTCTGTAGTGCAGGGACCACCTGAGAGTGGCGATACATTACCCTTGGGGGCTGTTCCCCCAGAGAGCACGTCTGCTAGCTTAGTGGATGACCAGGGGCAGCCTGAAGGGGGGGTCTTAGGTGTAGGGGTGGGTCCCCAGTCTGAGCTCCTCGTTGAGGCTACAAGCCCAGTCGAGGGGTGTGATGCCCCACTGGTTGAGGGAGCAGGGGAGACTCCAGTAACATTGGCTCCTAAGGGCCACAGCGAGGTGATTCAACTGGTGGTGGGGTCGGGGACTCTCTGGGTGACGGTGCTGGGGCAGGTAGCCTGGGTGTGAAGGAGGGCAAGGTCGGTTTGGATCGTGTCCTTCGGTCGGACTCTAGACAGGCCCGCTTACAGCAAGGCCCGGAGACTTGCTCCGACTTCACTGTTCCCAATCCGGATAAAGAGGGCGGTGGAAGCGTGCAGGAGACTGGCCAATTAGCAGATAGCTTGCTGCAGTCAGAGGCACCGGTACCTGCCCCTGTCACTGATCCTGGGGGTGGGATGGTGATAGAGGAGGGACCATGTGATGTGGCTGGAACGCCCATCTCACAGGGAGAGGTGAGCGAGGCAGCTGAGAGTAGCAACGTTCCAGACTCGTGCTCGGACATTGAGTGTGAGGAGGAGGGGTATGCGGAGTCCGTCGAGAGTGAGTTGACGGAATCCCCCGCCCGCGGCCCCGTGTCTGGGAACTTCGGAAGTTCTTAAAGGACACGAGAGGGAGTAGGAACAAGGTGGTTTTGGCTGTCAACCGCTGGTCGGACCTGAGGGTGCCCGTGCGGTCTATTTATGCCATCCTTCAGAAGAAGGGAAATGAGGCGGGGCTATTAAGAAATGAGAGGGGCCAGTTCCAAGAGCTTTTTAAGGCCCTAAAGAGAAGGCAGAAGGCTAGGGGCGGCTCCACTCCTTCACCGGGGGCTGGTAAAAGATCTAGTGTAAATTCAAAATGAAGCTCACTATAGCCAGCCTTAATATCAATGGGGGCAGGGGGTCTCTCCGTAGGTTTCACCATCTCTCAGTGCTCAGGGACGGGGGGTACGCGGTGAGCTTCCTGCAGGAAACACACACTGTGGCTAGTGATGAACCCACCTGGCTCCTGGAGTGGGAAAGGGGAGTCTACATGAGCCATCTCAGCTCCAATTCGAGTGGAGTGGCCTTCCTGTTGGCCCCGTCTTACCAGCCGGAGATCCTCAAAGTGCAGGACATTTTACCAGGCCGTTTGCTGCATCTGGCCGTGCGTTTGGATGGTGTGCCATTACACTTCATTAATGTGTACGCCCTCAAGATCGGCGCAATGCAGACGCGCTTAACAAGGGAAGTGACCACGTTGTTGAACACTATCGACCGTGGGGAATGTGTTTTCCTTGGGGGAGATTGATAATTGTACCCTCGAGGTGAGAGATCATTCTGGTGTTCAGCTTGACCCGGCTGCAGTAAAGTCTTTAAGGGAGATGGTGGACTCTTTTGAGCTGGTAGATGTTTGGCGGAATTTCCATCCGGACTCTAACGCCTTCTCGTACAGGTTTGAGGGCGGTGGTTCCCATATTGACCGTTTATACGTGTCCAAGGCCTATGTCTCCTGTGTTTCGGCGGCCTCCATGCGGCCGGCGCCATGCTCGGACCACTGCCTGGTGCGAGTGGTATTTATCCCGACGCGCACACGGGCCGGGTCCGCGTACTGGCATTTTAATAGCCAGCTGCTGGAGGATCGCTGATTCCGGGATTCCTTCAGGCAGTTCTGGGCGAGGTGGAGAGAGAGGCAGGGGCGTTTCCTTTCCCTAAGGCAGTGGTGGGACGTGAGGAAGGCTTACGTCCGTCTGTTTTGCCAGGATTACGCGAGGGGGTCGACCAAGGGGCGGGACTCTGAGATCCGACGGCTTGAGAGAGAGTTGCTCGACTCGGAGGCTCGTCTGGATCAGACTGGTGGGGCTTCGTGTGAGTGGGAGGAGTACCAGGAGAAGAAGGGAGCGTTGAGGGACTTGCAGCTTAGGAGGTCCCGGGGCGCGTATGTGAGGTCGCGAGTCCAGATGTTGCACGATCTGGACCGAGCCTCCCCCTTTTTCTTTTCTCTGGAGAAGGGGCGAGGAGCCCGCAGGCAGCTTGTAGAGTTGCTTGCGGATGATGGCTCCTCTGTCACGGATCCAGAGAGCATTGGTGCCTCGGTTCGGTCTTTCTACAGGACTCTGTTCTCGGCAGGCACATCGAGTGGGGAGGCGCAAGAGGTCCTGTGGGAGGGCTTACCCGCTGTGTGCAATGACGTGGCTGAACAGCTGGATGATCCCCTAACTCTGGAGGAGTTGACTGGTGCCTTGCACCAGCTCAGGGGGGGCAAGTCTCCAGGGCTGGATGGACTGACTGTGGAGTACCTTAGAGCCTTCTGGGATGTCCTGGGGGGTGACTATATGAAGGTCCTGGGGGAGAGCCTGGCGACCGGGGAGTTGCCCTTCTCGTGGCGCAGGGCAGTAGTTGTCCTGCTGCCCAAGAAGGGTGATCTCCGCCTTTTGAAGAACTGGCGCCCGGTGTCTCTCTTCAGCATGGACTATAAAGATTTTGCACGAGCATTGACAAATTGCCTGGGTCCCGTGCTGTCCCAGATGATCCACCCTGACCAGTCCTACACAGTCCCGGGCCGGTCCATCCAGGACAATATCCATCTGCTCCGGGACCTGATCTATCTGTCCCAGGGGGCTGGACAGTCAGTCGCCTATCTCTCCCTCGACCAGGAGAAGGCGTTTGACAGGGTGGAGCACAACTACCTTTTAAGGATTCTGCAGGTGTTCGGATTTGGACCGCATTTTGCGGCCTGGGTCCGACTTTTATACACTGCTGCAGAGTGCCTTGTTAAGGTCAACGGCTCTTTGTTGGCTCCCATTCCCTTTGGGAGGGAGGTTCGTCAGGGATGTCCCATGTCCGGCCAGCTGTATTCCATCTGTGTAGAGCCATTCCTGTGCCTACTCCGGAGGCGGTTGACAGGCCTGGCTTTGCCGGGGCCGGGGATGGAGGTGATTCTCTCGGCTGACGCCGATGATGTCATTTTGATGTTTACTGACCCTGTTGACCTGCGGAGGATGCGTGAGTGCCAGCAGGTTTTCTCGGCTGCATCCTCCGCCAAGATCAACTGGGGGAAGTGTTCTGGTCTCTTGGTGGGTCTGTGGGAGGTGGACTCCCTGCCGGAGGAGATGGCAGGTTTTGCATGGAGCACCACGCACCTCCTCTATCTGGGGGTCTACCTGAGTCCCACTGAGGGGGCGTGGCCGGCGAACTGGCAGGAGCTGGAGGCGAAGGTCATCGCCCGGCTGGGACGTTGGTCAGGCCTCCTTGGTGTGCTCTCTTACTGGGGCAGGGCTGTAGTTATAAACCAGCTGGTGGCCTCTATGCTGTGGTACCGGCTAGCCACTTTGGTCCCAACCTCTTTATTTATAATCGGGTTACAGAGGAGATTGGTCAACTTCTTCTGGGGTAAAAGGAACCTCTGGGTCTCTGCTGGGGTTCTGAGTCTCCCGTTGGAGGAGGGCGGTCAGGCGCTGGTCTGTGTTCGTACCCAGGTGGTGGCTCTCCGACTCAGGACCCTGCAGAGGTATGTCTACTCGGACTGCCCTCCTAAATGGCACGTGCTGGCGACATACTTTTTCCGCCAGGGGCGCTACCTTCAAGAGGGCTCACGGCTCCCAGTAGTGGGTATGAGTTGACGCGCTAGGCGGGAGTTGCCTGGCTTTTACCGTGACCTCCTGAAGGCCAGGAATTTGGTCAACTTCAGCGAGGGCGCTGTTCCTCAGGGGGAGGGGGGTGTTGTGGCTGTGACGGTGGGTGTCCTGGAGAGGCGTGTGCGTGGAGCGATTCCGGACGAGCTTACCCCCGCTCAATCGGAATTGTTCATTGGACCCATGGTCCGGGTCCCTCCCTGAGAGCCGGCCCCACGCAACATGAACCGCCTTTCCGAGATGCCCAGCGTGCCGTTCTGTGATGCAGAAAGGCGCGTGTTGTACAGGCTGCTCTTGCACACTCTTCACTTCCTCGCCCTCGTCTTCCGTCCAGACACACCCTGGCGGTCCGTGTTACCACCTGACGAGGGGAGCGGTCCCCAGTGGAGGTCTCTGTACAAGGGAGTCCTCCCCCTTTACATCGGGGACCTGGGGTGGAGAGTGTTGCACAAAACCGTGGCCTGCAACAGGTACTTGAGCCGGTTCATGGACTCGTCCGCCGCCTGTCACTTCTGCGGCGAGGAAGAGACCGTGTTCCACGTCTACATGGAATGTTCGAGGTTCCAGCCCCTGTTTGAGTATCTGAAGGGGCTGCTCCTCAAGTTTTGGCTCCACTTTAGTCCGACGATATTGATTTTTGGGCACCCGGTACAGAGGGGGGAGGGTCAGGAGGGTCAGGAGGGAGGAGGGGGTCTCCCTGTCGGTCTGCTCCTGGGCCTGGCCAAGATGGCCATTCGCGGGTCCAGGCAGCGGGCAGTCGACGGCCGCACAGCAGTCGACTGCCTGCCCCTTTTCCGGGGTTATGTCCTTGCTCGCGTGTCCCTGGAGAGGGAACACGAGATGTCCACAGGGACTGTGGAGGTCGTCCGTGAATGCTGGTCACCGCAGGAGGTCGAATGCATTATTGATCAAAATGTTAATATTTTAATTTGATAACTTTCTTTGTAAAATGCCAATATAGGCATTCTCTGATCGTGTTACTACTTTGTATTTGTTTGTTCTGAATAAAAGCATTTTGTAAAAAAATAAATAAAAATAAAAAATAAAAAAAGGGTGGGACCAAGAAAATAGAAGATGGACTTAAAATGCTGGAGTAACTCAGCGGGACCGGCAGCATCTCTGGAGAGAAGCAATGGGTGACATTTTGGGTCAAGACCCTTCTTTTCAGTCTGAAGGAGGGTCTCGACACAAAATGTTACCCATTCCTTCTCTCCAGAGATGCTGCCTGTCCTGCTGAGTTACTCCAGCTTTGTGTCCATCTTCAAATGACGTCACGCGTTCCAGATGGCTGTGAGTACGCATGAAATCGCGCGCAGCCTTTGCATGACCGTCGCGGCTCAACGCGACCACCAGGTCACGTAATTTGCGTGCCAAGGACACGTAAGTGGGACGGGCCCTTAAGGAAATGGCAAGGAAATGATGGAAGTGCACCTGGTCCTGATGCTTTAGATAAACTCTCTTCAAGACATAAGTTTAGGATAAAATCCTTTATTCCTATACGAGATGCACTTGAAACCAATTTAAAAAGAAGAGGTACCTTGTACAGTGAAGTTGCACAACAGTTTTCCTTTCTTGCTATTCTGACCGCATCTACGACAGAAATTCAGCAAGGTGTTGAACTGCTGATGGAAGCATACCCAGAAGATGTTGACCTGAAACTTACTGATGAACTTTTGCACTTTCACTCGTACGTGACACAAAGCCATAGGCATACAGAAGAGCACTCTCTGCCCCTATACAGACCTTTATCAAATAATATACAATGAAACAATTCATATGGCCTTCCCTAATGTGGAAGCAAGCTTGCGGTTGTTTCTTAGCTTAATAGTCACCAACTGCTTGGGACAGAGGTCTTCTTCAAGACTCATGAGAATTAAAAATGAATTAAGGTCCACAATGTCTCAAGAAAGGTTGGCTGCACTGAACATTCTGTGCATTGAGAGTGACAAACTTAAACAAACAGATCTTGGTGAACTTCTGGATGATTTTGCTATGAAGAAGGTGAGAAAAAAACATTTTTGCTCTTGGTGTATTTGCAGTTTCTTTATTTCTCAATATTCAAGATTCAATTCACGAGACACTATTTGTCACATGCACCAATTGGTGCAATGAAATTTGGGGGTCACCATCCGACGTCGGAACGGGAGAACATTCTCAGCGGCTTGGACTTCTGAATCGGCCACTTCCTACCGGAGGCCGTGACTCCCGAAGTCCACATGCTGAGCTGGGCAGAGATTCATGCTGGCGGTCCTCAGCAAAGGGATGTTGAAATCAGCGTGGCCCGAGGCTGGGAGCTCCACAAACCACAGCTCCATGATGTTGAAGCAGCAGGTCCAACACTCCAGAGCTTCAGACGGCGATCCAGGTAAGGCATCGCCCGCTCCGCGGTGAATCCAATATGTATTTTAAAACCAACTGTTTAATGACAACATACAGTAGGATCTAAAAGTGTCACACTGTCACTGTTGGGTAGTCATGGTCCTCTAGTCGTGGGGGTGGGGGATTGGGGGGTGGGGGGGCACACAAGTGAAATAGCTTTGGGCCTCTCTTCATCTAAATCCGGCCCTGGTTTTACACAGAGGGTGGTGGGGCCTTGAACACGTTGCCAGGTGTGATGCTGGAGGCAAAGATGATCATGGCGTTTGAGAGGCTTTTAAACAGGCACATGGAGGTGCAGGGATGGGGGGATATGGATCACATGTAGGCAGAGGGAACTTGATATCATGTTTGGCGCAGACCTTGTGGGTCGAAGGGCAAGTTCCTGAGCTGTGCAGTTCTATGTCTATGTTCTATTTCACGCGACAAACACCTCAAAAAATAAGCCTGAAAAAATAAGTGGGAAGGCACAGAGAAATTATACCACTGTGAAATTAAAAGCTGTACCTTGCAGACACATCAGAGGTGACAGGTTTGCGATCTACAACCCCCCTCCTCACCTGGTGCAGGTGTAAATCATGTTTTGTGCGTCCAGAAATTATACCACCCTGCCTGACATCTCCTATCATCAGCAATCGACTGTTTGTAATATTGGTATAAAATAGAGCCAGAAGTCTCTAAAATAATATTCAATTGTAGCAGATGTTGGTGAGGCCACACCTGGTGTATTGTGGTCTTTATGGTCACCCTGCTATAGAAAGCATGTCATTAAGTTGTAAAGAGTGTATGGAAAATTTCTGAGGATGTTGCCAGAACTCGACGGCCTGAGCTATAGGGGGAATTTGGGCAGGCTAGGATATTATTCTTTGGAGGATGAGTGGTGATTTTATGGAGGAGTATAATATCATGATAATGGATATGGTTAATGCACAGTCTTTCTCCCTCAGGGTAGGGGAATCAAGAACAAGAGAACATAGACCTTGGAACAATACAGCACAGCAACAGGTTCTTTAGGCTACAATGTCAGTGCAGAACATGATGCCAAGACAATCTCTTATCTATCTGCATATAACTCATCCCACTGCATTCCCTGAATATCCATATGCATATCCAAAATCTCTTAAATGCCACTATCTTATCTGCCTTCAGCCGCTGTCCCACTGTGCGAGTTCACCCAAGAGTTCTCCCCTGATTCGAGCTCATGTAATGTACGTAGCGGGTACGTAGGAGCTTGTGGATGTCACGCAGCGGCTCTTAACGCTAACGGCAGTTACTCGTGAAACGTGAAAACTCATGAAGATTTTTCAACAGTGTGAAAAATGTCCACGAGTAAAAATGTACTTTTGATGGAAAAATGTGTTACTTTTTACTCATAGTTATAACGTGAGTTTAATGGTGGACACTTGTATATACTCGTGGGTACTCGTAGCTCGGCAGCTGGACAGAGAAAAAAAAGGTTATGTCCACATCAGCACGTGACCTGGGTCTGTCCAGGGCGTCTCCCCTCATTGCTGGTGAAACATTTGCAGAAGAAGCTTGTCTCGAGATGGCACCCAAAAAAATCCAACTGATGGGCAGAGCAAAGCCATACAAAAAACCTGCCATGAAAACTTTGCAGACACAGGAGAGGAGAGGCGAGAGGAGAGGCAGGAGGAGATGCAACAGGAGGAGGCAACACTGCATGAGGGCTTCTTGCAGCAGGAGAACAGGGAGGTTGAATATGTGCAGACCACCTCCCTGGCAGCTTTGTCTGACAATGTCTCAGACTCAGAGGCCCCATTGAGTAAGGGTAAGCATGGAATGTTGGCCTTTATAACAAGAGGATTTCAGTATAGGACTAAAGAGGTTATAGATAAATGTGAGGTTATCCACTTAGGTGGCAAAAACAAGGGGGCAGATTATTATCTCAATGGGGTTAGCTTAGGTAAGGAGGAGGTACAGCGAGACCTGGGTGTCCTTGTACATCGGTCACTGAAAGTTGGCGTGCAGGTACAGCAGGCAGTGAAGAAAGCTAATGGAATGTTGGCCTTCATAACATGAGGATTTCAGTATAGGAGTAGAGAGGTTCTTCTGCAGTTGTATAGGGCTCCGGTAAGACCACATCTGGAGTATTGCGTACAGTTTTGATCTCCTAATTTGAGGAAGGATATCCTTGTGATGAGGCAGTGCAGCGTAGGTTCACAAAATTGATCCCTGGGATGGCAGGACTGTCATATGAGGAAAGATTGAAAAGACTAGGCTTGTATTCACTGGAGTTTAGAAGGATGAGGGGGAACCTTATAGAAACATATAAAATGATAAAAGGACTGGACAAGCTAGATGCAGGAAAAATGTTCCCAATGTTGGGCGAGTCCAGAACCAGGGGCCACAGTCTTAGAATAAAGGGGAGGCCATTTAAGAGAGGTGAGAAAAAACGTTTTCACCCAGAGAATTGTGAATTTGTGGAATTCCCTGCCACAGAGGGCAGTGGAGGACAAATCACTGGATGGATTTAAGAGAGTTAGATAGAGCTCTAGGGGCTAGTGGAATCAAGGGATATGGGGAGAAGGCAGGCACGGGTTATTGATTGGGGACGATCAGCCATGATCACAATGAATGGCGGTGCTGGCTCAAAGGGCGAATGGTCTGCTCCTGCACCTATTTCTATGTTTCTATCAGACGGGGCTGCAGTGCGGCAGATCACCACACGGTGGGAGTGTTGTCCACAAATTGGAGCGACTTGTTATATGAATTTTCAAAAAGGAACTGCACCCCATCCCGCCACTCGTAACAAGGGCAGAGTCCCCCTAGTCCTCACCTTCCACCCCACTAGCCGTCACATACAACAAATAGTCCTCCGTCATTTTCACCAACTCCAACGTGACCCCACCACATCTTCCCATCTCCCCCAGTCTGCTTTCCGCAAAGACCGCTCCCTCCGTAACTCCCTGGTCAATTCTTTCCTTTCCACACATACCACCCCCTCCCTGGGCACTTTCCCTTGCAACCGCAAGAGATGCTACACGGGTCACTTTACGTCCCCCCTCGACTCCATTCAACAACCCAAGCAGTCGTTCCAGGTGCGACAGAGGTTCACCTGCACCTTCTCCAACTTCATCTATTGCATCCGCTGCTCTAGATATCAGCTGATCTACATCGGTGAGACCAAGCGTAGGCTTGGCGATCATTTCGCCGAACACCTCCGCTTGGTCCGCATTAACCAACCTGATCTCCCTATGGCTCAGCACTTCAATTCCCCTTCCCATTCTGTCCTGGGACTCCTCCATTGCCAAAGCGAGCACCACCAGAAACTGGAGGAGCAGCACCTCATATTCCGCTTGGGCAGTCTGCATCCCAGTGGCCTGAACATTGACCTCCAATTTCCCTTAGCCCTTGCTGTCTCCTCCCCTTCTCAGCTCTCCCTCAGCCCTCTGGCTCCTCTTCTTCCACCCACCCCACCACCCTGCATCAGTCTGAAGAAAGGTTTTAGCCCAAAACTTTGCCTATTTCCTTCGCTCCATACATGCTGCCACACCCGCTGAGTTTCTCCAGCATTTTTGTCTACCTGTTATATGAATTACCTGCACATTGGGAGCACTCTACAAATTAGATATAATTGTTATCTTTGCATTAGGGTTATAAAGACTGGTTTTCAGTTGATGACTAATTGTTATGGTTAAGAAGACAGCGAGGAATTTAAAGTGGATCTACATTGTACTTGGTTGAGGAAAGTGAACTAGTTGTTAACCACTTGTGTGAATTGGTTAATGTTAACTACCCTAATCAAAGCTTGTTTATTATGAATTCTTATGAAGGACTTTCAGGTGACAGGAATGGTTTCTATGATGCATCTATAAAGGTTTGTAAGAGTCATTGGACAAATGCAGAATTTCCTCCTAAGGAAGTAGTGTTGGTGTGCCTTCCTGGTTGTCACTTCAAGTTCAAGTGAGTTTATTGTCATGTGTCCCTGATAGGACAATGAAATTCTTGCTTTGCTTCAGTACACAGAACATAGTAGGCATTTACTACAAAACAGATCAGTGTGTCGATATATCATTATACAGATACATACACATACAACCCCGTAAATTACTCATATTCAAATTTTTTTTTGTAAGCATGGAGCTAGGAATAAAATTTGTTCTTAAATCTAAGGAAGTCCTTAGATGGACAGCCACGTTAGTGTGGCTAGCACTAACTACATTAAATTTAGATGTAGTTTCTTTTTTCTTTTCACATTTTATTAATTTTCTATTTTTTCACTTTTTGCATTTTTTACTTAATTACTATATTATACTTGAATTTATTTACAAATATTATTTGTGGAGATGTGTCCGTGAGGAGGATTTATATGAATTAGATTTACAACTCGTCTGTCCTGTGTTCGGGTGGAAGGTCGGGTCTACAGTGCTGACATATCAGCTCTTTTATAGACCACCCTAAAAGCAAGATGCAAGACGTAAATAGAAAAAACGGGGGTCAAGGAATTACGTTTTGTAGTTGGAATGTCAAGGGAGTTAATGAGCCAATCAAGAGAGGTAAGGTATTAGCACACTTAAATCACTCAAAGCAGATATAGCGTTTCTTCAAGAGAATCACCTAAAAAAATACGCTCAACATAGATTGAAAGCAAAATGGATCGCTGAAACATATCACTCTTCATTTTCTCATAAGGCCAGAGGTGTCGCAATTTTAATTCGTAAAGGTATATCTTTTAAACACATATCAACTATAGCGGACATCAATGGTAGATATATTATACTAGTAGGTAAATTATATTAAAAAAAGTGATTTTTCTCAATGTTTATGGACCAAATTTTGATAACCCAATGTTTTTTTAAGAACATACTTAATACTATCCCGGAGCTCACACAACACAATTTGATAATTGGTGGAGATTTAAATTAAGATTCCTATCTTGATAGATCAACAAGACAAAGAAAAGCAAAATCCAAAACAAGTGAATTATTAAACACATATATTATACCACCAATATCAAGGATGTTTGGAGAATTGAAAATCCATCCGGAAGGGAATACTCATTTTACTCTTCAGTACATAAAACTTATTCAAGGATAGACTACTTTTTAGTAGATTCTAAACTCATCCCATTTACTTATAATTCGAAATATCATAATATTATAATTTCGGACCATGCTCCTTTAACATTTATGATCAAACTAAGTGGTATGACTGACAAGCAGATACAATGGAGACTCAATCCTCAAAATTTAAATGATAAAGCATGTTATGAATATCTTATCAAACAGATAAATATGTTTTTTGAGACAAATGACTGCCCTGAAATTTCTACCTCCCTTCCTTGGGAAACATTTAAAGCATTTATATGAGGAGCGTTAATCTCTGCACAAGCCTTTCATAATAAAGAGAACCGCGCCAAACAATTGGTATTGGAAATGGAAATAAGGCAATTAGATATGGAAAACGCAATCGCGCCTTCGATAATAATACATCATAAAATTGCTCTACTCAAATATAAGTTAAACCAAATATACTCAGACCAATTCATAAAATTTTATCAAAAGACTAAACAGTTACACTTTGAATTTGGTGATAAACCACAAAAATTGCCTGCACGCCAACTCCGGAAACAGGAAGGGGAAAAAACAATATATAAAATTAAATCAGATATGGGAGAAATATTAATACTACCCAAGGATATTAATGATAGATTCTCTCAATATTATCAAAAACCTTATTCAACCAAAACGGCAGGGGGTTCTGTAAGGAATGTAATTATTCTTACAGAATTGTAACCTTACTGGTTTAGATTTGAAAGATAGGGAATTATTAGGAGCCGAAATATCAGTAAAAGATATTGAGGAATCAATTAACTCTTTAAAAAATGGAAAGGCCGCTGGACCAGATGGTTTAGATAGTGAATTTTATTAAAAAAATGTCATGACTTGATTTCGCCATGCCTACAGACATCATATACTCAAGCATTCATGCAACAGAAACTCCCAGAAACTTTAAATGAATCAACTATAATACTTATTCCAAAAACGGATAAGGACCTTGAAGATCCAGGTTCATATAGAGCAATTGCTCTATTAAACATCGATCAGAAAATGTTTACCAAAATTTTAGCACACAGATTAAGCTTAGTGATTTATAAATGAATACACCCCGATCAAACTGGCTTTATTCCAAAACGTTTTCATATTATAATCTGAGACGATTATTCAACATTATATACTCAAATCGAATAGCTGATGAAGACTTAGCAGTCATCTCGCTAGAATCTGAGAAAGCATTCGATCAAATTGAATGGCCCTATTTATTTTCGGAGATGGAAAAATTTCAATAAGGTGAGAAGTTTTGTACATGGGTTAAGCTTTTATATACCAATCCAACAGCCAGAAAAATTACAAATAAAATGTTATTAAAAAAAATTGATTTATCTAAAGGTTGTAGACAAGGATGTCCGTTATCACCGTTACAATTCGTTCTTGTTATAGAACCACTAGCAGAAAGAATTCAAGCTCATCCAGAAATATATGGGTATAATACTAAAAATACAGTTAATAAAATTTCTCTATATGCAGATGATGTATTACTATATATTACAAATCCAGAAATTAGCATCCCTAATCTGTTAAATCTTATAACTCAATTTGGTTTATTCTCGGGATATAGAATCAACTGGAAGAAGAGTGAGATTATGCCAATAATGGAACCTAATTTATATATATTGCAACAATCACCTTTTAAAATAGTGAATGAAAACTTTAAATACTTAGGAATCTATGTGACCAAGAAATATACTTCTTTAATTAAATCAGATTTCATACTAGTAAAGTTAGAGATGTTTGGAGAATGGAACACCCAACAGGACGAGATTATTCATTTTACTCCTCGGTACATAAAACATATTCTAGAATTGACTATTTCCTTGTAGATATAAAGCTTATTCCATACATCTATAACTCTAAATACCACAGCATCATTATTTCAGATCACACTCCATTAACATTTAATATTAAATTTAATGATAACATGAAAATACGAGGACAATGGAGACTTAATCCACAAATTTTGAAGGATAAATTAACTAATGAATATATTATAAAGCAGATTAAGACTTTTTTTGAAATAAACGATAAACCAGAAATATCTCCATCCCTACTATGGGAAACTTTTAAGGCTTTTACTCGTGGAATTATGATATCTTCACAAGCATTTTATAACAAAGAAAAGCGGAAGGAACAAAATATTCTGGAAACGGAGATAAAACAATTAGATATAGAAAATGCTCTCAACCCTACAATGATAACACATAATAAAATTAGCATTAAAATATAAATTAAATAAGATATATGCTGACCAAGTGGTTAAATTATATCAATACACAAAACAAATACAATTTGAATTTGGGGACAAACCACAAAAATTACTGGCTCGCCAATTACAAAAAATAGAGGGAGAAAAAATAATACCGGATTAAATCAGAAAATGGTGAATTCTTAACACAAAATAACGATATTAATGAGAGATTTTTACAATATTATAAAGATTTATATTCATCCAAAATGACTGAAAATCAGATAGGAATTAATACATTCTTTAACGATTGTAATTTAATAGGATTGGATGTAGATGATACAAAACTATTAAATGCTGAAATAACAGTTAAAGAAATTGAGGATTCTATTATATCATTAAAAAACGGGAAAACTCCAGGACCAGATGGTATTGGTTCGGAATTGTATAAATCATACAAGGATCTGATAACACCTTATTTGAAGATACTTTACGAATATATATATATGCGCAACAGAGTTTACCAGAAACACTAAACGAATCCATTATAACACTCATACCAAAAATGGATAAAGACCTAGATGATCCGGGATCATATAGAGCTATTGCTCTCTTAAATACGGATCAAAAGATATTAACTAAAATATTAGCTAAAAGATTAAGTGTAGTGATTAATAAAATAATACACCCGGATCAAACAGGATTTATACCTAAACGATACTCATCATATAACTTGAGACAATTGTTTAATATTATATACTCGAAAAGGAGTTATAATAAAGACTTAGTAATAATATCGTTAGATGCAGAGAAAGCTTTTGACCAAGTTGAATGGCCATATTTGTTTGCGGTTATGGAAAAGTTAAATTTGGGAGACAAGTTTATAAAATGGATCAAATTACTACATACTAATCCAACTGCTAGAATCTTAACTAACCAAATGATATCCACCAAATGTAATTTATTTCGAGGATGCAGACAAGGTTGTCCCCTATCACCATTATTATTTGCGTTGGCTATAGAACCATTAGCCACTCGGGTAAGATTACACCCCGAAATTTTTGGATATGAAACTAACGAAACAAGAAATAAAATTTCTCTATATGCAGATGACGTATTATTATATATTAAAAAACCTGAAATTAGCATACCTAATTTATTGAATTTAATAACTCAATTCGGCTCGTTTTCTGGATACAGAATCAATTGGAATAAAAGTGAACTTATGCCATTAACACAAGATAATTTAACTATATTAAAACAATTTTGTTTTAAGATTGTTAATGAACAGATTAAGTACTTAGGAATTCACGTTACAAAAAAATATGATTCTTTATTTAAATATAATTTTTTACCTATACTAAATAAATTATCTAAGAATATCCTATATTGGAGAACTCTACCTATCTCAATGATAGGTAGAATTAATGCGATAAAAATGATTTTTCTCCCACAATTATTATATTTATTTCAAATGATCCCGATATATCTTTCTAAGAATTTTTTAAAAAAGGTTGACTCTATAGTCACTAATTTTGTTTGGGACTATAGGAGCCATAGAATAAATAAAAAATACTTATGCAAATCGAAAATTAATGGAGGTTTAACATTACCTAATTTTATATTTTATTACTGGTCAGTTAATATTAAGAATATGAACTTCTGGTGGGTGGAACTTGATGAAAATCCAAACTGGTTACTTATGGAAAAGGAAGACTGCTTACCGTATGAAATCAGTTCCATATTATTTTCTAAAATTAAAATATTTAAGAAAACTTATCGAGAAAACCCAATAATTAATAGTGGAATTAATATTTGGAGACAGTTAAAAAGAACGTTAAAACTAGAAGATATCCCATTAGTTCTTCCCATTGTTAATAATGTAAGTTTTAAACCATCCCTGGAAAATTTAGGATTCTTACAATGGAAAAATCAAGGAATTAATAAGATCAGTGACCTTTACAGGGACAATCTATATCTTTCATTTAAAGAAATACAGGAAATATATGGACTACACTCTAAACATTACTTCAGATATCTACAAATAACTGACTACATTAAAACAACTGCACAGGAATATAAAAAGAGAAAGACGGGAATTCTAGATGAATGCTTAAATAAACACCCAAACACGGAAAAATTAATATCATACATTTATAATATTTTATTAGAAAATGATATACCCAATACGGAAAAATACAGACAACTATGGGAAAATGAAATAGGTGAAACAATTGAATCTGATATCTGGGATGAAAGTTTACGATATATACATAATTGTTCATTAAATTCTAGACACTCTCTGATACAATTCAAAGTTTTACATAGATTGCATTTTTCAAAATCAAAATTACATAGAATATTTTCTAATGTATCTCCTATATGTGACAAATGCCAATACCCAGAAGCTAATTTAACACATTCTTTTACAACTTGTATAAAAATTACGAATTTTTGGTTGGAAATATTTAAGGTAATCTCGAATGTTGTAAATAAGAATCTAGTTCCAGACCCAAAATTAATAATATTGGGAATATTAGAATGGGATCAATTACTCACGACAGCACAAAGAACTTTCATAGATTATAGTTTAATAATTGGTAAAAAATTAATTTTACAATTTTGGAAAGGCCCCATATCCCCTACAATCAAATTGTGGATTTCAGGAATGGCGGAGACTTTACACTTGGAAAGAATAAGACTTGCACTTTTAGGCAAGTTAGACCAATTTAATGTGATTTGGTCTCCATTCCTTGAATATCTTAAGGGATCAATATGACTCGGTTTGTGGACCTGATCGAGACCTGAACGAAGGATTGGACGAAGAATAATACATTATTGATCACGGATATATCATTATATAAATAATGTTTGTATAATATACCACTGTTATTTTATTTACTTTTTTCTTTTGGTTATTTTATAACTATCTTTATGTTAATCATTTTTTACACTTTCCTACTTTTCACTATATTAAAAAAACTATAATAAAATGTTTAGAAGTATATATAAGAAAACATGGTAATTATTACCTATCTCTTTATCAAGAACGTTGTTTTAATATGTACATATACTTGTACTTATACTTGTACTTATACTTCTAATAAAAAATATTCAACAAAAAAAAAATCAGATTTCGTGCCTTTACTTAATAAATTGCATAAGAATATTCAATATTGGAAAACGCTTCCTATTTCAATGTACAGTAAAATTAATGCAATTAAAATGATTTTCCTTACTCAACTTTTATACCTCTTCCAATCAATTCCAATATACCGCCCTAAAAATTTATTTTTAAAAAATGACTCTATTGTAACAAGTTTTATTTGGAATTATAAGAATCACAAAATAAGTAAAAAACACTTAAGTAAATCTAAGACGAATGGAGGATTAGTCCTACCAAATTTCTTATTTTATTTCTGGGCAGTCAATGTCAAAAACTTAAATTTCTGGTTGGAAGATATGGATCAACAACCAGACTGGCTAAAGATGGAAAAGGAGGATTGTCTGCCAATTGAAATTGGCCCAATTTTCCCCTACAAAATTGAATAAAAAGATCTATAGTGAAAATCTAATAATACATAGCGGTATTCGAATTTGGAAACAAATAAAAAAGACATTAAAATTGGATAATTTATCACTTTCGCTCCCTATTGCAAATAACCCTTCATTTAAGCCTTCAGTATTGGATAAAGGCTTTGCACAATGGAAAAACTATGGAATCAAAAAGTTGGGGCATCTTTATAGAAAAGATGTGTTCCTCTCGTTTCTGGAGGTACAACAGAATTATGGATTACATTCAAATAATTTTTTTAGATATTTACAATTGAAAGATGATGTTAAATCACATACACAAGAATACAGAATTAGAGAGTCAGAGATTCTAGATGAATGTTTGAATAAACATCCCAACACAGACAAATAATATCATATATTTATAATATTCTGTTAGATAGCGAGAACCCGTCGACGGAATCACATAGACAAGCATGGGAAAATGAATTAGTTCAACCCATAACGAAAGATATTTGGGATGAAAGTCTACAACATATACATCAATGTTCATTAAACGCCAGACATTCTTTAATACAATTTAAAATATTACACAGATTGCATTATTCTAAAACAAAATTAAATAGAATTTTTCCTACTATCTCTCCTATCTGCGATAAATGTCAATACTCTGAGGCTAATTTAACCATACCTTTGTAAATTGCATAAAAATCAAAACATTTTGGGTGGATATTTTAAAAATTATTTCCGTAGTGGTTAATATTCAACTGGATCCCGATCCTAAATTAATAATATTGGGCATATCTGAACAATACCTAAAACTGACAATAAACCAAAGAAATTTCCTGGATTATAGTATAATCACTGGGAAAAAACTAATATTAAAATTTTGGAAAAACCCTGCATCCCCTACAATTAAAATGTGGATTATGGAGATGTCAGAGACCTTAAATCTGGAAAAAATTAGATTTGTCTTAATTGACAAACCAGAATTATTTATTAGAATATGGTCGCCGTTCATAGATTATTTGAAGGGGTAGAATGGGCCAGCGCTGAGGCTTGACGGTAGCTTGAACCCAGGACTAGACGAATAATTTAGTTTTCTTACCTATGGACCTATCTCCTAAATTGTATTATGGATAGTTTATTTTATGTTTCTAAGTTTTTTTTTCCTTTTTCTTAATTTTTTATATCTAAAAAAAATTAAACAATAAATAAATAAATAAATACATACACACATGAATAAATAAACTGATAAAGTGCAAATAACAGATAATGGGTTACTAATGATCAGAGTGTTGTCCGAGCCAGGTTTAATAGCGTGATGGCTGTGGGGAAGTAGCTATTCCTGAACCTGGTCGTTGCAGTCTTCAGGCTCCTGTGCCTTCTACCCGAAGGTAGCAGGGAGATGAGTGTGTGGCCAGGATGGTGTGGGTCCTTGATGATGCTGCCAGCCTTTTTGAGGCAGCGACTGTGATAAATCCCCTCGATGGAAGGAAGGTCAGAGCCAATGATGGACTGGGCAGTGTTTACTACTTTTTGAAGTCTTTTGCTCTCCAGGGCGCTCAAGTTGCCGAACCAAGCCACGATGCAACCGGTCAGCATGCTCTCTACTGTGCACCTGTAGAAGTTAGAGAGAGTCCTCCTTGACAAACCGACTCTCCGTAATCTCCTCAGGAAGTAGAGGCACTGATGTGCTTTCTTGATAATTGCATTAGTGTTCTCGGACCAGGAAAGATCTTCAGAGATCTTCAGACATCCCCAGGAATTTGAAGCTCTTGACCTGTTCAACCATCAACCCGTTGATATAAACGGGACTGTGGGTTCCCATCCTACCTCTTCCAAAGTCCACAATCAGTTCCTTGGTTTTGCTGGTGTTGAGGGCCAGGTTATTGTGCTGGCACCATATGGACAGTTGCTCGATCTCTCTTCTGTACTCTGACTCATCCCCATCAGTGATACGTCCCACAACAGTGGTGTCGTAAGTGAACTTGATGATGGAGTTTGCACTGTGACCGGCTACGCAGTGATGAGTATAGAGTGAGTATAGCAGGGGGCTGAGCATGCAGCCTTGAGGTGCTCCCGTGCTGATTGTTATCGAGGCTGACACATTTCCACCAATAGAACAGACTGTGGTCTGTGAATGAGGAAGTTGAGGGATGCAGAGGGATGCGCAGAGACCCAGTTCTGCGAGTTTGGTAACCAGCTTGGAGGGGATGATTGTGTTAAATGCTGAGCTGTACTCAATGAATAGCAGCCTGACATATGAGTTTTTGTTGTGCAAGTGGTCCAGAGCGGAGTGGAGGGCCAGCGAGATCGCATCCACCGTTGATCTGTTGTGGTGGTAAGCGAACTGCAGTGGGTCCAAGTTTTTGTTGAGGTAGGAGTTGGTTAGCTCCATGATCAACCTCTCAAAGCACTTCATCACCACAGGCGTTAGTGCCACTGGTCGATAGTCATTGAGGCACGTCACCTTACTCTTCAAATCTGTGAGATGTATGGAATGGTCATTCATTGAGCTTTGGACTGGACAGACTGTTGTAGCGATTTGTAAAGATATTTGGATGCTCTTGTTTTGGTGGGTAACTCTGTGAGTTCACTGTTTGTGTACAGGGTTTGATGCCCATAGTAAGAGCTACAGCATTGGGCAGCTCAGTCAAGGAGTTCACTGTTTGTGTGAAGTGTTGTCTTTGATATAGCTGGCATGTTGCTGTGACAGTTTGATTATGAAAATAGTCAAGGTATTCTTCTACCCTGTAGGACTCACTACTGCAGACATGTTTGAATTTCACTGTACTTTAATTGGTACATGTGACGATAAACTGACCTTGAAAAATTGGGCCTAGAGATATTTGTCCAGACCCTGTCCATCCAGTGTTTGATATTTTAAGGTGAATGTAGAATCTTCTCACCTGCTGCTATTTCTCCCTCTACAATTACTCTACTTGTTTCTGGTTGATGTGCCAAGGTCTTTGGAGATCTTCTAATGTCCCCAGTTTTCTATGGTTTATGATAGATGGGCTTTGTCAACTTGCTGTTCCAAGTAGTGCTTGTGATAGAGGGTGTGATCAAGGATGTCAGGAGATTTCAATAATTGAAGTTAGCTTTTTTTTTTGTTATAACCAAGTCTATCTAATCTAGTCTTTGTGGAGAGGTATGAAGAGAAGGCCCTTGTAGTTTCATTGTGGCTTCAATGGGGATAAATCTTCGAGACAGATTAACAATGTATTTTCCTAATTGCTTTGTGGTCACGTTCCTTGCATTTCAGGGTGCTGGAATGTTGAGCAGAAGTGCTGGAAGAACTCTAAGGGTCAGGCAGCATCTGTGGGGGAAATAGGCAGATGGCATTTTGGGTCGGAAACCTTCAGACTGGAGTAGGGGGAGAAAGATGGAAAGTGGGGGTGGGACAAAGCCTGGCATGTGGGGGTGGATGATTGGCAGAAAAAGTGACAAAGGCCAGAGGTGAAATTGATAAAACATGTTGAATAAGAAGGGAAGGGTAGAAACATAGAAAATAGGTGCAGGAGTAGGCCATTCGGCCCTTCGAGCCTGCACCGCCATTCGATATGATCACGGCTAATCATTCAACTCAGTATCCTGTACCTGCCTTCTCTCCATAACCCCTGATCCCTTTAGCCACAAGGGCCACATCTGACTCCCTCTTAAATATAGCCAATGAACTGACCTCAACTACTTTCTGTGGCAGAGAATTCCAGAGACTCACCAATCTCTGTGTGAAAAATGTTTTTCTCATCTCGGTCCTAAAATACTTCCCCCTTGTCCTTAAACTGTGACCCCTTTTTCTGGACTTCCCCAACATCAGGAACAATCTTCCTGCATCTAGCCTGTCCAACCCCTTAAGAATTTTGTAAGTTTCCATAAGATCCCACGCAATATTCTAAATTCTAGCGAGTACAAGCTGAGTCTATCCAGTCTTTCCTCATATGAAAGTCCTGACATCCCAGGAATCAGTCTGGTTAACCTTCTCTGTACCCCCTCTATGGCAAGAATGTCTTTCCTCAGATTTGGAGACCAAAACTGTACGCAATACTCCAGGTGTGGTCTCACCAAAACCCTGTACAACTGCAGTAGAACCTCCCTGCTCCTATACTCAAATCCTTTTGCTATGAATGCTATCATACCATTCACTTTCTTCACTTCCTGCTGCACCTGCATGCCTACTTTCTATGACTGTTGTACCATGACACCCAGGTCTCGTTGCATCTCCCCTTTTCCTAATTGGCCACCATTCAGATTATAGTCTACCCTCCTGTTTTTGCCACCAAAGTGGATAACCTCACATTTATCCACATTATACTGCATCTGCCATGCATTTGCCCACTCACCCAGCGTATCGAACTTACCTTGCAGCCTTCCAGCATCCTCCTCACACACTAGCTTTGTGATGAAGCTAGAGGGAGGTTTATGGGTGAAATGGGACATGGGAGGGGATAAAAGGGAAATGTGGCATGGAGGTGGGGAATCAGCATACTGGTGATGGGAACCCCCTCTTGCCCTGCAACCCCCACCCTGGTGATGGGAACCCCCTCTTTCCTTGCACCCCCCACCCTGGAGAAGGGAACCCCCTCTTCCCCTCCACCCCCCATCCTGGTGATGGGAACCCCCTCTTTCCTTGCACCCCAACCCTGGTGAAAGGAACACCCTCTTTCCTTGCACCCCCCACCCTGGAGAAGGGAACCCCCTCTTCCCCTCCACCCCCCATCCTGGTGATGGGAACCCGCTCTTTTCTTGCACCACCTCCACCCTGGTGAAGGGAACCCCCTCTTTCCCAGCACCCCCCTCATTCGCTGCACCCCCCACCCTGGTGATGGGAACCCCCTCTTTCCATGCACCCCCCCCCACCCTGGTGAAAGGAACCCCCTCTTTCCCAGCACCCCCCTATAACCATATAACCATATAACAATTACAGCACGGAAACAGTGCTGATTAAAGATGTATTTGAATCATGTACTGAGTCTGGTGTCGGTTTACACCATGGTTTAAATTAGTGAATCGCCCCAGAGCCCAGTTAATACTACCTGTTATTGTGACAGAAGAAGCAATGGAGTATACTTGAGGAACAGCACCTGCACCAAGGTTAGTGCTAATGGCCGCTGAGTCCAATAAATGGGACCTATTTTGTATGTGGATTCTTGGCATACCCATGGTTACCTGGTATGTACCTGGGGATGAGAACCATATGACCATATAACCATAGAACAATTACAGCACGGAAACAGGCCTTCTCGGCCCTTCCAGTCCGTGCTGACCATTTATTTTCCCCTAGTCCCATCTACCTGCACCCAGACCATACCCCTCCATTCCCTTCCTGTCCATATACCTATCCACTTTACTTTTAAATGTTAAAATCGATCCTGCTCCACCACTTCTGCAGGAAGATCATTCCTCACAGCCACCACTCTCTGAGTAAAGAAGTTCCCCCTCATGTTACCCCTAAACTTCTGTCCCTTAATTCTCATGTCATGTCCTCTTGTTTGAACCTTTCCTACCCTCAATGGGAAAAGCTTATCCACGTCAACTCTGTCTATCCCTTTCATCATTTTAAAGACCACAATCAAGTCCCCCCTTAACATTCTGCGCTCCAAAGAATAAAGACCTAACTTGTTCAACCTTTCTCTGTAACTTAGTTGCTGGAACCCAGGCAACATTCTAGTAAATCACCTCTGTACTCTCTCTATTTTGTTGACATCCTTCCTATAATTAGGCGACCAAAATTGTACACCATACTCCAGAATTGGTCTCACCAATGCCTTGTACAATTTTAACATTACTTCCCTACTCCTATATTCAATGCTCTGATTTATAAAGGCCAGCACAACAAAAGCTTTCTTTACCACCCTATCTACATGCGATTCCACCTTCAGGGAACTATGCACAGTTATTCCTAGATCCTTCTGTTCCACAGCATTCCTCAATTCCTATCATTTACCATGTACGTCCTATTTTGATTTGTCCTGCCAAGATATAGCACCTCACACTTATCAGCATTAAACTCCATCTGCCATCTTTCAGCCCACTCTTCCAAATGGCCCATATCTCTCTGTAGACTTTGAAAATCTACTTCATTATCCACAGCACCACCTATCTTAGTATCATCTGCATACTTACTTATCCAATTTTCCACCCCATCATCTAGATCATTGATGTACATGACAAACAACAGTGGACCCAACACAGATCCCTGAGGCACCCCACTGGTCACCGGCTTCCAACCTGACAAACAACCATCCACCATTACTCTCTGGCATCTCCCATTCAGCCACTGTTGAATCCATCTTGCTACTCCGCCATTAACACCCAAAGATTGAACCTTCTTAACCAACCTTCCATGGGGAACCTTGTCAAAGGCGTTACTGAAATCCATATAGACAACATCCACTGCTTTACCCTCATCAATTTCCCTAGTAACCTCTTCAAAAAATTCAAGAAGGTTTGTCAAACATGACCTTCCAGGCACAAATCCATGTTGACTGTTCTTGATCAGACCTGTTTATCCAAATGCTTATATATATTATCTCTAAGTATCCTTTCCATTAATTTGCCCACCACTGACGTCAAACTAACAGGTCTATAATTGCTAGGTTTATTCTTTGAATTCTTTAAACAATGGAATAACATGCACAGTACACCAATCCTCTGGCACTATTCCCGTTTCTAATGACATTTGAAATATTTCTGTCATAGCCCCTGCTATTTCTACACTAACTTCACTCAATGTTCAAGGGAATATTCTGTCAGGACCTGGAGACTTATCCACTTTTATATTTTTCAAAAGTGTCAGTACTTTCTCCTCTTTGAATCTCATAGTTTCCATAGCTACTCTACTTTTTTCCCTTACCTCACAGAGTTCAATATCCTTCTCCTTGGTGAATACCGAAGAAAAGAAATTGTTCAATATCTCCCCCATCTCTTTTGGCTCCCCCCTCTTTCCCTGCACCCCCCACCCTGGTGATGGGAACCCCCTCTTTCCCTGCACCCCCCTCATTCGCTGCACCCCCCACCCTGGTGACGGGGACCCCCTCTTTCCCTGCACCCCCCCACCCTGGTGAAAGGAACCCACTCTTTCCCTGCACCCCCATCCTGGTGAAAGGAACCCCCTCTTTCCCTGCACCCCCATCCTGATGATGGGAACCCCCTCTTTCCCAACACCCTCCTCTTTCCCTGCACCCCCCACCCTGGTGATGGGAACCCCCCCTTTCCCTGCACCCCCACCCTGGTGAAAGGACCCCGCCTCTTTCCCTGCACGCCCATCCTGGTGATGGAAACCCCCTCTTTCCCTGCACTCCCCCTGGTGATGGGAACCCTCTCTTTACCTGCACCCACACCCACCCTGGGGATGGGAACCCCCTCTTTCCCTGCACCCCCCCACCCTGGTGTGAACACTTCCCTTAACACCTTGGTCTCTCTGCTCCTTCCCTCTGTATACTCACCTCCCAAACCAGTCTCATATTTCACTCTATCCCCTTCCACCCATATCCCTCCCTCCAGCTTTACGTTTCACTCTTCTCATCTGTTGCACCTTTTGTATGCTTGTCACCCCTAGCCAATGTCACAACCCATCACCCTCTCCCCTGTATCCACTAATCACATAAGAGGCTTTGTCCTGCTCCCACCTCTATCCCACTTTCTCTGCCCGACTCCATCAGTCTGAAAGTGTCCCAAGAGGAAATGGCAGCATCTGTCCATTCCCTCTGTGGTCAGGTAGATGGTCCCTGATCTCCAGCACTTTGTTTTGGGCTAGGTTACATTCCCTGGTTAAAGTAATCCTAGTTGGCTGCTGTTGCAGGGAAAGTAGTTTAATGTTCATGATGACACTTGAAGTCTCATTACAAATTGGCAATCCTGTCATTCACCCTACGGTAGTTTTGGAATTGGTCTAAATCTACATTTGTTATGAGTGTGTTTGTTGCCAGAATCCATTTCCTCTCCTCTCTGCTCTTTTGTGACTGGGACCAATTAGTGTTAGTTTCACTTCTACTTTCTCTGCCCTACTCCATCAGTCTGAAGAAGGATCCCAACCTGAAACATCTGTCCATTCCCTTTGCAGGCAGGATGATGGTGCCTGACCCACTGAGTAGCTCCAGCACTTTGTTTTAGACCAGGTTACATCCCCTGGTTAAAGTCATCCTAACTGCCTCCTGTTGCAGGGAAAGTAGTTTAATGATCATGACACTTGTTTTTAACTCATTACAATTAAGTAATCTTGCCCTTTCCATTCACCCAACTGTAGTTTTGTTTGGATTGGTCTAAATCTATATTTGTTTTAGTATGTTTGCGTCTGTTGCCAGAATCCATTTCCTCTCCTCTCTGCTCCTTTCTGAAGGGGTTACCAATTAGTGTTAGTTTCCACCCAGGATCTCCAAAGACTGGGTCCTCTGATGCTGGAAGAGTCTGCCAGGGTTAGACTGTCATCCCCATTCTGCCAAATGTTGCCTAAACTGGGCCAAACATCACTACTGTTCCTTTATTTGTACGTCTCATTTAATTCAAAGTATTTCTGTCGGTTAAAGTAGTATCTGGTTTGTCATGGTGTGTTTCTCCAGATATTTGAACTGCCTGTATGCTCCTATCTGTTTCTGTTTGTGCACATGGTTTCAATGTCCATGTTAAAGGGTACGGTATCAGGGGCAGTGTCGGGGAAAAAACTTCATGTGACCTGGTAAGTTTCACATTTACGGACACAGCACGGAAACTTTGGTGCACCGAGTCCGCACCGATCAGCGATCCCTGCACATTAACGCTATCCTACACACACTAGGGACAATGTTTATACCAAGTCAATTAACCTACAAACCTGCACGTCTTTGGAAAGTGGGAGGAAAGTGAAGATCTCTGAGAAAACCCACTCGGTCACTGGGAGAACGTGCAACTCCGTACAGAGCCCGTGTCTCTGGCGCTGTAAGGCAACAACTCTACCGCTGTGCCACTGTGCTGCCCTTCAACAAAGCTGGCATGTTGCTGTGCCAGTGAATTACAGTAGTCAATGTATTCTGCTACCCTGTAGGGTTCACTACAATCTTTCAATGGCTGATCCTGTTTCTCATGACATTTAATTTCAATTGGAATCTCTTCCTTTGTAGGTGTCCAGTGTGAAGGAGGATGTCAGCAGACTTCAAATCACTAACGTGACATGGGTTTGTTTTGTATATAACTTGGTCTATCTGAATATGGTTATGAAGTTGGTACAAAGGTAAGGCCCCTGTTTAGAACCTTCTCTTGGGCTTCAGTGTGGATAAAGGTTTGGGAAAGATTAACAATTGTCTTCTCTAATTGGGCTCAGTCCCTGTCAGCTTGGGGCCTACTTTAGTTTAAAGATTACATTGCCTCTCCCCCTCGTTAGGGTTTAGTTACTAAAGTTGTGGTCTGGGCCTACTTGAAGGAATTTAACAGGGTCCACTGGTATGTACTTGTGTCTCTATTTAGTAGTGAGTTTCTGCCTGTACCTGGGGCTGTTTGTCAGGGTGGGGACTGTGAGGAGGATGCATGGGGGTGCCAATCTGGTGGATTCCCCTCCGCCAGCATGATACCAGTGATCACCTTCTCCTGTCAGCACTGGACTGGATGGCGCTGCCTTGTCTCTGGGCTTTGCGTAGTGTGTACTTGTGCTTGAGGATACGGTGACCTGAAGACTCGTCCAATCTGAGGTCTTGGCTGGGGAACGGCCACTTTTGGCTGTCCCATGAGATCATTACGCTTGTCGAAATCCACTTGACTTCATTAGGCTCCCCACTTCCTCATTGTCTTGGCCGTCATCCTAACAGGGATTTATTCTGCGCTTTGGCCATGCCATGGAACAAATAAACAGTGCTGGCAGAATTCGGCTGGTCAGGCAACATCTGTGGAGGAAATGAACAGATGATTTTTCAGCTTGGAAACCTTCAGACTGGACTAGTGGGAGAAGGTTGGAAAAGGGAAATGGGGAAAAGCTTGGCAAGTAATGGCTAGATACAGGTGATGGGCAGATGGTGGAGAAAAGGACAAAGGCTAGAGGTGAAAAGGTAACAAAACATTCCAGAGGTGTGAAATGTAAAGCTGGAGCGAGGTATGCGGGTGTAATGGGACGGGTCTGTGGGTGTAATGGGACCAGAGAGGATAAAGGGAATGAGATTTGGAGATGCGATGAGTGTACTGATGAAGGGACACCCCCTCTTTCGCTACACTACCCACCCTGGTGTGCACCTCACTCAACACTCCAGTCACTCTATTCCTTTCCCCTTTAATGTACGCTCATCCCTGTCCCACGTTCCCCTTTCCCAGATCCCTCTCTCTGGCTTTGCATGTCACACCTCTTCTTGTCTGACACTTGTCTCCTCTTCACCTCTAGCATTTGTCACTATTCTCCTATCTGCTAATCACCCCCAACTGTATCCAGCATCACTCACCAGGCTTTGTCCTGCTCCCATCTCTTTCTAGCTTTCTCCCAACTCCATCACTCTGAAGAAAGGTCCTGATCTGAAACATCTGTCCATTCCTTTGCAGTCGGGCAGATGGTGCCTGACCCACTGAGTAACTCCAGCACTGTTTCTGACCTAGTTATTCCTTGGTTAAAGTTATCCAAGGGAAAGTGAGTTTAATAGTGAGATTAAACGAGAACTTACCAGTTCGAAGTTTGATCTTTATTTTATGAGGAGTTACGATGAGGGATTACGTCAAGAAGGCCCGCCTGGCGCTGGATCGGCATACTTCAAAGCAGCGGCATGAAAAACACAGAACCAATAGCCGAAGTAAAATAGTAAGGCTCAAAATAGACTAGAACTACCAGATGATCATTTACATTATGAGGGTTGGGAGTGGAGGGCACGTAATCCCTCATCGTAACTCCTCATAAAATAAAGATCAAACTTCGAACTGGTAAGTTCTCGTTTAATCTCACTATTTTACTTCGGAGTCACGTGAGTGACTACGTGAAGATTTTGAAGCTCTGTGTCTTTCATGTCGTAAATTCATTTCATACGACTCTCTGTTTAGTCAAAACAGTAGTGAGTAAATAGTATTTTAGGACATTGTTACAATTTATGTAATAAGTCCTTTAAGCATAAAAAGAACAACTTTTTAATAATAACCCCTCTATCTTAGGGGAAAACTACAAAATAAATTGATAAATGTTGTCAATGGTAACATAAATCGATAATATAAATCGATAATATAAAACAAAGCAAGCATTAAAGAGAACCCATTACTGTGTGTCCAAATCCTGGCACCGTGACAACAGGTTTATTCTAGAACTTTGAAAATCTCTTCTCTAGACCACCCTGCGGCCTCTAAAATTTTATCGAGTGGCACGTCCTGTACCTTTGCCACGGACGTAGCTGCCGCCCTAGTGGAGTGAGATTTAAACACATCAGTGTCTATTCTTGCTAGACCCAAACCATCCAGAAATAGTTTGAACTGAACCTTTTGTATGTGGCTTTTTGTGTGTTATTAATAACACTTTCTCAGAACCTCTGAGATTTTGGTTACCTCAATGTATTGAGTTAAATGCTTAACCACACACAATGTTTCATCAATAGGATATGCTTTAAACATTACCTTCATTCCAGTTCTTCCTGGTCTGCTTTGTTTGATCAAGTCATAAACATAAAACATAATGTTATCTGTAGTCACATGCATGCAATCCAACCGTTACAATTGCAAAGCTTGTACTCTTTTTGAGCTGATACCAATGCCATTAACATTACCACCTTGAATGTTAATTTCTGCAAAGACATTGAATTAATTGGAGTCCATTGTTTAAGCAAAGTGAGAACAATGCTAACATCCCAAATTTCTGTATATCTGGGCTTGGGAGGATTTTATTGAAAATTCCTTTCATGAATCGGGATACTAATGGGTGAGACCCAACTGAATCCCGATCTGAAATTTGTCCTAAATAGGATGACAATGCACTACGAGCACAATTAATGGCACTATAACTCAAATGCTCATCAAAGTGTAACCCAGCAAGGAACTCTAATACATTTGAAATGTTTGCAGTATGATAAGATATCTTTGACTGTGTACAAAACTTCCCATTTCCTTATATGCGACTTGTATTGTTTTAGTGCTATTCCTCCAAGCTGCAACTATAACATCCATGGTCCTGTCCGACAGTTCAAACTCTTGCAATGGTCTGGTCAGAACCTGCAGATTAACAAATTCATATGATCATGCAATGGATGAATTTCTTTTGTTACTGGTTGTGTCAACAGATTGTCGCAACTGGGATTGTCATACATGGTTCAATAATCATTTTAGCATCAATGGGAACCATGACTGCGTGGGCCAAACTGGCACCACCAAAAATTGCCTTCGGCAGCGTCCTGCGCTATTTTCTTGAGACATTGCCCAATGAGACAGAATGGGGAAAAGCAAAAAAGAACGAATTCCCCAGTGTAGCGAGAAAGCATCCACCGCTACTGCCCTGGATCGTGTTCCCCAAGACACGTATTTGGGCAATTGGTGATTCAATCTAGATGCAAACAGATCAATGTCCGGTACTCCATCGACTGACAATATTTTGAAAATTTGTGGATTAACATCCATTCTGTATTGTCTTCAAATATTCGTGATCTTTTGCCACAACATTGTCTCTCCCCGAGAGATAAATAGCTGAAAACCAAATATTTTTTGCCATACACCATTGCCACATCTGGTTTACCAGATGATCACATGATATTGATCTGACACCACCCATGTGATTGATATATGCCACAGCTGTGGTATTATCTATTTGTACTTGGACATGCAACTCTTTTAATGAAGAACAATAAGCTTTTAATCCATAAAATGCTTCAGGTAGCTCCAAATAATTAATACCATATGTTTGGAGCAATAAAACCTCTTGGACAGCCCATCTGCCTCTACAGCTGGTCTCATTATACGTAAGGGGAAAGCTGAGAAAGTGAGGTGGGGTGAGGTAAAGCTTAGTAACTGATGGGTGGGTAAGGTGAGGGGGTGATTGTGGAGTAAGTGACAAAGCTAGTGATGGAAAGGTGAGAATGTGTCAGAAGGGCAGGAGGTGTGAAATGTAAAGCTTGAGGGAGGTATACGGGTGTAATGAATTAAGGGGTTTATTGGCCAAGTACGTTCACATACAAGGAATTTGCCTTGGTGCTCCGTTCGCATGTGACAACATGACAGTGACAATTAAGAATAACACATAAGACATTAAGCATTAATAATAATAGGACAGGGTGGGGGCGAAGGGGGTAAAAGGTACATGTGGTACTCTGAGAGGGAGATGAGCATACAGGTGGAAACTCCCCTCTTACCCTGCACCCCCCCCCCCCCCCCCCCCGGTGTCCACACTTCCCCAACACCTCAGTCACTGCTCCTCCCCTGTCCGCTCCGCTCTCATCCCTGAGCCTTATATTTTCCTCCTTCCCCTTGCACCCATATCAATTTCTCTGATCTCTCTCTAAACTAAACACTACTGGGATGGGACGGATTAGTAGATTGTAATCACCTTAAAACAAAGGCCTTGAATATTAAACTCTAGGATTACTTTAACCAGGGAATATAACTAGGTATAAACAGTACTGGTGGTACTCAGTGGGCCAGGCACCATCTGCCTGATCACAAAGTGGATGGACAGACATTTTGTGTCAGGAACCTTCTTCAGACTGATGGAGTAGGGCAGGGAAAGTGGGGAGAGAGATGGGAGCAGGACAAAGCCTGGCGAGTGATAGGTGGATACAGATAAGGGGGTGGTTGGCAGATGGATGGAATAAGTGACAGAGGCTGGAGGTGAAAAGAAGACAAAGGTTGTCAGATAACGTGATGAGAGCACCAAAATGTAAAGCCTGAAGAAGGGTCTCGACCCGAAACGTCGCCTATCTCCTTCACTCCTTAGATGCTGCTGCACCCGCTGTGTTTCTCCAGCCTTTTGTGTACCCTCAATTCTCCAACATCTGCAGTTCCTTCTTTAACACAAAGCACCATTTGAATTTGTTCGGGTCGCTCCAATTTGTGGACAACACTCCCGCCGTGTGGTGATCCGCTGCACTGCAGACTCATCCAGTTTGTGGTCAACACAAGCATGGTTTCAGTATATTAGAACATGTCGCAAATTACTTTTGAACCATTCAATAAAGGGAAGATTAAATTATGAAGTATCATCACCTGTATATTTGACAAAACTTATCAACAGACCAGAACTGTTGTAATGTGATTTTCCGAATATTTCATCACAGGTAATTCTAAACACGTGACAATATAAACTATGTGCCGAACGGAACTGCAGATGCTGGTTTAAACCAAAGATAGACACAAAGCTGTCGTAACCCAGCGGGACAGGCAGCATCTCTGTAGAGAAGGAATGGTGACGTTTTGGATCGAGAACCTTCTTCAGACAATTTAAACTATTTATTTCTTTCATGTCAGGAAACGTATTTCCTGTTGGAGTGAACTAGCTCATCAGCATGTCTGATTTTAATTGGACCATTCATTTCTTTGTTTGGGTCATGAATTTTGCATGTGTTTGTGATTCTACATATTAAGGTCATATGGCGTCCGTCCCTTCAATTCAATGCATAATTTGTGGAAAATTATGAAGCAGTTAAAGCAGCAGAACTGAGAAATCCATGCCCAAAAACGTCTGCACCCAATGTTGTTCACTGAAGGAGATGTACTGAGCTTGGGTAAACCCAAGGTCCAGATGGGACACTTCCAGTGCTTTAATAGTAACCAAGTTACTGTCTGAAAATAGTGTGGTTATGCAGCACAACGTAGGTTGAGTCCCATTTATGTGAAAATGACCACCTGATTTATTTTTTCAATGAACACACTCTTATTTTTCCACACAGTAAAATGCTTCTTTTTTGCATAAAAACAGACAGGTTTAAGTATAGGTTTAGCGTTATTATTGACACATGTACTAGAAACAGAGCAGATATACTATACATAAATACATCCAAGTCAAACTGAAGTATAATAGGTAGAGCAAAGGGGAAGATACAGAGTGCAGAATATAGTTCTCTGCACTATAGCTACCAGTTCCATAGACAAAGTGCAATGTCCACAATAGGGTAGAAGATAATTGGAGTACCCTAGCTTGCAGAAGGACCATTCAGAAGCCTAAGGGGAAGAAGCTGTTCCTGAGTCTAGTGGTGCATCCTTTCAAGCTTCCAAACCTTCTGCTGAACGGGAGCAGGGAGAAGAAGGAATGACCAGGATGTGTCACCAAGTCTTTAACTATGTTGGCGGCTTTTCCGAGGCCGCGTGAAATGTAGATAGAAACATAGAAATTAGCTGCAGGAGTAGGCCATTCGGCCCTTCGAGCCTGCACCGCCATTCAATATGATCATGGCTGATCATCCAACTCAGTATCCCGTACCTGCCTTCTCTCCATACCCTCTGATCCCCTTAGCCACAAGGGCCACATCTAACTCCATCTTGAATATAGCCAATGAACTGGCCTCAACTACCCTCTGTGGCAGAGACTTCCAGAGACTCACCACTCTCTGTGTGAAAAAAAAATTCTCAACTCGGTCTTAAAGCATTTCCCCCTTATCCTTAAGCTGTGACCCCTTGTCCTGGACTTCCCCAACAACGGGAACAATCTTCCTGCATCTAGCCTGTCCAACCCCTTAAGAATTTTGTAAGTTTCTATAAGATCCCCTCTCAATCTCCTAAATTCTAGAGAGTATAAACCGAGTCTATCCAGTCTTTCTTCATAAGACAGTCCTGACATCCCAGGAATCAGTCTGGTGAATGTTCTCTGCACTCCCTCTATGGCAATAATGTCCTTCCTCAGATTTGGAGACCAAAACTGTACGCAATGCTCCAGGTGTGGTCTCACCAAGACCCTGTACAACTGAAGTAGAACCTCCCTGCTCCTATACTCAAATCCTTTTGCTATGAAAGCTAACATACCATTCACTTTCTTCACTGCCTGCTGCACCAGCATGCCTACTTTCAATGACCGGTGTACCATGACACCCAGGTCTCGCTGCATCTTCCCTTTTCCTAATCGGCCACCATTTAGATAATAGTCTGCTCTCCTGTTTTTGCCACCAAAGTGGATAACCTCACATTTTTCCACATTATACTGCATCTGCCAAACATTTGCCCACTCACCCAGCCTATCCAAGTCACCTTGCAGTCTCCTAGCATCCTCCTCACAGCTAACACTGCCCCCCCAGCTTAGTGTCATCCACAAACTTGGAGATATTGCCTTCAATTCCCTCTTCCAGATTATTAATATGTATTGTAAATAGCTGTGGTCCCAGCACTGAGCCTTGCGGTACCCCACTAGTCACTGCCTGCCATTCTGAAAAGGACCCGTTTACTCCTACTCTTTGCTTCCTGTTTGCCAGCCAGTTCTCTATCCACATCAATACTGAACCCCCAATGCCGTATGCTTTAAGTTTGTATACTAATCTGTTATGTGGGACCTTGTCGAAAGCCTTCTGGTAGTCCAGATACACCACATCCACTGGTTCTCCCTTATCCACGCTACTAGTTACATCCTCAAAAAATTCCACAAGATTCGTCAGACATGATTTACCTTTCGTAAATCCATGCTGACTTTGTCCAATGATTTCACCACTTTCCAAATGTGCTGCTATCCCATCTTTAATAACTGACTCTAGCAGTTTCCCCACTACCGATGTTAGACTAACTGGTCTGTAATTTCCCGTTTTCTCTCTCCCTCCCTTCTTAAAAAGAGGGGTTACGTTTGCTACCCGCCAATCCTCAGGAACTACTCCAGAATCTTAAGAGTTTTGAAAGATTAACACTAATGCATCCACTATTTCCGGAGCTACTTCCTTAAGTACTCTGGGATGCAGCCTATCTGGCCCTGGGGATTTATCGGCCTTTAATCCATTCAATTTACCCGACACCACTTCCCGACTAACCTGGATTTCACTCAATTCCTCCTTTGACCCGCGGTCCCCTGCTATTTCCGGCAGATTATTTATGTCTTCCTTAGTGAAGACGGAACCAAAGTAGTTATTCAATTGGTCCGCCATATCCTTGTTCCCCATGATCAACTCACCTGTTTCTGACTGCAAGGGACCTACATTTGTTTTAACTAATCTCTTTCTCTTCACATATCTATAAAAACTTTTGCAGTCAGTTTTTATGTTCCCTGCCAGTTTTTTTTCATAATCTATTTTTCCTTTGCTTATTAAGCCCTTTGTTCTCCTCTGCTGGTCTTTGAATTTCTCCCAATCCTCTGGTATGCTGCTTTTTCTGGCTACTTTGTAAGCATCATCCTTTGCTTTGATACTATCCCTGATTTCCCTTGTTATTCATGGATGCACTACCTTCCCTGATTTATTCTTTTGCCAAACTGGGATGAACAATTGTTGTAGTTCATCCATGCAGTTTTTAAATGTCTTCCCTTGCATATCCACCGTCAACCCTTTTAGAATTAATTGCCAGTCAATCTTGGCCAATTCACGTCTCATACCCTCAAAGATACCTTTCTTTAAGTTCAGAACTATTGTTTCTGAATTAACAATGTCACTCTCCATCCTAATGAAGAACTCAACCATATTATGGTCACTCTTGCCCAAGGGGGCACGTACAACAAGACTGCTAACTACCCCTTCCTCATTACTCAAAACCCAGTCTAAAATAGCCTGCTCTCTCGTTGGTTCCTCTACATGTTGATTTAGATAACTATCCCGCATACATTCCAAAAAAAACGCTTCCTCAGCACCCCTGCCAATTTGATTCACCCAATCTATATGTAGATTGAAGTCACCCATTATAACAGGTCACCACAAATGTCCTCATTCTTCAGAGAACGGGGTTTCCCCTCCCCCACTATAGATGAGGCTCGCACCAGGGTCTCCTCCATACCCCGCAACACTGCCCTCTCTCCCCATTCCCCCACTCACAACAAGGGCCGAGTCCCCCTGGTCCTCACCTTTCACCCCACCAGCCAGCGCATACAACAGATAGTCCTCCGCCAGTTTCGCCACCTCCAGCGTGACCCCTCCACTCGCCACATCTTCCCATCTCCCCCCGTCTGCCTTCCGCAAAGACCGCTCCCTCCGCAACTCCCTTGTCAATTCTTCCCTTCCCTCCCGCTCCACCCCTTCCCCGGGCACTTTCCCTTGCAACCGCAAGAGATGCTACACTTGTCCCTTCACCTCCCCCATCTACTCCTTTCAGGGACCCAAGCAGTCATTCCAAGTCTGACAGAGGTTCACCTGCACCTCCTCCAACCTCATCTACTGCATCCGTTGCTCCAGATGCCAGCTGATCTACATCGGTGAGACCAAGCGGAGGCTGGGCGATCGTTTCGCCGAACACCTCCGCTCAGTCCGCAATAACCAACCCGACCTCCCGGTGGCTCAGCACTTCAACTCCCCCTCCCATTCAGTATCTGACCTCTCAGTCCTGGGCCTCCTCCACGGCCAGAGTGAGCAACACCGCAAGTTGGAGGAACAGCACCTCATATTCCGCTTGGGGAGTCTGCGTCCTCTGGACTTAAAAATTGAATTTCCTCAATTCTGTTAACCCAGACTGCCCCCTCCCCCTCCCCACCTCTCCCTCAGCCCTCGGGCCCTGACATTCCTTCTCCATCTCCCCCCCCCCCCACCCAAGTCGCACTAGCTTCTCATTTTCACACTACAAACAGCTTACAATGGCCTCTTTCCTTTAGCATCAATACTTTTTTGCATATCTTTCATTCATTGTTCTTTATCTCTCCACATCACTGTCTATATCTCTCGTTTCCCTGATCCCTGACCAGTCTGAAGAAGGGTCTCGACCCGAAACGTCGCCTATCTCCTTCGCTCCTTAGATGCTGCTGCACCCGCTGAGTTTCTCCAGCTTTTTGTGTCACCCATTATAACTGTTTTGCCTTTGTCGCACGCATTTCTAATTTCCTGTTTGATACCATCCCCAACTTCACTACTACTGTTAGGTGGCCTGTACACAACACACACCAGCGTTTTCTGCCCCTTAGTGTTTTGCAGCTCTACCCATACCGATTCCACATCCTCCAAGCTAATGTCCTTCCTTTCCATTGCGTTAATCTCCTCTCTAACCAGCAATGCTACCCCACCTCCTTTTCCTTTCTCTCTATCCCTCCTGAATATTGAATATCCCTGGATGTTCAGCTCCCAGCCTTGGTCACCCTGGAGCCATGTCTCCGTGATCTCAACTATATGATAATCATTAATGGCTATCTGCACGTTCAACTCATCCACCTTATTACGGATACTCCTTGCATTGAGACACAAAGCCTTCAGGCTTGTTTTTACAACGCTCTTACCCCTTATACAATTATGTTGAAAAGTGGCCCTTTTTGATTTTTGCTCTGGTTTTGTCTGCCTGCCACTTTTACTTTTCACCTTGCTACCTATTGCTTCTACCCTCATTTTACACCCACTTGCTTCTCTGCTCTTGTACCCATCCCCCTGCCACATTAGTTTAAATCCTCCCCGACAGCACTAGCAAACACTCCCCCAAGGACATTGGTTCCATTCCAGCCCAGGTGCGGACCGTCCTGTTTGTACTGGTCCCACCTCCCCCAGAACTGGTTCCAGTGCCCTAAAAAATTGAATCCCTCCCCTTTGCACCATTTTTCAAGCCACGTATTCATCTGCAATATCCTATTTCTACTCTGACTGGCCCGTGGTACTGGTAGTAAACTAGAGATTATTACCTTTAAGGTCCTACTTTTAAGTTTATCTCCTAGCTCCCTAAATTCACCTTGTAGGACCTCATCCCTTGTTTTACCTATATCGTTGGTGCCAATATGCACCATGACAACTGGCTGTTCACTCTCCCCCTCCAGAATGTTCTGCAGCCGTTCAGTGACATCCCTGACCCTTGCACCAGGGAGGCAACATACCATCCTGGAGTCTCGTTTGCGGCCGCAGAAACGCCTATCTATTCCCCTGACAATTGAATCCCCTATTACTATTGCCCTTCTCCTCTTTTTCCCCCCCTCATGTGCCGCAGAGCCACCCATGGTGCCATGAACTTGGCTGCTGCTGCATTCCCCTGATGAGCCATCTTCCTCAACAGTATCCAAAATGGTATACCTGTTTAGGAGAGAGATGACCGCAGGGGATGGGTTCTATGGTGGGAAGCCTGGCCTGTGTGATTGACTGAGCTACATCCACAACTTTCGGGAATTCCTTGCAGTCTTGCCCTTCCACCTATTTTCGTATGATCCGCAAACTTGGCCACAAAGCCTTCAATCCCCTCGTCCAAATCATTAATATACAACGTGAAGGGTTACAGCCCCCAGCATTGACCTCTGCAGAACTCTACTAAACACTGGCAGCCAACCAGAAAAATCCTGTCTTCTGCCATCCAGCAAACCTGCTATCCATGCTAATATCTGCCCTTTGATACCTTGGGCTCTTATCTTCGTTAGCAGCCTCGCGTGTATTCTTTTATGTAATTCGAAGGTAAAAAACAAAGAATTTCACTGTACCTAGGTACATGTGACAATAAAGTATCATCATCATAGAAGCTGGCCCTTGGGCCCAATTTGTTCATGCCAACCAAGATACCCCATTTACAGTAGTTTCACCTGCTCTAATCTTTTCCTATCCATGTAGCTGTCTTAATGTTGTCATAGTACCTCCCTCAACTACCTGCTCTGGGAGCTCGGTCCATCTACCCGCCACCCTGTGTGTCTTCCGCAGACCCCGGCCCATCTGTAAATATGACCCGCTGTCCCCCAACCCTATGGACATGTCCCATTACCCTCCTACCCTGTCTAACACTAACCCCGCGGCCCCGCCCGGCGCTGCGGAAGGGGCGGCCTCACTCACTCACAGCAGCGGCCGCGGGTAAGATGTCTTCCCGGGGCGTGCGCTGGTTGGCGGCGGTGGCGGTGGCTCTGGTCTCGCTGCCCGGGGCCCAGGCGCTAGACGGCGGCGACGCGGCGGCGCTGCTGCTCGGCCTGGCCATCAGCACGGTCGGGCTCTGCGCCTGCCTGGGCTGGTACTCGCGGCGGCGGCAGCAGCTTTAAGCGAGAGCGGGGCCCGGGCTCCCCCTCCCCGGGCCCTGGACCTCCCCTGGGCCGGGCCGGGCCATGGATCACCGCGGGCCGGGATGTCCCTACACCGCGCCGGGAGCTGTGAGTGGGCGGCGACCGGGGCCTCATCCCCGGACAGGCAGCAGCGCAGGGCCCGACCCCAGGCCTCATCACCGGGCCCAGAGACCGGGGACTCGCCGCCGCCGGGACCCCGAGCACCGGGAGCTCCCACCGCCGAGACCGGGGAGCCGCCCCACAACCCGCTGTAAAGTTTGCCGCCGCTGGGGACCGACCCACCCCCGGCCGCCGCTGTGGACACGGGCCCAGGCCCAAGCCCAGGCCGCGGTGTAAAGTTTGTCGCCGCCACTGGAAGATTGAAGCTGGCACGGCCATGGTTCCTGCTCCCGGACAACCAGTGACTTTGTTTAATCGCCGCGCTACAAATTGGCATCAGTTTGAGTTGAAATGTTAGGTTTGGGTTCGTGAATCACCGTCTAGTTTGAACTTTACCCCCCGGTGCCGCAAAAAAACAGCCACAAGTCGGCGAAAGTTTCACTTGTGAGTCGCTGCAGCGCGTTAGTTCCGCGTTGGGGTTGGGATTAACGCGCGGGGTCACATTCACTGCCGTCGCTTCACCTACAACACTGAGACGTCCCTGTGGAACCGAGAGACTTGTTCAATGACTAGGAACATTTAATATTGTACGATTTGTATCAACTAACTTTTTTTTCATTAAGGTAGCACAACAAATCAACAACTTTGTATTTGTTCGGTGAAGACTTGATTTAAAATGTGTTCTCAATGACTTGAGCGGTTGGCGGGAACCAAATTATTACCCTTCTATAAATGCAAGTTAAAGGTCAATACTATAAATTTCGTTCCATTAATCAACAGCTCATCTTTGGAGACAAGAGACTGCAGATGCTGGAATCCAGCCAAAAATTGTGTTGGAGGAACCTGAAGGATCCCTATCCAAAAAGTCTGAACGTTCCCTCCACAGTTGTTACCTGGCCAGCTGAGTTCCTCCAGCACTTTGCTTTTGCTTGGCTCTCAATGTTTACAGATATGATGCTTGTGAATATTTTAAACCAGGGGTTCCCAACCTTTTTCGTCCCGTTTACCCCTGGCAACTTTAATAGCACATAACAATGTTATTTCACTTATTTATAAATGACTAATGATGAACAGATACCGGTATACCAGAACCAAACACAGTCAATCAATGAGAAAAAATATGTACAAATCCAGAATCAACAAATATACCCCCTGGATAGGTGAAATTTACCCCAGGTTGGGAACCCTTGTTTTAAACAATAAAAAGGGGAATCAAAACTAGATCCCCTGTGATATTGCAGAGGTCACTCAAAATTAGACTGAGTTGTAGTTCTCCCATACACCAATAGCAGTGATCACCAAAGATCCTATAGCAAGGCTCTTTGGTGATCTGCTATAGGATCTTTGGTAACCACCACCTTCCATTGAGACCAGGCTGAGTTGAATCAGAGTTAACCTGCAGCCAAAGTTTGACACTTTGTTTTATTTCTTGTCTGCAACCAGTAACAAACCTATTAATCTGAATTTAAAACTCATCTTGTACTTTTTTTACCAAGCTGCATTTCTCTAATCTGGGTTTCAAAGATGTCTGAAGAAGGGTCTCGACCCGAAACGTCGCTTATCTCCTTCGCCCCTTAGATGCTGCTGCACCCGCTGCGTTTCTCCAGCTTTTTGTGTAACCCTGGGTTTCAAAGATGTTTGCAGTCATTGTTACATGAGGCAGATTGCATGTTATACAAAAAAAATGACTAACAACACCACGGTTTCCAGCTTCATTGCATAAATACATATGAACATGTATTGCAACATGTTGCAGTGTATTGTCATTTACTGCACATCAATTGGAAAAAGTTTGTTTCACCTTTTCGTTTCAGAATCAATTAAATGTGATGTTTAATGTTAAAGTTGAAATTGTAAAGAGGAATTTTGTAATGATGCGAGTGATTGAAAATTTTACTTTGTCAATGTGAAATGTTCTTATTGGCCCTACTTTGTGTTGAACCTACCTGCAGCTTTGCCACTCCATAAATGAAAATTCAATCATCTGTTCTTATTCTGTTATTTTTCATGGCATAGTCCATTAATTTTAGCCACAATATACACATCTTGCTTTTTATGAAATATACCCACAATAGTCGAGTAATTGTGTGAACCTGTCATCACAAGTCTATTTATCTTGTAGTCTATTGTCGCAGACAAAAAGTCTTTGATAAACTCATATACTTTGCATTTACCAGTTATTGATCCTTCAATAAGTATTCCATTTGTTTGATCTCATTCCTGTGATAAATTATCTATGGACCAATGGAATAGAAATGCCCAACTAAGGACAATAAATTCTATAATATTAAAAGTAGACAAAAATGCTAGAGAAACTCAGCAGGTGAGGCAGCATCTATGGAGCGAAGGAAATAGGCAACGTTTCGGGTCGAGACTCTTATTCAGACTTATGTGGACTGAATAATATTAAAATGTAATTAGATGTAGTATCAACAGTAATTTCTTAGTTCATTCTCATTTTTTCACTGTCTCCATTTATTTTGCACTTCTCATTAATTGCAAGTAATCTCTTGAATTCTGTGAAATAATTTACTGGAGATGAATTGCATCACCCTAAAACTGTAAATTATGTACCAGTCCAAGAAATAGATGCGAAGTGTCTTTGGAGAAAAAGGATGGGTGATGTTTCAGCTCGGGATCCTTCTTCAAATTGAAAGTGGGCGGGGGTATGAAGAGTTGGGACACAGGCTGTTCAGTCTCAGGCCAGCTCACAATTGAATTGGCTGCCATTTTTCTGGTCTAATTGGCAGTGTTTGTGTGCTTTTCTTGTCTTGACTAAAGTCAGATGTTGTGCAACTTGTTTCTGTAAATAACTTGGTTCTTAATTGCCACCACACCTGTTGTTGAGGATCTTCTAGTCCCAGCCGTTTGCCGGAAGATATCTGGCATTTTCCACTTTTGGTTGAATGAAACTCAATACAAAGCATTAAATTGTTCTGCTTTGCAAACATTGAGCAACATTTAGCATTGGATTGTTGCTAGGTGCACTACAATTTCCTGTCATTTTGACGACTGAAAGTCCTTCCCTTCCTTGCAGTGAGTAGCAAAGGAAAGAAAGATCCATCAAACAGGCAGTTCAGAAAGTAACGTGCAAAGCTATCAGGTAGCTATTAAAGATATCTGGCACTAATGAAGGAAACTGCAATACCAGCACTCCACATTGAAGGAAGAGTTTATTCCTGTGAATTAAAACTCACATTAACCTACCTCAAATCTTCCAGAAAAAATGGCAATTTCAAATTTGCAACATACAAGTGAAAGTCAAAACTCATTTCTAGAAAAATATTCACATTTGATAGCCAGTCTTATTCGTGCATTATAATGGTAATAAATAAACTGCATATTTTGTATGGAGTGTTAAAAAACATTCTTGTAATTGTATGTTGATGCTCTATGTAAATAGCTTTCTTAGTTTGCCCAATCTAATGGTGATGTCTTGCCTGATGTCGGGCCTGCTTGCCAGGTGTGCGTTTTCAAACTTCTGTACCTCTTACCTGATGAGAGAGGGAAGAAGAGGGAGTGACCAGGGCGAGACTGGTCTTTGATTATGTTAGTGACCTTTCTGACACGTTGTGAAGTGTAGATGGAGTCAGATAATGGAAGGGAGGTTGGTTTGTGTGATGGTCTGGGTTACCTCAACAACTGATGTGATGTTTCGGTTTACTGCTCAGGTTACCCACTGTCTATGGCGAAGGTCTCTCACGATCTCTTTCACTCTGCATTGACATTATGAACCTAACTTTGGAAGTGTTTTCTATACTTAATTTGACTCGCTGTTTCTCATTTCATCCTCGGTGTGTGCATCCGACTGTCTGTTCCTGAATGATTGGCTGTCAGTCCTGGCATTTTCTTGGTAGTTATCAACTGTTTATAAATATACCCATCTTTTGCAACTGTTTTAAGTGTCATTTCCAGGTGTCAGTGGTACAACCCTGAGAACAGTTTACCCAGCTCTGTTAATGATAATCCCGGCAAATTCCATAAGTTATGACAGCAGTGATGTCTAACAATGGAGAAAGATTGTGCAGTTCACGTCCTCTGTCGCTAATGCCATGCCAGTTCAGGTTGAAATAGCCAAGATATCCAAAATCTCTACATGCGGACTAAATGCTCGATTAAGTTGAGAGATAGTATTACTGTGCTAAATAGATTAAGTACAAAGCTTTGGAACAGCTCCATCCTCAACCGCAAGAAATTGCAGAGAGTTGTTGAGGTAACCCAGACCATCACACAAACCAACCTCCCTTCCATTATCTGACTCCATCTACACTTCACAATGTGTCGGAAAGGTTACTAACATATTCAAAGACCAGTCTCGCCCTGGTCACTCCCTCTTCTTCCCTCTCTCATCAGGTAAGAGGTACAGAAGTTTGAAAACGCACACCTGGCAAGCAGGCCCGCTAGCCCGCCATGGACCAACCTCAGGACTTGCCCGGTAGACCCGGCTCGCCCACCGCGGAACCGGAAACCCACCCGAAGGCTCTCGCACGGTGGCACCTTGCCCGAAGGCTCGTCGGTCCCGGGAGGGAGCTGGAGACGTGAGATGCCAGGTGTGAACCAGGGTAATGCCTCCAGCACCTTCAGGTAGGCTGCAGGAAGTGCCCCAGGGACACAGAGGTGGCCGGACAAGGAGTGGGCAAGGACTTTGGTTCGCGAGAACTGCTCCAATACATCAAGTGCACGGGTCGACCAGACTTTGAATAATGGCAGTGCATGCATTTGTAATATATGCAAAAAGAATTTCACTGCTATTGCACATGTGGCGAATAAAGCACTATGACTATAGGTGTTATCAGGCAACTGAACCGTCCCCTCACCAACTAGAGTGCGGTCCTGACCTCCGATCATTGAAAACTCACCTGTGATTATGCGGTGGCCTTGCTGTGGCAGTGTAGATGGACTTAATGGAAGGGATGTTGGTTTGCATGATGGTCCAGGCTATGTACACTACTCTGCAATGTCTCGCGGTCTTGGATGGAGCTATTTCTGAATCGTGCTGTGATGCATCGCATAAAATACTTTCTACGGCCCATCTGTAGAAGTTAGTGAGGATTGTTGGTGACATGCTGAACTTACAAAGCTTTCTAAGGAAGTAAAGGCATGGTGTACTTTCGTGGCCATTGCTTCGATGTGGCTGGCACAGGACAAATTGTTGGTGATATTTCTTCCTAAGAAGAAGCTGTCAACCGTCTCCTCCAGCATCCTTGATATATAGTTGGGTGGGTGTACTGTTTTGCTTCCACTATCTTCTTTGCCGTGCTGACATTCTTCTTGCATACGGCGTGCACAGCCTAAAGTTGTTTTATTTGATCTATTTGTTTGTGCATGTCGAGTTGATTGCATTAGTCAAAACATGGTGGACCACGTGTGGTTGCAATCTCCCACCCCCTTGCTGACAGTGAGGGAGAGGTTGGTGTCTTGGCACCAGGTTACTAGGTTCTCAATCTTCCCCCTGTACTCAGTTCTAGTCATTATTTGATATCCAGCCCACTACATTGATGCTGTCTGCGAAATTGTAAATTGAAGATAGACACAAAAAGCTGGAGTAACTCAGCGGGACAGGCAGCATCTCTGGAGAGAAGGAATGGGTGACGATTCAGGTCGAGACCCTTTTTCAGACTCCGGAGGTTAGAGTAGTTGAGTGAACACTGTGTACTGGAAAAGTTGAGACGGTTGATATCATGCCGGCAGTTAGAAATAAAGAGGACTAGAGAGGGTAGTAGGCTGACCAGGGAGTCCAAGAGGAGGATGACCGGTGGAGACGGGAGAAGGGGTCATCCCTGGGTGGTGACTCCTTCCTCTAAAAAAAGGCACGGAGGCGACGGATGAAAAGCTCTACATCGTGGCGGGCCCGGAACTCGTTGAGGCGGAGAGGAGCAAAGGTGAGGCCTCTGTTGAGGACAGACCGTTCCGTATCATAAAGGGTGAGGTCAGGGGGAATAGTGAAGACACAAGGGTTGTGGACAAAGGCCGAAGCGCAATCTGGTGGGTGTTCTGAGAGGAGGGGGGGCGTGAGGATGATTGTATGGGTGGGGTGTTGTCGGGGTAACCTGGTTAAAAGAAGGGGAAGGGGAGGACCCATCACGACTGAGGTTCCCTATTGGATGGGAGGAGTAGTAGGCCCCAGGCTGCGGTGTTGGAGTCTGCAGTGTGGAGGCTGTGGGACTGATGCTGACCCTGGAACTCGGGTGAGATGACGGCTTCGACCCGCTGGTAGGTGGTGAAGAGGCAAGGGTCAGCAGGGTCACTGGTGGAGGCCTGTGGGATGCTGGAATAGAGATATGTGCCAGTGGTAGCAGCATTAGTGGCCCCAGGGAGGTGGTGAGAGTCGGCACTCTCGGTGGTCTGGACCTGGGTTCAGCCGGGAAGGCGGTGAAGGTTGGAGAGGTGGTGGATGTTGGTGCTGCTCCTCGTGGTGGCAATTTCGGCCCCGTGGTCTTTGGGCAGGCAGCTCAGTCCAACGGTGGAGCCCTGGGCCTGCGGGCAGTCGAGTCGAGTGTCGGTGGAGGGACTGGTCTGGAGGCGGGCAAGCTTGTGATCCTTGGTGGAGTCCAGGTAAGCGAGGAAGCGTTTGTTGAGGGAGTGGATCTGGCATTGAATGAAGTACAGTTGGGGTCCATTGAAGGCGTGGGTGAGTGAGGCCCGGAGCTGCGGGAGAGACAGAGCAAGGGCCTTCTGGTGCTGGCATATCGCAGCCAGTGTAAAACGCAGAGCACGGAATGAGAACTGTTGTGAAAAGCGGCAGATTGACTGTCGGTATCTAATCCAGGTTGAGTCCGTATTGGGATGTCTGGAACCGGAGTTAGAATCCCTGAGGTAGAAGATATAACCATATAACAATTACAGCACAGAAACAGGCCATCTCGGCCCTTCAAGTCCATGCCGAACAACTTTTTTCCCTTAGTCCCACCTGCCTGCACTCATACCATAACCCTCCATACCCTTCTCATCCATATGCCTATCCAATTTATTTTTAAATGATACCAACGAACCTGCCGCCACCACTTCCACTGGAAGCTCATTCCACACCGCTACCACTCTCTGAGTAAAATGGAGGGGCAGGCAAGAAAACACGTGGCTGTGGTTGCGAGTCTGGGTTAAAACATGGTCCTAGAGTCGGAGAGCAGGAGGAATCAGAAGGGGAGCAGCGAGAGAGGATGTTGCAGAATTCTCGTCGGAGAGAGAACTTCTTCAAAGTAGACATACCTTGAGGAGATTTCGCAGTGGAGCAGACAAAATGTGTAAGAAGGAACTGCAGATGCTAGTTTAAACCAAAGATGGACACAAAAAGTTATGGTAACTCAGCGGGACAGGCAGCATCTCTGGAGAGAGGGAATGGGTGACGTTTTGGGTCGAGGCTCTTCTTCAGGGTCTGCATGACTGCGTGATCATGAGTGTACGGAAGGGGCCTGAGAATGCATCCTTGCAGGGCACCAGTGTTGAGGATTATCAATTAGGATCATTTATCACCTATCCTCACTGATTGTGTGTGGTCTGTTGGTCAAGAAGGCCAGGACCTGGTTGCAGAGGAGAATGCTGATTCCACGTTCCATGAATTTGGAGACATGCCCTGGAGACATCGATAGCTGGCATTTCTGGTTGAGACCCTTGTTTAGACTAATTGTAGTTTGGGGGAAAAAGCCTGGTGGATGCAGGTGAGAGGGATTGATTAATAGATGGGTGCACAAAGCCCAGAGATTAAAAAAAGGAGACAAAAGGTCTTGAGATAAAGTGAGAAGAGGCAAGGTGTGAGGCTAGAGGAAGGGATGCGGTTGAAAGGGGAACAGGATAGTGAGAGAACTGGGTACACATCCGGGTGGGGCACTGCGAAGAGATGGGGGGGGGGGGGAGAAAAAAGGGGTGGATGGTTGGGGTTAGGGTTGGGACAAGTCTTTGATTATGCTGGCTGCTTTTCTGCAGGAAGTGTAGATGGAGTCAATGGTGGGTTGTCTGGTCTGCGTAATGGACTAAGCTACATCTTTTAGTCTTCTGCAAAACTCATAGAAACATAGAAAATAGGTGCAGGAGGAGGCCATTTGGCCCCCGTCGAGCCAGCAACGTCATCCATTGTGATCATGGCTGATCATCCACAATTCCCAATCCAAATTGTAATACAACCCAACAGTATGGTTTCTATGATGCATCTGTAAAGGTTTGTAAGAGTCATTGGACAAATGCAGAATTTCCTCCTAAGGAAGTAGAGTGTTGGCGTGCCATCCTGGTTGTCACTTCAAGTTCAAGTTCAAGTGAGTTTATTGTCATGTGTCCCTGATAGGACCATGAAATTCTTGCTTTGCTTCAGCACAACAGAACATAGTAGGCAATGACTACAAAACAGATCAGTGTGTCCATATACCATTATATAAATATATACACACATGAATAAATAAACTGATAAAGTGCAAATAACAGATAATGGGTTATTAGTGTTCAGAGTTTTGTCTGAGCCAGGTTTAATAGCCACGATGCAACCGGTCAGCATGGTCTCTACTGTTCAATGTGCTTGGTCCACAACATATCATAATATTAATGCCAAGGAACTTACGCTCTCAACTGTTTCCACTTCCACACCATTGATGCTGATTGGGGCATGTTCTCAACCACACTTCCAATAACTATCTCCTTCCTGAGGGTGGATGCCAGAGCCATCATATGCAGTGATTAGTCAATTAGTCAATTTATCAAAGTGCGGTCTGAGAATGGAGCAGTGTGCATTTTTGATGGTTGTGAAACTATTTTCAAGAGCGTTTGGGCAGATGTGCTATTTTGGGATGAGGCTCAAATTAAATGAATAGCACCAAAATCGATCAACTAATAAACTGCTTACTTTGGACAGGAACCCCTGACTTTCGTCAACATGTGCCATGGGGCAGTTAGTTAGGCCTCAGCTCAAATTTTGCCTTTGGCAATGCCACATACCTCGTCCTGCTCTGGTGTCATATCTGGTCGAACCTAAAGTCCCTGGAATAAGTTTGACACAAATGTTCTATCTCAGAAACATGGTTGACATCTTTGAGTTGAGATGTCCCAAGTAGGAAGCAGTTGTCCAATTTCCTGTTTACATCGATGCTCTTAAAAATACACATACAATCTAATGTGTAGGAAGGTAATGTGCAGATGCTGGTTATCTAATGATCATTTAATACTCTGTACTTTCGTAGTACTCACTCGTGGACGTCTGACACGAAGGCAAAGTATAAGCTATTAAAATGGATCTCGCCCCTATTTTTAGAAACATAGAAACATAGAAAATAGGTGCAGGAGTAGGCCATTCGGCCCTTCGAGCCTGCACCGCCATTCAATGTGATCATGGCTGATCATCCAACTCAGTATCCCGTACCTGCCTTCTCTCCATACCCCCTGATCCCTTTAGCCACAAGCGCCACATCTAACGCCCTCTTAAATATAGCCAATGAACTGGCCTCAACTACCTTCTGTGACATTTTCTTACCTATTTGTGAGATGTTAAAAAGTGTAACTTGATAGCATTGACGTACTCAGATAATTTCATTCGTAACCCCCCCCCCCCCCCCCCCTCGATTCAGCTGTATTTCATGGAAGTTGAAAGCCCACAAAAAAAGACGTCTTGGACTGAGTTGCCAATAGAAGCAAGTGTCCCAAAATGTTAAAGATAGATTCCAGGATTACTTCTAAGGTGTTGCTCTGCCTAAACGCTTCAAATCGATACTGTGTCAGCAAACATATTGTAAATATAAATAATACTCATTAATCATATATTTAACGTGTATAGATAAATCCAATCTAACAAAACAAAATGTAATGATATACCAGGTTATTACGTCAGAGCAGCGTGTCCCGCAGATTAGTTACTCTAAACTATTCTAACAGACTTCGGAAAACAACATTCTCAATTATAGGAATTAAAATAGTAAAATAATTGCTGTTCAAAAATGTAGAATAAAGTAGCATTGATTCCAGAGGAGGTCCGTCTGTGTTATGACAAGTCCTCACCTTGCATTCCAATATAACGAATGAAAACAACCTAATTGTCACACAACGGTATATAAGTTTTTGAATGGAACATGTATCAACTAAGAACTGACGAAATGAGTCTGTTTGACAGTGAGTCTGCACCAAAGGTTATCTTTCTCGGGCCCAGTCGAGTGTGAAGCTTTGCAACGCCTGGCTGCTCTGAAATGACATGCATTAGCGTTGATAGTGCTCCCGATGGAGCGGACGTGTTACATTGAAGAGCCTTTGCCTTTCTGTGTACATGTATGTGGAAGCTAGAGATGCGACAGGACAATACGCGGGAGGGATTACAAATAGGCTCGGTGCGCAGTCTCGCTCGCATTCGCAATGCATTCAGTGGCAGCGAGAGAGAGACTTGTGATTCCACAGCCGCCCCCGAGAGGAGAAAACACGGGGACGTACGTCTCCTCCCCCTCCCTCCACCCCCTCCACCGTGAGTAAACGTATTGCTGCTCCAGACAAATAATGATCGGAAATGTTCATTGTCAGTTGCTGAGCAATTTGCCGTAGAAATAAGAGGCTGCTTTTGAAAGATATGATGATTCATTTTATAGTCTTCTCGCCGCAAATGATTCCGGCCGTAACCCGGGACCGGCTGGATGTTGTAGATGCCTTAGTTTAACGCGAGTGAGGCCGGACGCGGCATCTGTGTCCATGTCGCGGCGAGACGCTGCCTCCACCATGACCCTCCACGGCTGAGGCTGTTGTCAGATCCCACGCTCGCAATCTATGGCGAACAACAGCCATGCGGGGCCCGGCGGCAGCGACAACCTGAGCCACAGCGCGTCTCCGCTCGCCACCTTCATCATGCTCACCTCGCTCGGCTTCATCATCGGGGTCGGCGTCCTCGGCAACCTTCTCATCTCCTTCCTCCTGGTCAAAGACAAGAGCCTACACCGGGCTCCCTACTACTTCTTGCTGGATCTTTGCTCCTCCGACATTATCCGCTCGGCCGTCTGCTTCCCCTTTGTCTTCCTCTCGGTCAGGAACGGCTCGGCCTGGTCTTACGGGGCCTTAAGCTGCAAAGTGATCGCTTTTGTTGGGGTCCTCTCCTGTTTCCACGCCGTCTTCATGCTCTTCTGTGTGAGTGTCACCCGCTACATTGCCATCGCCCACCACCGCTTCTACTCCAAGCGCTTGACCTTCTGGACCTGCCTGGCCATCATCTGCATGGTGTGGACCCTCTCGGTGGCCATGGCTTTCCCGCCCGTCTTTGACGTGGGGACCTACACCTTCATCCGCGAGGAAGCGCAGTGTACCTTCGAGCACAGGTACTTCAAAGTGAACGACTCGCTGGGCTTCATGCTCATGTTCGTGGTCATTGTCCTGGCCACTCACATCGTCTATCTCAAGTTGATCTTCTTTGTGTATGACCGGCGCAAGATGAAGCCGGTGCAGCTGGTGCCAGCGGTCAGTCAGAACTGGACCTTCCACGGCCCCGGAGCCACCGGTCAAGCCGCTGCCAACTGGATCGCCGGCTTTGGCCGCGGCCCCACCCCACCCACTCTGCTGGGAATCAGACAGAACCCACAGGGCCAGACCACACGGAGGCGGTTGCTCGTCATGGACGAGTTCAAGACGGAGAAAAGAATTGGCAGGATGTTCTACCTGATCACCTTCTGCTTCGTGGCTCTATGGTGCCCATACCTGGTGGCATGTTACTGGCGAGTCTTTGTCAAAGGTCCCGCCGTTCCTCGTGGATACATGACGGCCGCGGTGTGGATGACTTTTGCCCAAGCCGGGGTCAATCCGTTCATCTGCATCTTCTCCAACAGAGAGCTCAGGCGTTGTTTCAGCAACAACATCCTTTACTGTCGAAAGTCCAGGTTACCGAGGGAACCTTACTGCGTTATATGAGCACCTGAGACTCAAATGGACGGAAATTACCCGAGTTTTATCAAGCAACATACAAACAGTATTTGTCGGGACCAGCGGCTCTGGCATTGTGTTCTGGCGAGGGCGATTTACAAAGAAATGACCATAACCTTTGCAGAATGTTCTTTAATTTATTTTCTCTATCTCTGTGTTAATGTTCAACGTATTTCAATGCAGTTTACGTAAAGAAAATAATACTATTATCATGTCATCTGCACCTTAATTTATACCAAGTTTTGTTTTTGAAATAACCAATGCAGAAATCATCTAATCTTAGAATATATATTGACTCATTTAATATATTTTTTTAAAGAGTTTTACGTTCATTGAGCAGACAAAACATGTTTACATTATTTGACTTCATTGAAAGTGACAATTTTATCAATTGACTGGTGGGCATGCATGGCCGGGTAAATGTTTGAAAATGTACAAATGATTCCCTCATCTCTTTAAATCTACACTGAACCCAAACTTGTACAAGGTACAGGCACCCTGTCCAAGGCCTGTAATTACATTACATATATTGTTAGACTGTGGTCTTGCCCACAGCAGAACAAGTTGGTTTCAAACCTTGCACAATCTGTGAAATATTTATTCCGTGGATGCATATTGTTTACAAGATTTTTTCTTTCCAATTGTTCAGTTCTGTTGTTCGTGTTTCAACTGTGATATTGTTCTATAACCATTTTCTCTCACAAGGTGATACGGCTTGTACCATTTCCTTACTGTTGGGGTGGGGGGAGGGGTGGAATGTGTGTGAATTGAAGTAAATCGCATCCAGCAAAATCATCAACTCTTTGGAAATAAAATGTACATCATATTATACAGTTATCAATTCACAGAAGTCCAACTGCTCTTTCTTGAAGATAATTGTTTTTGCAAATATGCACAGAACTATGATTCTTTATAAGTTTGAAAGAGTCAACATCTGACAGAGTAAATGAATAATTGATGGAAACCACAAGATTGATTGAAGGCGTAACACCAAAGAATTCCTGGGCACTTTATTGTCATTTTCAAATGTTGTAACATACTTAGTACTTATCTTGTAGATGAATATAAAATAATTTATCAAGGAAAATTCAGAGAGAAAATTGTGAAATAGCTTATGGATGTTGTATGTGTAACAGCAATTGTGAAACTAATGGAACTAGTGTCACTTACAGAGCCATATAATTAATGATCTTTCAAAGGAGAATGTTTAGGTATTTATTTCTTTATTTCATCTATCAGATTGTCTGCTTCTTTCTTAATATCATTCTGATTTCTTATTTTAATTTACCTTTTTTATATTTTCTTCTTTTTAACTTGCTTTGAAACATTTTTCATTCATTTTCTAATTTCTACTTTGTTCTGCATGCCTGTAAAACATTTTATATTCCTTCATAATATGTTTAAATTTGTATTTCTATTTTAAAACCCTGCTTTGTGCACTAGTATTACGCCTTTCCATAAAACTAATCAGTAAAATTAGATGCCTTTATTCTTAATGTCATTTATGTAACTATTTTTCAGGAAACATCAAGCTATCACAGCTACTGAGGGCTCCAGTGAATAACAAAAACTTCACCTACAATTAAAAAACACAATACTAAATGTAATTCAAATAAATTGCCTTTATATCAAATTTTCTTCATTTCCCAATCAAACTGGACAGTCTGGATATGGTCATGCAGTATAGATTATTTGTATCTCTATGGTGGAAGAGGAGGGTAGTTCTGGTCTTGGCTGCATCCTAGCTTGCTGGGTGCTGAGTTTCTTATCTCGGGTAGGTTGCCACAGCACCAAAGAAGGAAAGGGCCAATCCAAAACAGCAATCTAACAGCATTGACTGGAGTCCAAGTCCTGACAAAGTCATTGTCAGTAGCCAATGTTAATTACTAAAATATTTGGAACTTTAACTTTCTGAAAGCAGCTTTGAAAAAGAGCTTAGACAGCAAAGAAGCTGTGGAAAAATTTCCCTTGTTTTAATGAAATGCACTATAGTCCAAATGTCTATTAGGCGAGTTGTTAGTTTACTGTCAGCATTATAAGTTAAGTATCATGCCCTTTCAGTGACATGAGCACATTGATCCAATTAGATATAGATACACAAGTATCTCTAGATTGTTACATTTTTTTGAAAAAGTTTGATGGAGTTAGAGAATAATTGAATGCAGCTTTCCATGTCAGCTGGAAAATGTTTTATTGAATTTAGCACATGGGTAGTAAAAAATCATTTAACCCTTACTTGATTCACAAGTGATAACTTAAGCAGCATTTAGAATTTAAAGATATAACGCAATGTTTTATTTTTCAATTATGAGTTAAATGTTGTAGGATTTGATTGCCATACAATTACTTTTCTTGTCTTGAACAAAGCCCAGGAAGCAGGCCTTGAAATTTCACTGATAATGTAAAGGCAATAATGGCAGATTATATGGATGCTGCCTGTGGCCTGGCATACACTTTATATTTTATGGTATATTGTGATCACAATTATCAACAGTTATGAATTATTCCTTCATGAAAACAGTTCATCACTGTAATTCTTAGTCAACACCTTTCAATCATCACAACATGACAAATTGCATTGTTTTACTTTTTACTGTAAGGCGCTAGAGCGGAAATTGCTGCTGATAGATCATCTAATGAATACCAGGGCCACTGTGGCTGCAAATGAATAATTCAAAATGCAACCTTTAAACTCTGCTCAACAGATAATTTTTAAATCCTTTGTTGATGATATCAACATGTGTTCTAAAAGTGCTGTAAAATATAAAGATATTTTAATGTTTTTTACATCTGTATGTTATGTTTTCTTTCAGGAAAATAAAAATAGAAAATGCTGGAAATAATCAGCACGTGTAAATTGTGTAACAGAGAATGTTTTTGATCAATTGTACTGTAACAAAACCAGGAATAGTTAGAGATACACAGGTTTTAAGATGTGGAAACAGAGAGAATTGGTGCTCCGCCCTTGGATTTCTGTCTATTTATTTCACTTGGTTCCATTTGTGGTTTGTCTGTGATCAGTTATTTACCAAAACTTACCTTCACAGCTACATCTCATTTGCAAGGATTAGAGGGATATGGATCATGTACAGGCAGATGAGATCAGTTTAACTTGGCATTGTGTTCAGCACAGACATTATGCGCCAAACAGCCTGTTCCTGTGTTCTATCTCCAACTCAGATTTAGCCAATTGAATTCCAATTGAAGTTCCACAACAACAGACATCTACAATATATTCATTGTTTCTTACATGTTGTCAAAACCTCCTGAAGTGCATGTTTCATCCATGGTCTTGGCCTCCCTTTGATACACATTGGCTCTCCCTTTCTCACAGCTGTCCTTACCTATCATCTTGTGGCAACGTGCTTTACCAAACATCCTCTCCCTTGCTGCTCTCTATATCAAGAGCCTGTGTATCTGCAGCTATTCTCAGTTGATATTAAAGGTAATTGAACTGAAACATTAGCTGTTGTTTCTTTAAGAAAAATAGTTCTCATCAGAGGTTGGGCAGCTGTTATAATGTTTCGTTAAAACTGAGCTATGCAAGTTCATGAATTTCTGCATTGTGATAATATTTTAGGGAATTATGAAATGAAACTGAAAATGAAAAAATAAGCCAAAGTTTTTAATTTTATTGTTATTGAAAATGGCAAAGCCTGTCAGAGGGATAAAGATGAATTAAACATTGCTGGGGGGTCAGTCTCAAGCTGAAGCATGGAAATCCAACATTCTGTGAATTATGATAATCAAAATCTATAATTTTAAAATGAAAATTGCAGTTGGTTGATATTTAATCTTTTCCCACTGTCCCCTTCATTTGGGGAAGTACATGCAAAATCAAAATATCAAAGCTATCAATTTCCTCACTGAGGAGAAATCTCAGTCTTTTTCTGCACAGCCAACTGATTTGGTTAAAGAGCATTCCCATCAGCTTCAGCTGATTGAACCAAATTAGTTGGGTTGAAGAAAGGACTGGCATTTTTCCTCAGTACAGAAAGTGATAACTTTGATATTATGATATTGTATCTATTTAGATAATCGGGGCTTATCTAATATCAGACACTTCCAGCTTTATTCCTCTTTGCATTTAATGAAACAGTTATATACTATATCTTTGCAGGTTGACTCATTCTGAGTCTCATCTTCCCTTCACCTTGAAATTGCATTTCAGAAGTAACAAAGCTTTACTAAGATTTCATTGTACACCAGTTGCTCTGGAATATTGCAAAAATATGAAAGATGCTATAAAATGGAAATTATTTTCTTTCTATTTTCAATTAAAAACATAATTCTTTCATGGTGGCCATGTCTGGACAGATATCACGCCACATCTGTACAGGTATCATGCCACATCTGTACAGGTATCATGCCACATCTGTACAGGTATCATGCCACATCTGTACAGCTCACTTCTGTACAGCTTTCATGGTGGTATAATGCCACATCTGTACAGGTATCATGCCACATCTGTACCGGTATCATGCCACATCTGTACAGCTCACTTCTGTACAACTTTCATGGTGGTACCATGCCACATCTGCACAGGTATCATGCAACATCTGTACAGCTCTCTGTTACCAACACCAGTGGCAATTTATGCTATTTTAGTTTAGGTCCACGGTGCATCATTCCCTCTTCCTCCATCAGAGCTCTTAACCACTGAAGTCAATCCTCTTGAATTCAGGCACTTTGAACATTTGTTTCCCATCTTTAAATCTCCACGACACTTTTTTAAGATCTCATTTTTCATCATTACTCATAATTCTCGGACTATCATTCTTAACAGTAATCACTCTCGAGTCAGAAATGCCACTTACTTTGATATAAATACAACCTGTAGCTTCCTTAAACGTCTACACTGATTTCCCAGCATAAGAGTTTCAGGTCATGTTTGCAGAACATTATTGAAAACATCTATGCAACAAAATATTTTATTGGTTAACCTTTTTGTTACCCCAATACTGAGAATATGCTTCATTATTCCCAAAACCTTAAGATTATAGTGTAGCCCCCTCTATCCTGCCAACTGCCTTCATAATTTCCAACTCTTCGAACAGTCTGATTTAAAGGCTAAAATGGTTAAATTACAAGAAATGTTTGAATAGTCTAAGGTTGTATTTCAATTAGTATTAAGAATTAATGGCGATCTAATTGAGGTATATATGATTATTAAACAATCTAATAGTCGTAGTTCTTTTTCCACACCATTTATCCGGTGTTGGGAGTTCTGAAAGTTAGAATTGTATGGTTCAAGTGGCAGGACTTCATACATTGACAGTGGCAATCCAGAGCTCCAAAATGTTTTGGGGCTGGCAGTCAATTGAAAATATCAAAACTGATATTGATTATTTTTTTACGGTAAATATATTTAGTTATGGACCCATGACATTTTAGCTATCATGCAGATCAGATATATTTCAAGTGCATTATCAACAAACGTGAGGGACTCAATTGTATACTTCTGACATTATGTTCTTCTGCCTCTTTAACTTGAAATAAATAATATGTTCACCTGGTCGTTCATCGCAGTTCAGTTCTTTTGTTGTAGATATCACCTAATTTACTAATTTACTCCTACTCTGAGATCCTAACATGAGGTATTCAAATCTAAATACAATATTCCAAATGCAGTCTGACCAAAGTTCTATCTAATAATGGAGCACTTCTCATTCTTGTATTTTATATCTTAAGCAATTAATTTCACTATTCTAGTACATTTGGTACAATATTTTAATGTGTTTCAATGCGTAAGACTCTTTGCTAAGCTGTCAAAATGTTCCTTAATTTAGATATTCTTTCATCCACCATTTTTACATCCATTATATGCTGTATGTTACTAAATGTGAACACGATGCTGTGGTCCTGCCTTTTAGCCGATTCTATCCTCATGTAGCTTTCTGCCTTCTGTAGTTGTCTGCTTTCTTCACCAATCCTGTATACTACCTAAACTGGTACTTTCTGGAAAAGCTTCTTATTTCATTCAGAGATGATGACATGGTAATAGAGAGAATGTGTCCATTTAGTTAAGAACTTGGATGACACGCTAATATAATTATTTTGCATCTGTAGTTATAATATGAAAGGAAAAATGTAACTACTATGCAACTAATGGTTATGATACGTCTGTCTGTTTTGTTAAAATTCATGTGCCATAGTTTGTGTTGAGTTGAATGCAACCAATATTAATAAAACTGAACTGTAGTTTGGATGGAATCAAAAAGTCATTCCATATTTGCTTAACTGATGTTATTATTGATCTTACTCCAGGTCAGTATCCACCTATGTTGTTTACCAAATTAATCAATCAAGCTAAAATATTGATAACCAAACAGTTAAGTGACTAAGGACTTTTGGCCAAGATCAACTTGTAAGTCAATTATCGTGCTTTGAATCATGCAAGATTTGAGTATGGATAAAGAAATCTGTCATTTATTACAATTAATGGACGATGATTTATTTTAATACATCAAATTAGTTTCAGGCCTAATTAATACAAAAATAAATGATGATATATGCATAATTCATTTTTCATGAGCCGTAGACAATATATACTCCATGGAGCAGCAATTGAACTCTTGCACTGATGTATAAATCGTGCAAGTCTTGATCACTGCACATTAAGTTCTACATAGTTCAATGGCAGTAAATGTGCCTAAATGTGTACAACCGATAAATTCATGAACTGTTTTTGATAAAAGACACATTCCTCATCTGAAACATTGATTAGATCTTTCAGATGCTAATCCATACAAAAATTGTATTTCCATTTGCAACACACTAACATTTGATTTCTGTTTTTAGGTTTTAAGTTCCAAATTAATCATCCTTCAAATTATGCACTTTAATGTAACTTCTGTAAAAGTATATTTCTGCAAATGTTTACTTTAAAATGTTTAAATGTAGATGAAGAGAAATTTTCAAAATTAAAGAATTTTGTTCCATTTCCACTACTCTGAAAATAAAGTAAAATATAGTTTTTTTTCTTGGAGTTTTATTCCATCAACTTATTCTCGTTCTTCTTTTGTGTGGCGTGCACAGTTATTGGACAACTTGTTCTATTTGATCTTGTTTGTGCACGTCGAGTTGATTGCATTAGTCGAAACAGGGCAGACCACGTGAAGGTTGCAATCTTCCACCCCATTCCATCAACATTTTTATGAGTCATCACAGTGTGACAACGTGACAGAATAAAATAAATAAGTATCAACCCCCATTATTTCTCTATTAGCTTTCAAAGCCACGGCCAAGCTTCTTTGTGATGAAACAAGGAGCATTCTGAAGCAGGTGACTCTGCCCTTTCAAATCTCTTTCAATTCACTATTCCACAAATCTTCTCGCATCATGGCATATTCATTCCTTTCCCATCACACATCCCTATACACAGCCCTCCTTGATAATCAGCACCATCTTTATCATATTTGTAGATGGTTTTGCATGCAACCAATAACATAGTCACCTCAGCACCATGACGGACACCGAGCAGCGGTACGCTCAAATCGAGAAGGAGCTGCTCGCGGTGGTGTTTGCCTGCTCCAAGTTCAGAGACTTCCTGTTTGGCAGCAGATTTACAGTCGAAACCGACCACCAGCCACTGGTGACAATCCTGAACAAGCCGATTCACGCTGCCCCTGCCAGGCTGCAGCGTATGATGCTGCAGCTCCAGCGCTTTGATTTCGACGTCGTCTACAAGAAAGGCACCGAGATGCACATTGCAGACACCTTATCGCGCGCCCCGCGGGCCTCCTGTGCTCGCCACCCCTACGAAACAGAGGACTTGCTCGTACTGGGCGTCAATTTTATTCCCACCAAGCAGCTGCAGCTTTTGGCCGAGCACACCGCTGCTGATCCAGTCTTGCAGCGGCTTGCGTCTGTGATTAAATCAGGGTGGCCAACAAAGCGCTCCGCTGCGCCGTCCGAAACACAGCCTTTCTTCCTGGTCCGTGACGAACTGGTGCTCCAGAATGGCGTTATCGTTAAGGGACATAAAGTGGTGGTCCCGTCCTCCCTGTTCGATTCTTACTACTGCGCAGCCCACAGCGGACACCCCGGGTTCGATGCAACACTCGCCCACGCTCAGTGCCAATTCTACTGGCCTGGAATGGCCAAATATATTCAAGACCGTGTTTCTGCCTGCTCCACGTGCAACAGTCTTGCTCCACACCAGCAGCGACAGCCCCTGCTGCAACAGCCCGCTCCTGCCTTGGCCTGGTCCTCACTGGCTGCCGACATCTTCGAGTGGCGTGGTAACCACTACCTTGTCCTGGTCGACTCGTACTCAAACTGGTTCGAGGTGGATTTGCTGACATCCCTCACGTCGGAGATGGTGATCCGGAAGCTGCGGAAACACTTCTCCACGTTTGGGTCCCCTGTGAGGCTGCAGACTGACAATGGCAGGCAGTTTACCAGCCGAGAGTTCAAGAGTTTTGCCGACAAATGGAATTTTGTGCATTTCACCAGCAGCAGCCCGGAGTACCCACAGAGCAACGGCCTTGCTGAACGGGCCGTCCGCAGCGCCAAGCTTCTGATGGAACAGGCGAGACTGTCTAACTCTGATTTGTATTTGGATCTCCTGAACCTCAGGAATGTTTCCAGGGATCCGGCCATGGGGTCCCCTGCTCAGCGTCTAATGTCCAGAACAACCAGATCTACCATCCCGATTGCCCAGCGCCAGCTGAAACCTCGGGTGCTGGAGCCTGCCTCCGTGCAGAGGCGCATTCAAGAGAAACATGACAGCCAGCGGCGTTCCCACGATCGGTCGTGCAGACCACTCGATCCTCTGTTGCCTGGACAGGTTGTTCGATTGCAAACCGCCAGTGGTCACTCCCGTCTGGCTACCGTGGTTGGGGTGGCCGACTCACCTCGTTCGTATCTGGTCGACTATGAGGGAACCATCTACCGTAGGAGCCGACAACACCTGCTTGCGGTTAATGAGCCGAAGCCGCAGGCCCCGGGCCCCTATGCCCCGCCGCTCTCATACCAGCAGCCGGCTCCTGTCCCAGCCAGCGTTCCCTGCATGCCTCGTTCCCCATATCGAGCACCCGGTTCCCCTCTGCGCGGGTCACCTGTTGCCGGTCGCGGTTCTCCCTCCGCTGTTCCTCCAACCCCACCGCCCTTCCCTGGTTCCCCTACTGTCTCGGGTTCCACTGTTTTTTCTGCTCCTCCGGGGGAAGGGGGAGGCATCCGTACGCGCTCGGGCCGGATCAGCAAGCCACCTGTTCGTTATGGCGATTCTGTTTAATTCTGTTTAATTCTGTTGTGGTGACAATGGTCTGTTTTTTTTATTTTCGAAGGGGAAGGATGTAGATGGTTTTGCATGCAACCAATAACATAGTCACCTCAGTACCATTAACCCCGCCTAGTCAACATCAATCATAACGCCCTCCCCTTCCTGGGTACGGTTCACTAGAAGAATGTAGCCAGTACTTGAGGATGTATGTAATACCTTGTGCTATCATTAAAATGTGTTGAACACTCTTAGAGTTTGTAAATTGCTTATTTACAATATTCAATCTTCTTATAGTCACTAATTAAAACACAGTATGTCCATGCATGCTTTGACTATGCTATCGCCCTGTGCTTGCTTCTTCTCAATGGGATAAGGGAGTATGAAACAGTGTGTGGGGGCAGGAAATCTGACACAGCCCTCCAGCCATCACCACTTGTGCAAAGATCCTGTAGCAAGCAAGATAGATCACTCGACGAAAAAGACATAGTACAGTCATGGGCAGATTCATGGGTAATGTTCTGCCCCATTTCCGTAACCGGCTTCCGTCACCGCACCAAAGATCCCATAGGATACTAGTGTGGAGACGGAAGCTGGTTATGGAAACATTCTCATAAAAATAAAAGTTATTTGGGAAAAATCTTCTCATTTTCAGAATTATAATTTATTAACACAAACTGCTCCCCCTGCAAGTCGGGTCAGGTCGGTTCGTGTCGGGTTACTGAAATGGTTGAAGAAAAGGCCCACCTTCCGCTCCGTTGTGTACCACACGTCAGCCCATTGCATTTAGCAGGAGTGGTCTATCTTGCTTGCTAAAGGATCTTTGCACTAGTGTTTATATTAGTACCACGACCACAAACAGGGAAATGCCCTTGGAAATCACACCATCACCCATGTAAAAATCTGCCTCATCTGGCTTCATAGATAAAACATTCATTTGCCTGGATCAGGTGTCTGTAATAGTTATTAAGTTAATAATTGAAATCTTAGCCTTTTATTACCTTGATAATGGCTGTTCAAATCTTTAATCTCTTCCATGAAGACTCTTCCAACGCAGTCTTTACTCTGAGGCCGATTTATCGGAGGCCGAATGCTTATTCTTTAGCACAGGCTTTTGCACCTTATCTATCTTCTATATATCTATCTATCATACCTATCTATCTATATATATATATATATATATATATATATACTATTAAAACTGTGTGTGTGTGTGTCTGCCCGACCGGGTGCGTGTCAGATTTGCCCTTTGATTTCATGGTTCGCCAAAACCACACTTTTAAACCGCGAGATATTTTCCATTTTGCTACACATTACACTTTTACATTCACCCATTAACTCCTCATTACATTTAGACATTTTTATGTACACTTTTTAAAATAAAATCCTTCACCCCCCCCCCCCCCACACACACACACACACTCATTTTGTGGCCTCCTGTTGGCCGGACCTCTTCCACCGCTGCTTTTCGCCATGCTCCCAAATACAGCAGGGGAACAGCCGATCTTTGCCTTGAGGCAGAGGGAAGGCAGGGACAACTTCCAATCCACCAGCAAAGTCGCTCCTTTAATAGATTCACTCCACACTGAGTTCAGTTCGCTAACGACCCCCCCTCCCCCTCCTCCTCCATCTCCCCCCCTCCCTCCCCCCCCCCCCCCCCCCCAACTCGGGTACTGAAGCACGTTCGGGGACCAGACCCAACGGGTCTGCACTTGGTCTAGTATACTTTTAAAACTCTGTGTGTGTGTGTGTGTGTGTCTGCCGACCGGCCGGGTGTGTGTCTTGTGGGTGTATGTCACATTCCATTTTTTTCAGATATGATTTTCGGCTTTTGGTTCCATGGTCCGGCAAAACCAGACCCTCAAACGCAGCGATTTTTTTCCCATTTTGCTAGAGATTACGCTTTTACATTCACTAATGCACTCCTCATTACATTTAGACATTTGTACGTACACATTTAAAATAAAATCCTTCCCCCAACCCCAATATTTCAAAATCTTAAAAAAATCAAACTGCTCTCACCCATAGAATGTTAGCGAACATTCCATCGTGTGATGTCACTATCCCCAATGCTCACAGATGTCCATTCGGAATGGATCTCATTTACATCTGCCTTTGCTCCAGCCCCAGCCCCCCTCCCCTCCTGATGTTCCAGCACGTTCCATTGTGTGATGTCACAATGCCATCCCTCACAGATGTCCAATCGGAATGGATCTCATTTACATCTGCCTTTGCCCCAGCCCCCCCGCAGCCGGTGTCAAAGTGCGTGATCACGTGTGTGGGAATAGAGAAAGAGGATTGGTGTGATAGGGAGTGGGTAATAAATGGACTGCCCCTACCCCTCCCCCTCCCACTCTACCTCTCCACTCTTTCCCCTCTCTCCCCCCACCCATCTCCCCCTCCCTCCACACTCTTCCCCCTCCCTCCCCTACCCCATTCCCCTCCGTCCCCCCTCCCTCCCCTCTCCCCCACACCTCTCTCCCCTTCCCCATCCCTCTCTCCTCCCCACCTCTCTCTCCTCCCCTTCTCCATCTCCCTCTCCTCACCCCTCTCCCTCTCCTCCCCCTCCTCCTCCCACCCCCACACCTCTCACCCCCTCCCCACTCTCCTCCCCTCCCTCAGCAAAGGGATGTTGAAATCAGCGTGGCCTGAGGCTGGGAGCTCCGCAAACCACAGCTCCATGATGTTGAAGCAGCAGGCCCAACACTCCATATGACTTCTGGAGGCTGCAGCGCAACCTTTTCCCCATTGACGAGCTGTATATTGCAAGAGCCAGGAAGCGAGCAGGTAGTCTATGGCCCTGGCCACTATAACTGGCGATGACAGAGGGTATCCATTGGGTTCTGGAGGCAGCGAGGTTGTTGTGATAACTTGAATCACTTTCTAAAATTCTTACGTTCCGGTTCCTTTGAACTCCGTCTCTCCATCGTGATGCTCTGCGGATGGTGCAGACAGTCCAGGTGGCTCCTGTTCTGGTCTTTACACTGTGGATGGTTAACAGATGATGCATAAACAACTCTCACTCAGATTAGCTGCAACTAAGAACTTGTAACAAGATTAGTACAGCTCCACTCCAAGTTAACAAATGAAGGAAACAAAACTATTTCAAGGATAGTTCTGTACAGACTAACTCAATGAGGCAGTAGCAGGCAACATATGTGGAAACAAAAACTTTCCAGGTCAAAGGCTTCTATCAACACAGTAAGGCAGTGGCCTCAACATTGAGTTCAGGGACAGAGCAAGAGATGAGCTGTGCCTGCTATGCATACCTGCATGCTGCACTGCGCAGGTGCAGGAGTCCAAAAGCTGCTGATGTACACACTGCAGCTGCCCAGTGGTCCTCTACAGATCCAAGACTGAGTCACTGTTACCCATCCCCCAGTTCCACAGACATCATCAATGGTCAGGATATAATTGGTGATTGCCAGAGAGTTTAGAAAACCCAGCGGCGTATTTGCCATCTGAAGGTGAAGTGGCTGCAAACTAGCAACTAATCTTTAAATTATTAAGCCACCACGATGCAAAATGCACTTTGATTAATTCTGGCAGCTGGCAGCGGCTATATCAACTATGGAGTTTGCAAACCCGTCAACTGAAACCCACTCACTCTCAGGGTTAGCTTTCTCCCACAGCTACTTTGTTTTGAGAATGGATGTAAAGTATCAAGATCCCAGCAGGACTGATGTTATTTGACCCTAAACATGATTTTAAAAGAAAAGCCCTTCACTTTAACCATTGTGCTTGCATCAAAAGACTACCTTTTTTATAGGTCTTTTTTTAAACTCATTTCCGTTTTTTAAATAGGATGCATATACTTAGAATTTCTCTTTTCAAACTAAGAATAAAAGTTTGGATTAATGTTCGTATTAGCATTTGTTTCAGAGCTTTCAAAAAAAGGCAAACTTTAGAAGTTAAACTGAACCAGACGATGTCAAAACTTAAAGTCCTGTCCCACGTTACGAGTTCATTCCAAGAACTCTCCTGAGTTTGCCCTGATTCGAACTCGGAGATTTACGGTAATGGCCACTAATCGGTACTCGGGGCTCTCGTGGACATTTTTCAACATGTTGAAAAATCTTCATGAGTCTTCCTGTGCTTACCTGCCGTTAGCGAGTCTTTCCGAGTACCTGCCGTTAGCGTTACGAGCCACTAAGAGACGTCCCCGAGCTCCGACGTACCCGCTACGTTCATTCTCCGTGCTTACCACGAGTTTGATTTTTTTAAAACTCGGGAGAGCTCTTGGAATGAACTCGTACAGTGGGACAGGGCTTTTAGGATCAGTAGGACCACGGTAAGAAACAATTGAACTGTATTTATCCCAGGAGGAAAATTGATTTGCCAACTGTCATAAAAAAACACAAATTACATGAAACATGAAAATAAAGTGACGAGTGGTAAGGCTTTGGGGATGTGCAAAGATTGAGGAGGTGGGGGATGGGGGGGGGGTGGGGGGAGTCAGTTTCGGTCTACCGCACGATAGAAGGGGAGGAGTTGTAAAGTTTGATAGCTACAGGGAAGAAGGATCTCCTGTGGCGTTCTGTGCTGGATCTTGAGGAACCAGTCTGTTGCTGAAGGTCATCCTCAGGTTTACCAGAAGATCAAAGAAGTTGTTCACTCAGAAATACTGTATGGCTAATTACTGCTCCTTTTGACTTGAATGCTATAAATCAAATTGATAGTTTGTAATAAACCCAAGTTCCCTTTCTCTGCATAAAGGGCCTGTCCCACCAGCATGCAACTCCATGCGATGAGCGCGACCTAACGTGGTCGCTTGAGCCGTCCGGCGTCGCGGGGCCGGTCCCACTTCCATCGCCGGAGCCATGGGGAATTGTGCGGAGTTCGTCCCGACATTGCGCGGGGCTCCGAAAAACTGACCGTGTTCAAAAATTCCACGCAGCAACGGCTTGTCGGCTCGCTGTCGCCTCAACGCATTACACACCGCCTCGACGTCGTGCCTCCATGAACCTATCTGTAGGTGCCTCCGTGACCCTCTCTGTGTGTGGCTCCATGACCCTCTCTGTGTGTGCCTCTGTGCCCCTCTCTGTGTGTCCCTATCTGTCCTGGCGAACTTACCTTTGAGACTTCGCTCCAAGATCACCTCACTTTGCGCCGCGTTGCGCCACTCACCCGACATCCGCGCGGCCCCTGCTGCCGGTTTGGTCGCGCTTTCCGCATGCAGGCGCATGCTGGTGGGACGGGCCCTGTACGGGGATCACCCGACCTCCGCGCGGCCCCCGCTGCCGGTTAGGTCGCGCTCACCGCATGGAATTGCATGCTGGTGGAACAGGCCCTTAAGAAGCACAGCAAACAGCTCATTTTAATAATCACCTTGTCACTTTGGTGGACTATACATTTTGAATATTTACCAAAGAAAACAAAATTGAAACAGAACACCTTTATTTAGGAAATACTCATTCTGTACTGATGTACAATTATGCTGTTGCATAATAACTTTAATTACTTTCAATGTATTGATTGTTTACATTTGCAAACTCTAAAAGATCTTCAGTCGGGGATTGGACCCAAGAGAGAGTTCAAGAGAGTTTTATTGTCATGTGTCCCTGATAGGACAATGAAATTCTTGCTTTGCTTTAGCACACCAGAACATAGTAGGCACAAATACTGAACAGATCAGTGTGTCCATATATCATTGCATAAATATATACACACATGAATAATTAAACTGATAAAGTGCAAATAAACAGATTATTGGCTCTTAATGTTCAGAGTTTTGTCCGAGTCGAGTTTAATAGCCTGATGGCTGTGGGGAAGCTGTTCCTGAACTTGGCCATTGCAGTCTTCAGGCTCCTGTACCTTCTACCTGAGGGTTGTGGGGAGATGAATGTATGGCCCGGATGGTGTGGGTCCTTGAAAATGCTGACAGCCTTTTTGAGGCAGCGACTGTGATAGATCCCCTCGATGGACAGGAGTTCAGAGCCGATGATGGACTGGGCAGTGTTTACCACATTTTGTAGTCTTTTCCGCTCCAGGGCGCTCAGGTTTCCGAACTAAGCCACGATCCAACCAGTCAGCATGCTCTCCACTGTGCACCTGTAGAAGTTAGAGAGAGTCCTCCTTGACATACTGACTCTCCGCAAATCTTCTCAGGAAGTAGAGGCGCTGATGTTCTTTCTTTATGATTGCATCAGTGTTCTCGGACCAGGAATGATCTTCAGAGAGTTACACAAAAAGCTGGAGAAACTCAGCGGGTGCAGCAGCATCTAAGGAGATAGGTGACGTTTCGGGTCGAGACCCTTCTTCATATGCACGCCCAAGAATTTGAAGCTCTTGACCCTTTCCACCATCAACCCGTTGATATAAACGGGACTGTGGGTCCCCATCCTCCCCCTTCCAAAGTCCACAATCAGTTTCTTGGTTTTGCTGGTGTTGAGGGCCAGGTTATTGTGCTGGCACTATTTGGTCAATCTTACTTCTGTTCTCTGACTCATCCCCATCAGTGATACGTCCCACAACAGTGGTATCGTCAGCGAACTTGATGATGGAGTTCGCACTAGGACCGGCTACGCAGTCATGCGTATAAAGTGAGTACAGCAGGGGGCTAAGCACGCAGCCTTGAGGTGCACCCTTGCTGATTGTTATCGAATCTGACACATTTCCACCAATACAAACTGACTGTGGTCTGTGAATGAGGAAGTCGAGGATCCAATTGCAGAGGGATGCGCAGAGACCCAGTTCTGCGAGTTTGGTAACCAGCTTGGAGGGGATTGTATTAAATGCCAAGCTGTAATCAATGAATAACAGCCTGACATATGAGTTTTTGTTGTCCAAGTAGTCCAGAGCAGAGTGGAGAGCCAGCAAGATTGCATCCGCCGTTGATCTTTTTGTGGCGGTAAGCGAACTGCAGAGGGTCCAGGTTTTTGTTGAGGTAGGAGTTGATTTGCACCATGACCAACCTCTCAAAGCACTTCATCACCACAGACGTTAGGGCCACTGGTCGATAGTCATTGAGGCACGTCACCTTGCTCTTCTTGGGCACCGGTATTATTGATGCCCTTTTAAAGCAGGTGGGGACCTCAGACCTCAGAAATGAGAGGTTGAGAATGTCCGTAAAAACTCCAGCCAGTTGGTCCGCACAGGCTTTTAGAACACGACCGGGTATACCATCAAGTCCAGGCGCTTTTCGAGGTTTCACCCCTCTGAAGGATTTTCTGATGTTGGCCTCTGTGACTGTGGCTGAAATACCATCACAGCGAATGGGGGCTCGAGAAGTCACATCAGTGTTCTCCCCATCAAAACGTGCGTAAAACGCATTGAGCTCATCAGGGAGTGATATTTCGCCGACATTCGAGCTGCCTCCTTGTAGGAAGTGATTGCATTCAAGCCCCACCACAGCTGCCGAACATCTGTCTCATCCTCCAGTTTGGAGCAGAAGTCCCTTTTGGCCTTTTTGATGGCCTTACGAAGGTCGTATCTGGACCTCTTGTAGACCAGTGTATCATCAGACATGAATGCCCGGTGTCTGGTCTTCAGAAGAGTGCGGATCTCATAGTTCATCCAAGGCTTCTGATTGGGAAACACTCGGAAGGTTTATGCAGTCCTCCACACATTTCTTTATGAAGTCTGTTACTTGGGGTGACAGAGGAACTGAAGGAAATCCACATTAGGCAGGAAATGGTGTTGAATAGACTGTTGGGACTGAAGGCTGATAAATCCCCAGGGCCTGGTGGTCTGCATCCCAGGGTACTTAAGGAAGACGATCTAGAAATTGTGGATGCATTGGTGATAATTTTCCAATGTTCTATAGACTCAGGATCAGTTCCTGTGGATTGGAGGGTAGCTAATGTTATCCCACTTTTAAAGAAAGGCAGGAGAGAGAAAACAGGGAATTATAGACCAGTTAGCCTGACATCAGTGGTGGGGAAGATGCTGGAGTCAATTATAAAAGATGAGATAGCCGCACATTTGGATAACAGTAACAGGATCGGTCCGAGTCAGCATGGATTTACGAAGGGGAAATCATGCTGGAGTCAAGTCAAGTCAAGTTTATTCGTCACATACACATACGGGTGTGCAGTGAAATGAAAAGTGGCAGTGCCTGCGGACTTTGTGCAAAAAACAAACAAACAAACAACAAACTACAAACAGAATCACATGTTCTTTTTCATATTAAATATTGTGGGCGGTATTGTGGTACAGTAAGTTAGTAGAGTTAGACCCTGGTGAGATAGGAGTTTACGGGCCGAATGGCCTCTGGGAAGAAACTCCTTCTCATCCTCTCCGTTCTCACAGCGCGGCAACGGAGGCGTTTGCCTGACCGTAGCAGCTGGAACAGTCCGTTGCAGGGGTGGAAGGGGTCTCCCATTATCTTATTGGCTCTGGAGTTGCACCTCCTGATGTATAGTTCCTGCAGAGGGGCGAGAGAAGTTCCCATAGTGCGTTCGGCAGAACGCACTACTCTCTGCGGAGCCTTCTTGTCCTGGGCAGAGCAATTCCCAAACCAGATTGTAATGTTTCCGGACAAGATGCTTTCCACAGCTGCAGAGTAGAAGCACTGGAGGATCCTCAGAGACACTCTGAATTTCCTCAATTGCCTGAGGTGGTAAAGGCGCTGGCTTGCCTTACTCACAAGTGCTGCAGCGTGCGATGTCCATGCCAGATCCTCAGAGATGTGGACTCCCAGGTATTTAAAACAGCTCACCCTATCCACAGTATCCCCATTTATCCTCAATGGTATGTACGTCCTCGGATGATGTGCTCTCCTAAAGTCCACGATCAGCTCCTTCATTTTTTTGATGTTCAAGAGGAGGCTGTTGTCCTGACACCAGAGTGCCAGATCAGCTAACTCCTCCCAGTAGTCCTTCTTCTGAACTAATCTTCTGTAATTTTTTAAAGATGTAACTAGGAAATGGAAAAGGGAGAGCCAATGGATGTAGTGTACCTGGACTTTCAGAAAGCATTTGATAAGGTCCCACATAGGAGATTAGTGGGCAAAATTAGGGCACATGGTATTGGGGGTAGAGTGCTCACATGGGTAGAGAAGTGGTTGGCAGACAGGAAACAAAGAGTGGGGGTTAATGGGTCCCTTTCAGAATGGCAGGCAGTGACTCGGTGCTGGGACGGCAGCTATTTGCAATATACATCAATGATTTGGATGAAGGGATTCAAAGTAACATTAGCAAATTTGCAGATGACACAAAGCTGAGTGGCAGTGTGAACTGTGAGGAGGATGCTACGAGAATGCAGGGTGACTTGGACAGGTTGGGGGAGTGGGCAGATGCATGGCAGATGAAGTTTAATGCGGATAAATGTGAGGTTATCCACTTTGGTAGCAAAAACAGGAAGGCTGATTACTATCTAAATGGCGTCAAGTTGGGAAAAGGGGAAGTACAATGGGATCTGGGGGTCCTTGTACATCAGTCTATGAAAGTGAGCATGCAGGTACAGCAGGCAGTGAAGAATTCGAATGGCATGTTGGCCTTTATAACAAGAGGAATCGAATATAGGAGCAAAGAGTTGTACAGAGCCCTAGTGAGACCACACCTGGAGTATTGTGTGCAGTTTTGGTCCCCTAATTTGAGGAAGGACATTCTTGCTATTGAGGGTTTACAAGGTTAATTCCAGGGATGGCGGGGCTGTCATATGCTGAGAGAATGGAGCAGCTGGGCTTGTACACTCTGGAGTTTAGAAGGATGAGAGGGGATCTCATTGAAACATATACGATTGTTAAGGGCTTGGTCACGCTAGAGGCAGGAAACATGTTCCTGATGTTGGGAGAGTTCAGAACCTGGGGCCACAGTTTAAAAATAAGGAGTAAGCCATTTAGAACGGAGACGAGGAAACACTTTTTTTCACAGAGAGAGGTGAGTCTGTGGAATTCTCTGCCTCAGAGGGCGGTGGAGGCAGGTTCTCTGGATGCTTTCAAAAGAGAGTTAGATAGGGCTCTTAAAAATAGCAGAGTCAGGGGATATGGGGAAAAGGCAGGAACGGGGTACTGATTGGGGATGATCAGCCATGATCACATTGAATGGCGGTGCTGGCTCGAAGGGCCGAATTGCCTACACCTGCACCTATTGTCTATTGTCTATTGTAACGACTGTGGCCTATTCGTTCAGGTCCGTTGCCGACTCCGTGAACATTGCCCAGTCTACAGACTCCAAACAGTCCTGTAGTTGTTCCTCTGCCCCCCCCTCACCAGCTCTGTGCAGTCCTCACTTTGAGGGGTGCGCTCTTCAATTGCTGCCTGTAGGCAGGAAGAAGCAGCACCGCGGTATGGTCGGATTTACCGAAGTGAGGGCGAGGGATAGAGCGATAGGCATCCTTGATTGTGGTGTAGCATTGATCGAGGGTGTTTGGTCCTCTGGTGCAGCAGGAGATATGTTGGTGGAAGTTTGGGAGCGATTTCTTCAGGTTGGCTTCAGGAAGTCCCCAGCTATGGTGGTGAACGCCTTGGGGTAAGACATCTGGTGCTTGTTGCCCACGGCGTGCAGCTCCTCCAGTGCCAGGCGGACGTCTGCCTGGGGTGCTATGTAGACCGCGGTCAGGATGATGGAGGTGAATTCTCTTGGGCGGTACAAGGGGCGGCACTTCACCACCAGATGTTCGAGGTGTGGAGAGCAGGAGTTGGACAGGACTGCCACGTCTGAGCCAAGTATGAAATATTATAAATTGTAATAAAATATACATCATATAATAGAAATAGGTAGTTCACCAGAAATTCACTAGAAATTCCATTCTTAATTACATCTGTGGCAATCTGATAAGGTGGCGCCTGGAAGAAACAGGACGTGGAGGATAAGTACATCGACCCTGCAGAATTGGTGGCAGGCCGGAGCAGCACTGGAATAACGAATTTACTTGGCCTACCTCTGAAGGAAAATACATAACAGCTAATTATGTAGGCACAGTGTCTCGCAAGTGGAAGCAAAATAGGCAAACAAATAAAATGTGGATCACTTTTACCTTTTATTATTCCATTTTAACTCAGTTTTTAGTAAAGAAACAAAACTTCTGCGACAGAAAGTTGGTGAACATGAACAAGATGCACATTGAGGATGAAGTACACAATGCTTTGCACTTGATGTACGGGGTCCTCACCAACATACCCAGTGTTAGGAAATGTCATGATGGTGACTTTACCCTGGCGTCAGTCTGAAGAAGGGTTTCGACCCAAAACGTCACCCATTCCTTCTCTCCACAAATGCTGACTGCTCCGTTGAGTGACTCCAGCATTTTATGTCTACTGTATCTTTGGTTTAAACCAGCATCTGCAGTTCCTACATGTGATGGTGATTGGATCAGTTTCAAGCAAGCTACAGGTATTCACGTTCAACCACGAATCACCTTTCATTTTAATATCCACCAAAATAATGCAATACTGTTTACATTAGTTTTTACTTCGGAGTCACGTGAGTGATTCCGTGAAGAAGGCCTGCCAGGCCGCATGCACCAGTACGTCAGCCGCATTGGCGCAAGCACCAGTCTAGCAGGACAGAGCTCCTGCCGGTGGTAAGTTAAACTTAAAAGGTAAGTTTGGTTTTTACTTACATGGGGTTTTTAGGCAGGAGCCTCTTTTTACAGAGGTTTTTTCCTGCCGGTTTCGCAACCCGACAAGTTGCTGGTTATGGACTGTGGGGAAATTCCAGTCCGACCGCAAATGCGGATAAACCGGCAAAATTCATTGGGTTGGGCGATGTGCAGTTAGCGGCTCCCCAGCCTGCAGGGATGCCATAAAAATGGCAAGAAATTTAAGCAGAGTCACTGACAGGGGGGTCAGTGGCTCACAGCCTGTGGGATGCCGTTTGAACGGCAAGGAAGCAACGCTGGAGCCACTGACAGTGGGGTCAGTGGCTCACAGACGTTGGTCCCCAGTCAAGACATTACTGGGACTCATTCAGCCCTATTTGGACTTGGGTGAGTCGGGCTATAAAGGGTTTCTCCTTATAATAAAAAGCATGTATTTTATAGTGTTTTTTCTTTAAGTAAAAGCTAAAGGCAAAGTAAAAAATTATTGTTATATGTTCTGACAATGTTATAATTGTTTAAGCACTGGTTGCTATGAATAATTTTTACCCTTCACAGGTAAAGCTGTACACTAAATGTTGATTTAATGAGCTTACACAGCAATAGCGCGGGCCTATGGGACAGCCCGCGCCAGCAGCACATGACAGGGCTGCTTCAAGTGTAAAATGTGCGGGCCTACGGGACAGGCCACACCAGCAGCGCCTGACAGGGCTGCTTCAAATATGAAAGTGCCGGCCTACGGGAGAGCCGTGCCAGCAGCACATGATACAGAGCTGTTTCATTTGTGACATTACCGGCCTATGGGAGAGCTGTGCCAGCAGCGCCTGACAGGGCTGCTTCATGTGTGAAGTGCCGGCCTACGGGAGAGCCGTGCCAGCAGCGTCTGATGCAGGGCTGTTTCATGTCAAAAAGCGCCAGCCTTTATGAAAGGCGGCGCCAGCAACGCCTGGGACAGGGTTGCTCAAATTCACACATATCAGTCAGGAGATGATTCTCCACCGGGGCTAGAGAGCAAGGCCCACTGAGTCGGGGGATGAATTCCTCACCGGGGCTGGATAATGCGTTGAAACGACTATCCTAAATACAGCAACTGTTGTATACAGTGCTGCAAAGGTCTCCCTCTCAGAGGCAGAGACCAAGATGGGTCAGTATCCTGCTGACACTCAGTCGCAGGGTATGGCCGTGGGGCATACACAAAGGGATGAAGGGCATGTGTCAGAGGTACCTTTCCTGACAATAAAGTTGCCATCCCATTAAAATATTCTATTGGGTTAAGGCCAATGGGTACGTATCAGTATTTGTATCCTACGGCCTGCGGCAGCGCCTGTTAGAGTTGCCTACGAATCACCCTCTCTGAGGAGGGAAGAGCAAAAGGTCAAGATGACTCCGGGCTCTAAAAATGTCAATAGAACATACTCAAGCACATATGTGCCGGCAGTGAACAACGGCAACAGGGGGATGTGAGAGCCAGCCGCTGAATCGGTTATTCAGGTAGGTCTATTCTACAGGGGAAGAAGCCTGGCAGACGAATTAATTCGGCCAACAATGGGCAAAAGTCATCGTTCAGAACGCACCCCGGGCGTTCATCGGCAGTAGCGGTTCACTGGAGCTGGGGGCAGCATGATAGCTCAGAAATTCCATGCACCTTCCAATCTTGCTCAACTAAATGGGTCTAGCACTTCCAAAATTTGGGTAGTGCAGCGTTCACAAGTTATAATATTTACATTTGTTTGTACAACACACAAAGGGTAAAAATATTTGGTTGAGGCACAGCCGGAGCATTCCAAGTAAGTTTGGATTATGGCCAGGGTTTGGAAATTGGGCAAAAGTTCTCATGCAAACCACCTATGCAATAAGGCAGGATTGGCATGTTATTATGAAGAATGGAGAGTATCGGGCATATGAACTTTCCGAATTTAAAAACTTATTCCTGACTACAACCGGGTCATAAGGTAAGAGATACATGTTATACAAATCCCATTAGAAAGGTTATCAAAAACAATATAACTGTACTATAACAGTAAAGCTTTGCAGTATGGGATAAACTGTTTGTTGGTCATTGGGATTTACCTTTAATTATTATTAACCTTGTCTCCGCCTTGTGGCAAGAGATTGGGGTTATAGCAATCTGTTACAAAACTGAGTTATTTTCATTAAGAGTAATTGGCAATATAGCAGCTGTGTTGCAGCTGAGCAAATCAAGGAATTGATATTGTGTAAGTAGCAATTAGATCGTTGCTAACAACCTTGTGCTATTGTCAGCTGAGGCTACTTCAGCCACAATGATGAAGTAACAGTATTCAGCATTGCTGAACATGACAATAACTCCTTGAACTTGAAACTCGCTACAGTAGTGTGGTCGGTTGAATTCAGTTATTATGAACTGATGTTTAGAACGCTAAGATGAGAAGTTCCAAATACCATCACCTACTCAAAGGTAGTGGAGATTGCATGAGTTACCAATTCTTCAGTTGTTGGTATCAACTAAATATATACACTAAGTACCCATGAGTAAGGGGTTTTGAGCGAATATACATATTCTACATGCTCAAATTCAAGTTGCTACTCTACGATGGTGACATATAACCATATAACAATTACAGCACGGAAACAGGCCATCTCGGCCCTTCAAGTCCGTGCCGAACAACTTTTTTCTCTTAGTCTCACCTGCCTGCACTCATACCATAACCCTCCATACCCTTCTCATCCATATGCCTATCCAATTTATTTTTAAATGATACCAACGAACCTGCCGCCACTACTTCCACTGGAAGCTCATTCCACACCGCTACCACTCTCTGAGTAAAGAAGTTCCCCCTCATGTTACCCCTAAACCTCTGTCCCTTAATTCTAAAGTCATGTCCTCGTGTTTGAATCTTCCCTATTCTCAAAGGGAAAAGCTTGTCCACATTAACTCTGTCTATCCCTCTCATCATTTTAAAGACCTCTATCAAGTCCCCCCTTAACCTTCTGCGCTCCAGAGAATAAAGACCTAACTCATTTAACCTATCTCTGTAACTTAGCTGTTGAAACCCAGGCAACATTCTAGTAAATCTCCTCTGTACCCTCTCTATTTTGTTGACATCCTTCCTATAATTGGGTGACCAAAACTGCACACCATACTCCAGATTTGGTCTCACCAACGCCTTGTACAATTTTAACATTACATCCCAGCTTCTATACTCAATGCTCTGATTTATAAAGGCTAGCATACCAAAAGCTTTCTTTACCACCCTATCTATATGAGATTCCACCTTCAAGGAACTATGCACGGTTATTCCCAGATCCCTCTGTTCAACTGTATTCTTCAATTCCCTACCGTTTACCATGTACGTCCTATTTTGATTTGTCCTGCCAAGGTGTAGCACCTCACATTTATCAGCATTAAACTCCATCTGCCATCTTTCAGCCCATTTTTCCAACTGGCCTAAATCACTCTGTAGACTTTGGAAATCCTCTTCATTATCCACAACACCCCCTATCTTGGTATCATCTGCATACTTACTAATCCAATTTACCACCTCTTCATCCAGATCATTGATGTACATGACAAACAACAAAGGACCCAACACAGATCCCTGAGGCACCCCACTAGTCACCTGCCTCCAACCCGACAAACAGCCATCCAACATTACTCTCTGGCTTCTCCCATTCAGCCACTGTTGAATCCATCTTGCTATTCCTGCATTTATACCCAACAGTTGAACCTTCTTAACCAACCTTCCATGAGGAACCTTGTCAAAGGCCTTACTGAAGTCCATATAGACAACATCCACTGCTTTACCCTCGTCAATTTCCCTAGTAACCTCTTCAAAAAATTCAAGAAGATTAGTCAAACATGACCTTCCAGGCATAAATCCATGTTGACTGTTCCTAATTAGACCCTCTTTATCCAGATACTTATATATATTATCTCTAAGTATCTTTTCCATTAATTTGCCCACCACTGAAGTCAAACTAACCGGTCTATAATTGCTAGGTTTACTTTTAGAGCCCTTTTTAAACAATGGAACAACATGCGCAGTACGCCAATCCTCGGGGACTATTCCTGTTTCTAATGACATTTGAAATATTTCTGTCATAGCCCCGGCTATTTCTACACTAACTTCCCTCAATGTCCTAGGGAATATCCTGTCAGGACCTGGAGACTTATCCACTTTTATATTTTTCAAAAGTGCCAGTACTTCTTTTACTTTGAAACTCATAGTATCCATAGCTACTCTACTAGTTTCCCTTACCTCACATAATTCAATATCCTTCTCCTTGGTGAATACCGAAGAAAAGAAATTGTTCAATATCTCCCCCATCTCTTTTGGCTCTGCAGATAGCTGTCCACTCGGTCTCTCCAATGGACCAATTTTATCCCTTGTTATCCTTTTGCTATTAATATAGCTGTAGAAACCCTTTGGATTTACTTTCACCTTACTTGCCAAAGCAACCTCATATCTTCTTTTAGCTTTTCTAATTTCTTTCTTAAGATTCTTTTTACATTCCTTATACTCCTCAAGCACCTCATTTGCTTCATGCTGCTTATAATTATTGTAGATCTCCCTCTTTTTCCGAACAAGATGTCCAATTTCCCTTGAAAACCAGGGCTCTTTCCAATTTTTACTGGTTCCTTTCAACCGAACAGGAACATAAAGATTTTGTACTCTTAAAATTTCCCCTTTAAATGTCCTCCATTTCTCCTCTACATCTTTCCCATAAAACAAAATGTCCCAGTTCACTCCTTTTAAATCATCTCGCATCTCGTTAAAGTTAGCCTTTCTCCAATCAAAAATCTCAACCCTAGGCCCAGTTCTGTCCTTCTCCATAATTATATTGAAACTAATGGTATTGTGATCACTGGACCCGAAGTGCTCCCCTACGCATACCTCCGCCACCTGTCCCGTCTCATTTCCTAACAGGAGGTCCAGCACTGCCCCTCCTCTAGTAGGCACCTCTATGTATTGCTGCAAAAAACTATCCTGCACACATTTTACAAACTCCAAACCATCCAGCCCATTTACAGAATGTGTTTCCCAGTCTATGTGTGGAAAGTTGAAATCTCCCACAATCACTACCTTGTGCTTACTACTAATATCTGCTATCTCTTTACATATTTGCTCTTCCAATTCTCGTTCCCCATTTGGCGGTCTATAATATACCCCTATAAGTGTTGCTACACCTTTCCCACTTCTAAGTTCCACCCAAATAGCCTCCCTAGATGAGCCCTCCAATCTATCCTGCCAAAGCACTGCTGTAATATCTTCCCTGACTAGCAATGCAACACCTCCACCTCTTGCCCCTCCAATTCTATCACACCTGAAGCAACGAAATCCTGGAATATTTATTTTCCAATCACAGCCCTCCTGCAACCATGTTTCACTGATCGCCACAACATCATACTTCCAGGTGTCTATCCAGACTCTAAGCTCATCCACCTTTCTGACAATGCTCCTAGCATTAAAATATGCACATTTAAGAAACCCCCCATCTCTTGTTCTCTGTTTATTTCCTTTTTTTTCTTTCTCCTCTTGTGTCCGAGTGCTTCCCTTTTCTGCTTCCTGCCTCCCATTCTGTCTACTAGCTTTTGCTATTTGCATCCCTCGCCCCAACCATTCTAGTTTAAAGTCTCCCCAGTGGCCTTTGCAAATTTCCCCGCCAGGATATTGGTCCCCCTCAGGTTCAAGTGCAACCCATCCTTTCTGTACAGGTCCCACCTACATATGTTAGTCACATGATAATCAAGGGAAACATATCCTGTAATTAATCTCCTCGTGACTGGTGTATCATCCAGTTCAGATCGATGATAACACAGAATAAGTGTTGGATCTTGAAGTATGATGAAAGCATGGTTCAATACTTCATTGAATATTCATCATGTTAATGCATGTTTTTCACTCATTGCAAAAAATATGTGGCACAACAGTGCGGAGAAATACTTTCTCGCTTCAATAGGAGGAATGGTCTTTATGTCTTCCTCATTTTTTGCCTCATTAGCCGGGTCTTAAAAACAGTCAGCAAGACCTCGCTTGGGTTCATACTGTCGGACTGACCAAGCGTCCATGTTGCCTGCTTCATCAGGCATTATGGCACAACGGTATACGGTTATGCCAAAAAACAAGAACTTGCTGTTTCAAACTGTGTTTCAGGAGACCGGCTTTTGCACAGTAAAACAATTATTGACCTGCACATTTTGAATGGATTGACTTTTTCCTCAGGTTTTCACATCAAGCCATGAAGGTGCTCACTGCAGTGTGCAGGGATAGCACCCAAAAAAGCAGTACATTCCTATTGAGGGGATCAGAAGTGTTTTGTTAAATGTTAATGTTACATTTAATACAATACAGATTACAGAAATTTCCAGCTCATTTTAAATGGTATTGACAATAATTCAGTTATAGAGACACTACAGCTGCAACATAAGGGAACTACGCTCTCTGGTCCAACCCGGATATCGAGTTGTTAAAAGTTCTCCCACTACAAGATTATGCAGTTGGTTATTGAAAATGTGTGAACATTACTTCACCAAGGGGTTCCAGCTACATTCTTAGTTATGACACTTATATCAGCACAACAATGGCAAACATTGCCAAAAACGTTGTGGCTAGATAGGATGGAATTGGCTGCAGGTGCCATTACATTTACATTCTGGTCTACACAACCAGAGTAGACTAGGGGTAGCATGATTGAAGATAATTTGCACACCCCACAGTCTCACTTCTATGTTATCTGGGCCACCAGAATCCTAAGAAGTATGGAATCAGCATTGTTTATTAGTTAACAAACAACTACACAAAGGAAGGTCGGTTCAGACTTTTTTCATGGTGGCTGCGGCAGGTTCTGGGTTATACAGATATTAACACTGACGATTTTATATCTCATTCCACCACATCAGTATCAACGTCAGCGTATCATTTAGATAGGGTGTTTACATCTCATTCCACTAGGGCAACAGCTACGTCGGCGGCCAAGGCGAGGGACGTGCCCTTCGACCATATGTTGGCGGCCGCCGGATGGGCAAATGAGCTGATGTTTCAGATTTTTTAACATCAGCCGATTGTCAATCCAGGACTGTTTGCCTCTGCCATTTTAAGTACCTAAATTTAAGGGGTACTGTCGTTTGTTTACATTGTTAAATAAACCCTATTTCTACATTGAATGCAATGTTACTACTAATGCATTTATTTCTCTTTCAAGTTAATCAATGCAGTGGGATGCCGAGATTTGTAATCTGCGGCATGAAATCACAAAGCTTTGAAATCTTCACGGAATCACTCGCGTGACTCTGAAGTAAAATAGTAAGATTAAATGAGAACTTACCAGTTTGAAGTTTGATCTTGATTTTATGAGGAGTTACGTTGGTGATTACGTGCCCGCCATGCCCAACCCTCTCTCATAAAGGATCATATGGTAGTTCTCGAATCACTGATCTTACTAGGTACTTCGGTGTTGTGTATTTGTGATTTCATACCGCTGCTTTGAAGTTTGGTGCGCATGCGGCCTGGCGGGCCTTCTTCACGTAATCACCAACATAACTCCTCATAAAATCAAGATCCAACTTCAAACTGGTAAGTTCTCATTTAATCTTACTATTAAATCACTTCTTTACTGTTTAAATAAGTAATAACTGAATAAGTGCTTTTTGTTAAAAAAAAAACACACACACACATACAAAGTGCTGGAATAACTCAGCAGATCAGGTAGCATCTCTGGAGAACATATCCATGTTCTCTAGCAAGGTTGCCTGACCCCCTGAGTTATTCCAGCCATTTGTGTCTTTGTTTTGTAACCAGCAATTTTAGTTCCTTGCGTAATACAGCGGGTCAGATAACATCTGACCCACTGAGTTATTCCAGCAATTTGTGCCTATGTTCGGTGTAAACCAACATCTGCTGTTCCTTCTTACACAATTTCAGTTCCTCATTTCTGTTCAGGTTTTGCTGGGTATCTGTGTGAGTAATGAAGTTTGCATTCAAATTCAGAGATCATTTAGACATGAAATAAATCTAACTTTACAGGATGACATTCAGGAGAAGACTGAGTATTGAATTTATCAGGAGCATACATTTTTATTGAAGTTTGCAACTTCATTCCTTCATACATAGCTCAATGAAATTTGCATGACCATTATTTTTGTCCATAAAAGCCAAATGGATTCAGTGAAAATCTCACCTATGAAGATAAGCTCAGTCTCCACAATATTGCATGTTTAAACATGTATATATTTGAATTATTCTCCATATGAAGCTTTATTGCTCTTCATCTTGAAATTAATAAGGAGATTTATTTAAGAATGTTTATGGACAATTGAAGACATTTAGCCATTATGATCACGTCATCCTTGTATCAATTGATGGGCTGTTCATTCATTGGAGCCGCCAACATTCCAGGTTTTAAATAATCTAATTTGCAGAGGTTGATGTAAAATATACCTGTAAAAGTTCACTTAAAAAGATAGACAAAGTACAAATTCTTAAGACTTAATACAAAGCTTTAATTTAACGTCTGATGGGTGTGGACCTAGAGACCCAGAGGCAACTGTTTCACGTCTGAATCTCCAGCAGCACACACAAAGAAATATCAGAAAACACAAGCTTATATACGTACAGAAATAAAACCAATTGCATTATATAATGTACAAAAATCCTCATCCACCTCCAAATATGGAGTTGTTTTTCACTCTTTGCCAAAAGCCAGTCATCCCAATGGCATCCTCTGGGCCCCGTCTTATCTGATTAGCCTCTTCAACTTACATTAAAAAACCTTGTAAGAGAGCCGTGAACTATTCAACTTAAGTTTAAAAAAAAACCTTGTCATGATGGGAGTTGTCCAAATCCCATCGTGCAATACAGTTAGCTTTTTACAACAGGGAAGCTTAAATATGACAACAATCAATTAATAACTAACTCTTTCATTCCTTCCTTTTTATCAGAAGCTGATAACAATTATAGTCCTTGGTTAGTACATAGTAGATGCTTCAGACATTTCAGTACATAGATTAATATGATGATCAGCAGTACAATAGATCCATATTTTATCATTCCTCATATTCTTCCAAACATGCTAAATGGCCACCATTCTCCACCTTTATTAAAGTTATACATTTCCTCCCCTACCTCTGTAATCTTCTTTATTTCTGCAGTAATATGTGCCGCTAAATCTGTAATATTAGAAGATTCATCAGGGATGTAAGTGTAGCATTCACACCCTATAATAGCACAAGTCCTTCCTATTATCCTATAGGAATATACGACAAAGTGCATCCATTTCAGCCATAATGGATGAAAGGGCCTTTAGCTTGTAGGTAAAGATATCCATCATTTAATTAAACAATTTCTCCAATCCTGGGGACATATTAATAAATTCCCGTGATAGACAGGCTGTCCCATACAGTGCAAAAGCAATCATCCAGAATAGCTCTGACTCTGATATACTTCTCTTAGCCCTCATCGGGAATATACAATTCAATACACATGTTACACAGTTCTCATGTGAGGGACAACAAAGGCCAAATAACAACATCCCCTTCAGTTGTAGGTTGACCTAATCAACCTTTCCCAGTTCTTCTGTACACCCAGGTTGACCTAATCAACCTTTCCCAGTTCTTCTGTACAGATTTTTCTGTACATCCCAGTACATCAATGATCTAGATGATGGGGTGGAAAATTGGATAAGTAAGTATGCAGATGATACTAAGATAGGTGGTGCTGTGGATAATGAAGTAGATTTTCAAAGTCTACAGAGAGATTTGGGCTATTTGGAAGAGTGGGCTGAAAGATGGCAGATGGAGTTTAATGCTGATAAGTGTGAGGTGCTACATCTTGGCAGGACAAATCAAAATAGGACGTACATGGTAAATGGTAGGGAATTGAGGAATAACTGTGCATAGTTCCCTGAAGGTGGAATCGCATGTAGATAGGGTGGTAAAGAAAGCTTTTGGTGTGCTGGCCTTTATAAATCAGAGCATTGAATATAGGAGTAGGGAAGTAATGTTAAAATTGTACAAGGCATTGGTGAGACCAATTCTGGAGTATGGTGTACAATTTTGGTCGCCTAATTATAGGAAGGATGTCAACAAAATAGAGAGAGTACAGAGGAGATTTACTAGAATGTTGCCTGGGTTCCAGGAACTAAGTTACAGAGAAAGGTTGAACATGTTAGGTCTTTATTCTTTGGAGCGCAGAAGGTTAAGGGGGGACTTGATTGAGGTCTTTAAAATGATGAAAGGGATAGACAGAGTTGACGTGGATAAGCTTTTCCCATTGAGGGTAGGAAAGGTTCAAACAAGAGGACAGGACATGAGAATTAAGGGACAGGAGTTTAGGGGTAACATGAGGCGGAACTTCTTTACTCAGAGAGTGGTGGCTGTGTGGAATGATCTTCCTGCAGAAGTGGTGGAGGCAGGATCGATTTTAACATTTAAAAGTAAAGTGGATAGGTATATGGACGGGAAGGGAATGGAGGGGTATGGTCTGAGTGCAGGTAGATGGGACTAGGGGAAAATAAATGGTCAGCACGGACTGGAAGGGCCGAGAAGGCCTGTTTCCATGCTGTAATTGTTCTATGGTTATATGGTCATATGGTTCTCATCCCCAGGTACATACCAGGTAACTATGGGTATGCCAAGAATCCACATACAAAATACGTCCCATTTATTGGACTCAGCGGCCATTAGCACTAACCTTGGTGCAGGTGCTGTTCCTCAAGTATACTCCGTTGCTTCTTCTGTCACAATAACAGGTAGTATTAACTGGGCTCTGGGGCGATTCACTAATTTAAAACATGGTGTAAACGGACACCAGACTCAGTACATGATTCAAATACATCTTTAATCAGCACTGAGACTTAACAGCATAAAGGATGGTAAGTTGTCAGTACATCCTGGCTGCTCCAACTGCCCGTGCTGGAAACAAGTGTTAGTATAAGTATTACAGTGGGGTGAAGTTAGAGATGCTGGCTTGTATCTGATTGGTTAACATGCAACATCAATCTACATCCTTCCCCCCCAAAGGTTAAATGTGAAAGGGCACCCATGCCATGGGGTTAAACATACTCGCCATATCTGTCTGGTGGTCTACTAACACGGCCCGAGCGCGTGCGGACCAACCTCTCCCCCCCCCCCCTCCCCGCCCGCGCCTGAAAGATGAGACGAAGAACCTGGAGGCGAGAATGACGTGATGGAGGCCTGTGGTGACCGAAAGGGGAAACATGCGGTGGGAGAGGCCCCGTGGTTAGTGGAGACCGCAGGACGTGGAGGGGTGCAAGGCATGCGGGGACGGGTGGGAGACATTGCAAAAGGCGGCTGGAACTGGAGCGGTGGAGCATAGGGACCAGCAGGCGGTGGTCGCGGCTCCCTCACAGCAAGCAGGTGTTGTCGACTTCTCCGGTACACCGCTCCCTCACAGTCTACCAGGTAAGACCGTGGCTCGTCAGTCGGGTTGACCACAGTGCCCAGACGGGAATGTCCAGTTGAAGTTCGTAGACGGAAGACCTGGCCCGGAAGTAGAGGCTTGAGTGGTCTGCTGGAACTGTCGTATGACCGTTTCTGAATATCGTGCTTCTCTTGTAGACGTTTCTGGATGGTGGCAGGCTTCAGCACCTGAGGAACCAGTTGCTGTTGTACGATGGGTGCCGGAGGCCTCATCAATCTCGACATCAGTCGCTGTGCTGGCGATCCCAAGGTTTCGTCTAAGGCAACGTTTCTGAGATTCAGGAAATCAAGATAAACATCTGACTTTGAAATCTGTGCTCGTTCCACCAAGTGTTTGGCGCTTCTGACAGTGCGTTCAGTGAGTCCATTACTCTGTGGATACTCGGGACTGCTCGTGATGTGCTGGAAGTTCCATCAGTCTGCGAAAAGCTTGAACATGTGGCTGGTGAATTGCCGACCATTGTCGGTTCTCATGCTGACGGGAGCGCCAAAGGTAGAGAAGTGTCTTTTCAGCTTCTGGATGACCATCTCAGATGTGAGGGAGGTCAGTTGGTATAGTTCAAACCAGTTAGAAAAGGAGTCGACTAGAATGAGGTAGTGTTTGCCGCACCATTCAAAAATGTCTGCCGCCAGCGACGTCCAGGGCAGAGCTGGTGGAGGTTGTTGCAGAAGGGGCTGCCACTGCTGATGAGGTGCAAGGCTGTTGCAAGTGGGGCAGGAGGCTACGCGGTCCCGGATGTAACTGGCCATTCCAGGCCAGTAGAAGAGACTACGGGCGTGTACCAGAGTGGCATCGGCTCCTGGGTGGGCTTGTTCAGAATTGTCACCAGTGGTTGGTGGTCGGTCTCGACCGTGAAGGTGTTGCCAAAGATGAAGTTGTGGAATTTGGAGCAAGCAAAGACGACAGCCAACAGTACCTTTTCGATTTGTGCATAGTGCATACGAGACAGGTAGTAGGGTGCCTTGGCAGATGGTTGCAAACAGGCTGTAAAGAGCCCGAATTTCAAAGCATTGCAGGTGATCGTCACCGGACGTTTCAGGTCAAAAAAAGTCAGGGTCGGTGCACTGGTCAGTTTGGACTAAAACATCAAAAACAATCTGATGTTGCTGGAACCATGACCATGCTGTGTCCTTTTTTGTCAGCTACCGCAGTGTGGAGCTTAGTTCACTGAGATTCGGTATGAACTTGCCGAGATTGTTTACTCTGCCCAGAAAACGCTGCAGGCCTTTCACGTCTGAGGGGGCAGGCATTTCTATGATGGCAGTAGCCTTCTTCGGATTGGGTTGAGACCATCAGGAGTGAAGATGTGGCCGACATAGGAAACCTCTGGAACCCGGAACTTGCACTTGTCAGGATTGAGCTTGTGGTTGATCTTGCATGCGCGATCCAAGATGAGCCTGAGATTGTGGTCATGCTCCATTGAGTCTTTGCCATACAGTACGATATCGTCGACAATAATGGCACAAGGTAGGTCCTCGAATAATTGCTCCATAGTTCTTTGGAAGACTTCACTGATAGAGTTGATTCAAAATGGCATTCTCAGATACTTGTATCTGCTGAACGGGGTGGCAAATGCGGTGAGGTTTGATGACTTCTTGTCCAGCGGTATCTGCCAGATTTCTTTGCATCGAGGACAGAAAAAAAGGGTGGCCGTTCCGACCTTTGCCGCAACATCCTCGACGGTCTTCATGGGATGGTGTGGGCGCTTAATGGCAGTGTTCAGTTCTTTCGAGTTGATGCACAGGCGGATTTCATTTTTTCCCTTCTTGACTGTGGCAATCATGGTTGAAACCCAGTCGGTGGGGTCGCTGACTGCTCCAATTACGCCCGTGGAGGCCATGTCCTTCAGCGCAGAGTGAACCCTGTCAGTCATGGCAAATGACAATCGGTGTGAAGGTCGGATGACGGGTGTCACTTCGGGGTCAATAATAATCTTGTAAGTCACGGGCAACTTGCCCAGGTTATTGTCGAAAAGATCAGGGAATTCACCCAGCGAGTCCAGGGAAATTTGCTGCTTGTGGACTGCTTTGTCAAAAGAGATCAGCCCCAGTTCCTGACAAGCACGATTGCCAAGCAGAGTAACTGAATTAAACTTCAAGACATAGAAGGTCAAATTCCTCGTGGGTTTGTTCAGCACACATTTCAAGTTGGTTTTGCCTAGAGGCACCAGCACTCCCCTCCAAAAGCATGTAGAGTGGATTTGTCCTTGATCAGTGGCTCGTTAGTTCTTATCTTGTTGAAGAGATTGATAGACATCGTGTTTACTGTTGCCCAGTATCTAATTTTGCGTCAAAGTGGACATTGTTTACAACTACCGTCACAGTTGGATCGGAATTCTTAGCAGCAGCAAGCTGTAACGAGTAAACAGTCAGGTCCTCTTGTGAGTTAATTGGACTCAATTCGGGAGCGGATTCGAGCTGGAATTGGGGAGTGAGATTGTTGCTGTCTCGTTGCAAAAAATTGAGATTAGACCTGAAGCTAGGCGAATTCTTCCCAAGGGCCCAACTTGCTGCCCGACATGCAGAGGCAAAGTGATTTAACTTTTTTCAGTAATTGCATGATTTACCAAGGGCGGGGCAGGCTGTGCAAGTAATTGCAGTTTGGACGTCTCTACTGAGGATCGCTGTTAGCCGCCTGACTAGCTTGGGTCATAAATCGCCTGTTATCTGTGTTGGTTCGCTGCCTAGTGAGGCCCGTCATATTGATGGTTTTTGGTTTTGTGCGAACTGTCTATAGGGTCGATGAATTCTGCTGTTCTGCATGCATGTGCAGCTTCATCAAGTGTCAAATCTGGCCGTCTCAGAAGCTCTGATCTGAGCTTTAGGTCACTAATGCCAGTCACTAAAATGTCCCTCGTTAACTGATCAGTCAGTTGATCAACCAGCATATTTTGGAATCGGCTCCGTGGGGCTAAATACATTAAGTCTGAGATAAACGAGTCTACTCGTTCACCAGGGAGTTGACGGCGAGACAAAAACCTTGCCCTGTCCAAAATGTGATTTGAGGGCAGGTCACAGATCTGGCTTAGTTTACGCAGCACAACATTGGGGTCATCAGGAGATTCAGCTGGGGTTATTGCCTGGTCGTTGGCATCGCGGACTGCAGGAGCATTACGGAATGTTCTGGATCGCCGAAGGACATCTGGGCCCTCAAGGTTGTGTAGGAGAGAGGCCTTGATAGCATCAGGTTCATTTCGGCGTACAATGTTCATGTAGTGTCGGTAATCAATTTCAAACGTGGCCCAGCGTTCGCTGATATCCGCTTCAAAGACAAGAGGGTCAGGCTTTCGACAAGAAGAGGCCATCATAAAGCAACATAAAAACTCACAAAAAGATAAAACAAAAAAACGTTATACAGAAAGAGTGGATCAGATCACTTCTGAAGCCATGAAAACGGACACCAGACTCAGTGCTTAATTCAAATACATCTTTAATCATTCTGAAGGCACCCATTAGTTGCTTTTTTATTGCGAAAACGGTGCAAGGCCAGAATCTCAGTAAGGTTAAGGGGTATTGTTACAAGAGGTATTCCTTCTCCACCATTATATGGGATGTGTGTACCACAATAACTAACTCTTTCATACCTTCAAGTGGCATTTCAGCAAAAAAAATGTTGATATTAATCTGCATTTCCAATAGGAGGACTGCAATGGTGAGATGGTATATTGTATCTGCCAAGTATCTATGTTAGAATACATTTAAAATTCACAATAAAAACAAAATTTAAAAAAAAACTTACGTTACCAGTGCAATATTTTTCATGTAACATTTTCTGAATATAATCAATTTAATGAGGATGACACTGCCGAAGCTGGTAGAGCTGCTGCCTCACAGTGCCACAGATCCCAACCTCAGGTGCCGTAGTTCTCCCTGTGACTGCATGGGTTTCCTCTGGGTGCTCCGGTTTCCTCCCATATCTCAAACACATGCGGGTTTGTATATTAATTGGCCTCTGTAAATTGCCCCTAGTGTGTCATATGGTCATAAGTGATAGGAGCAGAATTAGACCATTCAGCCCATCAAGTCTACTCCGCCATTCAATCATGGCTGATCTCTCTCTCCTAACCGCATTCTCCTGCCTTCTCCCCACAACACCTATACTAATCAACTGACCGTACTACTGTGTCAGGAATGGTGAAAAAGTGAGATATCACAGAACGTTGTGAACATTGATCAATGGTCAGTGTGGACCTAGTGATACAACCACATAATGGTACCATCTGAAATCAAAGTGAGGGAAGGAATTGAAAAGGTCAAATATGAAATAGCCAATTTACATGTAACCTCAACTTAATGGGCTGCATTTTTACACGAATCAAACATAGTTTTTAATAAGCGTTTTAAATAATGCTGTGACTCAGATGACTCATCGAAGCACACTGGGAAAATGGAAAATAGTGTGATTACATTATTGTACCATTCATATTGGCCATGTTTAAATATTTAAGTGTTGGCAGGAACTGCAGATGTTGGTTTAAACCGAAGATAGACACAAAAAGCCGGAGTAACTCCGCGAGACAGGCAGCATCTCTGGAGAGAAGGAATGCGTGACGTTTCAGGTCGAGACCCGAACTGTCAAAAGAAGTGTCTCGACCCGAAATGTCACCCATTCCTTCACCCAAGAGATGCTGCCTGACCCACTGAGTTACCGCTGCATTTTAGTGTTAATCGAATGATTGAATGAATACGTTTATTGGCCAAGTATTCACATACAAGGAATTTGCCTTGTTGCTCTGCCCACAAGTGACAACATGACATACAGTGACAGTTAAGAATGATACATAAAACATTAAACGTTATTCTTTGTAGGGTTTACATAGACGACACAAACGAACAAACACATACAAAACAGCAAGGAGCACTACACCGTGGCAACCATCGTTGGCGTCAGCAGCAGCAAGCAGCAGCAGCTACATTGCAAGCAGCTACACAAGCTTGGTATAAACTAGCAACTGCAGTTCCTTTTTATTACGTAAACCGTAATGTCTTCTGTAAGACCTTGTTGTGACTAGCACAATGTATACACGTCCGACATCTTGTAAGAAGCATTTAATCTGCACAAACAGCAAACTTCTAGAAGGTCACCTGACCTGTCACGAGGCACAGGCACATTTGCCAGCTTCTGCTTTTGGCCTCAAGGGCCACTGGCATTTATATTACATATACATCACATCTCCCCCTTCAACGTTGGGGTCAAAACTAATAACTTGAACCTTTACATAGAAACATAGAAACATAGAAATTAGGTGCAGAAGTAGGTCATTCTGCCCTTCGAGCCTGCACCGCCATTCAATATGATCATGGCTGATCATCCAACTCAGTATCCCATACCTGCCTTCTCTCCATACCCTCTGATCCCCTCAGCCACAAGGGCCACATCTAACTCCCTCTTAAATATAGCCAATGAACTGGCCTCAACTACCCTCTGTGGCAGAGTTCCAGAGACCCACCACTCTCAGTGTGAAAAAAGTCCTTCTCATCTCGGTCCTAAAGGATTTCCCGCTTATCCTTAAGCTGTGACCCCTTGTCCTGGACCTCCCCATGTGCCTTTTACTGAGGAGTGGCTTCCGTCTGGCCACTCTACCAGAAAGGCCTGATTGGTGGAGTGCTGCAGATATAGTTGTCCTTCTGGAAGATTCTCCCATCTCCACAAAGGAACTCTAGAGCTCTGTCAGAGTGACCATCGGGTTCTTGGTCAGCTCCCTGACCATGGCCCTTCTCCTCACCTGCTCACCTGTTTTCGCTTCTTCATTCTGGGGTATAGTGTGCAGATTGATGACTAAAGAAAATAATTTAATCCATGTTAAAATAAGGTAACGTAATAATGTTTTGTAACGTAACAAAATGTGGAAAAAGGTGAAGGGATCTGAAATACTTTCTGAATGTACTTGGTGAAAATAAAACCAATACAAAGCTGGACTGCAGTATGGAGTTATGGGCCTGTCCCACTCGGGCAATTTTTCAGCGGACTGCCGGTGACGGTCAAGTTGCCAGCAGTCGCCTGAAAAACCGGGAACTGGAACGGCGACTGTCAGAGTGAAACACATTGCAGAGGCGGGGGCGAGGGCAAGCGGGGGAATCGCTGTCTGAAATTCGCACGGTGCAAAGCCAAGGTGATACCGACACACACCGCGATGAACAGGAAGGTTAAGACGGATAGCACAGTGTACGGTAAGTCCTTCAAAAGAGGGGGTGGGGGGAGAAGGGGGGGGAGAAGGGGGGGGGAAGACCGGGGGGGGGGGAAGACCGGGCGGGGGGGGAGAGTGGGGGGGGGGGGAGACCGGGGGGGGGGGGAAGACCGGGGGGGGGGAGGGGGAGACCGGGGGGGGGGGGAGACCGGGGGGGGGGGGGAGGGGGAGTCCGGGGGGGGGGGGGGGAGACCGGGGGGGGGGGGAAGGAGACCGGGGGGGGGGGGGAGACCGGGGGGGGGGGGAGAGGAGACCGGGGGGGGGGTGGACCGGGGGGGAGAAGGAGTGGAGACAACTTTTTAAGAAGCCAGACAACTTTTAATAAGCCAGAGATACACAGCTGTGAAATTTGGTGGGCATTTAACATTACCGGTCAGTTATCCTTGGTTCTGAAAACTCCTGCTTATGTTTTTTTACCCCTAATGAGCCAAGGCGATTAACTAAAACTACCTACGACTACAATATTTGGTCCAAAAAATGGTTCAACATGTTGCAGCGACCATACTACTCCCCAGAATGGGGGAACACCTCCCGACCATGAAGGAGACTCACCAGAGACCACCAGCGAACATGACTGCAGTATGCAATGACAGTGTCAAAAAACATCCCAGTTCTTCAGAAAATCTTTTGGACTACAAGGGTCCAGATCGAGAGGAAGTGCAGCTTACTCTTTAATCAATTTAATGTGGATAAAGTACCACAAATAACACTATAAAATAATTTCCCAAGAATTTTACATAACAAGTCGAGTTGGAGGTTTTGACAATCGCCAACTTCTCGTGCGAGTCGTATTTCCAACTCGTTCTGTGGCATATTTCTGTTGTGTGCGAGTGTGGCTTGGCACGTTTTGAGCCGGTTCCCCCACCACAGAACCTTGTGATGCGGCCTGTGATAATTCTCTTGAGTCTGGGAGACTATCCTCCTTCTGGGAGAGGGGCTCCTCCGTCTGATTGACTCTCCGTCTCATCTGGGAGACTAGCTCCTTCTGGGAGAGGGGTTCCTCCTTGTGGGAGAGTGTTTGCGCTCGTCTCTTGCAGATTTTCTCTTGCAATACGGCCATGTTGCCACTCGGCTTGGCGCTTGCCTTCTTATTGAAATATGCTGCCTGTTTTTCTTGCCGGACAGCCAGTTGTGGTCCCATGGGAGGGACATGATGAGGCAGTAAGAGCGATAGAGGTGATGGCAATTTGCTTCTTAACAGTCTACTGTTCAGTAACTGTGAAGGGGCATAGCCGCCTGTCCCATCAAGGGGGGTGTTACGGTATTCGAGGATGGCGTACATTGGGTCATGGCCGCTGCGTTTGGCTTTCCTCATAATACTTTTTATAGTTTGCACACAGCGCTCTATCTACCCGTTGCTCTGTGGATATATGGGACTTGAGGTGACATGGGCAAATTCCCAGTCATCCTGGAACCTACGAATTTAAGCACAGTCAAATTGTCATGCGTTGTCTGTCATCACCAAGTCAGGAATGCCATTCCGGGCAAACATGCCCGTCATCTCACGTATCACCGAATGTGACGCCATGTCTGTCAGTTGCGCTATTTCTGGGTACTTGGAGTAATAGTCTACTACAAGCAAATGGTCAACTCCATCCAGATGGAAGATGTCTGCGCCGGCTTTAGACCAAGGTCTGCTGGGGCTGAAGTGCGGTTGCAGTGGCTCACTTGTGCTTTCCTAGTCGCCTGGCATATCGAGCAAGTTCTCACTGTGTCCTCAATCTGTGCATTCATTCTTGGCCACGCAAATAAATTGCGGGCTCGTTGTTTAAGTTTCACTACTCCCAGATGTGATTCATGTAGTGGGTTCAGCATCTGCCCTTGCATGCTTTGGGATCTACGATTCGGTTTTCCCTCAAGACTAATCCATCGACTTCAACCAGCTCGTCATGGTATGTATGAAACAGAGTCAAGTCCGAGGGCAGATCATGCCTGTTACTAGGCCAACCCTTTCTTATATACTCGCACAACAGTGTTAGGGTTCAATTTTATTTTTGTTTCAGCTTTCTGCGCTAGGTGCTCATCTGACATGTGTAGGATGGCTTCTACAGCATGAATCACGTTCGGCAGTGCGGTGTACTCTTCAGCAGGCACATTTGCACTGGGCAGCCGACTCAGGGCATCGGGGACAAACACTTCACGTCCCGGCTTCCACCGTATTTCCAGGTCGTACCGTAGCAGGTGCATTCGCATGTGCTGGAGTCTGGGGCTTAGTTTGTGTAGCGGCTTGGCGAGCAAGCCCACTAATGGATTGTGGTCAGTATGGATCACTGTGCGCTGACTGACAATGAAGTCATGAAACTTTCTGCAAGCGTACAATATGGAGCACAGCTCCTTCTCTATAGTTGCGCTCGGCCGCATTCACATGTCGTGATGCATATGCAACAGGTCTCTCGTCTTGCGTCAGGACCGCTCCAAATCCGCTGTTGGAAGTGTCTGTGGCAATTGAAACGGGCGCGTTCACATCGTACAGTTTGAGTACGGGTGGTGATGTGAGAAGACAGTTCAGAATGTCTACTGCATGTCTGTGCTTCTGCTCAAAATGCCACGCTACTCCATTTCCTGTTAGCTGTCTAAGTGGGGGCGGTGATCTCCGAAAGGTTCGGAATAAACTTGGCCATGTATGTCACCATCCCCAAGAACGTTTCCACTTCAGCCTTGTTTTTCGAGTATGGCATTTGTAGCATGCTGCTGACACGAGATGGGCTTGGTGACATGCCTGCTTGCGAGATGACGTGTCCCACATATTCAATCCCTTTTGAGCGCATTACCGACTTTCGGGGATTGAGCTTTGGCCGAATTCTTTTACCCGTTCGAGTAGGGTTTTCACCCTTGCGTCCCCTCAATAACTTCTCTTTCGACTCCTCCCATTCCTCCAAACACAAGGTGTAGCTATGGGCACACGCATGGGCCCAAGCTACGCTTGCCTCTTTGTTGGGTACGTCGAACAATCCCTGTTCTCGGCGTACCAGGGCCCCATCCCCGACCTCTACCTCCGTTACATCGACGACTGGTTTGGTGTCACCTCCTGCACCCACACACAACTGACTGACTTCATCCATTTCACCACCAACTTCCATCCGGAACTCAAATACACTTGGACCATTTCCGACATTTCCCTACCATTCCTTGACCTCACCATCTCTATTGCAGGTGATACACTCCTGACCGACATCCACTACAAACCAACTGACTCCCACAGCTACCTGGACTACTCTTCCTCCCACCCTTCTTCCTGTAAGGACTCCATCCCCTATTTCCAATTCTTCCGTCTATGCCGCATCGGCTCCCAGGATGAGGTGTTCCACACCAGGTCATCACAAATGTCCTCATTCTTCAGAGAACGGGGATTCCCCTCCCCCACTATAGATGAGGCTCGCACCAGGGTCTCCTCCATACCCCGCAACATTGCCCTCTCTCCCCATTCCCCCACTGACAAGAAGGGCAGAGTCCCCCTGGTCCTCACCTTTCACCCCACCAGCCGGCACATACAACACATAGTCCTCCGCCAGTTTCACCACCTCCTACGTGACCCCTCCACTCGCCACATGTTCCCATCTCCCCCCCGTCTGCCTTCCACAAAGACCACTCCCTCCGCAACTCCCTTGTCAATTCTTCCCTTCCCTCCCGCTCCACCCCTTCTCCGGGCACTTTCCCTTGCAACCGCAAGAGATGCTAAACTTGTCCCTTCACCTCCCCCCTCCACTCCTTTCAGGGACCCAAGCAGTCCTTCCAGGTCCGACAGAGGTTCACCTGCACCTCCTCCAACCTCATCTACTGCATCCGATGCCAGCTGATCTATATCAGTGAGACCAAGCGGAGGCTTGGCGATCGTTTCGCCGAACACCTCCGCTCGGTCCGCAATAACTAACCCGACCTCCCGGTGGCTCAGCGCTTCAACTCCCCCTCCCATTCCGTATCCGACCTCTCGGTCCTGGGCCTCCTCCACGTCCAGAGTGAGCAACACCGCAAGTTGGAGGAACAGCACCTCATATTCCACTTGGGGAGTCTGCATCCTCTGGGCTTAAACATTGAATTTTCTCAATTCTGTTAACCCTTGCTGTCGCCTCCCCTTCCCACCTCTCCCTCAGCCCTCGGACCCTGGCATTCCCTCTCTCTCTATCTCTCCCCCACCCAAGTCGCACTAGCTTCTCATTTTCACACTACAAACAGCTTACAATGGCCTGTTTCCTTTATCATTGATACTTCTTTGCATATCTTTCATTCATTGTTCTTTATCCCTCCACATCACCGTCTATATCTCTCGTTTCCCTGATCCCAAACCAGTCTGAAGAAGGGTCTCGATCCGAAACGTCACGTATCTCCTTCGCTCCTTAGATGCTGCTGCACCCGCTGAGTTTCTCCAACCTTTTGTGTACCCTTGATTCTCCAGCATCTGCAGTTCCTTCTTTAACACACTTGCGTCATGTTGTGCTGCATTCACACCCCAAACGAGAATGCCATCAACGACTATCTCCACCCCTTCTAAATCGCCGAACTCTTCCTGCATCGCCTGCTGCCAAATCTGACTTGCGGATGAGATTCCAAATGGAAACACGAGGTATCGGTATCTCCCAAAGGGAGTATTAAATGTGATCAGATGCGAGCTGTCATTGCTCAGTGGGAACTGCCAGTACCCACTTGTAGCATCAAATTTCGAGAACCATTCTGCATTTGGCATGCGGGCTGCAATGTTCTCGGACGTCGGCATTGGGAAATGCTCCCCACGAATGGCTGCATTGAGGTCACGTGGGTCAAGGCATATGGCCATCAGGCTTGCTAACCACAGTCATTGAATTCACCCAATCTGTCGGTTCGCTCACGGGCTTTATGACTCCCAAGCTTTCCATGAGCTCTAATTAGGTATGTTACAAAACTTACCTTTAGCGGTGCTGCAGTTCTGTCACTGGCCGTGTGCGCGACTTTGGCACCTCAGGGGGGGGGGGGGGGGGGGGGATGTTAAAATGCGGCTTTCCCTTGCCATCCGGAGCTTTATTTTCTCAGAGTGCAAGCTTTTTCTGGAGATTCGTTACGACTGCCAATAAGTTATTAAAAAAATGTTTAATTGCCCAACTATTTCAGCGCTGGAGTAAAATAAAAACTAGTTCCTAATGCCATGAACGCCAACAACGGGGACGGATTTTACATAGGGGACAGGTAAGTGAAAGCTGTTTATTTTTACATATAAAACTGCTTGTTTAGATGACCTTAATCAACATTTAATGTTGCGAAACAGTGATTTATTCCCCATACGAGCCTGCCGATATGGGGTTTAAATTCACCGCAACCGCAACGTTCCAATCCATTGCGTTCCAGAAAATCCCACTCGCAAGTTTAAATGGCCATTAATTTACGGGCAGTAAACTCTAAATTCCTTCAATTTGGCCCATAAATTAATGACAATTAGATTTAAAAATTATGTTATATTGTGAATTATTATGTGAATGTTATTTGAACACTTAGGCTTTAAAAAAAAAGTTATTTTTTTCTTAAGAAATGGATAGATGTTTAGATCTAGTAATTTAATTTTGTAATTAGCTACAATTGGGTAACTAACTAATTATATGCTTTAATTTCAGGTCATCCAAGTAAGATTGTTTCATATTTGTCTCAGAATGCTGCAATCTATAATAACTGAAAATTTCTTTCAGTTCTCTTAATTTTTAAGAAAGTTATGGGCTTTTGACTGTCCTCGATCACAACTTTTGTGTTAAGTCAATAGGAAAGCAATACGGAACAAGATGTTAATTTCCGAGTATGAAAATGGCCTTAACATTTTTAATACTGAAGATATTAAAGTGAATTAGGTGTCAAATTAAACTTCTTTTTATGCTTTATTGGATGGGATAAATTGCAGACTTAATTTTTTAAATCTCAAAATTTTGTAACATTGCTACTCTAATTCGGCTTTGACCTTATTCCTGATCTTATAGGGGATAGTGCGTGGCGGTTTTGCTTAGGTTGCACGTTCTCTTGCAGCATTATATTGTCTTCTTAGCCTTCCCAGCCATTGGAAAATCTTGTGGTTTTCCTCAATGTCCCTCGCAGTGTATGATGGGCTCACACTCACGCCATCAACCACCTCCTTTCGCACAAAAAGCCCTAACTTTTCACACGTTAGTTTCCCAAATATGGGTTTCACATTCCCCCTCACTATTTGAAAGACCACCCTATATTATTTCTTACCTACTTTGACGTTCCCTTTTGCCTGCCCCACAGGCTTCAATGTATGTCCAGAGTATGACCTCAGTGTCACGTTCGTGTTCAGTAAGGCAAGACCAGTCTTGCCAGGATGTCCATGAGCTCCAGAGTCAAGTTTGAACTCAATGTCCACATTGTTGATGCTGCACATCTGTTCCCATTCACGCGTCGACTCAATCACAGCGTCAGTCACGGCGTCAATGTAGAAGACATCAACATCGTCGTCCACTGGCTCAGGCAGCGGTGAAGTGTTCATCTGGAACTCGACGTCGCAGACATCACGGCTCCAGTCTCCGGCCTTTTGTCTGATTAGCCGGTCATGTTGTCGGGAACATGAGCGGCTGTTGGGCGCTCTATTTACCGGGCAGTCGGGGAATCTGGAAAGATGTCCCATCTATCCGCAGGTATAACATCTCATGTACTGAGTGGGGCAGTATTTGCCTTTATGCCCGCGGGTGCATGACCGGCAGACGGTATCCTTACCAGAATCACGGATTTCTGTCTCCGGTTGTCTGGGTCGCGAATCCCTGCCTTGACCCCATGGCCGACTGGCGCTGTCCCGTTTCACGTAATTAACAGTCGACAGTTTCGATGGCGATTGGGGCAATCTACTTCATGTGTTCGGCTGATGCTTCGGCTATCAGACACATGTCACTGCATTTTTCCAGTGTTAAATCATTGCATTGTAGTAGTTTTTCCCGGAGCGGCTGGCTGGTGATGCCGCAGACGATTCTATCTCGCAGCAACGAGTCATTGATAATACCAAACTCGCAATCATTAGCTACAGACTTTACTGCAGTCATGTAGCTGGAGAAGGTCTCCGCTCGCCGCTGATTACATGTATTAAAGATGTATCTTGAGACAGTTAAGTCCTTTTTTGGTTCACAGTATGCCTGAAACTTATTCTTCAGTGGTTGTATTTTGTCACATTCCTCCTGGGCAAACTGAAAGGTCTCATAAATCTGCTGAGCGGCCGGCCCTGCTCCGTGGGAAAATGTTGCACACCGAATCTTATCTGGCTTACTCGTCAGTTCTCGTACAGCTGGAATGCCCTTATCCTTATAATTCTTGGCCAAGATCCCTTGCAGGGAGAGTGGTCTCGGTGGCATGAGTCCAGAAATTCTTTTCTTTAGTTTATTCCTCTGACACCAAGTAATGTCTTCTGTAAGACCTTGTTGTGACTAGCACAATGAATACACGTCCAACATCTTGTAAGAAGCATTTAATATGCACAACCAGCAAACTTCTTGAAGGTCACCTGACCTCAGTCACGAGGCACAGGCACATTTGCCAGCTTCTGCTTTTGGCCTCAAGGGGCACTGGCATTTATATTACATATACATCACATAAACCACCATAACAGTTTCAATTTCCTGGCTTAAACTGTTCTGTCTCTGCTTGATAATTGTCAATAACTGATATTATTTTAAGCTTAGAACATCTGCTATTAAATGATGTAAACTCTGAGAATTGGAATCTAATTAGGAATTCCCATCCTTCAACTATCAATTTTGCCAGGCCCATTGTAGCAATATGTTCAATTCAAGGAAAAAAGCAAGAAATAAATCTCATTTATTGCAACACTGCCGCATTCCGTACACTAGATGAATTCTATTTGTTTGCAATAAACAATTGTCAATAACTGTGTATTGTGTACAATATGTACAATATGTACACGGTTGTGTACAACTGTGTATCATGTAAAACACAATATTGTGTACAGTTTTGGTCTCCTAATTTGAGGAAGGACATCCTTGTGATTGAGGCAGTGCAGCGTAGGTTCACGAGATTGATCCCTGGGATTGCTGGACTGTCATATGAGGAAAGATTGAAAAGACTAGGCTTGTATTCATTGGAGTTTAGAAGGATGAGGGGGAATCTTATAGAAACATATTGTAGCGGCACCATACGTGGCGAATAAAGAATAGACATCAGGTTGGTGCAAGTGGTTCTTTATTCTGTTGTCACACATATAGTGGGTGCGCTAACTATATGTAGGGTTGTTGTAGCTGAGCGAGGTTGTTCCCTCGGGCTCAGCTACCGGTAAACTCCTGGTGGGTCTCGTGGTGAGAGAGCTTATGTACCAGGACACTCCCTCTGCCCATGACGTCGTGTGCCCGCCCTCTCCTGACGAGGGTTCGAGCTTAAGTGGCTGACGCCACAGGACCCCCCCCAGAACAGGAGGAAGGAATAGCTTGGTCAAGGGAGGCTCCTGCATGTAGGTCTGGGACACCCCGGACGTGGGTCGGGACGGAGGGCTCCACGGGCGCAGTTGACGCTCTGCGTGGGCGATCCCGATGTACCGAGGGGTGAGAGGAGACGGATGTAGAAGCCGCCGGACAGAAGAGGTCTGGGACACCCCGGGCGTGGGTCGGGATGGTGCTCTACACGGGCGCAGTTGACGCTCTGCGTGTGAGATCCCGATGTACCGAGGGGTGCGACGAGACTGAAGAGAAACGGTTGCATCTCCTTGACCAGCTAAGGGAGAGTGTCCTGTGACACACGGCCCCCAAAAACGATGGGGGGTAAAGCAAATACAATATACAAACCAATTGCAGTGCACACAAACATGAACAGTGAAAAAAAACAATTAGTGTCCAGTGTCTAAATTTCAAATTGTCCATTGTTCATCGTGCAGCCACAACATCCAGCTGGAAGGTGGCGCTGTGGACAGTGGTGAGGCTGCAGTGACGGCATCCGGCCGGAAGGTGGCGCTGTGGATGACGATGAGGTTGCAGGGACAGCAGCCGAACTGACGGTGGCGCTGTTGCTGGCAGTGAAGCTGCAGGGACGGCATCCGGCCAGAAGGTGGCGCTGTAGACGGCGGCCAGGTAAGTGCGTAGTGCACTTCCGGCCGGCGGCGGCCATGTTTGTAGTCGACAGCCGCCCGTTTCAAGATGGCGCGGCGGCCATTTTGCCGGCCGGGTGAAGAGGAATCACCTGGTGACTGGAGGACGGCGAGGAGCTGAAGGGCGGCTTCGGCGGCCGCCTCAGGTAAGCCCACTTTTACAGGTGCAGCGGTCGGCGGGGCCAGGCGTGGTGCAGGGCCTGGGGACGCGGTGAGGCCGGGAGCCGGGTCCGGTGCAGGGGCTGGAGACGCGGTGAGGCCTGGAGCGGTGCTGGGCCTGGAGACCCAGTGAGGCCTGGAGCGGTGCTGGGGCCTGGAGACCCAGTGAGGCCTGGAGCAGTGTCCCCGGTCAGCTGCATTCCGGTGCAAGGCCCGGAGCCGGGGTCCGTTGTCGGGAGCGGGAGAGTGGCAGGTACTCACTCTGCTCCCAGGGCCGTCGGGCGTGTGTCGGGGCTGCCGTGGGCAGGAGGCTGCAATGCTCGCAGCTCCTGCAGCAGCTGGTGGGTAGGCGGCGACATACCTCACTGCAGGGCCTGGTTGACGGCAGCGTAGTTCTGCAGGTCTGGGCAGCCGGCTGCAGACATCAGGTCTCCTGAGGCTGCTTCTTCAGGTGAGCCCAAATTTAAATTTGGACAGTCGGGGGTCACCAATGTAGCGGCACCATACGTGGCGAATAAAGAATAGACATCAGGTTGGTGCAAGTGGTTCTTTATTCTGTTGTCACACATATAGTGGGTGCGCTAACTATATGTAGGGTTGTTGTAGCTGAGCGAGGTTGTTCCCTCGGGCTCAGCTACCGGTAAACTCCTGGTGGGTCTCGTGGTGAGAGAGCTTATGTACCAGGACACTCCCTCTGCCCATGACGTCGTGTGCCCGCCCTCTCCTGACGAGGGTTCGAGCTTAAGTGGCTGACGCCACAATATAAAATTATAAAAGGACTGGACAAGCTAGATGCAGGAAAAATGTTCCCAATGTTGGGCGAGTCCAGAACCAGGGACCACAGTCTTAGAATAAAGGGGAGGTCATTTAAGACTGAGGAGAGAAAAAACGTTTTCACCCAAAGAGTTGTGAATTTATGGAATTCCCTGCCACAGAGGGCAGTGGAGGCCAAGTCACTGGATGGATTTAAGAGAGAGTTAGATAGAGCTCTAGGGGCTAGTGGAGTCAAGGGATATGGAGAGAAGGCAGGCACGGGTTATTGATAGAGGAAGATCAGCCATGATCACAATGAATGGCGGTGCTGGCTCGAAGGGCCGAATGGCCTCCTCCTGCACCTATTTTCTATGTTTTTATGTTTACACAAATTCTGAATGCGTGTCCTTCTCATTTTTATTATAATTAAAGAAAATTCACTTTGCTTTCAGAAATGGCATTTCTTCTCCTGTATTACCTCAAAAAAGGTTCAGAGATCCATCACTTAAATATTTAAACACAAAAAGCTGGAGTAACTCAGCGGGACCAGCAGCATCTCTGGAGGGAAGGAATGGGTGACATTTCGGGTGGATATATCTGAAATTTATGGAAAGCTTACGTAAAAATGGTTTCAAGCTTATAACACAGTTTTTCCTTTTTAACCGACAAAGTGCTAAATTCCAAAATTCACATTTCTTCTGAAGTACTCCCGTTGAAAAATTTCAATAGGAAAATTAAAACTTCTTTCACTTTGTAAAATAAGAACTAATTTATTTTGCAATTTATTTCACTAATTTCATTTTAATGAATGGAGATATGACAGCTCAATTATTTTGAAATAGCAACTGCACTGTTGGTAAAAGGTGCTGTATAAACTTGTTTATACTTGCTTGCTGTGACTGCACTTGCATCAGTATATCTGGAGCAGGCACGTGCCGTCAGGGTAGGCACTGCCTACCCTGACTAAAATTATAACATAGTAATTACTAAATATAAATAGTAAAGGCATGGGAGAATTATGCCTATGCAAGAGACCGATCACTTAGGTAGGCATAATTCTCCGTGCCTTTCATCCGCAGCGCTTGCAACACGGGAAGCTCTCTGCAGCCCACGTGCCGTCAGCGCTGCTTCAAGCCGTCAATTTCAAGGGGAGCTGAAGGCAGCTGAAATTCTGCCTTTGCAGCACAGCGCAGGCGCAGCAGCCTGCGCTGCGCAAGTTTATTGGCGGGGTTTTCAAATATGGATTGGCATTATTTTAAGTGTATCTTCGGAAACAGGGAGAGAAGAATGGAGCTCGTGTACCAATGATGTGGTAAGTACATTTCTTGGTGATTTTTTAAAATACCGAATTTCCCGGAGTGTGTGGGTGGGGGGAGAGCTCGTTTCACAGCGTTTGGGGAGTCTGGCCCGGGGTAAAGTTGCGGGGAGGGCACGAATGTTGTGAAAGAGGGGATTGGGATAATGCCATTTGTGACGCTCCTTGCATGGAGGTGTGCAATGCCACCGCATTGAGGTGGGGCGGGGGAGAAGTAACTCGGGTGGCTCAGCGGCCGCTGGGCCGGTCAGCGGAACCGGCCGCCACCTTAGCTCCTTCTGCCGGTCCCCGCTCACCTTTGGCAGCTCTCCGTCTAAAAACCTCTCTCCTGCTGCTCACTGGCCTCACTCATGTCCTTAAATTCCGACAGCGCGATTGAGGTTACTCGGATGTGGGAATTTAAGGATTTGCAGGAAGCCGCTGACATGTGCGAAGTCGGCGAGTGGCAGGTGAGCGGGCCGGCAGAAAGCGCTGAAGTGGGGGCCAGTTCTGCTGTCCGGTCCTGGCGGCCGCTCACAGCTCCCCAAGCTGCTTCTATCCCCGGCTACAGTGCGGTGACGTCGCGCCCGGAGAGCTGCGGCAGCGGTGAGTGAGTTACTAGCATTATCCCCGACCCACTCCTCTCAGCACTCCTGCTCTCCCAGCAACTTTACCCCTGGCACAGACTCTCCACACGCTGTGAAAGGAAATCTGCCCCCAATTGGTCTCTTGAACAAGTGTTGTCTTCCAATTAGATGAGAACTGATTCAACTATTCCCTGTACTCCCGTTTTTCCCACCATCTCTCCACTTACCACCTGCCATCACCCTTCACCCCCCACCCATTCAGTAATTCAGAATGGGCAAATTGAATTGTTACTGTTTTATTTTTATTTTTTATTTTTACGGAGAGAACAATCTGCGCATGCGTGGTTTAAGCCAACTGACTGCCTACCCTGAGTAATTACTCACGGCACGTGCCTGATCTGGAGGTTGCGGTCAGTAGTGCCTTTTTCTGCCAAAGGGCCTGGTTTTGCAATCTTCACTGGAGACAACAGCACAAATCAATGATTTTATGTTAAAGTCAATCTTTCCTGTATTATTCTCTCTGAAAAAAATAATTGAAAATAACACCAGGGCGAGAAAATTATTGAAAATGAAAGAATTCCGTAAATAGCCAATTTAAAAGAACCTCTGAATCTTCACATCCTTATTTTGTTATGATAATTTTACAAATGTAATATAGAAATGACAAGTTGCAAAATCTCCTTTGTTCCAGAGCAGAACTTTATCTGTGTGCCATTTATGATCTGAGGCAGACGATGTTAGGACTTCTCATAGTCTCTAGTGACCATTGTGCTGAAATCACATTATATAGGAACAGTTAATAAAGGTCACCTTTGACTTAATAAATCCTCTGGGATGGCAGTTTAACTAAGACAATGTTACAGTTAATTAAAATTGACACAACATCCCTGAATTTCCAAGATTACACTAAGACAGAAATGATGCTAACAGAGTGACTGAAATGTTTCATGTAAATCCTGTCTGAAAGACTGGTACAGAATTTGACAAAATATAATGGGATATTTTTATGTAATTGCTGGGAATTCAAATACAGTCATTTATATTTGAAAAATAATTTCAAGGTGCAAGATATTAAAAGAAAGGGGGATAAATTTAAATTGATGAAGATAGGCTTTGGGTGTTGTAATGAAAATTATTGTTCAGTTGAACCTTTCAGAGCAGGTGCTGGAATCCCAACTTCCTTCACACTTTATAACCAGACGAAAGGTTTCAATGTGTTCTGTACTTATTTCAGACTTCCAGCTGCTCTTTTTCTCATTATCTTTTATTATGGTTTATGCAGCTCATTTGATAGTGCAATAATGTAATAATATGCAGGAACTTAATTGTTTTTTAAGAAAGTAAAGTGGATAGGTATATGGACGGGAAGGGAATGGAGGGGGATGGTCTGAGTGCAGGTAGATGGGACTAGGGGAAAATAAATGGTCGGCACGGACTGGAAGGGCCGAGAAGGCCTGTTTCCGTGCTGTAATTGTTATATGGTTATATGGTTATAGAACAAAAAAGTTAAGAGAAAGCAGGAAAGCCCCAAAAAGTCCCTGGATGTTGCTGTATAATCGGGGAAGGTTGTGTGGCAGTTTGTGCCTGGCCACTGCAGGGCTTATGCTTGACCACTGCAGGGCTTGTGCCAGCCTCCAGCCCATCTTGCTGGACCTGGGAAGCAGAAAGCGATGCCACAGCAGACAGTGGCATCAGGCACATCAGACACGTCAGGCATCACATCTACCCAACTCTGGCCTGTCCCGAGAGGAGTAAAACAGAGAAGGACCTCTCACTTTCATAAAAGCTATGATGTTGTTTCACAGTATTTAATGCTTGGCAGTCAGAGACATTTAAAATAAATCTCAAAAATTAGATAAATAACTGGAAAAACAAGGATTTTTAAATAACTATAAAGTTAATTAAAACAAATTGAAACACATAAAACATTACAACATAGAACTAATGCAACATCTTTCCTGTCTGCTCCACAGACTGTGAATCACCATCTAGAGAGTGGCATGTTGCAGGGGAATGTAATGCACGGCTGTACTGATGGAATGCATGTGAAATGAGTAATGAAGCACAGACTCTGCATATGTGCAGCACCAGATCAAAACTGAACTCTCTCACCCAGATATATGTGCAATACGGAAAGCACTGAAACAGATAGATAGATAGATAGATAGATAGATAGATAGATAGATAGATAGATAGATAGATAGATAGATAGATAGATAGATAGATAGATAGATAGATAGATAGATAGATAGATAGATAGATAGATAGATAGATAGATAGATAGATAGATAGATAGATAGATAGATAGATAGATCCTTTTTCATGGAAATTCAGAGCCTGCAGCGGTACAATAATGTCGACATAAAATAAATTCAATGAGAATGTAATGGTACTCGGGTACAATGAATGACAAAAATGGAATGCCATTCACATTCACAAGCTCAACTCCCTGCCATCAGCACAATTCCTCAGCCTGAAACCACTCAGACCTCATACCTGTGTTATCACAACCTCCACAGTTGACTATTCCATTACACTCCTCGCCAACTTCCTTTCCATCATATCTTTAGTCAAGTTCTCAGCGCTCCCTGTCCACTGGCTCAACACTGTGTTAGCATGCTGAGCAAGATGTCGAAATCACTAAGAATTGTTTGGTACAAGCGGGTCCAAGGAGGCATCCTCTGGACAATGTTCATGAGAAGCATTCCAGGACATCTTTGATCTTTGGAGGGCTCTCCAATGGCAGAGTGCTACCCAGCTAACATTTCAGATCAACACTATGCACCCAGTATTATCTTAGAGAAATCTTTGACAGAGTGTGTAACAAATCCTGTGCTCTATCATCTGTTCTCAGGAATATGTGCAGAGATCATCAACTTGATGAGAGGTATCTTCTGGTTTCCCCTGTCAGTGGAAGGAGATGTCCATGACAGAACATTTGCAAGGGTGCTTTCCGTAGTCCAGACCACAGGCTGAAAGGTGCACTGAAGCTTGGTGCAGCTATGGCAGATGCTCAATTGGGAAATGACTGCTACTGAGGGACCAAAATCTGATAGAAACTGATCTTTGGACTATTTGCTCCATGGATATATACGTTAAGGCAAACTGATTTCATGCTTACATAATGTAAATGGAATGATAAGGCTTGGATTTAGAACAGTGACAGATAAGTATTGTATTATTATTGTGCAAAGTTTATGAATAATGTATTTTTGAGTTAAAAAGTCAATACTCTGGTGGTGGTTTCTGTGGTACATAGAATGATACTGAAGATTCTCTTATCTTTTATTGTGCTACCCATGAACTAGATAAAGGGAAAGAGACAGAATTAGTACTTAACTAGACTAAGTGCAGACCCGTTGGGTCTGTTCCCCCAACGCAATATTCCACCACTCACGCATAGCCCCCAACTGCGTATGCGCGGCTCATTTCCCCATATCCCCAAGCACTCCCTCCCCCTCCTCTTCACCCTCCCTCTTCTTTCCCCTCTCCTCTTCACCCTCCCTCTTCTTTCCCCTCTCCTCCTCCCCTCCCCAATCCCTCCCTCACCTCTCCCTCCCTCTCCTTTCCCCTACCCTCAGTCACTCCCTCTATAACTTCTCTCCCCTCCATACCTCCCTCCTATCCCCCACTCCTCGCCTCCCCCTATCTCCCCACTATCCCCCGGTCCTCCCCCACTGCCCTCCTCTCTATTCCCCACTCTCTACCTCCCCCGTCTCTCTATTCCCCCTCTTCTCCCACTCTCCCTCTTCACCTCCCCCACTTCCCCCCTCTCCCTCCCTACCCCCTCCTCTCCTTCAATCCTCCCACTCTCCCTCCTCACCTTCCCAGGATCTTTTCCCTCGCCTCCTCCCCTAATCCCTGCCTCACCTCTCCCTCTCAAGTCACTCCCTCCCTCCCTGCCTCCATAAGAAGCAACATCAGCAGTTCCTTCCTACACAAGTCATTCATTGTTAGCTGTGGTTTAGATCCCCTTGACTTGACGATTGGACCAGTTTATGTGTATGTGCGTGAGTTACTCAACTCCACGCAAACTGCTCAGCCACCCTGCAACCCGACTCTCCCTCCCTCTGCCCAAATCGGCTCAGCCGCTGCTCGGCCCACCCCGCCCTGCCCACCCGAATACCTGACTGCCAGCTCGCTGCCGCCGTTGGGCCGGGCCGAGGGGGGGATGGAGTCGGTGTTAGTCACGATGGGAACCACGAGTTTCGACGAGCTGGTGGAGAAGATCTCCTCCGAGAGGGCCATGATCATGAGTTATCGCAGCGGCGGCCGTGGCGGAGGAGACGGATGGTTGCAGCCATTCACCTGGGGGGACGGGTGGACCGGACAGCCAAAGCCACAGAGGGAGTGTGGGAGAGAGAGACGGGACCAGGGCCTCCACTGAACCCCCCACCCGCGACTGCTGCCGGTGGTGGGGGAGAATGCAAGTTACTGTGTGGAGGGGAGAGAGGAGTTTGTCAGTGAGGCGGGAGAGGCTGCGGTGCAGGAGGGGAATCTGTGCAAGATTTTTAAACCTTAATAACTTTGAAAATATACCATCGATCAGAACAGAGGTTGTTGCACTTGCAACACAGGAGAATGGTGAGTAAGGCGTTATCGTGTACCGTTTTTGCATGTACGGTGGGGACGGTGTACAGTGTGCAGGGGTCGTATGTTGGGGGGTAGGGAGGGGGCTGAGGGGGGATGGCGGCGGGTGTCCCACACATGGGCATCTTGGCCAGGCCCAGGAGCAAACAGTTGTAAAATGCTCCTTCACTTTGAGATGTTCTCGGTAGCCAATACTCTGCTGAAAATCCCAGCCCTGCAGGCAGTAGTCTACCATAAAAAAACTAATCACAAAATTGTCAAAGGCACCATAAGGATTACTCCTGGCAGGTATACCGATGTAATGCTGTGCATAAGCCCTCTGATATGTGTTCTAACTGAAATTCTCTTCCTTTGTGTCCGCTTGAACTTAACCAGTTGTTGGGAAGGACAGCAAATGCAACCTTGTCAATTCCAGCTTCAGCCCAAGAACAAAATTATAATGTTCTCCCTTTTTTTCCCTCTCCTCTGCAAAAATGCAAGAAGTTGCAGCTCAGAAGATGGAAATGGGGGGAGCTCTCAACTCTTCTCATATACAGTAATGCTTCAAGCTCGAGCTAAACCTCTGACTGATACTGTTGTGGATTTCATTTACTAAAGTAAACATAAAATATTTGTATAATTTCCTATTTAATAATTAATTTGACATTTTAACATAGCAAGAATATTGACCGAAGACATTTTTCAGAAAAATGATTAGATTTCTAAAAATATGCTGTTGTTTTGATCATGTATAGCATTTGGCGCAGAACACTCTGCCTAATTCTGATATAGGTGCTTTATAAAATCTATGAACATTAATCAATTAATGAGAATGTAATGCTTCTTGGCAAACTGGAAATCTATGACTGGAATAAAAATCTGAATGTTTCTTTCTCTATCTCAAGCCAAACCATCTTCAGCTGCATCAATGACCCTCCTTCAATCACAAGGTCAGAAGTGGGGATGTTTGCTGATGGTCACACACAAAGTTCCACACTATGTGCAACTCATTAGACACTGAGCAGTCCACAGCCAAATGCAGCAAGACCTGAACAATGTCCAGTTGATAGTTGCTGTCAATGTCCAGGTCTGAACTGAGTGGTGACAAGTAACATTCGCGCCACACAAATGCCAGGCAATGACAATATCAACAAAGTCGAGCTTTAAGACTGAGGTGAGAAAAAACTTTTTAACCCAGAGAGTTGTGAATTTATGGAATTCCCTGCTACAGGGAGAGATCGAGCGACTGTCCATATGGTGCCAGCACAATAACCTGGCCCTCAACACCAGCAAAACCAAGGAACTGATTGTGGACTTTGGAAGGAGTAGGATGGGGACCCACAGTCCTGTTTACATCAACGGGTCGATGGTTGAAAGGGTCAAGAGCTTCAAATTCCTGGGCGTGCACATCTGTGAAGATCTTTCCTGGTCCGAGAACACAGATGCAATTATTAAGAAAGCTCATCAGCGCCTCTACTTCCTGAGAAGATTACGGAGAGTTGGTCTGTCAAGGAGGACTCTCTCTAACTTCTACAGGTGTACAGTAGAGAGCTTGCTGACTGGTTGAATCGTGGCTTGGCAACTTGAGCGCCCTGGAGAGGAAAAGACTCCAAAAAGTAGTAAACACTGCCCAGTCCATCATCGGCTTGGACCTTCCTTCCATCGAGGGGATTTATCACAGTCGCTGCCTCAAAAAGGCTGGCAGCATCATCAAGGACCCACACCACCCTGGCCACGCACTCATCTCCCTGCTACCTTCGGGTAGAAGGTACAGGAGCCTGAAGACTGCAACAACCCGGTTCAAGAATAGCTACTTCCCCACAGCCATCAGGCTATTAAACCTGGCTCGGAACTCTGAACATTAATATCCCTCCCTCTGTTATTTGCACTTTATTAATTTATTAAGTCATGGGTGTATTTATGTATAGAATTGTAGTCAATGCCTTCTATGTTCCGTTGTGCTATGCAAAGAAAGATTTTCATTGTCCTGTCAGGGACACATGACAATAAACTCTTTTGACTTTGACTCTTTTGACTTTGACTTTGACTACAGAGGGCAGTGGAGGCCAAATCACTGGATGGATTTAAGAGAGAGTTGGATAGAGCTCTATGGGCTAGTGGAGTCAAGGGATATGGGGAGAAGGCAGGCACGGGTTATTGATAGCGGACGATCAGCCATGATCACAATGAATGGCAGTGCTGGCTCGAAGGGCTGAATGGCCTCCTCCTGCACCTATTTTCTATGTTTCTATTGCCCCCCTGACATTCAATGGCATCACCATAATGGTTTACCACTGACCAGTAACTGAACTGGAGTAGCAATGTACACAATGTGGCTGCATAAGTCAGTCAGAAGTTAGGAATCCTGCAGCAACATGACTGGTTCAGTTTGGGTCCAGCATCGTGAGCTGAAGCCAAACTGCAGTATGTTGTGCAGAGACAACCAGTGAATATTTTGTTCTTCCTTTCTTCTTTTGATATTAGTCATGCTTCCACTTCAATTCACTAAATGTTACTTGTTGTGTCACTTGTCCACCCAAATAGAGAAACTGGGCGCTAGTTCATTTTTTCCACCTTGTATGCTGTCTGCCAGGGTGCCTGAAGGTCATAAGTGTAGCAGTAGGCATGGTTGCCTCCTCTCCCGACTGCTGTCAACACTGTAGAAGGGATGCACACGGCCAGGACAATGCCAAAGAAAGCATTCAACATGGACCTTCAATCAGCCAAACTGGCCAAGCTCACAGCTACACCTTATCATGTATCTGTACTCTGCAAATCGATCTACTGTAATCATGTATTGTCTTTATGCTGACTGGTAGCACGCAACAAAAGCTTTTCACTATACCTCAGTACATGTGGCAATAAACTAAACTGAACATATAGAAAATATTAGCTTCTATATTAAATGTATCTTATATAATCTATGTAAAAGTCTGATTATGTGGTGGGCGGCCTCTCAGACCATTTGGTCATGGGTCAGTTGCTCTTTCTCGATGTTACATTCTTGTGAAGTGCTGTAATGACATGACTCAAGATTTATGGACTGTTTACACATTCAAGACCACAAGGCTGGAATAATAATGGATTCTGTATTAAGTTTGATACCATTAATTATACTCATGTTGGGATAAGAGGAAATATATAAGTGAAGGGCAAAAGGTGGTTTAGCGAGGAATATGTGATCTTTGTATGTTGGATTTCTTATGTTTATCGAACTTGAGGTGACTAGGCTTTGAGAAAGAGATGTGGGTCTGCAGATGTAACAATCCTTTGAATAATGTTGTTAGTGTGGAGGAAAAGCAATAAAGAGGCCCAAGGATGAGGCTGGAATTCCATCCCCTAGGGATAACAAGAAAGGGGGAGGGAGTGTGAGCTGGCCAAGAAACCATTATCATTAATCGAATGGGACATTTATATGACCCTTGTGTGCTGGGAAGATAGGAGAGGTGAGTTTGCAAAGACAGAGTAAATGTATACTTTAAAGTATGTAATGTAAGATAATGTTAGTTAATAATATGATTTATAATGAGATCATCTGGGAAATATACTGTGTTTTAATTAGAAGTATAAACATTTGATCCCTGTATTTAGATCTGTAGTTTAAGAAGTTACATTATTTTCCAAGACGTATAGGTTTAATGGGAACAATGTCTTGTATATATAAATTGGGTGACCACTGTATCACATGTATCTTATTTTGAGGAGCGATCTCTGAGAATTGAGACCACTTTCCTTTGGTTTCACGTGGTTAAAATAAAGCAATTCAGAACAAAGAATGCAAAGCCACGAGGCTAGAAAAGGGGCCATAAAGGGGAGAATGTGACTTATAACTGTTGCAAATATGGAAATATATTGGGAAGGAGGAGATAAGTGGGAGCATGTGATTGGCTGATGATGAGGGAATGTCGGAAAATGATTGGATATGGAAATGTAACGGGTGAGGCATGGCGATTTGAAAATGGTATAAAACAAGACGATCCTTTGTTTGTAACGGGAGAAGAGCAGGCAGAGAGCTCCACGTGATTTGATGATGTGGGGAAAACCAACTTTTGTTTGCAATTAAAAGTTTAAACTTCTTGAAGAATTCTCCGCCGATCTGAATTAATTTGAGTATTGAAAACGACAACAAACCTCGATTAATACGAGTGTGAGGGATTATGCGGAGAAGGCAGGGGAATGGGGTTAGGAGGGAGATAGATCAGCCATGATTGAATGTCAGAGTGGATTTGATGGGCCGAATGGCCTGATTCTAGTCCTATCATTCGTTTGGGTGTTCTCATCCACAGGACAGGAGTGAAGAAAGAACATGAGGAACGACACTTTGAAATGGCACATTTCAGCCACTGGTCACCTCCCCCCTCACTGGTAGTCTCTCCTTCACAGTCTACCTCATCATCAGTGGTCCCTCTCCGCCCCCTCACCGTGCAGCAAAGATACTATTATAGTAGCGTCAAACGCCCCGATGGGATGATGGTAGTGGAGGAAGCGGCCGAGCCGCGCGTCGCCGAACATTGCCGAGCGGAGTCGAACATTGCCGAGCGGAGTCGCGCGTCGCCGAGCGGAGCCGAACATTGTCGAGCGGAGTCGCGCGTCGCCGAGCGGAGCCGAACATTGTCGAGCGGAGTCGCGCGTCGCCGAGCGGAGCCGAACATTGTCGAGCGGAGTCGCGCGTCGCCGAGCGGAGCCGAACATTGCCGAGCGGAGCCGAACATTGCCGAGCGGAGCCGAACGTCGCCGTGCGAAGCCGCGCGCCCGGCGACATGGAGGAGGTTGTCGGTCGGTGCAATGTCCGGGCGAGCGAGCGAGTGTTGGTGTCGCCGCTCGGCGCTCAGGCGGCGACGGCCTCCGAGGGCGACAGGAAGCGAGAGCAGGAGAAACTGTCCGGGGTGGTGAAGAACGTTCATCGGAAACTGCGCAAGAAATATCGAGAGGGTGAGGAGAGGAGGGGGGGTGGGAGCTCGGACAGCCCGGGGGTGGGAGCTCGGACAGCCCGGGGCCCCGCTCGGACAGCCCGGGGGTGGGAGCTCGGACAGCCCGGGGGTGGGAGCTCGGACAGCCCGGGGCCCCGCTCGGACAGCCCGGGGGTGGGAGCTCGGACAGCCCGGGGGTGGGAGCTCGGACTGCCCGGGGGTGGGAGCTCGGACAGCCCGGGGGTGGGAGCTCGGACTGCCCGGGGGTGGGAGCTCGGACAGCCCGGGGGTGGGAGCTCGGACAGCCCGGGGGTGGGAGCTCGGACTGCCCGGGGGTGGGAGCTCGGACAGCCCGGGGCCCCGCTCGGACTGCCCGGGGGTGGGAGCTCGGACAGCCCGGGGCCCCGCTCGGACATCCCGGGCCCGCCGCTGCCGCTGGTCCCTGCCGGTCACCGTTGCAGCTCCATTTCAATCCTATCTCATTACCGATTCTCTGTCGGCGACGCCGTTTGACGAAATCCCAACAGTTTGCAGGCTTTTTGATCGACGTGATCTTTAAACCAACAGCCCACGTCTTTAGCCATCTCTTCAGTTTCCTTTCCCAGTAATCTTCTGAAATGTACTGGGAAATCGGTGTACATAAGTGTAGAAGAGATGCCCTATCCATAAATTATTCTTACAGTAAGTTAATGAGATACTGTGTATGAAGGGTCTCAAAGAAGTCTGGTCGACCCGAAACGTCGCCTATTTTTTCTCTCCATAGATGCTGCCTCACCCGCTGAATTTCTCCAGCATTTTTGTCTACCACGTTCAAGTAGTTTGTAAATTATAATTTGTCTTTTGTGATGGCTAATCTTTTGATTTATAGTGGATTGTCTAATTTTTTGCACATTTGCCGAATTAGTAGCCAACCATATAACCATATAACAATTACAGCACGGAAACAGGCCATCTCGGCCCTTCAAGTCCGTGCCGAACAACTTTTTTCCCTTAGTCCCACCTGCCTGCACTCATACCATAACCCTCCATACCCTTCTCATCCATATGCCTATCCAATTTATTTTTAAATGATACCAACGAACCTGCCGCCACCACTTCCACTGGAAGCTCATTCCACACCGCTACCACTCTCTGAGTAAAGAAGTTCCCCCTCATGTTACCCCTAAACCTCTGTCCCTTAATTCTAAAGTCATGTCCTCTTGTTTGAATCTTCCCTATTCTCAAAGGGAAAAGCTTGTCCACATTAACTCTGTCTATCCCTCTCATCATTTTAAAGACCTCTATCAAGTCACCCCTTAACCTTCTGCGCTCCAGAGAATAAAGACCTAACTTATTCAAGCTATCTCTGTAACTTAGCTGTTGAAACCCAGGCAACATTCTAGTAAATCTCCTCTGTACCCTCTCTATTTTGTTGACATCCTTCCTATAATTGGGCGACCAAAATTGTACACCATACTCCAGATTTGGTCTCACCAACGTCTTGTACAATTTTAACATTACATCCCAGCTTCTATACTCAATGCTCTGATTTATAAAGGCTAGCATACCAAAAGCTTTCTTTACCACCCTATCTATATGAGATTCTACCTTCAAGGAACTATGCACGGTTATTCCCAGATCCCTCTGTTCAACTGTATTCTTCAATTCCCCACCGTTTACCATGTACGTCCTATTTTGATTTGTCCTGCCAAGGTGTAGCACCTCACATTTATCAGCATTAAACTCCAACTGCCATCTTTCAGCCCATTTTTCCAACTGGCCTAAATCACTCTGTAAACTTTGGAAATCCTCTTCATTATCCACAACACCCCCTATCTTGGCATCATCTGCATACTTACTAATCCAATTTACCACCCCTTCATCCAGATCATTGATGTACATGACAAACAACAAAGGACCCAACACAGATCCCTGAGGCACCCCACTAGTCACCTGCCTCCAACCCGACAAACAGCCATCCACCATTACCCTCTGGCTTCTCCCATTCAGCCACTGTTGAATCCATCTTGCTATTCCTGCATTTATACCCAACAGTTGAACCTTCTTAACCAACCTTCCATGAGGAACCTTGTCAAAGGCCTTACTGAAGTCCATATAGACAACATCCACTGCTTTACCCTCGTCAATTTCCCTAGTAACCTCTTCAAAAAATTCAAGAAGATTAGTCAAACATGACCTTCCAGGCATAAATCCATGTTGACTGTTCCTAATTAGACCCTCTTTATCCAGATACTTATATATATTATCTCTAAGTATCTTTTCCATTAATTTTCCCACCACTGAAGTCAAACTAACCGGTCTATAATTGCTAGGTTTACTTTTAGAACCCTTTTTAAACAATGGAACAACATGCGTAGTACGCCAATCCTCGGGGACTATTCCAGTTTCTAATGACATTTGAAATATTTCTGTCATAGCCCCGGCTATTTCTACACTAACTTCCCTCAATGTCCTAGGGAATATCCTGTCAGGACCTGGAGACTTATCCACTTTTATATTTTTCAAAAGTGCCAGTACTTCTTTTACTTTGAAACTCATAGTATCCATAGCTACTCTACTAGTTTCCCTTACCTCACATAATTCAATATCCTTCTCCTTGGTGAATACCGAAGAAAAGAAATTGTTCAATATCTCCCCCATCTCTTTTGGCTCTGCAGATAGCTGTCCACTCGGTCTCTCCAATGGACCAATGTTATCCCTTGTTATCCTTTTGCTATTAACATAGCTGTAGAAACCCTTTGGATTTACTTTCACCTTACTTGCCAAAGCAACCTCATATCTTCTTTTAGCTTTTCCAATTTCTTTCTTTAGATTCTTTTTACATTCCTTATACTCCTCAAGCACATCATTTACTTCATGCTGCTTATAATTATTGTAGATCTCCCTCTTTTTCCGAACAAGATGTCCAATTTCCCTTGAAAACCAGGGCTCTTTCCAATTTTTACTGGTTCCTTTCAACCGAACAGGAACATAAAGATTTTGTACTCTTAAAATTTCCCCTTTAAATGTCCTCCATTTCTCCTCTACATCTTTCCCATAAAACAAAATGTCCCAGTTCACTCCTTTTAAATCATCTCGCATCTCGTTAAAGTTAGCCTTTCTCCAATCAAAAATCTCAACCCTAGGCCCAGTTCTGTCCTTCTCCATAATTATATTGAAACTAATGGTATTGTGATCACTGGACCCGAAGTGCTCCCCTACGCATACCTCCACCACCTGTCCCGTCTCATTTCCTAACAGGAGGTCCAGCACTGCCCCTCCTCTAGTAGGCACCTCTATGTATTGCAGTAGGCACCTCTATGTATTGCTAGTATTGCCAAGGCTACTTACTGAACATATAACAAATCCTAATAGAACTGTAACATTCATTAATTGCCAAAACAGATTGTATTTATAATCCGTTTTGGAGAGTTGTAAACAGATTTGTGTAACGGTGATGGGAATCGGTTGTGAGGAGGTTTGGAAAGACGAGTTTTCACAATTACTCTTCTTACAGTAAGTTCAATGTTACTTTATTCTCACCTGTACTAAAGTACGGTGAAATTATTTTTGCCTACAATTCAGTGGCAATCCAACTGTATTAGCGGAGAGGCCTAGGGGGGCATTTTTTAAAAGGCAAACATTAGAAGTTTAGTTGAAGGGAATACATCTTATCAATATCAGTATGGGAAAGAGCAGCAGTAGTGACTGATTATTCAGTTTGAAGAAGGATCTGGACCTGAAGAATTGACTGTCCACAGATAGACTGTCCACAGATTCCTCCACAGATGCTGCCTGACCCACTGAGTTCCTCCAACACTTTGTGTTTTGCTCAAGATTCCAGCATCTACTGTTCCTTATGTTTCTTAGTTACATCCATGATTGAATGATGGCGTAGACTTGATGGGCCAAATGGCTTAATTCCACTCCTATTCCTTATGACCAGAGATATGGAGATTCTTGATTAGTTCAGGTGTCAGAGGTTATAGGGAGAAGGCATGGGAATGGGAGGGAGAGATATATCAGCCATGATTGAATGGTGGAGTCCTCTTGATGGTCTGAATGGCCTAATTCTACTCCCATCACTTATGACCTATTGACTCGTATCTACTTTGGAAAATATAAGGGTGATTATCCACTTCAGACATGTTTTGTACCAAGAAACTTCCATAGATCACCTCAAAGACAAGTCAAAGTCAAAAGAGTTTATTGTCATGTGTCCCTGACAGGACAATGAAATTCTTTCTTTGCATAGCACAACAGAACATAGTAGGCATTGACTACAATTATATACGCAAATACACACATGAATTAATAAATTAATAAAGTGCAAATAACAGATGGAGGGATATTAATGTTCAGAGTTTTGTCCAAGCCAAGTTTAATAGCCTGATGGCTGTGGGGAAGTAGCTATTCCTGAACCGGGTCGTTGCAGTCCTCAGGCTCCTGTACCTTCTACCCGAAGGTAGCAGGGAGATGAGTGTGTGGCCAGGGTGATGTGGGTCCTTGATGATGCTGCCAGCCTTTTTGAGGCAGCGACTGTGGTAGATCCCCTCGATGGAAGAAAGGTCAGAGCCGATGACGGACTGGGCAGTGTTTACTACTTTTTGTAGTCTTTTCCTCTCCAGGGCACTCAAGTTGCCGAACCAAGCCATGATGCAACCGTTCAGCAAGCTCTCTACTGTGCACCTGTAGAAGTTAGAGAGAGTCCTCCTTGACAGATCGGCTCCCTGTAATCTTCTCAGGAAGTAGAGGCGCTGATGAGCTTTCTTAATAATTACATCTGTGTTCTCGGGCCAGGAAAGATCTTCACAGATGTGCACGCCCAGGAATTTGAAGCTCTTGACCCTTTCAACCATCGACCCGTTGATATAAACAGGACTGTGGGTCCCCATCCTACTCCTTCCAAAGTCTACAATCAGTTCCTTGGTTTTGCTTGTGTCGTCAGCGAACTTGATGATAGAGTTCGCACTGTGACCGGCTACGCAGTCATGAGTATAGAGTGAGTACAGCAGGGGACTGAGCACGCAGCCTTGAGGTGCTCCCGTGTTGATTGTTATCGAGTCTGACACATTTCCACCAATACGAACAGACCGTGGTCTGTGAATGAGGAAGTCGAGGATTCAATTGCAGAGGGATGCGCAGAGACTCCTTTCTGCGAGTTTGGTAACCGGCTTGGAGGGGATGATTGTGTTAAATGCCGAGCTGTAATCAATGAATAACAGCCTGACATATGAGTTTTTGTTGTCCAAGTGGGCCAGAGCGGAGAGGAGGGCCACCGAGATCGCGTCCACCGTTAATCTGTTGTGGCAGTAAGCGAACTGCAGTGGGTCCAGGTTTTTGTCGAGGTAGGAGTTGATTTGCGCCATGATCAACCTCTCAAAGCACTTCATCACCACAGGCGTTAGTGCCACAGGTCGATAGTCATTGAGGCACGTCACCTTGCTCTTCTTGGGCACCGGTATTATTGATGCCCTTTTGAAGCAGGTGGGGACCTCAGAAGTGACAGGTTGAAAATGTCCGTAAAAACTCCAGCCAGTTGGTCCGCACAGGTTTTTAGAACATGACCAGGTATGCCATCAGGTCCAGACGCTTTTCGAGGGTTCACCCCTCTGAAGGATTTCCTGACATCGGCCTCTGTGACTGAGACTGAAATACCATCACAGCGAATGGGGGCTCGGGAAGGCACATCGGTGTTCTCCCTATCAAAGCGTGCGTAAAATGCATTGAGCTCATCAGGGAGTGATGTATCGCCGACATCCGAGCTGCCTCCTGGTTTCGCCTTGTAGGAGGTGATTACATTCAGTCCCCGCCACAGCTGGCGAACATCTGTCTCATCCTCCAGCTTGGAGCAGAACTCCCTTTTGGCCTTTTTGATGGCTTTACCAATGTCGTATCTGGACTCCTTGTAGACCACTGTATTATCAGACATGAATGCCCGGTGTCTGGTCTTCAGAAGAGTGCGGATCTCACAGTTCATCCAAGGTTTCTGATTGGGAAACACTCGGAAGGTTTTTGTAGGGATGCAGTCCTCCACACATTTCTTACTGTCTGTAACAACTGTGGCGTATTCATTCAAGTCCGTTGCCGAGTCCTTGAACATTGCCCAGTCTACAGACTCCAAACAGTCCTGTAGTTGTTCCTCTGCCCCCCCCCCCCCCCCCCCCCGACGAGCTCTGTACTGTCCTCACCTCTGGGGGTGTGCTCTTTAATTGCTGCCTGTAGGCAGGTAGAAGCAGCACCGCGGTATGGTCGGATTTACCGAAGTGAGGGCAAGGGATAGAGCGGTAGGCATTCTTGATGGTGGTGTAGCAGTGGTCGAGGGTGTGTGGTCCTGTGGTGCTGCAGGAGACATGTTGGTGGAAGTTGGGGAGTGATTTCTTTAGGTTTGCCTTATTGAAGTCCCCAGCAATAGTGGTAAATGGCTCGGGGTAAGACGTCTGGTGTTTGTTGACCACAGCGTGCAGCTCCTCCAGTGCCAGACGGACGTCTGCCTGGGGTAGGATGTAGACCGCGGTCAAGATGATGGAGGTGAATTCCCTCAGTAGGTAGAAGGGACGGCACTTCAACGCCAGATGTTCGAGGTGTGGAGAGCAGGAGTTGGACAGGACTGCCACGTCTGAGCACCACGCAGAGTTGACCATGAGGCAGACGCCCCCTCTCCCTTTCCCCGATGCCAGTGTACGGTCCATGAGGTGGATGGAGAACCCTTCAGGCTTGACCGCTGAGTCTGGGGAGCTGGGGATGAGCCATGTCTCTGTGAAACAGAACACCGAGCATGCCCTCAGCTCCCTTTGATAGAGCAGCCTTGCCCTTAAGTCCTCCACTTTATTTTCAAGGGACTGTACATTGGCCAGTAGGATAGTAGGGAGAGGGGGCCGAAGTCCCCTGCGCTTCATTCTGACCTGAAGTCCTGCCCGCCGGCCATGTTTCCGGACACAATGGAGGCTTCCCCTTTGTTTCCAGGTACTGTGTTTCCTGTACCTGCTGTTTCTGCGGACCAATGCTGTAACGGGAATTCCCTCACAGACGGCAGCTCCAGCTCCGTAACGAACGGGGGTTCCCTCAGAGTCAGCAGCTCCAGCTTCATTTTTTTCTGGGATATTCAGCCCGTCGCCTCTGGAGGTCATCCTGGGGTTTCCAGGTGCCGTACCTGGGTTCGTCAGTCGGTTCGGGAGTTTTACAGCCAGCGTGGGAAAGTTTAAAGTCCGGGGCTCCTGCAGCTGTGGGAGATCGCAAAATTGCCAGCGCTTTCAGCTGCCCAAGCAGCCTGTCTGAAACGGCACCGATTACTGCCGTTTCCCTGATGCAGGTGAGTTGATAGAAGTTGTAGGTAATTATTTTCTGTTCTGGTGCTCCGCAAAAGTCACCGCAGGCAGGTGTCATCTTGATACCGGGGCTAAGGCAGCGGTATCTCCATAGATGTCTATGATTTATCCTTCAAATTGCATCCTCTTAAACTCAAGACAAAGTTGTGGAGTTGTCCATAGATCATACCATTCGAGGTTCATTAAAGCTCACATACAAACAGAAATGCAAAACATAAATTCGCCTGTAGATGCAAAAGGTCGTCCACCATGTGTGGACACCGCCATGTACGAACTAGCTCCCATAATACAGGTAGTTTTGCAATTAAGCATATTTTCGTAATGCTAATCGGATATAATGCAAGTGATGAATTGGGGAGCACTGTTTATGTGTCAAATTGGTTATAATGTGATGTTGATTAACTAGAAAACCAGTTCAAAGGTACTTTGGAAATTGACAAGCAGAAAAAATGCTGTGTTAAAGAAAGAACTGCAGATGCTGGAAACTCGAGGGTGCACAAAATGCTGGAGAAACTCAGCGGGTGCAGCAGCATCTATGGAGCGAAGGAGATAGGTAACGTTTCGGGCCAAAACCCTCTTCAGACTGATAGGGGGTGGGAGGAGGCGGGGGGAAGTAAGGCAAAAGGAGGAGGAGGAGCCCGAGGGCTTAGGGAGAGGTGGGAAGGGGTGGAGACGGGAAGGGGTGGAGACAGCAAGGGTCAACAGAATTGAGAGAATTCAATGTTCATGCCAAGAGGATGCAGACTCCCCAAGCGGAATATGAGGTGCTGTTCCTCCAATTTGCGGTGTTGCTCACTCTGGCCATGGAGGAGGCCCAGGACAGAGAGGTCGGATACTGAATGGGAGGGGGAGTTGAAGTGCTGAGCTACCGGGAGGTCGGGTTGGTTATTGCGGAGGTGTTCGGCGAAACGATCGCCAAGCCTTCGCTTGGTCTCACCGATATAGATCAGCTGGCATTTAGAGCAGCGGATGCAATAGATGAGGTTGGAGGAGGTGCAGGTGAACCTCTGTCGGATCTGGAAGGACTGCTTGGGTCCTTGAAAGGAGTGGAGGGGGGAGGTAAAGGGACAAGTGTAGCATCTCTTGCGGTTGCAAGGGAAAGTGCCCGGGGAAGGGGTGGAGGGGGAGGGAAGGGAAGAATTGAAAAGGGAGTTGCGGAGGGAGCGGTCTTTGCGGAAGGCAGACGGGGGGGAGATGGGAAGATGTGGCGAGTGGTGGGGTCACGTTGGAGGTGGCGAAACTGGTGGAGGACTATGTGTTGTATGTGCCGGCTGGTGGGGTGAAAGGTGAGGACCAAGGGGACTCTGCCTTGTTGCGAGTGGGGGGATGGGCAGAGAGGGCAGTGTTGCGGGGTGCGGAGGAGACCCTGGTGCGTGCCTGAACTATAGTGGGGGAGGGGAATCCCCGTTCTCTGAAGAATGAGGACATTTGTGATGCCCTGGTGTGGAACACCTCATCCTGGAAGCAGATGCGGCGTAGACGAAGGAATTGGGAATAGGGAATAGGGGCTGGAGTCCTTACAGGAAGCAGGGTGGGAGGAAGAGTAGTCCAGGTAGCCGTGGGAGTCAGTGGGCTTATAATGGATGTCGGTCAGGAATGTATCACTTGCGATGGAGATGGTGAGGTCAAGGAATGGTAGGGAAGTGTTGGAAATGGTCCAGGTGTATTTGAGTGCCGGATGGAAGTTGGTGGTGAAACGGATGAAGTCAGTCAGTTGTGTGTGGGTGCAGGAGGTGACACCAAAGCAGTCGTCGATGTAACGGAGGTAGAGATCGGGGATGGGGCCCTGGTACGCCGCGAACTAGGATTGTTCGACGTACCCGACTAGAGGCAGGCGTAGCTGGGGCCCATGCGTGTGCAAAAATGCTGTAATCGTTTTCTTGTAGCCTCCCTGCAGTAATCTGACACCATTGTCTCTTAACAACACATACGCTACTTTAACAGTGGGTTACACAAAAAGCTGGAGAAACTCAGCGGGTGCAGCAGCATCTAAGGAGCGAAGGAGATAGGCGACGTTTCGGGTCGAGACCCTTCTTCAGACCCGGTGGTCATTGAAATTGAGCACCAATTACTTCCAAAGATCCTATAGCGAGCAAGATAGTCCACTCCAGCTAAATCCAATGGGCTGACGTGTAGTACGCAACAGAGCGGAACGTGGGTCATTTCGGCCATTTAAGTAATCCCGACCCGACTTTGGTTATCCCTCTCGCAGTGTAATCAACGTTGCGGGGGAACAGCTTGTGTTAATAAATTATAATTCTGTTAATTTTCTTTTTTTAATGTTTTTATAAAATTTTTTTTAAAATGTTTTAAAAAATATATATTTTTAAATGGCTCATGTGCTGTGTTTGAGTTGATGTTTGTATTAAACTTGCACTCTGTAATTCATCTAATCACACTGTTCCCAACTGCGGTATTTGGTAAATTCATAGCAATATGAAGATTCCAGTTGCTCTACTCATGGAATGTTCCTTAATGTTTTTTAATGTTAGGGACAACATTACATAAAAATACATTGCAAACCGCCCCGCAACTTTACCCTGGTGTCCCAGCCGTGCTGATCCAGGCCAGACTTCCCACACACTGTGGAAGGAACATAGGCATCAAAGATCCGCTATAGGATCTTTCATAAGCATCTTTTTGGTTTTTATTGTAAGGCAGAGAGGCAGAAAGAAAATGAGGAGAAGATTTTACCTAAGATCTTTGATTTTTACGAGGATGTTTCCGTAACCGGCTTCCATCTCCGCACTAGTATCTTTGCTCCGCTATGGGATCTTTGGTGCGGAGACAGAAGCCGGTTACGGAAGTGGGACCGAAGATTACCCATGACTGCCCATGACCGTGCTACGTATTTTTCGTTGAGTGGACTATCTTGCTTATAGGATCTTTGACTACTTCTATCCACACTTGTGCAACCATGTTTATCAACAAATGGTGCAACCCTGGTCATATCACGGTTAAGGAGTAGATGTGAAGCCCGAACTGATGGCTGTGGGACTCCGAGCATACTATATGCCCAGGGAACTCTTGCATGCCATTGTGGTAGTTGTTTACATTCCTCCCTCCGCCAACCCGCTGCGCGCGTGTGATGTCATCCACACAGTCACCGCAAGACTCCAGACACAACACCCGAGTGCTTTCATTGCTATCTTAGGGGAATTCAACCACGTGACTTTGGACGCTACCCTACCCCCTTTCACTCAGTTTGTTGACTGTCCCACAGGGATATGAAAACATTGGACCTGCTATATGTCAATGTTAAAGAGGCTTACAGCTCCATAGCCCGCCACTGGGAAGATCCGACCACAGCCTGGTTCAACCTCTACCCAGGTATAAGCCAATGGTCCAGAGGCTGCCTGTGAGGTGGCCACAGGAGGCTTGTGACGATACACAGGGCTGTTTTGATATCACAGACTGCAATGCACTATGTAGTCCCGATAGAAAGGACATTGATGGACTCACGGACTGTGTTACCATTTATATAAATGTGGAATCTGTGTGGATAACATTGTCTCAGGAGACTGTACACTGTTTCTCCAACAACATGGCCTGGGTCATCAGCGACATAAAGGCCCTTCTCAACCAGAAGACCTGGGGTACTGATTTTAGATGATCAGGGATGATCATATTGAATGGCGGTGCTGGCTCAAGGGATGAATGGCCTACTCCACCTATTTTTCTACGTTTTGACGGATTATTTTCCTAAGAAGAGGCCCTCAGGAATGGTGACGGGGAAGAGGTAAAACGGGTACAGAAAGATCTGAAAGTGCGACTAAGACAGGGCAAGGACGATTACAGGAGGAAGCAGGAGCTGCAACTTCAGCAGAACAACATGAGGGGGGTATGGAGCGGTATGAGGTGCAGTACAGGCTACAAGATGACCAGTGGCCTGGGGAGGGAAAGCAATTCCTACTGGGCCAACGAGCTAAACCTGTTTTTTTTAAATTAGATTTGATGGAGGCGCCTCTGCCCACCCCCCACCGAGCTCCTCGACAGACTCTCCCCTCAATCCCCCTGGTCCACTTCCTCTGCCCTTTCTTTGTCGCGCCTGACCATCAAGGCTGAGCAGTTGAAAGAGCTGAGCAGATTCTGCCCAGGCAAAGCTACGGGTCCCGATGGGTACTCAAGGCGTGTGCCAGCCAGTTGTGCGGAGTACTCCAGCATATCTTCAGCCTGAGCCTGGAGAGGGTTCCTGTGTTGTGGAAGACATCCTGTCTGGTTTCTGTACCAAAGAGGACGCGACCCAGCTCCTCCAATGACTACAGACAGATGGTGCTGACCTCACACATCATGAAGTCCCTGGAAAGGCTGGTGCTCACTCACCTGCGACCCCTGGTTAAACGCTAACTGGAACCCCTGCAGTTCACTTACCAAACAAAAGTGGGGGCTGAGGCCGCCACCATCCATCTGCTCCATCGTTCCTATGCTCACCTGGATAAGCCAGGAAGCACTGTGATAGTCACGTTTATTTTTACACCATCCGGCACCATTGGGAACAAACTGGCGAAGATGCGGGTGGATGCTCCATTGGTGTCCTGGATCACCAACTACCGGACTGGACAACCACAATTTGTCAGGCTACAGAACTGTGTCTCGGACATGGTAGTGAGCAACACGGGGCCCACAGGGGACGGTCCTCTCTCCCTTCCTATTCACCATCTACACCTTGGACGTCAGATACAACTCGGACTCCTGCCACCTGCAGAAGGTTTCTGATGACTCTGCAATTGTGGGCTGCATCAGTGAGGGGAGGGAAGCTGAATACAGAGGTGTAGTCAACAACTTTGTTGAGTGGTGTGGGCTGAATCACCTGCAGCTGAACATCGACAAGACTAAGGAGTTAGTGGTGGACTTTAGGAGGAGAAGAACACCCCTATCCCCTGTCTTCGTCAAGGGTGTGGATGTGCAGTTTACTAAGGAGTACATGTACTTTGGAGTTTACCTGGACAGTAAATGGACTGATCCAGGAATGCTGAGACACTGTATTAGAAGGGACAGAGCTGTCTGTACTTTCTGAGGAGGCTCTGCTCTTTCAACGTCTGCAGTAAGATACTGCAGATGTTCTATCAATTGGTCCTGGCCAGCGCCATCTTCTTCGCCGTCATGTGCTGGGGTAGCAAGGTGAAGGCTGTGGACAGCAACAGAATTAACAAACTTATCATGAAGGCTGGTTCCGTCCTGCGGGTGGAGTTGGATTCACTGGCGGTGGTCTTTGAGGGGAGGATGCTCCTCAAACTGTGGAGCATATTGGACAATACAGCTCACCCGCTCCATGACACACTGGTCAACCTGAGGAGCACCTTCAGCAACAGACTGGTTCCACCAAGATACAGCACAGAACGCCATAGGAGATGCTTTCTCTATGTGGCTATCAAACTGTACACTCCTCCCCCGTCTGCTGTGGGGTAGACTCACTCCCCTTCCCCAGTCTTTGCATATCCCCAATCCTGGACTTTCTACTCGTCACTTTAATTTCACTTTTCATGTATCTTGTTGTGCTTTATGACTGTTGGCAGACCAATTTCCTTCCTGGGATAAATAAAGTTCTATCGTATCGTAATCGTTATTCACTTATCGCGTATCTGTAAAATGTGAATGACTTGATTGTAATTATGTATTGTCTTTCCACTGACTGGTTAGCATGCTACAAAAACTTTTCACCGTACCTAGGCATGTTTGATGTATCATGTGTTTTACGACTATTGGCAGACCAATTTGACCCCTGGGATAATTAAAGTTCTAATGTATCGTTAAGTTTAGGAAGAAACAGCAGATGCTGGTTTACATTAAAGATGGACACAAAATGCTGGAGTAACTCAGCGGAACAGGCAGCATCTCTGGATGGGTGACGTTTCGGGAAACAAGCCCTTCGGCCCACCAAATCCACACCAACCAACGATTCCTGCACACTTACATTATCCTAAGCATACTAGGACAATTTACAATTATACCAAGCCAATTAACCTACAAACCTGGACATTGTTAGAGTGGGAGGAAACCTGAGATCCCGGAGAAAATCCACTTAGGTCACAGGGAGAATGTACAAATTCCATGCAGTCAGCACTCGTAGTCAGGATCGAACCCGGGTCTCCAGTGATGTAAGGTAGTAACTCTCCCGCTGCGCCACCATAAAACCATGTTCTATTAAGCAATTTATTTTCCAGGGGTTTGTCCTTTTAGCTTGCAGTAGGAAAAATAAACTTATTGTATTAAAAATACCTTCAATTTCTAAAAAATCTGCAGGAAAAGAACTTTATAATTACAAGTTTGAAATGTTCTAGACCCTACTGCCCTTTCTACACAATTGTTTTGATAATGTGATTTTCAATTATGAGGAGTTAGCAGTGTAACTATTACGTTATAGCCAAACTACTTATATTAAATTCATGTCCAACAAACATATTAGTTCCTGCAAATGACTGAACTAGTTTCCTCTCTCCACTTTTAACAATTGTTCTGTCTTATAACGTATGTGCTTTTGATGCCATTCATTACAATACTGTGGTTGGGTGATTATCACATCAAATGACTTTTGTATATTTTCTGACTTGCGGACAAAATTGACCTGTGGGCGTCCAGGGACGGCCTGTGAAGTGTTTTCAAATTGAACGTGGAATTACAAAATCCTGTGTTTATTTGTATTAAACACACTAACTACTGGTACTTTTAATCTAAATCCAGTCGAAATGATTCTACTAACAGAGTGCTTTGCATTAGACAATAGGTACAGGAGTAGGCCATTCGGCCCTTCGAGCCAGCACCACCATTCAATGTGATCATGGCTGATCATCCCCAATCAGTACCTCGTTCCTGCCTTCTCCCCATATCCCCTGACTCCGCTATCTTTAAGAGCCCTATCTAGCTCTCTCTAGAAAGCCCTATCCATCTCTCTCTGGAATTCTCTCTCTTCGATTCCAGAGACCCGGCCTCCACCGCTATCTGAGGCAGAGAATTCCAGACGCTTTGTGTGAAAAAGTGTTTTCTCATCTCCGTTCTAAATGGCTTACCCCTTATTCTTATTCTAGACTCCCCAACATTGGGAACATGTTTCCTACCTCTAGCGTGTCAAAACTCTTAATAATCTTATATGTTTCAATAAGATCTCCTCTCATCCTTCTAAACTTCAGAGTAAACAAGCCCAGCCGCTCTATTCTCTCAGCATATGACAGTCCCACCATCCTGGGAATTAACCTTGTGAACCTACGCGGCACTCCCTCAATAGCAAGAATGTCCTTCCTCAAATTAGGGGACCAAAACTGCACACAATACTCCAGATGTGGTCTCACTAGGGCCCTATACAACTGCAGAAGGACCTCTTTGCTCCGATACTCAATTCCTCTTTTATAAAGGCGAACATGCCATTCGCTTTCTTCACTGCCTGCTGTACCTGCAGGGCCGGCCATAAGCTCCCAATTGGCTAAGGGGGGGCCCGCATTAATTTTCCGTATTTCATACTGAAATACAAATTTGCTTTGTTAAATAAAGATTTTAAAAAAACATTCGCCATACGGATTTTTTTACAAAACGAACATGGATAACAACCGCTGCACGGCCATCAGACACAAACGATTTGTTAACTACTGTTAGCACTTGTTAACAGCCAGTACTTAACAAGTAGTTATACAATGTGTCATCAATGCATCGATCCACATTCCTCAGTAACTGTAATTGTGTTTTGAACAAGTATTAATGACGCTGCGTTCCTTTGAATACAATTCACGCGGTGTCATTTATATTTGATCAAAACACAATTACATTTACTGAGGAATGTAGATCGAAGCATTGACACCACATTGAGAATTTCTTAAAACTCACCATCATGATTGAGGGCTTCTTCATGGCGAGCTTCTTCTTGGTGTGCAGGTTAGTCATTCAATTTACCTACCGACCCACATTGTGTCTCTGGCTTTTGCTCTCTCCCCTCTCTCTCTCTCCCGCTCCCCATCTCGTCTCTCTCTAGCTCTCTCACCCTGTCGCCTCGGCGTTCCCAGAATCATTGACGTTTTGCGGTAGACAAAAATGCTGCAGAAACTCAGCAGGTGAGGCAGCATCTATGGAGAGAAGGAAATAGGCAACGTTTTGGGTCGAAACCCTTCTTCAGCCCCGGCCTGAAACGTTGGCTATTTCCTTCGCTCCATAGATGCTGCCTCACCCTCTGATTTTCTCCAGCATTTTTGTCTATCTTCGATTTTCCAGCATCTCCAGTTCCTTCTTAGACGTTTTGCGGGACGGGCAGGGGCTCTGGGGAGAGGGTTGCGTTTCTGGTCGAGACCCTTCTTTAGACGATCACAAGTACTCTCACCGACGACAGTTCAGTCTGAAGAAGGGTCTTCTCTCCAGAGTCACTGCGCTGCCTGTCCTGCTCAGCTACTCCAGCTTTTGTCTATCTTCAGTTGCAGAGTTAGATATAATTTCTCATGGGGGGCTTATAGCGTCTACCCCCCCCCCCCCCCCACCCCCACCCCTTCCTTTCCAACCTCAGCCTCACGGACCTTAGCGTACCCCTAATTCCTAAAACCCATTTCCATCACTGATTGCAATATATGTTACACCACATTGGACAATCATGTCATAAGAACATCTAAATCGTCTATATTTTGAGTTATTGTGTTTTTAAGAAAGTTATGGGCTTTTGACTCCTCGATCACAGCTTTTATGTTAAGTCAGTGGAAAAGCAATAGGGAACAAGATGCTAATTTCCGAGTATGAAAATGGCCATAACGTTTTTAATACTGAAGATATGAAAGTGAATTAGGTGTCAAATTAAACTTCTTTTTATGCTTTATCTGATGGGATAAATTGCAGACTTGATTTTTTAAATCCCAAAATGTTGTAACATTGCTAGAAAATGTACCTGCATCTTGGAGGCCGAAGGTTAGGCTGTTAGCCAAGAAAGATAGACTTCGTTATCCCTCAGTACAGCCACATCAAGAACGATCCCTCATTGTTAGCAGCTGATGGGAAGTGGCTGTAAAAGGACAGCGCTGCTTTGGCGGGGGGGGGGGGGGGGGGAGAGCGAGTGGGTAGTCTGGCCAGGGGTAAAGTTGCAGGGAGGGCAGGAGCGTTGAGAAGGAGGGGGTCGGGGATCATGCCAGCATCCAACTCAAGAGCGGATCAGCAAGCGATGGAAAAGGCAGGCAGGCAGGCAGTGGAGCTTACGCCATGCGTCAGGGCGAGTACCCTGAATTTATCCCCTGTTCGCGTTGACACAGGAGTAAGCTCCACCGCCCGCTGTGATGTTATCCATCACCCGCTGATCCACTCTGCTCTATGGTCTTTGCTCTTGGGCTGGTCCCCTCACTGTTCTGACGGAGAGCACTGCCAGAGGTGAATGGGCCGGCAGAAGGCGCTGAGATTGCAGTCGGTTCCGCTGTCCATTGATGGCGGCAGCTCCGCGCCCGGAGCGCCGTAGCAGCGGTGAGTGAGTGGGTTACTGGAATGAACCCCGACCCCCTCCTTCTCAACGCTCCTGCCCTCCCCGAAAATTTACCCCTGGCTAGACTCCCCACACACTGTGAAAGGAACTCTCCCCACAATTGGTCCCTTGAACTAGTATAGTCATTCAATAAGATGACAACTGATTCAACTTGTCCCGGTGTGCTCCCATTTTTCCCACCATCTTTCCACCTGCCGTCACCCTCCACCCCCCACCCATTCAGTCATTCAGAAAGAAGGACATTTGGAAGCCTTGGGAAAATTGAATTGTTACTTTATATTTTATTTTTACGGAGAGGAGAACAATCAGCGCATGCACGGTTTAAGATTTTTAAAAAGCCGACTGACTTGTATTACTCATATACACGTGTCTGAATATGACTCATTTATAATTATATATTTATATTTCTATGAAAATTGTTCCCAATTGAGCCCTGCACCTCCTAAGGCGGGCCCTGTGTACCTGCATGCTTACTTTCATTGACTGATGAGCAAGGACCCCCAGATCCCGTTGTACTCTTCCTTTTCCAACTTGACACCATTTAGATAATAATCTGCCTTCCTGTTTTTGCTACCAAAGTGGTAACCTCACATTTATCCACATTAAACTGCATCTGCCATGCATCTACGCACTCACCCAACCTGTCCAAGTCACCCTGCATTCTCATGGCATCCTCCTCACAGTTCACACTGCCACCCAGCTTTGTGTCATCTGCAAATTTGCTAATGTTACTTTGAATCCCTTCATCTAAATAATTGATGTGTATTGTAAATAGCTGCGGTCCCAGCACCGAGCCTTGCGGTACCCCACTAGTCACTGCCTGCCATTCTGAAAGGGATCTGTTAATCCCTACTCTTTGTTTCCTGTCTGCCAACTAATTTTCTATCCATGTCAACACTCAACCCCCTATACCATGTGCCCTAATAAGGCCCACTAATCTCCTGTGGAACCTTATCAAATGCTTTCTGAAAGGCCAAGTACACTACATCCACTGGCTGTCCCTTGTCCACTTTCCTCGTAAAAGCCTAAAAAAATTCCAGAAAATTAGTTAAAGCAGTCAAGCATGATTTCCCCTTCATAAATCCATGCTGACTCGGACCGATCCTGTTACTGCTATCCAAATGTGCCGCTATTTCATCTTTTATAATTGACTCCAGCATCTTCCCCACCACCAATGTCAGGCTAACTGGTCTATAATTCCCTGTTTTCTCTCTCCCGCCTTTCTTAAAAAGTGGGATATCATTAGCTACCCTCCAATCCACAGGAACTGATCCTGAATCTATAGAACATTGGAAAATTATCAGCAATGCATCCACAATTTCTAGAGCCACTTCCTAAAGTACATAGAAACATAGAAAATAGGTGCAGGAGTAGGCCATTCGGCCCTTCTTCCCTGCACCGCCATTCAATATGATCATGGCTGATTATCCAACTCAGTATCCTGTACCTGCCTTCTCTCCATACCCCCTGATCCCTTTAGCCACAAGGGCCACATCTAACTCCCTCTTAAATATAGCTGATGAACTGGCCTCAACTACCTTCTGTGGCAGAGAACTCCACAGATTCACCACTCTCTGTGTGAAAAATGTTGTTCTCATCTCGGTCCTAAAAGACTTCCCCCTCATCCTTAAACTGTGACCGCTTGTTCTGGACTTCCCAAACATCGGGAACAATCTTCTTGCATCTAGCCTGTCCAACCTCTTAAGAATTTTGTAAGTTTTTATAAGATCCCCCCTCAATCTTCTAAATTCTAGCGAGTACAAGCCGAGTCTATCCAGTCTTTCTTCATATGAAAGTCCTGCCATCCCAGGAATCAGTCTGGTGAACCTTCTCTGTACTCCCTCTATGGCAAGAATATCTTTCACCATAAAGAATTCTCAAAGGCAGATCAAGAGTGCTAAATGGCTGAAACATTTATTGGAGGGTATTACTAAAAATGGCAAATTTAGCTTGTTCAAGGCCAAATGGTTTGCTTTGGCTTATGGTTTAAAATGCAACTGGGTTCTTTCCCAGGCTAACAATTTTCACCTCAACAGGCTCTGATGGATGGGATGGTTTGTCTGTATGCGTGATGCCAGATTTCTGAAACAAATAATCTATGACTAGAGATCTTGTGAGGACCGCAAAAATACTGCAAGATACGAGGATAGTCAAATCTTTCTTGACAAGATGTAATATTATTTTCAACTTGTGGAAATCCTGAAACATGACTGCTCAGAATGGAGAAGGACCTTTGAGAACACTGAGTATCACAAATGTGTCAACTTAGGGAAGCACAAACGGATGGATGTACAATATAACAAACTACCCTTATGTAAATCCTGTCATACACTACTTACCCTAGAAGAGTTTGCACATCCTGTGTAGGACGTTTACGCCACCACAGAAACATGCATTAATAACCCATTCTGGACCCTGAGTGATTGGACAAGAAGCAAATGCAATGAAAAGTTAACTAAGAACACTTAACTAGGTATAATTTGAGTTAATTTGTTCATAGCTTAAATTTGCACTAGTTCTAGTGATTTCTCTTGATTGCAGTGGAGAAGGTTCAAATATTGCATCCTATTGCAATCAGTCAGGAAGCAATGATGACGAATGAAGATAATTACATCACCAGTATCACAGCAAAGCAAAGGCCAAGAACACAGTTGCAAGTTATGTAGCACAAAATAATAGAACATTTCACCAGAACCAGAAGAATCACCTAACAAAAATGCATCATAATTATTGACCTAAATTTGCGAAAATAAGTAAGTTTATTGGCCTAGTATTCACATACAAGGAATTTGCCTTGGTGCTCCGCCCACAAGTAACAACATGACATACAGTGACAGTTACGAATGACTCAGAAAACACTAAACATTAATAATAATAATAAAACATTAATGATAAAACACCATTGATTAAGCATGTTAACCAACAAAATACCAGATCAAAGGGAGGCTACAGATTTCTGGCTGTTGAGTAGAGCAACTACTTGTGGATAAAAACTGTTTTTATGTCTGGCTGTGGCAGCTTTGACAGTCCGGAGTCGCCTTCCAGAGGGAAGTGATTCAAAGAGTTTGTGGCCAGGGTGAGAGGGGTCAGAGATGAAGTTGCCTGCTCGCTTCCTGACCCTTGTAGTGTGCAGTGTAAAGTGCCCATCATGTTTTTCTTGGCTGTTTTTAGAGTTTATATAGTTTATTTTAAATTTGGTGCATTTAAAAATTGAATAATGGTACCATGATAGGCAATTTTTGCAAGTGATTTATCCTTTTTTATTTGATCTCCAAGATGTTGCTTTGAAAATATGGAAAAAGAATGAGGTTGCTATTGAGTAAACAATGGTGTATACTTGTATTACAAATTTGTGGTGTTCAAGGGAAAGCTCGTTGGTGTCACCAGTGGCTCCTGACTCTTTAGCTTCAAGACCCACTGTACGGATACCAGCAGAAAACTTGCTGATACCACTGCACCATGAAGGAAGTGCCATCTTTCAGTCTAGACATTAAACTAATTCCCCATCTACCCTGTCTGGTAGATGTGTACAATTCCACATCATTATGGCAAAGACAAATTTTAACGTTATTCCAGGGTCCTGATGTTATTGGTTTTCCAACCACGCATAGATTATTTGATCTTCATCACACTGCTATTTGTGAAAGATTGCTCTATGCAAATTTTATTTCGGAGTCACATGAGTGACTACATGAAGACCCCGCCAGCACGCATGCGCGACATATCGTCGATGCATTGCGGAAGCGACAGTCAGGAGGAGCGTTGCTCCTCCAGCATAAGTTTTAAAAACCTACCGACGGTAAGTCTTACCATTCTGGTGAGCGTGGCGACTCTGTGTTTTTGTATTTCCAGCGTGAACAAAGCACCATGGAGTTGAGGAAATCTAGGAGAGCAGCGGCTAGAATCGCTGCTGTCGAAAGCAGCCAGCAGCGTGCCGACTCTCCAGAGCTGCAGGTGCATCCAGCAGCCCCCGACTTCTCGCCGCAACAGACTGCAGGTGCGCCGCGGTCCGGCGGCAAAACCACCCGGAAGTCGGACAGGTCCGTTGACTCAGCTGGGTCCGGATCTGAGGACACCCCATTCGCGGATAGCGACGGCGGGCGTCTTTCCCACATGGAGCGGATGGTGGAGCAATTGCTCCAGCGTGACCTGCTTATGCAGGGGCAGAGTCACAGTGGGTCTCTTCGCAGACCCATGGCAGCATCCTATCAAGGACTGCCAAATGTCTCACCCTCTTCACAGGGGAGCATTAGGGGTCAGAGCTGGGCTGACTGTGTTAGGGGTGCCGGAGGAAGAGTTGTTGGGTATGGTTAACAAACACGCTGTGCCAACCCAGAAAGGACTGCCGTTACATCCTAAGCTGGCAGCCACTATTAATTACATGGCTACCAACCAGCTGCAGAAACAAGCTATCAACAACACAGCAGGGAAATACCTTGCTCCAGAGAATTGCATTTCTCTAAATGTGCCTGCAGTCAACAACCCCATCTGGGGCAACATGAGCCCAACCATAAGGAGCCAGGAGGTGAAACTCCAGAGAATCCTCAAACTGCTGGCTGCTGGGATTACAGCAGTAGCCAGAACAGTCGATGGGGTTGAGATGCCTGAAGAGCTGCAAGACGCTCTAGCACTCCTGTGCAATACTCAATTTGCGATAAACAGCTACAGGGAGAGCATCATCAAGCCTGCACTCAATCCCAAATTTGCGGAATTATGCAGTGCACAGCCACCAACATTGCTGTTTGGGGACAACCTCCCGAAGCAGGTAACCAGACAACCTCCCGACCCGGATGAGGAGGCCAAGGCTATTGGCCTGATTAAGGTGCCAACCACCTCCAAAACCCCTTATCAGCGGTGGCAGCACCCCTACACATCCACCAGACATCGGTACAATGAGAGACCATCTGGTGGTGAAAACGCGAAGGCCGGCCCACCTGCACAACGGTCTTTTTTAGACCATGGCCCAGCCCGGCCTTCTTGGAAAATGCGCCAACCCCACACCGCAGCAACACAACACATCAAGAAACAGGGACAGAGACAACCAACACAGCACCGCTGGTAACCTTGGAGGTAGGTGGGTCTGGTTGCCTCAAAAACATTGCATGCCTAGATTCATCAAGGGTTGGTGGACAGTTGCACTTGTTTCATCATGTGTGGAGCACTTTTACCTCTGATCCTTACATACTCGGAAGTATTCAGGGTTACAAAATTGAATTTGTATACAAACTCCCCATCCGGAAGTTCACACTTTCACAAAAAGAGAGTACAGCAGGCCATGCTGAACTGTTAAGACTAAACGCAAAAGGGGTAATTGAGAAGACAATCAGAGAATCTCAAGAGTACACAAAAGGCTGGAGAAACTCAGCGGGTGCAGCAGCATCTAAGGAGTGAAGGAGATAGGTGACGTTTCTGGTCGAGTTCTTCAGTGCTTCTTCAGTTCTTTCTTTAACGCAGAGAATCTCAAGAGTTCGTATCAAACATTTTTACCAAAAACAAAAAAGATGGCGGATGCCACATCATTATAGATTTGACTGAACTGAATACTTCCGTTCAGTATGCCCATTTCAAAATGGACACGTTTGTCACAACCAAACAGCTAATCTCTGATAGGTACTACACGGCTTACATCGATCTAAAGGATGCATACTATTCAGTACCAATACACAAGGTTCATCGTAAATATCTAAAATTTGTCTGGATGGGACAGCTTTGGCAGTATAAGGCCTTACCCAATGGGTTATCATCGGCACCCAGGCTGTTTACAAAATTTTTAAAACCAGCTTTAGCATATTTAAGGAAACATAACCATATTGTTATGGCTTACCTTGATGATATTCTCATTGTAGGTGAGAATTTGGAGTTGGCTACATTGGCAGTATCAGCCACAAAACATCTTTTTCAAAAGCTGGGATTTATCATACATCCAGATAAATCAAAATTAAGACCCTCCACGACCATGGATTATTTGGGGTTCACCATCGATTCTGTTCAAATGTGTATCACCTTGCCACCAAAAAGTGACAGACTTGACGGAAGCATGTAAAAGCCTCACTGGCATCAGAAAACCATCCATTCGGCAAGTAGCCAGAGTGCTTGAGAAACTAGTGGCTGCATTTCCAGCAGCACAATTTGGACCACTCCATTACCAAAATCTACAAAGAGCAAAATTTTTAGCTCTTAAAACTCATGCGGGCCATTTTGATAGGCTTATGGAACTACCAGGGAAAGCTAAATTAGAATTAAATTGGTTGATAGAAAATACTCAGCATTGTTCTAACCCCATCACTATCATGAATCGCTCGGTTACATTTCAGACTGATGCTGGTGCTAAAGGTTGGGGAGCAACTAATAACACCTCAAGTTGTGGTGGCAGATGGAGTGCACATGAATTAACCCTGTTCAAAGCTCTAGGGATTAATTATCTAGAAATGCTGGGAGCATTTCATGGACTCCGGGCCTACTGCTCAGACATGCACCATTTGCATGTACGATTACAATTTGATAATACCACTGTGGTGGCCTATATTAATCATATGAGTGGAATAAAGTCGATATCATGTGATGAATTGGCAAATAATATCTGGCACTGGTGTCTGGATAGGGAGATTTGGATCTCAGCCACTTACCTTCCAGGTAAACTAAATACAGTGGCGGACACCAGGTCACGTAAATTCAACGACAACATTGAATGGATGTTGGATCGGGAACTGTTTGCAGATATTATAGAATAGTATGGGACACCAGATATCGACCTTTTTGCATCCAGACTGAATCACCAACTACCTACATATGTTGCTTGGGAACCAGACCCAGGGGCAGCAGCAATGGATGCTTTCTCGCTGCATTGGGGGATTTGTTTTGCTATGCATTTTCCCCCTTCTGCCTCATCAGTCGGGTCTTACAAAAAATTAAACAAGACTCCGCAACGGGTATTTTGGTTGTTCCCGACTGGCCTACCCAACCATAGTTCCCAGCAGTACTAAAGATGGCCTCAGAACCCTGCATTCGGATCATCAAACGGCCGAGCCTGTTGGTACACCCTGTGACGGGAAAGTCATCCGTGCCATGACCGAATAAACCTATTGATTTGCAGATTCTGAACAGGCAATTTCTGGACTACGGATTCTCTGACAGGACGATCAATGTCATCACAGCGTCGTGCAGGGAGTCCACCAGAAGACAGTACCTGACATATGTAAGGAAATGGGAAGTGTTCTGCACCAGAACGAACACTTCATACGACTCAGCCACCATCACTGAAGTGCTGGAGTTCCTGGCTACCCTTTATTTCGATGAGGGATTGAGCTACAGTGCCATTAATTGTGCTCGGAGTGCCCTATCTAATTACCTGGGCTGAGGGAGTGATCACCTGGCTGTAGGATCACACCCACTGGTATCTAAACCAATGAGGGGTATATTTAACTCTAATCCCCCCCCCCCCAGGCCCAGATATACCCATACATGGGACATAGGCATAGTATTGACTATGCTTCGAGGATGGACACCTATATCGGGACTCACTCTGGATAAACTAACCTATAAAATTGTTATGTTAATGGCACTTGTAACAGCACAATGGGTCCAGTCCTTACATAAGCTAAATATGGACGCCATGTATATAACTAATGGCAAGATAACCTTCCTGATACAGGGGTTACTCAAACAAGATCGACCCGGTTCCTCTGGCCAAAAATGAGAATTTCTGGCCTATCCTGCAGATAGTCGGCTCTGCATTGTGACATATATATTACGATATATAGAGGTCACCAAGAGTCTAAGGGGCAGGGAGAAGGCTTTACTCATCAGCCTCAAACACCCTCACCATAAGGTCACAGTTCAAACCATTTCCAGATGGTTAAGGGTGGAATTGGGTGCAGCGGGGGTGGACACTAATATTCTTAAATCTTACTCCACCAGGGCTGCATCCATATCGGTGGCTAGGATGATGGAAGTTCCTATGGACCACATCTGTGCTCCAGCGGGTTGGAGCAATGAACGGACTTTTCAGCGCTTCTATAATAAACCCGTGGCCGCTCCTGAGACGTTTGCAGGAAAACATTTAAGTTCTGTTACATGATTTACCCAACGTGGGGCATTATTATTTAGGTATGAATAAATACCTTTTTGTTTTTCAGCACAGTGTCATGTCTGAAATACGTTCATCCTCCATTCCTAGCATGGCAGTGTGTGAGCATGGACTCGTTTCCAGGGCATGAAATCACAGAGCTTTGAAATCTTCACATAGTCATTCACGTGACTCCGAAGTAAAATAGTAAGATTAATAATATTTGGAATTCCGGACTCAAATTTGGTACTTACAATAAATCAAAGAAATTTATTTGATTACTGTTTGATAATAGGGAAAAAAATCATATTGAAATTTTGGAAGGGAACATTATCCCCCACCATCAAAATGTGGGCAGCAGAGATGTTGGAGACGTTACATTTAGAAATAATTAGATTTGTCCTATTGGACAAATATAATTCCTTCGAACAGATATGGTCTCCATATATACAGTATTTAGAGAAGTAGCTGTTCTTGGCATCACAGCTCGGCGGGTACCCTGCGGGATTTGATGAGAATAATTTATTTTCATATTAGGATTAATATGCATGTCTCTATTGATATTATTATTTGTAATAGTTTTATTTACAATATATTTTGTTGTTTTTCATTTATATATATATATATATATATAATATTTTTTCACTTTTTTGTTAACCTTTTTTCTTTTCTCTTTTTTTTCTTATATATAATCAAATTATTATTTAATCACATCTTTATTGATTTATAACTGCTCTATTCTTTTTCTATCTTTATTTCTAAAAGATAGAAGATAATAATTATCAATGTGTTATTTGTTTAAATATTGAATTAAGTTGATGTTTGTAAATCTGTTTAAAACATTGCAAATTGGTTACCTCTAATAAAAAAAATATTTAAAAAAAATAGTAAGATTAAATGAGAACTTACCAGTTTGCGGTTTGATCTTTATTTTATGAGGAGTTACGATGAGGGATTACGTGCCCTCCACTCCCAAACCCTCTATTATAAAGGTCAACTGGTATATAAAGTTCTCTCTTATCTTACTATGTTAGTCAACTCTGGTATCTGTGATTTCACACCGCTGCTTTGAAGAATGTCGCGCATGCGTGCTGGCGGGGTCTTCACGTAATCCCTCATCGTAACTCCTCATAAAATAAAGATCAAACTTCAAACTGGTAAGTTCTCATTTAATCTTACTATTAATGACTATATTTGCTTCATTAAAACAATGAAATATTTATATGATTGCAAAGTATTTTGGAACATCTTGGTGTAGTGAACGGTGCAAGTGTTTCTTGAAATAGAATTGAAGAAAATGCAGTTTGGAGGACGATACAGTACCAATGGTCCATTAGGTATGTGACAGCTATTTGAAAGAGTCAATCAGTTAGTCCTGCACTTTCCCAGCACTCTCCAATTTCCTTTGCCTTTATCCGATTAAAAAAATATACTATTAGAGTCTTAGTGCTATACAGCATTGAAACACGCCTTTCTGCCTACCACGTCCATGCTGACCAAGTTAACATTCTGGGCTAGTACCATTTGTTTGCATTTGATCCATATTCTTCAGAGCTTTTCCCATCAATATCTGTTCAAATGTATTTTGAATATTGTAATTGTATTCTCTTCTATAGCTGGTATCCACTTCTATATTACATTTGAATCTGCCTCCAGACTTTTAGACAATAGACAGTTGGTGCAGGAGTTGGCGATTCGGCCCTACGAGCCAGCACCGCCATTGAATGTGATCAAGGCTGGCTGATCATTCCCAATCAGTACCCCGTTCCTACCTTCACCCCATATCCCCTGACTCTGCTATCTTTAAGAGCTCTATCTAGCTCCATATCTTGAAAGTAGCCAGAGAGCCGGCCTCCACCGCCCTCTGAGGCAGAGAATTCCACAGACTCACAACTCTCTGTGAGAAAAAGTGTTTCCTCGTCTCCGTTCTAAATGGCTTACCCCTTATTCTTAAACTGTGGCCCTTGGTTCTGGACTCCCCCAACATCGGGAACATCTTTCCTGCCTCTAGCGTGTCCAAACCCTTAACAATCTTATATGTTTCAATAAGATCCTCTCTCGTCCTTCTAAACTCCAGCGTGTACAAGCACAGCCGCTTCATTCTCTCAGCATATGACAGTCCCGCCATGTCGGGAATTAAACTTGTAAACCTACGCTGCACTCCCTCAATAGCAAGAATGTCCTTCCTCAAATTAGGGGACCAAAACTGCACACAATACTCCAGGTGTGGTCTCACTAGGGCTCTGTACAACTGCAGAAGGACCTCTTTGCTCCTAACCTCAACTCCTCTTGTTATAAAGGCCAACATGCCATTCACATTCTTCACTGCCTGCTGTACCTTCATGCTTATTTTCATAGACTGATGAACAAGGACCCCCAGATCCCGTTGTACTTCCCCTTTTCTCAACGTGACGCCATCTGCCTTCCTCTATTTGATACCAAAGTGGATAACCTCATATTTATCTACATTAAACTTCATCTGCCATGCATCTGCCCACTCCCCCAACCTGCCCAAGTCACCCTGCATTGTTATAGCATCCTCCTCACAGTTCACACTGCCACCAAGTTTTGTGTCATCTGCAAATTTGCTAATGTACCTTTTCAGGCACTGTACTAGATCATAACAAGTTGCTAAATACATTTGACTAAAGTTTAAAAAAATAATGTTTAAAATCTCTCCTGAGCCTTCTTGACTCATTTGCATTAATTAGGATCCTTATGCAGTCAAAGAATTTTTTTAAAAAAACTGAATTCTAAAAATCTTCAATCGGATCAAGATTACATTTATTTGTACGTCTTCTGGTATTATTTGTGGGTTGAACATTAATGTGCCCTTTTCTTGGAAGCAAATATTTATAAAAAGCATAAATAACTAGTAATAGGTTGAAATAGATTTAGAATTGTATAATTTCCAAGGCATTAAACAACGCATTGTATAGTGTGACTCTTTCAAGTCAGCATACTTTGAATTATTATGTTTGCTGTTTAAAAGTTTGTGATTTGTTCAACCGTCTCTCATATATGTAGCAATGTTGCAAAACCTACCTTCAGCGGCGCTGCAGTTCTGCCACTGGCCATGTGCGCGACTTTGGCGCCTTTGAGGAGGGTGGGGGGCGGGATTAAAATCCAATTTTCTACCGCCTGTCCGAGGCAGTTTTCCTCGGGCTGCTAGCTGCTGCAGAAAAATCGTTCCGACTTCCATTCCCGATTTTAAAAAAAATTTTAATCGCAAGACAATTTCATAATTATATTAAAATAAAAAGCGACTTCTAACGCCGTCCACACCTACAACGCAACGGGACAAAACACGGTCTAAGTCGTCTATTTTACATATAAACTTGCTTCTTGGGATGACTTTAATCAATCCTCTATAAACGAAAATGTGATTTGGGCCCCATACGAACCGACAGTGTTTTTCCTGCCGATATGGGGTTGAAATTCACCGCAAATGCAACATTCCAATCGATCGCGTTCCAGAAGTAAAATGATTAAAATGCCCTTTTTTTTGGAGATAAGCCGTCTAAATTATCAATATTTTGTGTTATTCTCTCTCTCCATGATCATTATTTTTAAACTAAATATTCACAACAGTTTAAGTCGCATGTATTGTGCAAAAAACAATAATTTGATTATATTTTGGGTGGATGTTTCTAGATTAATTTATGGGAATTAAACATTAAATTCCTTCCATCTGGCATATAAATTCATGACGGTGAGATTTAAAAATCATGTTTTCTTGTGTGAATGGGATTAGTTTGTTATTTGGATACATAGAAAATAGGTGCAGGAGTAGGCCCTTCGAGCCTGCACTGCCATTCAATGTGATCATGGCTGATCATCCAACTCAGTATCCTGTACCTGCCTTCTCTCCATACCCCCTGATCCCTTTAGCCACAAGTGCCACATCTAACGCCCTCTTAAATATAGCCAATGAACTGGCCTCAACTACCTTCTGTGGCAGAGAATTCCAGAGACTCACCACTCTCTGTGTAAAGAATGTTTTCCTCATTTCGGTCCTAAAGGAATTCCCCCTTATCCTTAGACTGTGACCCCTTGTTCTGGACTCCCCAACATCGGGAACAATCTTCCAGCGTCTAGCTTGTCCAACCCCTTAAGAATTTTGTAAGTTTCTATAAGATCCCCCCTCAATCTTCTAAATTCCAGCGAGTACAAGCCGAGTCTATCCAATCTTTCCTCATATGAAAGTCCTGACATCCCAGGAATCAGTCTGGTGAATCTTCTCTGTACCCCCTCTATGGCAAGGATGTCTTTCCTCAGATTTGGAGACCAAAACTGTACGCAATACTTAAGCTATTTAAAAAATATATCCTCTTCGTAAGAAATGGAATTCACAGGACATTGTTAATGGGAAAGTAGTGGGCAGAAGGCATGTCATGCGTGGTTTGAAGAGCAAAAACTTGTAGTTTACAATGCCAAAATTGAAAAGTTGAGGAAAAACAAGGTGTACAGAGTTACTTATTGGTTACAATCTGAGGAGTATGATGATGCTACTGATTATGATATGCCAATGTACCAGCTAGCAACTGATCTTCTCCATACAGACTTGGTCTATTGCTAGAAATTGTAATTTATTTACCTATCCGTTACAGATTTACAGCATATAATACAATCAAAGTTCTGATCTTGAGAATATCACATTTTGGAATTTTCAAGGCAGTCTGGGTGTTTATTACTATTTCCGTCACAACGGTCAATTTTGTAATTAACTACAATTAGATAATTAACAAATTATATGCTTTAATTTCAGGTCATCCAAGTAAGATGTTTTATATTTGTTTCAGAATGCTTCAATCTAATAACTGAAAATTTAATTCAGTTCTCTTGATTTTTAAGAAAGTTACGGGCTTTTGACTGTCCTCGATCACAGCTTTTGTGTTAAGTCAGTGGAGAAGCAATAGGGAACAAGATGCTAATTTCCGAGTATGAAAATGGCCATAACGTTTTTAATACTGAAGATATGAAAGTGAATTAGGTGTCAAATTAAACTTTTTATGCTTTATCTGATGGGATAAATTGCAGACTTGAATTTTAAAATCTCAAAATTTTGTAACATTGCTAATATATGGATACAGTTTTTCAGGCCAGGTGTATGGAAAGTACAGATCTAGTAACCGTGTTCCACTTTTCACATGTGATGATGGTGAAGAACAAAATGATGTGCACATAAAGTCATTATTTTTTCTTGGAAAGCTATATGTAGTTTTTTTCAGAGATGATGGAAGGTTCTCCATGGAAGGTTGGTTAAGAAGGTTCAACTGTTGGGTATAAATGCAGGAATAGCAAGATGGATTCAACAGTGGCTGAATGGGAGAAGCCAGAGAGTAATGGTGGATGGCTGTTTGTCGGGTTGGAGGCAGGTGACTAGTGGGGTGCCTCAGGGATCTGTGTTGGGTCCTTTGTTGTTTGTCATGTACATCAATGATCTGGATGAAGGGGTGGTAAATTGGATTAGTAAGTATGCAGATGATACCAAGATAGGGGGTGTTGTGGATAATGAAGAGGATTTCCAAAGTCTACAGAGTGATTTAGGCCAGTTGGAAAAATGGGCTGAAAGATGGCAGATGGAGTTTAATGCTGATAAATGTGAGGTGCTACACCTTGGCAGGACAAATCAAAATAGGACGTACATGGTAAACGGTAGGGAATTGAATAATACAGTTGAACAGAGGGATCTGGGAATAACCGTGCATAGTTCCTTGAAGGTGGAATCTCATATAGATAGGGTGGTAAAGAAAGCTTTTGGTATGCTAGCCTTTATAAATCAGAGCATTGAGTATAGAAGCTGGGATGTAATGTTAAAATTGTACAAGGCGTTGGTGAGACCAAATCTGGAGTATGGTGTGCAGTTTTGGTCACCCAATTATAGGAAGGATGTCAACAAAATAGAGAGGGTACAGAGGAGATTTACTAGAATGTTGCCTGGGTTTCAACAGCTAAGTTACAGAGATAGGTTAAATAAGTTAGGTCTCTATTCTCTGGAGCGCAGAAGGTTAAGGGGGGACTTGATAGAAGTCTTTAAAATGATGAGAGGGATAGACAGAGTTAATGTGGACAAGCTTTTCCCTTTGAGAATAGGGAAGATTCAAACACGAGGACATGACTTTAGAATTAAGGGACAGAGGTTTAGGGGTAACATGAGGGGGAACTTCTTTACTCAGAGAGTGGTAGCGGTGTGGAATGAGCTTCCTGTGGAAGTGGTGGCAGCAGGTTCGTTGGTATCATTTAAAAATAAATTGGATAGGCATATGGATGAGAAGGGTATGGAGGGTTATGGTATGAGTGCAGGCAGGTGGGACTAAGAGAAAAAAGTTGTTCAGCACGGACTTGAAGGGCCGAGATGGCCTGTTTCCGTGCTGTAATTGTTATATGGTTATATGGTTATATGATACTGTATCACCCTTCAAGATTATAGTTTATCATGTACAAATCACATATGCCCATTATACAAAAATGTAGTCAGAACTCAAGAAAAACAGAAACTAAGGTAATTGGTAATCCTACTGAATTCCTGATAAAAAACATTCCCTGCATCTAATGAGCTTCTCGTGAGCAAATTACATTTCTTACTGCAGTTAAAATAATCAGATCTTTGCAGTTCCGTATTCCTGTTTTGTTATCACACAACACTTTCTTCCTGCTGTTAGTTGTTGTTCAACCATGTGACTATACTGACCATGAGTTTGGCTTGTGCTACATTCATTTTAATGGACACCAGCAATTAGTTTATTCAACTATGATCTTATTATGAAATCTTGTTGTAACATCACAAGAATGTCCTCAAATAGATGTCTGTATCATGTAACCAATTTAATGTAGTCAGTGCTATAGAGCCTAGCACGGGTTCAAAAGTTTAAAAACTAAAGCCCTAGCTGAGATGTGCTTTGTTGCAGAAATTGTGAAATGTTAGGAATCCACTGCAAGTTTTTGGCTGGAGCCACCTTTGCTGTGTGCCACCCTTCTTGCTCCCTTCTGCACTGATTTTTGGAGTTTACGTTTATTATTCTCATGTGTTCCATGGTACCATGGAAGCTTTTGTTTGCACTCTATTCAATCAAATCAGATAATATTATTCAATCAAGCCAAATACACACAAAAGGCAGAGCAAAGAGAAACATACCAGAGTGCAGAATATAGTTCTCATCATTGTAACATAGCAGTTCCAAAGAAAATGTCCACAGTGCAGTAGATTGGAGGACTAGGACTGCACCCTAGCTTATGGAAGAACCATTTAGAAATCTTATAACAAAGGGGAAGAAGCTGTTCTTCAGTTCTGGTGGTACATGCTTTCAAGCTTCTGTATCCTCTGCCTGACCGGAGTGGGGAGAAGAAGAAATGGCCGGCCTGAGAAAGTTGATAATGTTGCCTGCTTTCCTGAGATAGTGTGAAGTATAGATGGAGTCAGTGGAGGGGAGTCTGGTCTGTGTGATTGACTAGCCTACATCCACAACTCTCTCCAATGTCTAGCCATTTTGGGAAGAGCTGTTCCTAAACCAAGCTGTGAGGCAACAAAACAGTGTGCTTTCTACGTGCAGAAGTTTGTAAGAGTCGTTGGAGACATGCCGAAATTTCTCAGTCTCCTGAGAAAGTAGAGGTGTTGGTGTACATTGTCCGTTGCATCAATATGTTGTCCGGTCCATAGCAGAATGTTGGTAATATTAACGTCATGGAACTTGAAGCTCTTAACCATTTCCACTTCAGCACCATTGATGCCAATTTCAGCATGTACCCCACCATGCTTCCTGAAGTTGACAACTAGCTCTTTTGTCTTGCTGACATTGAGGGAGAGGTTATTGTCCTGACACTATGTTATTAAACATAGAAACATAGTAAATAGGTGCAGGAGTAGGCCATTCGGCCCTTCGAGCCTGCACCGCCATTCAATGTGATCATGGCTGATCATCCAACTCAGTATCCCGTACCTGCCTTCTCTCCATACCCCCTGATCCCTTTAGCCACGTGCCACATCTAACGCCCTCTTAAATATAGCCAATGAACTGGCCTCAACTACCTTCTGTGGCAGAGAATTCCAGAGACTCTGTCTCCTTCCTGTACTCCGTCTCATTAATGTTCATGATCCGGCCAACCTCAGTGGTATCACCTACAAATTTGTAGATGAAGTTAGAGCAGAATTTGGCTGCACAAAAATAAATGTATAGGGAGACTAGTAGTGGACTGAGAACACATCCTTGCAAGGCACTGATATTGAGTATTATTGTGGAGGACATGTTGTTGTTCTCACTGATTGTGGTCTATGGGTCAGAAGGTTGAGTTTCCAGTGGTAGATGGGGCTCCTAATCCAGGAGATGAGATCATGGTGTTGAAGGTAGAGCAATAGTTGATAAAAAGGAATCTGATGTATATGTCCTTGTCGCCTAGGTGTTCCAGATATGAGTTCTGGGCCGGTCTGATGGCAGCCCCTGTGGACATGTTGCGACGGTAGGCAAACTGCAGTGGATCAAAGCTGTACGGCAGGCTGAAATTGCCAGTCTCTTTGAAGCACCTCATGATGGTGAATATCACAGCTACCTTTCTTTGGCATCAGGTTAGTGGTGGTTTTAAAGCAGGTGGGGACCTCAGAATTACGTAATGTGAGGTAAAAGATGTCTTTGAATACCCCTCCTGTTGGTTCGCAGAGGTCCTAAGGTTGTGATCGATCTCTCCATCTCGACCAGTTGCTTTCTGTGGATCCACTCCCACGAAGGCCAAACTTGTATCTGCCGCAGTGACCATTGGTACTGGAGCACCAGCTGTGTCTGCATGTAAGCATGCACACGTGCATGAAACTACCTAGGTTGGAAGGTGCGTGAGCCTGCTGCGGGTGTGTGAGCATGCTGAGGGATTGACATATGAGTGGACATTCCCGTCCTCGGGCCAGCAGTGGTTTGTACTCAGATCTAGCTTTTCAATTTATCTTTAGTTTCATTGGTCACATTTCAAGTCAAGTCAAATTTATTCGTCACATACGCATACGAGATGTGCATTGAAATAAAAAGTGGCAAAAAAAAACTACAAAACAGAGTGGAACAGAAACACATATTCACATATTACATATTTGTGGGAGGAAAGAAAGAAGAAAAAAACAGCAATTTTAAAAAGACACCAGACAACAGCAAAATGGTACAGTAAAGTTAGTCCCTGGTGAGATAGGAATTTACAGTCCTAATGGCCTCTGGGAAGAAACTCCTTCTCATCCTCTCCGTTTTCACAGCGTGGCAATGGAGGCGTTTGCCTGACCGTAGCAGCTGGAACAGTCTGTTGCTGGGGTGGAAGGGGTCTCCCATGATCTTGTTGGCTCTGGAGTTGCACCTTCTGATGTATAGTTCCTGCAGGGGGGCTAGTGTAGTTCCCATAGTGTGTTCGGCCGAACGCACTACTCTCTGCAGAGCCTTCTTGTACTGGGCAGAGCTGTTCCCAAACCAAATCGTGATGTTTCCAGACAAGATGCTTTCCACAGCCGCTGAGTAGAAACACTGGTGGATCCTCAGAGACACTCTGAATTTCCTCAATTGCCTGAAGTGGTAAAGGCGCTGCCTTGCCTTACTCACAAGTGCTGCAGCGTGTGATGTCCATGTCAGATCCTCTGAGATGTGGACTGCCAGGTATTTAAAGCAGCTCACTCTACACACAGTATCCCCATTTATTTTCAATGGTATGTACGTCCTCGGATGATCTGCCCACCTAAAAACTTTCATTGTTAAGTTATAATATGTGTGTACCAATTTTAGGTTTTTGATTACTAGAGAACTTTTTTAAAAACTGTGCTACGAAGACAGAGTTTGTGATCGTGCATGCCTCCATTGGTTGTATATCATGGTAGATTTACAGAACGGCAATGGGGGTTTACTACAGTTCTCATCGGATGTTGTATTTGTCTGAAAAGCAAGAATTCAATGAGAAAGTAATTGTACTAGTTTGAAAGTATACATTCAATAGTGACTAGGTTTATAGGTTTTTGACCAGCCAAGTGTTGAATTTTAAGTTTTAAAGCTAAATGGAAAGTTATATAGGAATCCTTGTCACTCTTTTCAAGCTTTGGTTGTGTCTGGTATGAGACAAAAGTCAAAGTGAATTGATGGCCATTGATCTCAGCCATATAACCATATAACAATTACAGCACGGAAACAGGCCATCTCGGCCCTTCAAGTCCGTGCCGAACAACTTTTTTCTCTTAGTCCCACCTGCCTGCACTCATACCATAACCCTCCATACCCTTCTCATCCATATGCCTATCCAATTTATTTTTAAATGATACCAACGAACCTGCCGCCACCACTTCCACTGGAAGCTCATTCCACACCGCTACCACTCTCTGAGTAAAGAGAGTGGTAGCGGAGTGGTAGCGGAGTGGTAGCGGTAGCAGCCATGCAAGTGTTAAATATTAATCCTTCAGAATTAGATAGAAACTTGTAATGCAACATTGAATATCTGTCTCTGTATTATTTTTTAAAGGCCGGTACCTTTAGATTATAATGATTCAGTTGATGATTCCGTTCTTGTAGGCTGCCTGAAGTAGCCCTGAAAGCTTCAAAGTAAAGTTTGTTCACTGGTACAACCTTCAGCAAAAGACCATGGCCTGAAATCTGATACCAAACTCATAGTCAAGAAGTCCTAAGCCCTTGCCCCACTTAGGCGATTTCTTCGGCAACTACAGGCGACTAGGCTGTCCCCACATGGTCACGGGGTGATGCCTGTATGGTCGTGAGTAGTCTCCTCAAGTTGCCTAAAGAGTAGTAAAGTTTTTCTGGTTGCCGCTGAAATTTGATATGTTCAAAACTTTTCGGCGACTTTGGGCTTGATGTAGCTTGACGTAGCTTGTCATAGGTGCTGTCGTAGGTTGTCGCCAGGATGACGCAGGTTGTCGCCAGGTGACGTTGGTTGTTGCCGGGTGCTGACTTCGGTGAATTCCATTGGCGACAACCTACATCAACCGGCGACAGGACCAGCGACTGAATTGTCTTCAGTGTCGCCGACAGGGTCGTTGCTTGTCGTAGCTTGTCGTGGGTGGACGTAGGTTGACTTTTGTTGTCGTAGGTTGTCGCCTGTGTGGTCGTAGGTGGACGTCCTAATGTGTCGCCGGCTGTCGGTAGCTTGCCATAGCTTGACATCGACTAGGTGGTAGGTTGTCGTAGATTGTTGTAGACATTGTCGTAGGGGGGGGGGCAGTTACCGCTTTTTTGGCGACCTGCTACGATTGTGACAGTCACTGGCAGGCGCCGAAAAAATCGCCTAAGTGAGACAGGCCCTTTAATGATTCCCACACTGCTGTATACTTCAGAGACGTGTAGAGGTGCTGACTCTGCCCACCTTGTCGATCATAACCATCCCATTCATGGCAGGGTCTGGCGATACATCGTATGACTGTCAAATTCAGAACTCCAGTTGGAACCATTCATACTTCACCTTGGGGCTGCCTTTGGCAAACAATTAGTGGCCATTGATTTGTAAGTGATTCCAATATGCAGAATATTGCGACATGTCTTTGTATAGTCTGTTGATCTCTGGTTGCTTAGGACCAGGTGGCATTGCTTCCTATTTTATTTCTTCAATGGATTGTTTCTAATGCATTAAAAAAAAATCTCAATTTACAATCTGTGCTGAGCTACACTTGTAACATGGTGTAATGAGAACGCTAGAACGTACGTTACGTTACAGCATAAGAACAGGCCCTTCCATATCAGCATATCATCTATATCCCTCCATTTCCTGCATATGAGGTCCTGGGAGAGGCCCAGGAACCGTTGGAGCGAGAGGAGGAGTACCCAAACCTGTAACGTTCCACACTTCACAAGAAGTGTTCTGGTGGAAGCTGCTGATTGGTGGAAGCGGACTGGAGGAAGCAGCTGATTGGATGCAACCGCTGGTTTGCATTTCTGCTTTCTGGTTAAGGGTTCGGTGAGTTAAGGGTTCGGTGAGTTAAGGGTTCGGTGAGTTAAGGGTTCGGTGAGTTAAGGGTTCGGTGAGTTAAGGGTTCGGTGAGTTAAGGGTTCGGTGAGTTAAGGGTTCGGTGAGTTAAAGGTTTGGTGATCTAAAGGTTCGGTGAGCTAAGGGTACAGTGAGGTAAGGGTACAGTGAGCTAAGGGTACAGTGCTTTTTAGTAAAGGTTAGTTTAAAGGATTAAGATTTTTATAGTGTGAGTGAGTTGATTTAATTTGGGGGCAAGCCATGTCATTTGAGATCGGCCCCATGGTTTGCTCATCCTGCAACATGTGGGAGATCAGGGATATGGTCGGTGTCCCTGGTGACTACGTTTGCAGGAAGTGTGTCCAGCTGCAGCACCTGGCAGACCGCATTGAACGATTGGAGCTGCGGTTGGATTCATACTGGAGCATCCACAATGCTGAGAAACTCGTGAATAGTACGTACAGTGAGTTGGTCACACCGCAGGTAAAAGTTAAGCGGACAGAAAGGGAACGAGTGGCCATTAGCCAGCGTAGCAGTAGGCAGGTAGTGCAGGAGTCCCCTGCGGTCATCTCCCTCCTAAACAGATATACCATTTTGGATACTGTTGGGGGAGATGGCTCATCAGGGGAAGGCAGCAGCAGCCAAGTTCATGGCACCATGGGAGGCTCTGCGGCACAGGAGGGGAGAAAAAAGAGTGGAAGGGCTATAGTAATAGGGGATTCAATTGTAAGGGGAATAGATAGGCGTTTCTGCGGCCGCAAACAAGACTCCAGGATGGTATGTTGCCTCCCTGGTGCAAGGGTCAGGGATGTTACTGAGCAGCTGCAGAACATTCTGGAGGGGGAGGGTGAACAGCCAGCTGTCATGGTGCACATAGGCACCAACGATATAGGTAAAAAACGGGATGAGGTCCTACAAGGCAAATTTAAGGGGGTAGGAGATAAACTTAAAAGTAGGACCTCAAAGGTAATAATCTCTGGATTACTACCAGTGCCACGTGCTAGTCAGAGTAGATATAGGAGGATATTGCAGATGAATACGTGGCTTGAAAAATGGTGCAAGGGGGAGGGATTCAAATTTCTCGGGCATTGGAACCAGTTCTGAGGGAGGTGGGACCAGTACAAAGAGGACGGTCGGCACATGGGCTGGAATGGAACCAATGTCCTTGGGAGAGTGTTTGCTTATGCTGTTAGGGAGGATTTAAACTAATGTGGCAGGGGGATGGGAGCATGAGCAGAGAGACAGAGGGGTGTAAAATGAAGGTTGAAGCAATAGGTAGCAAGATGAAAAGTAAAAGTGGCAGGGAGAAAAATCCAGGGCAAAAATCAAAAAGGGCCACTTTTCAACATAATTGCATAAGAGGTAAGAGTGTTGGAAAAACAAGCCTGAAGGCTTTGTGTCTCAATGCAAGGAGCATTCGTAATAAGGTTGATGAGTCTTGTCATCAAGAAGGCTCAGCAGCGGCTGCACTTCCTGAGGGTCCTCAGGAAGCACAACCTGGACTCCAACCTGCTGCTGACCTTCTACCGCTCGTCCATTGAGAGCCTGTTGACATACTGCATTACAGCATGGTACGGCAGCTGCACCATGGCAGACAGGGAGAGGCTTCAGAGGGTAGTTAGGGCAGCAATGAAGATCATCGGCTGCCCTCTCCCCTCTCTGATGGACATTTACACCTCCCGCTGCCTCAGCAGGGCGAAGAACATTATCAAGGACAGCTCCCATCCTGCATTTGGCCTCTTCAACCTGCTACCCTCAGGGAGGCGCTATAGGTGCATCAGCACAAGGACAAATAGACTCAAGAACAGTTTATTTCCAAAATCCATTATCTCCCTGAACTCACACATGCACTGACTTCACAGCCTAACCCCCAGACTTTCATCTATCCACCTACTGTAATTTGTACTATAACTGTAATTTCCAATATGTGCAATAACCCATACTGGATATAGGAATCCTATTTATCCATTCTACTTATCCATTGTCTTTTTATAGATATGTATATAGCTGCAGAAACTGTGCACCTTATCCCCCCCCCCCCCTTTTTTTGTTTTGTTTTGCACTGAGTAGGAGGAGCTTTTAATCTCATTGTACATGTGTATAGTGACAATAAAATGCATTCTGATTCTGAGATGAATGTGCAGATAGTTATTAACGAACATGATATAGTTGGGATCACGGAGACATGGCTCCAGGGTGACCAAGGCTGGGAGCTGAACATCCAGGGATATTCAATATTCAAGAGGGATAGACAGAAAGGAAAAGGAGGTGGAGTAGCGTTGCTGGTTAGAGAGGAGATTAACGCAATAGAAAGGAAGGACATTAGCTAGGAGGATGTGGAATCGTTATGGGTAGAGCTGCGAAACACTAAGGGGCAGAAAATGCTAGTGGGAATTGTGTACAGGCCACCTAACAGTAGTAGCGGAGTTGGGAATCGCATCAAACATGAAATTAGGAATGCATGCAACAAAGGTAAAACAATTATAATGGGTGACTTCAATCTACATATAGATTGGGTGAATCAAATTGGCTGGGGAGCTGAGGAAGAGGATTTCTTGGAATGTATGCAGGATAGTTTTCAAAACCAACATGTAGAGGAACCAACGAGAGAGCAGGCTATTCTAGACTGGGTATTGACTAATGAGGAAGGGTTAGTTAGCAGTCTTGTTGTGCGTGGCACCTTGGGCAAGAGTGACCATAATATGGTTGAGTTCTTCATTAGGATGGAGAGTGACATTGTTAATTCAGAAACAAGGGTTCTGAACTTAAAGAAAGGTAACTTTGAAGGTATGAGACGTGAATTGGCCAAGATAGACTGGCAAGTGATTCTTAAAGGGTTGACGGTGGATATGCAAGGGAAGGCATTTAAAGACTGCATGGATGAACTACAACAATTGTTCATCCAAGTTTGGCAAAAGAATAAATCAGGAAAGGTAGTGCATCCATGGATAACAAGGGAAATCAGGCATAGTATCAAAACGAAAGATGAAGCATACAAATTAGCAGGAAAAAGCAGCCTACCAGAGGACTGGGAGAAATTCAGCAGAGGAGGACAAAGAGCTTAATTAGGAAAGGGAAAATAGATTATGAAAGAAAACTGGCAGGGAACATAAAAAATGTTTTTATAGATATGTGAAGAGAAAAAGTTTAGTTAAAACAAATGTAGGTCCCTTACAGTCAGAAACTGGTGCATTGATCATGGGGAACAAGAACATGGCAGACCAATTGAATAACTACTTTGGTTCTGTCTTCACTAAGGAAGACATAAATAATCTGCCAGACGTAGCAGGGGACCGGGGGTCAAATGAGATGGAGGAACTTACTGAAATCCAGGTTAGCCGAGAAGTGGTGTTGGGTAAATTGAATGGATTAAAGGCTGATAAATCGCCAGGGCCAGATAGGCTGCATCCTAACTTAAGGAAGTAGCCCCAGAAATAGTGGATGCATTAGTGATAATTTTTCAAAACTCTTTAGATTCTGGAGTAGTTCCTGAGGATTGGAGGGTAGCTAATGTAACCACACTTTTTAAAAAGGGAGGGAGAGAGAAAACAGGGAATTACATCTTACATCATTAGTCTATCGGTAGTGGGGAAATTGCTAGAGTCAGTTATTAAAGATGGGATAGCAGCACATTTGGAAAGTGGTGAAATCATTGGACAATGTCAGCATGGATTTATGACAGGTAAATCATGCCTGACGAATCTTATAGAATTTTTCGAGGATGCAACTAGTAGAGTGGCTAAGGGAGAACCTGTGGATGTGTTATATCTGGACTTTCGGAAGGCTTTCGACAAGGTCCCACATAAGAGATTAGCATTCAAACTTAAAGCACATGGTATTGGGGGTTCAGTATTGATGTGGATAGAGAACTGGCTAGCAGACAGGAAGCAAAGAGTAGGAGTAAACGGGTCATTTTCAGAATGGCAGGTAGTGACTAGTGGGGTACTGCAAGGCTCAGTGCTGGGACCCCAGCTATTTACAATATATATTTATGATCTGGATGAGGGAATTAAATGCAACATCTCCAAGTTTGCGGATGACACGAAGCTGGGGGGGGCAGTGTTAGCTGTGAGGAGGATGCTAGGATGCTGCAAGGTGACTTGGATAGGTTGGGTGAGTGGGCAAATGCATGACAGATGCAGTATAATGTGGATAAATGTAAGGTTATTCACTTTGGTGGCAAAAACAGGAAAGTAGACTATTATCTGAATGGTGGCCGATTAGGAAAAGGGGAGATGCAATGAGACCGGAGTGTCATGGTACACCAGTCATTGAAAGTAGGCATGCAGGTGCAGTAGGCAGTGAAGAAAGTGAATGATATGTTGGCATTCATAGCAAAAGGATTTGAGTACAAGAGCAGGGAAGTTCTACTTCAATTGTACAGGGTCTTGGTGAGGCCACACCTGGAGTATTGCGTACAGTTTTAGTCTCCTAACCTGAGGAAAGACATTCTTGCCATAGAGGGAGTACAGAGAAGGTTCACCAGACTGATTCCTGGGATACACAAAAAGCTGGAGAAACTCAGCGGGTGCAGCAGCATCTAAGGAGCGAAGGAGATAGACGACGTTTCGGGTCGAGACCCTGATTCCTGGGATGGCAGGACTTCCATATGAAGAAAGACTGGATAGACTTGGCGTATACTCGCTGGAATTTAGACGATTGAGGGGGGATCTTATAGAGACTTACAAAATTGTTAAGCGGTTGGACAGACTAGATGCAGGAAGATTGTTCCCGATGTTGGGGAAGTCCAGAACAAGGGGTCAGAGTTTAAGGATAAGGGGGAAGTCTTTTAGGACCGAGATGAGAAAATCATGTTTCACACGGAGAGTGGTGAATCTGTGGAGTTCTCTGCCACAGAAGGTAGACGGTTTGCGGCGCGACTCTTGTCGCAGCGGCTTCTGCAGTCCATCTGTCTTTTTTTATTTTTTGTCTCGTTTTGAGTGTAGTTATAGTGGGTTTTTTTAGCTGGGTATGTGTGGGGGGTGGGGAGCGGGGTGGGGGAAACCTTTAAAATCTTTTCCCTGTACGGAGGACCTGACCTTTTCTCTGTGGGGTTGTTGTTGGGGTCTAGCACCGTGGAGCGGCCTCCAACCGGGCCTGGGGCTCCAGTCGCAGAGCTGTGGGCTACTTACCAACGTGGAGCTGGCCGAGTTCGGAACGGTAGGAGCTGTGATGGTGCGCTGCTGCTACCCTACTCCGGAGATTCGGAGGCTCCAGCTGCAGGCCGGTGGACGGTGACATCGGGAGCTCGTGCGTCCCTGGTGGGAGACCGCTTTTCGGAGCTCCCGCAACGGCAACTTCCCCCGCCCGAGATGCGGGGTTGAAAATGAACTGGAGCGGGGCCTTACATCGCCCGGTGCGGCTTTAATGGCTGCGGGACTTGCTAGGGCCCGCTGGGGGCTCCAACATCAAGACCCGGAGTGGGGCCTTACATCGCCCGGCGCCGCCTTAACTGCCGCGGGACTTACTTACCATCGCCCGACGGGGGCTTTGACTCTGAAATCAGGAGGAGAATGGGGAGTGCAGGGGAGAGATAAGACTTTGCCTTCCATCACAGTGAGGAGGAGCTTCACTGTGATGGATGTTTGTGTAAATTGTGTTGTGTCTTGGTTCTTTTCTTGTTTGTATAACTGCAGAAACTAAATTTCGTTTGAACCTCAATGAGGCTAAAGGGATCAGGGGGTATGGAGAGAAGGCAGGTACAGGATACTGAGTTGGATGATCAGCCATGATCATATTGAATGGCGGTGCAGGCTAGAAGGGCCGAATGGCTTACTCCTGCACCTATTTTGTATGTTTCTATATTAATATGCATATCTAAAAGCCTCGTGTGGACTTAAACTGGTAGTAACGTCTTCTATCAATATTGTCAACAGTACCTGTACAGCATTCGTGGTGGTAAGTTTACCTTTGAGCCTTGTGCATGTACATATGCTGCAGTGACATTCAAATGTACTAGAGTAATGCAAGTCCAGTCTTTTCAGATTTTATTTTAGACAAGCATTACATTTCCCTATTATTAGTATTGTTTGCACAGAATTGATTTGTCCTTGCAATACTCTTGGGGAGGGAATACAGGTGTCAGTTGTTTAAAGTTGGTGAAAGTCTTTTTTAATGCTACTGGTGAAATAGCCACTGAAGATGTTGTTTCCTGCATAATTTATGAAAGAAACTGGAAGTTCACAGTCAAAACAAGAAATGGTTACTATTTACTGCTAATACGATTTTACCATTTACAGATATTTAACTAGCTTCACTTTGCCGTCCCCAAGTCTATTTCATTATACACTAATGGTTAGTTCATTTTTGATAGGATTTAATTCAAATAAAATGTCATAATTTAAATGTTTTCCGAGTCCCGGGGAGTGTTGTGTAACAGAGAGATTTAGGAGTACATAGTTCCTTCAAAGTAGTATCACGGGCAGATTAGACGATTAAGGCGGCTTTCGGTATATTGAGCTATAAGGGGAGATTGGGTAGTCTAGGACTTCTTGAGGTACAGGAGGATGAGGGGAGGTCATATAGAGGTGTATAAGATAATGAGAGGGATAGATAAGGTTAATGGAAAGAGTCTTTTAGCCAGAGTAGGGGCATCAAGAACCAGGGGACAGGTTTAACCTGAGAGGGAAAAGATTTAATACGATCCTGAGGGGCAGATTTTTCACAAAGGGTGGTGGGTATATGGAACAAGCTGCCAGAGGGCAGACTTGAGCCATGTACTATAACAACAATTAAAGGACATTTGGACAGGTACATGGATTGGAGAGGTTTAGTGATGTATGGGCTAAAAGCAGGCAGGTGTGATTATTGTAGATTGGGCATCTTAGTCAGCATGGGCATATTGGGCCAAAAGGCCTGTTTCCTGATTGTATGATTCCATACTCTGCTGTAAATTAGAAATATTCCGACCATTAGTAAACTCGTTCATTGGATATGAAGATGAATTTTTCTTTTTGATGACTAAACTGTCTGCAGATCGTACATAACTTTTTCTTCCCTCCCCTACAGTGGGAGATTTTGACAAGATCTGGCGTGAACACTGTGAAGATGAAGAGACTCTAAGTGAATATGCTCTTGCAATGAAGAATTTGGCAGACAATCATTGGGCTAAAAGCTGTGAGGGTGAGGGACGGATTGAGTGGTGCCGAAGGTATGGTTTAAAACCAAAATACTTTCATGGTGTTGATTTTCTTTCTTTTAGGTAAAGTTTTAATTTCTTCTCTGTGATAATGATAAGCAAGTAAGAAATGGCTATCAAATGGGAGAGACATATGCTGACTAATGACTCTTCGGCATAATCGCACCAAGATTTCTCACTGCTGGACACATGTATTGTTGAATTTCATAATGTATTTTTCCAAATATTATGTTCTACCATCTCTATTCCACACTTTCTTTCATTGGTACTGAGGGGTCTTAATTGAACAGCTACTGAAAATGGGCGTAAATATTGTAATGTATGATTAGTTTGGATCAGTTCAGTACAATGTGGGAAATATACTAAATTTCAGTTGCTTGCGCTTTATAATTGCAAAGTGCAACAAGCAATAATTACAGGTCCACCACCTATTTTTCCAAAAGTAATGGTCTAGCACCTCCATTAATCTGGACAAAATCATGAGAGCGCCACAAGATCCCCACAAATGTAGTGTCAGGGCCGGGTAAGGTGGTCGATATCTACCGTATTGGGACTTCTGCGCCGATTGGCAAGTCGAATTTGCCACCTGTGGACGGGGCTCTGCAACTCTGACCCTACCGGAGCCGGCAGAACAGTTTTCCTAGCCGACCTCTGAGGCAGTCATTGCGGGTCAGTATCGCACTCCCTCTGTGGCCTTGATAGACCATTCAGGTACTATCCAACTCATTGGAGGCCATAGCCTCTGTTGGTCTGGCAAAACGGATAATCTAGAAAGGCTCTGGAGCCAAGGGTGCCAGAAAATCAGCGGTGGACCTGTATGTTGTTGAGTTGCTCGTTTCCTGAATAGCAGCTAAGTTTATCAAGGAGCTGGCACCAGTTAAAATGTGCCTGCCCTATCTAATGATAGCATACACCTCTAAAAGGGAGCTACATTTTGGTTCCTTCAGATAGAGACAGTCATTTTACTTCAGAGTCACGTGACTGACTACGTGAAGAAGCCCCGCCAGGCGCATGTTCGGCATTACGTCGACGCATGTGGCACCGACAGGGTGGAGAGCACAGCTCCCACCAGCGGTAAGTTTAACCCGCAGGTAAGTCAGTGTTGAACTTCTTGCGAGTGTTTTTTAAACTCTGTAAGTCTGCAGAGCCAGCTAGAGTGTGTATGTATTTTGGAATTTTTTTTTAAAACTCTGTAAATCTGGCTTGAAAGTACGGAGCCAGCTGGAGTATAAGTATTTTTAAACTGCGGTAATTGAATGGAACGCGCTGAAACCGCAGTTTCCTATTTAGATCGGATTGGGAGATAAGGCTGATTTAAAAGCCAGTTCCTGCTATTTACCGCTATTTAGACCGGGTTTGGAGATAACGGCTGCGCTAAATGCCGGCTCCAAATACCCACAATGGTAAAATAAAGTCTGCTCTGTATATATGTTATCAGATGCAGTTTTATTTTATGGAAATGTATATAACCCTGTGTGATACTGAAGTTAATACAAATATTCTGCAAGCAGAATGTGCCTCTCAGAATTATATTTTTAAACATATATGATTTATGCACAAATACAAAACAGTAAAGAAAGTAACTCTCCTCCAAGGGAGGACAAGAATGAGGGGACTGCTGGAAATGGAGAAAATGCTCCACACTTGACTTAGTCAAGGGTTCTAAGACCCATGTATGTCTTCCTGTAAGGCAAGCTCCAAAGGAGTTTCCATACTCTGAGTATGGTGCCTATGAAAATGGAATTCTGATTCTCCAGTACCTTGGTTAGGTCTGGATGAGGTCCCTAGAGCAAGATAAAATGCTCAAAACTCTAATCAGTCAAGGGTTCTAAAGGCCCATGAGATTCTAAGGCAGGCTCCGTGGGAGTTTCCATACACTAAGTATGGTGCCTATAAAGAATGAGAATCTCATTCACCAGTGCCTTGCATAGGTCTGGATGAAGTCCTTAGAGCAAGATAAAATGCTCCAAAAATCTAAACAATTAAGGGTTTTAAGACCCATGAGATTCTAAGGCAGGCTCCGAAGGAGTTTCCATACAATGAGTATGGTGCCTATGAAGAATGAGAATCTCATTCACCAGTGCCTTGCATAGGTCTGGATGAAGTCTCCCTAGAGCAAGACTCGGGAGTACCAGGGCAGGATGAAACTGACCCTGAAGATGGTGTCCCTACTTATGTGTATACACCAGAGCACAATAGAAATATTCCGGGTGATCCCGATGTAGCACCAAGTTTGCTATATCGGTATGGACTGGTGAGGCTATGGATGAACCTGGCAGCCAACATTATTTGGTTTCTCACCTACTTCAAGATACTGTTTTGACTGAAACAGTAAATAATATATAAAAATATATAAAACACCTGTCTATTGTGCCTCACTCAGGGTGCCAACAGTAATTGGGCACTCATGAGTGTAACGATGAGAGGACAGGAAACGTGTTCCAGCATGTCCTCTAGCTGATGTTCAGTTGGCATCACTGCATTTGGGGAAGACATACATGGGTTGATTATGTCCAATACTTTTAAGACATGCTTGCTTTACTCTGCAAAGCATATTCAAACCCAGTTGTATGATGAAAATTGCCATTGGCTAACATTATACCCAAAAAATGCAGGATTATGTGGGCAAGCTATAACCAGATTTATGATTGATGAATACGAACCCCTATATTAAGAGAAGGAGATCTTCTGGTTCATTTACGGGAGTACAGAAACAGCATTCCATTACACATGGAATTTCTGGGGAAACAACTTCTGGTTGGTTAAGATTACAATTGTTTTGTAATTCTGCATTAAATCTGATCGGCCTGGTGTTTGAATGTACCAGGAACTCGTCAGGCAGAGATAATATATCCCAGACACAAGTATGGGGGTTGCAGAGTCATTCTAGGACTCACAAACTTAAATTTATAGTTCAGTATGAACATTTAAAAAGTACACTTCAGCATTATAATGAAGTTGTTATCACAAGGCTGCTATGTGGTTATTTTTTAGACTTTAAAAAGATGTCTTATTATTCAGGTACTTCAATTAATTGGATGGGGCAGCTGAAGGAATTACCTAATGGGTTAAATTCAGCCCTCAGATTGCTCATACAATTATTGAAACCAGCACTGGTGTTAATGAGGGCTCGGAATCACATTGTAATGACTTATCTAGAGGATATGTTAATTGTAAATGGGAGACAGCTGAAGAACTGAGTTCAGCAACCATAAGCCTATTGAAAGGCTAAGGTTCTGTACATCCAAACAACATGGAAGTTACAGGCATCCCAAACAATTGATTATTTGGGGTTTGTCTTTAATACAGTTGATATGTGAGTACCTTTATAAACAAATTAAGGTTGCGGATGTTACAAATGCCTGTATTTGTCTTGGTAAAAAACATTATCCCACCATCCAAGAAGTAGCTACGGTTACTGGTAAAGTGATAGCAGCATTCATGCTGTCAAATTGGGACTTCTGCATGATCAGAATATAAGAGTAAAAAGTGTGCAGGTTATTGATTAGGTCCATGCAGTTACCAACTAAAGGTTGAGCTGAATTCAATGATGGATTCTCAATGTTGCACAAGTTACTAGAAATAAAAATGTGCTTGTTCAAAAGTCTTCAATGTTATTACAGACTGATGAGAGTGCTCTCGGATGGGGAGCTTAGGACAGCGACACCAGTTGTGGTGGTCGATGGACTGTCCAAGCCGATTAATTCTCCAAATACATGGTTGAATTATTTGGAGTTATTGGGGCGTTTTATGCATTGATAGCTGTTGTTCTACAATAAAGAACTTACATGTTGAATTACGAGTAGACAATACCACAACTGTGGGAGAATACAATATTGTGGTAAGACAGCAGATCACGAAAGTGCAATGACAATACAGAATGAATGTTAAAATTCAAAAAGATTGTCAGACAGTATGTGTACCAAATGTTGATCTGTTGTGTCTGGATTAAATCTCCAGTGGTCTAAATGTGTCTCGAGGGAGTCAGACCCAGGAGCATTAGCGGTGAATGGTTTCTCGCTACATTGGGGAAGTATAGTCGTTTATGTTTCCCCATTTTGTCTGATTAGACAATGTGTCACCAAAATAGAGCAAGTCTCCGCCGCAGGCGTTTGGTGGTTCCAAATTGGTATTGTTCTCGGCCTTTTGGCTAAGATCAAGTGTAGTATCAGTTAATATCTGATACGTCCCTTATCTAGGGACCATTACTACACAGCCATTGTTCCCATTGGTGCTCAGAATGATGATTCAGACATTCATGACAAATCCCAGGTGCAGTAATTGTTGGTACATCCAGTAACAGCAGAAGTCATCCATAAAATGACCGTATTAATTATTAATCTGCAGGTTCTGATGGAATGTCAGATAGGACGATGGATGTCATAACTGCAGCTTGGAGAGATAGCATTAAGAAACAATATAAGTGTCATATAAGGAATGGGAATTTTTTTTTATATACAGTCAGATATATTTTATCATACTGCAAATATATCGGATGTATTGGAGTTCCTTGTTATGTTGCACCTGAGTTAGAGTGCCATGAATGGAGCTCGGAGTTTTGTCCTCCTATTTAGGACTATTTCAGGATCGACAACTATCGGGTCTCATCTGTTAATATCCTGATTTGTGAGAGGAATTTTAATAATATCCTACCAAACCCAGATATTCAGAAATCTGGGATGTCAGTATGGTTCTCACATTACTTCGGCAATGGACTCCAATTACGACACTGTCTTTTCAGACGTTAATATTTAAAGTGGTTATATTCATACCATTAATTCAGCACAATGAGTACAAACATTACAAATGTTGTGGTGAAATTGCATACAGTTGTCTGTAGATAAAATAACGTTTTATGTCAATGATCTAAGCAAGCAAAGCAAGCCAAGAAAGGCTGGAACCAATGTAATCTTTAAGGCATATGCTGTCAACTAAACATTGTGTGTGGTTAAGCATCTGAATTAATATATTGAATTAAGAGTCTCCGAGATTGTGAGACACCAATGTTCATTACCCACAAGAAACATATAAAAAGTGACAGTACAAACTATTTCTAGATGGATAAACAGGTTCTGGATTAACTGGAGTAGACACTCATGTGTATAAATCTCACTCCACAAGGGCGGTATCAATGTCCGCGGCGAAGGTGCAGGACGTGCCGCTCGACCAAATTCTGGAGACTGCAGGATTGTCTAAAAAAGGAACTTTCCTAGCTTTATGATAAACCTGTTGTTACAGTGCCAGAGTTGCACATGCTGTGTTGGGTTCTGTTCAAAATGGTTTGCTTTGTTGCATAATATTTATTGTTATTTCCCCTGGGATAGAGGAGTTATTATTATTTTTTTTTTTTTTTTTAATTAATTAATTAATAATGTGTGTGTGTGTGTGTGTGTGTGTGTATATATATGTGTATCTGTGTGTGTATGTATATATGTGTGTGTATATATGTATGTATATATATATTAAAATATTTATTGCATAATTTCAAGTAATATATATTATTTACTCACTACTGGGTAAACTGAAGCAGTGTGTCGTATGGAATGATCTACGGCATGAATATCACAGAGCATTAAAATCTTCACGTAGACACTCACGTGACTCCGAAGTAAAATAGTAAGATTAAACGAGAATTTACCTGTTCGAAGTTTGATCTTTATTTTATGAGGAGTTACGATGAGGGATTACATGCCCTCCGCTCCCAACCCTCATAATATAAATGATCATCTGGTAGTTCTAATCTTTGTGCGCCTTACTATCTTACTCCGGCTATTGGTTCTGTGTTTTTCACGCCGCTGCTTTGAAGTATGCCGAACATGCGCCTGGCAGGGCTTCTTCACGTAATCCCTCATCGTAACTCCTCATAAAATAAAGATCAAACTTTGAACAGGTAAGTTCTCGTTTAATCTTACTATTATGATTTGTTGGAAGGTTTATGGCACAAAATGAGTGGTGCAGAATGCAGAGAGGTAGAAAGGTGTACTTGTTTCCATGAGGTGCTTGTAACAAATGCTCAGAAGGGAATAGGAGGAGATGGTTGTGGTGACAAAAAGCTGGGATCATTACCCAAGACCAAAATGCAGGACTGTAATATTTAAAGCCCTTGCATGCTTGATCAGGGTCTAGTGAATGCAATTTTTAAATATAGCCTTTTTTTTTAAAAAAGCATACAGTGGGATATAGATCAGCTAAAGAAATGGGTAGAGAGCTGGCAGATGGAGTTTAATCTGAGCAAGTGTGAGGTGTTGCACTTTGGGGTGGAGGGTGGAATTATCAAATTCTATAAGGCACAGCTTTAAGGGGAATGGGGGCAATGTTTAAGGAGAAGTATGGGGCAATTATTTTTACATAGAGGATGGTGGGTGCATGCAACGTGCTGCCGGAAGTGGTGATGAGGCTGATGCAATAGTGGCGTTTCAGAGACTTTTGGATAGACACATGGATATAAAAGGAAATGGATTATGTGGAGGCAGATAAGAGTTTGTCTTGGCATCGTTTTTGGCATTGACATTGTGGACTGAAGGACCATGCTCTACTGCTCCTGTAAACCCTCTGTAGAAAATTCTATGTTTGTTGCCTTCTCGGGAATTAACATTTTATGTGTTCAGGGTTTCAGGCATTGATTTTTGTTAGATGTTTTAGATTTTGTAGATTTTATAACTTTCTTTCCTTTCTGTATATTACATTAGTTAATTTAATGGTAAATTGCATGGTTTAATTGTTTTAATCCTTATACTCTGCATGCAGCAGTAAGCAAAGATGATTATCATCTTTGGCAGTAAGCTTTCTTCAGTCTGAATAGTTGAACAAGTGTTGCTTATTCTGTCCACTTCAGTCTGCTGGAAGTGCACTGCAGAAATGTGTCTTATACAACTACAAAACCCCACTGCAATGGTGAACTTCACGAGCATCATTTGTTTATAGAGTGAACACATAATCCAGGACACAGAAGAGAAAGCCGTGCTGTTTTTAAACTGGAATTGATGCTGCAGAATTAGAGCAGGGGAATATTGGAAATTAGCCAGTAAATTTGTCAGGGATAAATATTTTGTCGTTTTGATTATTTTTGTGCTTTCATTGTGCCATGTGTACAATCTTCCTTTTTCCCAATTAAACAAATAAAATCTATGTCAAGGCATATTCAAAACCAGCAATATACAATAGTAAATTTCATACCCATTATGGATAACAGGATAACTTTTTAATCTCATCTTCCAGTGAGAAAATAATGCATGCTTGGAGTTACATGAACATTTAAAAAAAAATCAAAATAAATATGCAGATATAATCCTTTGACAAGATGATATGAAGTAATCTACAAATGCAAGTATAAATGAGCCTCAGTAAAAGTTAGACATCTTTATTTTATGCGAGGGCACACAAAAATTCCTGGAAACTAATTAGTGTTTGTTTTTAAATAGTGTTTGTCAAGAATATTTTCTGAATGGTGGAATGAAGAGAGTACTTGAAAAAGATGAGAAAAGGGCCCGACTTGCTATTTCCATGGCTACTCCAATGTTCAGCTTGCAAGCATCTGAAAAGAAAGATGATCATTCTGCCACTAATGGTGTAGTGACGGGTTTGAATGCTGCTTTCACAAAGTAAGTGATGTAAATAGACCTTATCCACTCACAAAGCTGTGGTATGCCAATAAAATGTTGATCTTGTTTTGCTGGAATAAAACGGTTCACCTTAATCCTTTTATCCACTTGTTTTTGGTATCACTTCCATGGGATAAAGATTCTGAGGGAATCTCACGACAACCAATGTTGACACTGGACTCCATGCAAAGTCTTGTGATGGCGTGGATTGATGGATTTGGTACTACAAAACTTCAGGTCTTCTGTCTATCATGTTGCATGAAATGAGGTCCCAAGGTTACATTTAAATGGGTCTGCGCTGAGTTCTGTTTGGGATTCTAGCAGTAAGTGACAAAGTACAGACCATTGTTATAACAGCAGTGGAAATGTAGTTTTTGTGTTTTGCCTATCTTCTCTGAACATGATATTTTCTTACCCCACCAAGTTTGCTGTCTATCTTCGCAAGATAAATTTGCCTTTTGCCTTTGGTGAGATTATGTAAGCAACCAGAATAGTCAATCCAAAGCACTATTAATTTCACTCTCTGCCATATGTTGAATGAAACAGATTATGGTTGAATGGAAGCTAGCCGCATTGCAGTGCAGCTAGGCAAATTCATTTGTGATGATCCACTCATGGGCAGAGCTGCGTGTTTATAAAGCCTGGTCTGTCTGATATTCAGCTCATTTATCACTTGTGAAGTGACTTTGATTCTTTAACAGAAGCCACCAACTCTGATTGGATGAGAATAACCACATGATTCCACGGCTATGATTAGTAAATCATAACTAAAATTGGACTGGAATTACCATCACCACTCAAAGGGGCAGGTGGTAGGGGGGGGGAAGAGCAAATATTCAGGTATTTGAAAGCAAAATCCAACAAGAAGCTGCTGACGTAAAGAGCAGATTATGTGGCGAGAGTTGAAGAATTCTTGCAAATGGCTGACAAGCACAGCATGCATGGATTCTTCACTGCTGTCAAGGCTATCTACCAGACTGGAATCCCATTCCCATTGCAGGGCTGCCAACAGTGGGTGAGAGTTGAGAGTGAGAAACTGTGAGGGAGTATAGCGACCGAGTGTGGGAGGGGGGTATCCCCCTCCCACGGTAGGGAGCGTTCGCATTTTTCAGCTTGAAATTGTGCAATCTGGTGCATACTGTAGCGAGTCTTTTAACTTACACTTGAATGCAACATTTATGCTTTAAATTGGATTAGGTATGAATAAGGTTAGGCTAAATTACATTCCTAATTACATTCCATAATAGAGCCAGGCTCTGATCAACAGGTGCAGCACATGAATTACTATATTCATGTATGGAAATCAGATTATATTCATGCTCTTATGCATATACATACAGAAAAACACAGAGAAACAAGGCAAGAGTCTGACTTCCATCACTGTCTGCACAAATAAATCAATCAACCTTACCCTTTGAATATAGAAATAAGATGAAAATAATGCCACATATTCAATCATATATGGTTCAATGAAATTAAGATATATATGTAAAAAAAAATATGGAAACAGGCCCTTCAGCCCACCAAGTCCACACCGACCAGCAATCTATCATACACCAGTTCCATCCATCACACCAGGGACAATTTACAAAAGCCTATTAACCTACAAACCGGCACTTCTTTCGGATAAAGGAGAAACCGGAATATCCAGAGAAAACCCATGTGGTAGTGAGGCAGCAACTCTACCGCTGCGCCACCGTGCCACCCCATTAAATTATTTTTTCTGTAATATATTTATTATGGTGTCACGTCAATAAAGATGAACGCATGATTATAATTTCTGCCCTTAGTTAGATAACACACATCTCCAGTTAGTGTGTTTTATGGCTGGTTTTCAACCTCTTCAGTCTGAAGGTCTTGACCCGAAACATCACCCATTCTTTCTCTCCAGAGATGCTGCTTGTCTTGCTGAGTTTTTCTAGCTTTTAGTGTCTACATTCAGTTTAAACCAGCATCTGCAATTCCTTCCTACACTATTTGTTAAGCAAAACAGGTCTTATTCTCATAGTGTTATTCACCTCAACTAAGTTTTCTTTCACTTCCATTGCTGCAGAGAATACAATCATAGTTATCAAATCTTTCTTCAAAATGAAAAAAAAATTCCTGCACTTTCATCTTCATAAATCGCCCCTGGATCCTGTCCAGAGCAATTGCACCCTTTCTACAATGTGTTATAGTCTTACAGCATGGCAACAGGCCCTTCATCCCAACTTGTTCATGCACATCAAGATGCCCCATCTACACTAGTCCCATTTATCCGCATATGGCCTATATCACATTAAACCTTGTGTTGTGTGTCAGTGAAGCGGCGACAACATCTGGAGTGAGCAGAGACTTCGCGATGCCCGGGAAGAGTTTCCCTCTTCCCCCCCCCCACCCCCCCCCCCCCCAATCCTGGGAATGCAGGCCGGCCCAGGTGCTCCTTGTCCAGCTGGGATCCAGGGGAGGTGAGGGTTAGTGACCCGGGGGTCAGGCATCGGAGCAGAGCCTTAGCCCGAGATTCATCCCCGCAGCTCCAGAAGCGGCACCGACGCCCCACTCACCCGGTCCGCTCCTGACTCCGGGCCAGGGTTAAAACTCCATGGGGTGTGGACTGACATAGAGCCGCCAGAGGTGAGGGTGGTAGATGTGTGCCGTGCCTCGGGGGGGGGGGGGGGGGGGGGGAGGGGGAGGGGGGTTGGTGCTGGGACCACCGCCGTGTCTCACCTCATCTGCACGGGAGAAACTAAACTACTTTTTTCCTCCCCCCCCCCCCAAAATCAACCCGCGGGCGGGTAGTTTGACAGCCCTGCTTTAAACCAATGCCCTCTAGTGCTTGAATCACATATCACGGGAAAAAGACTATGCATTCACCTTATTCTCCCCTTTTTACTCCCCTCTAAAACAATTTTTTGCGTTATTTTGAACTTCCAGCACCCGCTGATTTTTGAGCGTGAGAAATTTGTGATCAGTGTGAGAGCGGAAGAATTTTGTGAAATGTGTGAGTCTCACGCTCAATGCGTGAGAGTTGGCAGCCCTGCTAATAATGCAAACATTTCATGCAAGTTCCAATTGTTTGGACAAAAATCACTTATTACTGCTTTATAACAGTTAAGTTAGTTTAAGACCATTTCAGAAATTATGGCAGTGAACTAACAAATTAAACCAAACCTAAAAAAAATAACATGTTCCCTTTCCTGACTCTACGTCATAAGTACTTTAACGCTGTTAACAGAGCAAAGGGATATTAATCTCAAGAATCAAAATAGGGAAAGTGGGGGCAATTTTGCTTAAATGGTAATTCTAAGCCCATTCCGATCTGCATAGAGACACAGTTATACAACATGTACATGGCTGGCCCAATTTGTCCATAATGGTCAAGTTGGCATTCTGCGTGCCCTGGGACTGGCTGCAGTTCCCACATCAGCTCGCATCACAAGGACTGGCTACAGTTCTCAGGTCAGCCCGCCGGCCCCGACCCCGCGAAAAACGAATTGAAAAGAAAAGCGTTTTTTCGGGTTACGGGCCGGATTCGGCTCATGTGCCATAGGTTGCTGAACCCTGTCTTAGATGTTTGGCCTCATTGTGCTCCCCCCCATGTTTTACAACTGATTCACCTGGTTAGTTCCATCTCCAGCTGCTTCATGTTGTCGGCGGCTGCACATTCAACCAAGAAAGAAGAGAAGAGAAGAAATGTGATGTCACTCACAGCCGTCAACCGACGCATTTCCCCTGACCGCACAGATCGCTCTGATGTGACTCAAAGAGACAAACTGTGCAGGGACTGAAGATAGCGTGAGAATTCTGTCATCAGCGTGAGAGCGTGAGAATTGGGCTGAAATGCATGACTCTCAAAGCGTGAGAGTTGGCAGCCCTGTCTAAGGCCAGGATGTGACAACACACACACACACACACACACACACAGGGAGACACACACACACACACACACACAGGGAGACACACACACACACACACACACAGGGAGACGCACACACACAAGGAGACACACACACACACACACACACACACACACACACACACACACACACACACACACACACACACACACACACACACACACACATACCTTTCCTTCCTACTCCGTCTCCCTCCCTCTTTCCTCCCCTCTCCCTCCCTCTTTCCTCCCCTCTCCCTCCCTCTTTTCTCCCCTTCCTCCCTCCTTCCCCCATCCCTCCCTCTCTCCTCCCCCTCCCTCTCTCCTCCCCCTCCCTCTCTCCTCCCCCTCCCTCTCTCCTCCCCCTCCCTCTCTCCTCCCCCTCCCTCTCTCCTCCCCCTCCCTCTCTCCTCCCCCTCCCTCTCTCCTCCCCCTCCCTCTCTCCTCCCCCTCCCTCTCTCCTCCCCCTCCCTCTCTCCTCCCCCTCCCTCTCTCCTCCCCCTCCCTCTCTCCTCCCCCTCCCTCTCTCCTCCCCCTCCCTCTCTCCTCCCCCTCCCTCTCTCCTCCCCCTCCCTCTCTCCTCCCCCTCCCTCTCTCCTCCCCCTCCCTCTCTCCTCACCCTCCCTCTCTCCTCACCCTCCCTCTCTCCTCACCCTCCCTCTCTCCTCACCCTCCCTCTCTCCTCACCCTCCCTCTCTCCTCACCCTCCCTCTCTCCTCACCCTCCCTCTCTCCTCACCCTCCCTCTCTCCTCACCCTCCCTCTCTCCTCCCCCTCCCTCTCTCCTCACCCTCCCTCTCTCCTCACCCTCCCTCTCTCCTCACCCTCCCTCTCTCCTCACCCTCCCTCTCTCCTCACCCTCCCTCTCTCCTCACCCTCCCTCTCTCCTCACCCTCCCTCTCTCCTCACCCTCCCTCTCTCCTCACCCTCCCTCTCTCCTCACCCTCCCTCTCTCCTCACCCTCCCTCTCTCCTCACCCTCCCTCTCTTTCCTCACCCTCCCTCTCTCCTCACCCTCCCTCTCTTTCCTCACCCTCCCTCTTCCTCCCCTTTCTCCTTCATCCCCTTTCTACCTTCCCTCCCCTGTCTCTCTTTGCCTCCATCCCTCCCTTTTTATCTTTCCCTCTCTCTCTCTCTCTCTCTCTTTCTCCCCTCCCTCTCTCTTCTCTCTCTCTCCCGGACGCCCAATGGGGAGTCTGGCAGGCACAGTGTAGCGTGGATTGGCGGCGCTGGCGCTGCCATGTAAATTGAAGGGCAGGAGGAAGGGAGGCTGGAGCAGCGGCTGGCAGCGCAGCGCTTGCAGCCGGCACAAGAGGTGCTGACACCCGCTTCCCGGGACCGACGCGCTTCCCCAGACCGTGCAGATCGCTGTCATGTGGCGCAAAGGGACAAACTGTACAGCAAAGATCGTATAGCTCCGCTATAGGATCTTTTCTGTGCAAGGACTGAAGACAGCGTGAGAATTCTGTCATCACCGTGAGGGCGTGAGAATTAGCTGAAATGCGTGACTCTCACGCTCAAAGCGTGAGAGTTGGCAGCCCTGCCATTGGCTCCTTCTAAGTACTAAGAATGGGCCTGGCAACATTCCAAAATTCAGCTTAATTACACCTTTCCTGTAGCAGGGTAACCAAAACTGAAAATAATACTCCAAATATGGCCTCACCAGTGCCTTTTCCCCTGCAGTTTTACTGGATCTATTTGTAACACAATTGGAAGGTTTTGCAGTTTGATGCCTTATAGATTTAAGCAGAGAACCATAATCGTATGTAGCCACCTAATATCTTGTGTGATACTTTAATTCAAATGTATATTCAAATTTTTAAAAGAAAGACACAAAATGGTGGAGTAACTCAGCAGGTTAGGCAACATCTCTGGAGGACATGGATAGGTGACGGTTTGGATTGTGTCCCTTCTTCAGACTAATAATAGGTAATAGGTGAACACAGGTGAGGGGTAGGCAGATTGTTTGTCAAAGGCCAGAGATGAAAAGACAGGTATGAGCCCAAAATGACAAATTGAGTTACAAATTGTGAAGCTGGAGGATAGAAGAATTGTGAAGGCGGTAGAAGGGATGCGGGGGAGGGTAGAAACCGGTGCAAGTTCAGCCAAATTTGGGATGGGGGGGGGGGGGGGGGAGAAAGGGGGTGGGTTCTTGGAAGAAAGTTTTATTATTTCTTTTGTTGCTATCAGAAAACATTAATGAATGTTTCTGCTGCATTTGTAGTGCATTATTATATTATTAGTATAACTTGGTAGACCAATAAGAATGGATTAGGAATAGAGATATACATTGTGATCAATAATAGTATGTAAGTACAAGAACACATATTAGGAGAATTAGTTTAATTTAGTTTTTTGCTATTTAATAAGGAATGCATATTACAGCGTCTTTAATATGGTGTAGCAAGTGGAAGACTTTAGTAAGTAATGTGGCATAGTAACTTTAGAAATTAAGCTAAACATTAAATTAATCAACTGAATTATAAATATTTAATGTTGAATGAGAAGAAAGGGAAGAGAGAGAGAGAGTAGCACTGGTTTTCCAAACAATGGAGACTGCTAATGCAATCTTTGGTGTAGGTTTGTTATTGTCATGTGTACTGAAGTGCAGTGAAAAGCTTTTTTTTGCATTCTATCAAACACAGATCAGATATACCATACATACAGTGCCCTCCATAATGATGGGTCTTTGTCCAAAACATTTATTTGCCTCTACTCCACAATTTGAGATTTGTATTAGAAAAAAATCACATGTGGTTAAAGTGGACATTGTCAGATTTTAATAAAGGCCATTTTTATACATTTTGGTTTCACCATGTAGAAATAACAACAGTGTTTATACCTGTGTTAAAGAAGGAACTGCAGATGCTGGAGAATCGAGGGTTACACAAAAAGCTGGAGAAACTCAGCGGGTGCAGCAGCATCTAAGGAGCGAAGGAGATAGGCGACGTTTGGGGTCGAGACCCTTCTTCAGACCCTGAAGAAGGATCTCGACCCGAAACGTCGCCTATCTCCTTCGCTCCTTAGATGCTGCTGCACCCGCTGAGTTTCTCCAGCTTTTTGTGTAACCCCCAGTGTTTATACCTAGTCCCCCCCATTTCAGGGCACCATAATATTTGGGACACAGCAATGTGATGTCAATGAAAGTAGTCATGTTTAGTATTTTGTTGCATATTCTTTGCATGAAGTCTGCGATTCATGGACATCACCAGTTGCTGGGTGTATTCTCTGGTGATGCTCTGCCAGGCATGTATTGCAGCCATCTTTAGCCTATGCTTGTTTTCGGGGCTATTCCCGTTCAGTTTTCTCTTCAGCATATAAAAGGCATGCTCAATTGGGTTCAGATCAGGTGATTGACTTGACCACTCAAGAATTGATCATTTTTTAGCTTTGAAAAACTCGTTTGTTGCTTTAGCAGTATATTTGAGATCATTGTCTTGCTGCAGAATCATCGTCATCGGGTGACAGCCTCGCCAGCGGTCTGTTTGTCAATACACCCTTTATGTTATTTTTAGTCTGTTTTAAAAGTTTTTTTGGAGGTTTCTTAGTCTTTTTATGTGGGGGAGCTGGCCAAAGTTGAGTGGAAAGATACCCTAGCAGGGATGACAGCAGAGCAACAAAGGCAGGTATTTCTGGGAACAATATAGAAGGTGCAGGATCAGTTCATTCCAAAGAGGAAGAAAGATTCCAACGGGAGTACGGGATGACTGTGGCTGACAAGGGAAGTCAGGGACAGTATAAAAATAAAGAAGAAGTATAACATAGCAAAGATGAGCGGGAAGCCAGAGGATTGGGCATCTTTTAAAGAGCAACAGAAGATAACTAAAAAGGCAATACGGGAAGAAAAGATGAGGTATGAAGGTAAGTTAGCCAAGAATATAAAGGAGGATAGTAAAAGCTTCTTTAGGTATGTGAAGAGGAAAACATTACTTCAGACCAAAGTTGGACCCTTAAAGACTGAAAAAGGTGTATTTATTATAGGGAACAAGGAAATGGCAGACAAGTTGAACAGGTACTTTGGATCCGGCTTCACTTAGGAGGACATAAACAATCCCCCAGATGTACTAGTGATCAGAGGATCTAGGGTGATGGAGGAACTGAAGGAAATTCACATTAGACAGGAAATGGTGTTGGGTAGACTGTTGGGACTGAAGGCAGATAAATCACCAGGTCCTGATGGTCTGCATCCCAGGGTACTTTAGGAAGTAGCTCAACAAATGGTGGATGCATTGGTGATCATTTTCCAATGTTCTATCGATTCAGGATTAGTTCCTGTGGATTGGAGGGTAGCTAATGTTATCCCACTTTTTAAGAAAGGCGGGAGAGAGAAAACGGGGAATTATAGACCAGTTAGTCTGACATCGGTGGTGGGGAAGATGCTAGAGTCAATTATAAAAAATGAATAGTGGCACATTTGGATAGCAGTAGCAGGATTGGTCCGAGTCAGCATGGATTTACGAAGGGGAAATCATGCTTGACTAATCTTCTGGAATTTTTTGAGGATGTAACTAGGAAAATGGACAAGGGAGAGCCAGTAGATATAGTTTGATAAGGTCCCACATAGGAGATTAGTGGACAAAATTAGAGCACATGGTATTGGGGGTAGGGTGCTGACATGGATAAAAAACTGGTGGGCAGACAGGAAATAAAGAGTAGAGATTAACAGGTCCCTTTCAGAATGGCAGGCAGTGACAAGTGAGGTACCACAAGGCTCGGTGCTGGGACTGCAGCTATTTACGATTATTAATACATTAATACATTAATGAGTTAGATGAAGGGATTAAATGAGCAAATTTGCAGGTGACACAAAGCTGGGTGGCAGTGTGAACTGTGAAGGCGATGCTATGAGGATGCAGGGTGACTTGGACAGGTTGGGTGAGTGGGCAGATGTATGGCAGATGCAGTTTAATGTGGATAAATGTGAGGTTCTCCACTTTGGTGGCAAAAACAGGAAGGCAGATTATTATCTAAATTGAGTCAAGTTCGGAAAAGGGGAAGTACAACAGGATCTGGGGTGCCTTATTCATCAGTCAATGAAAGTAAGCATGCTGGTACAGCAGGCAGTGAAGAAAGCGAATAGCATGTAGGCCTTCATAACAAGAGGAGTTGAGTCTAGGAGCAAAAAGGTCCTTCTGCAATTGTACAGGGCCCTAGTGAGACCACATCTGGAGTATTATGTGCAGTTTTGGAAACATGTTCCCGATGTTGGGGGAGTCCAGAACCAGGGGCCACAGTTTAAGAATAATGGGTAAGCCATTTCAAACGGAGATGAGGAAAAACCTTTTCACACAGATAGTTGTGAGTCTGTGGAATTCTCTGCCTCAGAGGGCGGCGGAGGCTGGTTCTCTGGATGCTTTCAAGAGAGAGCTAGACAGAGCTCTTAAAGATAGCAGAGTCAAGGGATATGGGGAGAAGGCAGGAACGGGGTACTGATTGTGGATGATTAGTCATGATCACATTGAATGGTGGTGCTGGCTTGAGAGGCCGAATGGCCTACTCCTGCACCTATGTTTGGCTTTGTTACATGACCCCATTCTTTTGAATGGAGTCACTGACTAAATAAAAGTTACATATCAGAAGAAGTTGTTCTCTTGTATAATTTGTATTATCTGAAACCACTAAATTGTGAAGTTGACTCTTGATGGTGCTAATCATTTAACGTTATCTGTTTTGTTTTCTAGTTTATTATGCTTTTCAGGAAAGATCCGACTGTTGGATGTTGGCAGCTGTTTTAATCCATTTTTGAAGTTTGATGAATTTCTTGCAGTTGGTATTGACATTGTGCCTGCAGTAGAGGTAAGTATTCATTATACATTATATAGTATTTCTATAAATTAACTGTAATTATACATACGGCTTTCTTGAAGATCAAAATGTAATTGGAAAGAGCTAATGTGGGAGAGATTGGTTTTTTTTTTAACTTTTTGGAGGTTATGAATTTATTTAAGAGGGATACAAGAGTAGATTTACTTAATTTGGTTTTCAGAAAATGGTATTTAACACAACACCACATTCTCTCATTCTTCACAAATATTTCCATGGGTTGGACAGTTACATATTGAGCTGGATCTTGGAAGATGAACTATGAAGTGTAATAATTCTGCAATCCTGATGGTTCAGCAAGTGGCTCAACAGATGATGTTTCCTGTACTCCCAACAAACCCATCGGGGCCACAGTAAACCTTTTGGATATATTGTGCAATATCTTAAAACAAAATTAATTAAAAGTGATTATGTTGATAATGGAATAAGATTCATTAGGCTGGAAATATTGTAGATCCAGCTCTTCCAAAGCCCTGAACCTGCTTGATTATCTGTCTTATTATGTGTAGACACTTTTTAATTGGAAACTGGTGCCGGGCTTTCACAGATTGTAATATTGGTCCTGTGGGTTTATCAATCTTAGTTTTTCTGTTTGTGGATTAAATTAGGTGCAAACATTAGAAGTATTGATTTATTATTATCACATGTACCAAGATACAGTGGATGTTCTGCATGTTCTCCTGGCAAAGCATACGCTACGTGAGTACATCAGGTAATGCAAAATAGGAAAAAAACAGTGTGAAATAATGTTACAACTACTGAAAGAATACAGATTTGAAAAAAAAGTGCAAGGGTTGCAACAAGGTAGATTAAAACATTGGCAAGTCTTACCTACCACATGAGAGATCCGCTCAAGGGTCTTATAACAGTAGTGGAAAAGCTTAGGATTGTGGTTGATGGTTTTGCAGCTATTTGGACCTCTGGTGGGACTGGAGGTGTGTTGATAGTATTTTTGTAGCACAAGTTATAGGAGTAGAATTAGGCCATTCGGCCTATTGAGTACACCACCATTCAATCGTGGCTGATCTCTGCCTCCTAATCCCATTTTCTTGCCTTTTCCCCATAACCCTTGACACCTGTTCTAATCAAGAATTTGTCTATCTCTGCCGTAAAAATATCCACTGACTTGGTCTCCACAGCCCTCTGTGGCAATGAGTTCCACAGATTAATCTTGTAGTTAGCCTGGTTAAAGTCACTAGCTGTGATGAACAAGGGCAGTTTGGGGGTAGTTTGTTTCAAGGTTATTGGTAGCGGTGTATAGTCCATCCAGTGCAAGCTTCATCAGTGATACCAATTACTGAATGAACAATAATCCAAAGGAATGTGAGCAAGTTAAATGTGATCATGGAAAAGGAAGATGAATTTAATGAATGCAAGTGCAAATTCTATAGTATAAACAAAAATAGTGCATCAGTATTTCTGCTTTGGATACAAAGCAATCCAGGAGCAAAATGTGTGTAAATCTTCTTGTTTTATCAATTAGTTTTTGTGTGCAACTTTTTGCTTAAACTCAATTATAAATTAGAAACATGGAAACATAGAAACATAGAAAATAGGTGCAGGAGGAGGCCATCACCGCCATTCATTGTGATCATGGCTGATCGTCCGCTATCAATAACCCGTGCCTGCTTTCTCCCCATATCCCTTGACTCCACTAGCCCCTAGAGCTCTATCCAACTCTCTCTTAAATCCATCCAGTGATTTGGCCTCCACTGCCCCCTGTGGCAGGGAATTCCATAAATTCACAACTCTCTGTGTAAAAAAGTTTTTTCTCACTTCGGTCTTAAATGACCTCCTCTTTATTCTAAGACTGTGGCCCCTGGTTCTGGACTCACCCAACATTGGGAACATTTTTCCTGCATCTAGCTTGTCCAGTCCTTTTATAATTTTATATGTTTCTATAAGACACCCCCTCATCCTTCTAAACGCCAGTGAATACAAGCCTAGTCTTTTCAATCTTTCCTCATATGAGAGTCCCGCCATCCCAGGGATCAATCTTGTGAACCTAAGCTGCAATGCCTCAATCACAAGGATGTCCTTCCTCAAATTAGGAGACCAAAACTGTACACAATACTCCAGATGTGGTCTCACCAGAGCCCTATACAACTGCACAAGAACCTCTTTACTCCTATACTGAAATCCTCTTGTTATGAAGGCCAACATTCCATTAGCTTTCTTCACTGCCTGCTGCACCTGCACGCCAACTTTCAGTGACCGATATGCAAGGACACCCAGGTCTCGCTGTACCTCCCCCTTACCTAACCTAACCCCATTGAGATAATAATCTGCCCCATTGTTTTTGCCACCAAGGTGGATAACCTCACATTTATCTATATTATACTGCATCTGCCACGCATCTTCCCACTCACTCAACCTGTCCAGGTCCTCCTGCAACCTCCTAACATCCTCTTCACAGTTCACACTGCCACCCAGCTTTGTGTCATCCGCAAACGTGCTAGTGTTGCTCCTAATTCCCTCTTCCAAATCATTAATATATATGGTAAACAGTTGCGGCCCCAACACCGAGCCTTATGTTAATTGCTTAACATAAAATGTTCAATGAACCTACAGAATCATGGGCCATTTTAGAATGGGGTGCTTTGTTACATATGCAAGAGCGGAACTCGCTATCAAAACATGGAGGGGACGGGGACGGAATTTTTTGGTGGCCGCGCGCCCATGCACACACACACACACACACACACACACACACACACACACACACACACACACACACACACACACACACACACACACACACACACACACACACACACACACACACACACACACACACACACACGCGCGTGCGAGGCTTCGGAGGCTCAATCCAGTCATACTAGAGAAGCCAAAGCCCTGAAACATTCGCAAGTCAATTGTGTTTTACACAATTATTTCAAATCTCATTAGAAACGGGAAGAGTCCCCGACGATTGGCGTACTGCGCATGTTGTTCCATTGTTTAAAAAGGGTTCTAAAAGTAAACCTAGCAATTATAGACCGGTTAGTTTGACTTCAGTGGTGGGCAAATTAATGGAAAAGATACTTAGAGATAATATATATAAGTATCTGGATAAAGAGGGTCTAATTAGGAACAGTCAACATGGATTTATGCCTGGAAGGCCATTTTTGACTAATCGTCTTGAATTTTTTGAAGATGTTACTAGGGAAATTGACGAGGGTAAAGCAGTGGATGTTGTCTATATGGACTTCAGTAAGGCCTTTGACAAGGTTCCTCATGGAAGGTTGGTTAAGAAGGTTCAACTGTTGGGTATAAATGCAGGAATAGCAAGATGGATTCAACAGTGGCTGAATGGGAGAAGCCAGAGGGTAATGGTGGATGGCTGTTTGTCGGGTTGGAGGCAGGTGACTAGTGGGGTGCCTCAGGGATCTGTGTTGGGTCCTTTGTTGTTTGTCATGTACATCAATGATCTGGATGAAGGGGTGGTAAATTGGATTAGTAAGTATGCAGATGATACCAAGATAGGGGGTGTTGTGGATAATGAAGAGGATTTCCAAAGTCTACAGAGTGATTTAGGCCAGTTGGAAAAATGGGCTGAAAGATGGCAGATGGAGTTTAATGCTGATAAATGTGAGGTGCTACACCTTGGCAGGACAAATCAAAATAGGACGTACATGGTAAACGGTAGGGAATTGAAGAATACAGTTGAACAGAGGGATCTGGGAATAACCGTGCATAGTTCCTTGAAGGTGGAATCTCATATAGATAGGGTGGTAAAGAAAGCTTTTGGTATGCTAGCCTTTATAAATCAGAGCATTGAGTATAGAAGCTGGGATGTAATGTTAAAATTGTACAAGGCATTGGTGAGACCAAATCTGGAGTATGGTGTACAATTTTGGTCGCCCAATTATAGGAAGGATGTCAACAAAATAGAGAGGGTACAGAGGAGGTTTACTAGAATGTTGCCTGGGTTTCAACAGCTAAGTTACAGAGATAGGTTGAATAAGTTAGGTCTTTATTCTCTGGAGCGCAGAAGGTTAAGGGGGGACTTGATAGAGGTCATTAAAATGATGAGAGGGATAGACAGAGTTGATGTGGACAAGCTTTCCCCTATGAGAATAGGGAAGATTCAAACAAGAGGACATGACTTTAGAATTAAGGGTCAGAGGTTTAGGGGTAACATAAGGGGGAACTTCTTTACTCAGAGAGTGGTAGCGGTGTGGAATGAGCTTCCAGTGGAAGTGGTGGCGGCAGGTTGGTTGGTATCATTTAAAAATAAATTGGATAGGCATATGGATGAGAAGGGTATGGAGGGTTATGGTATGAGTGCAGGCAGGTGGGACTAAGGGAAAAAAGTTGTTCGGCATGGACTTGAAGGGCCGAGATGGCCTGTTTCCATGCTGTAATTGTTATATGGTTATATGGTTAAAAGTTCGAACAGGCAATTAAAGTAAACCTTTTGTTTTGTTCATTTGACATGCTTGACCAAATAATAAATTGCTAGTATCTTTGGTGCTAAATGCAGCTCAATTCTGCCTGTCTCGCCGGGTTAACTACAGCCCTGACTGGACTGATGGGACACCAGCGCTGCTTCTCCACGCTTGCCATATTTCCCGCAAGCCCAGGCAGGTTAACCAGGCGGGGTGAGCTGGGTTTAGCGCTGCTTCTCTGTGCTGGCTGTCGGACTGGGGGTATAGCTCCCATTTGACTCCCGACCTCTCTGGCCACCCGAGGTGGGTGGGGGGGGGGGGGGGGCAGCGCCGGAGACCCGGCTGGGATCGATCCTGGCTGTGGATGAGGCGCAGGTCTGTGCCACGTCTCCCTCCTCCAATCACCGCACTCTATCCTCAGTCCACCCCCCCCCCCCACTCACGTCTCCCTCCTCCAATTATCACGCTTAATCATCATGTCCCGCCCACATTTCCTGCTGACCGACGTCCCTCTCGCCCAATCGGCGCCCTTGATCAGCAGTCCCACCTCCACTGTCTCGCGGAAAGCGGAGATTTTAAAATCCGGATTACAAAAACTTGGGGGGGGATGTCCCCCACCTCTCAAAACATGGGGGTCCCCTCTGGCCCCCTGTGTTTTCCGCCCCTGTTAACCTATGAGTACTTCATTCTTGAGTACTGTTTTATTTTTGCAGTTGAAAGATGGGTTAATAGCAAATGAAATAAGCTTTTTTGTTTTACTATGTTTACTCACAGGGAGTCAATATAATTTCACAAAACTGAACTTTTTTTTTGACAGGACTAATTAATTTAATTGGTAAAAATAATCTCTCAGATCTTTTTATCATTAGCTATTAAAAATGCCTTTAGCATCTTTATGTTCAAACTGGTTAATTTTAAGAGCCATTTTGCAAGATTGTAAATGACCATAAGATTCTGTGATTAATTTGATCTTAAATTGATGTTAATATTTGGGTGGAGTTGGTTTTAAGTGTGATATTTCTTACAAAAGCAAAAGAGCTAGTTGAAAAATACGATAGGCCTGCAGGAAATGTAAATGAGACAAGCTAAAATCCTTTGAAATTGTTGAACTTGAGGCGCTGAAGGGCCTCAATGAAATTTGAAGTGCTGTCCATTTAATTTACATTGAACTTCATTCGGTCAAAGTAGATGGCAGTGGATGGAGAAATAGGGGTAAGAGGTTTTGCGAGAATTAAAGTGATGGGATATTAGAGGTTCAGGATTACACGTATGGAATAAATGGAAATGGTCCCACAGTCGCTTATTTTGTAATTTACCTTTTCATGTAGAAAATGTTTACAGGCAAGGAATAATTCTTAGGTTCAGAGAGGAGGCTATCTAAAGTAGTTCTGTGCCTCATTAAAGTACTGATATCCTTGTGTAATGACTGATGGAAATAATGCTTTATTTATGGATCACTTTTGAGCTCATGACTTGAGGCAGACAACTGGCAATTAGGTTATTTTCTGTTAAAGTGATGCAGGTTGCTATATTTTCTGAACTACATTTTTTTTGTGTAATTTACTAATGGATCATTTTAAAGACATTTTACTGTACACAAGTATATTACAGGTGCAGGTGTAGCTTTATTAATATGTTAAAATCAAATTTATAAATTTGTTTAAAGTTGTATTAACGAGCAAGATATTAAAAATGTTAATGAAGGCATGAATAGTGCAATTATTACATCCTCTAATTGATCTTAAGGTAGCAAAGGAAAATGTTGCTAGATTCTTCATTATTCCATATTTATTAATATGTTAAATAGAATCGCGGAAAGAGCATAGTTCATTACATTGTGGTCATTATTTTCTTTTCCAGGAGAGTTGCGTTAAGATGTTAATGTAAAGTATAAATTGCAAGAGTATGGCACTGTATTGGGCGATTGTTACATCTGCATTGTGCAATCTTCTCGCAAAGGTTTGCGAGTTTCTAGACTGTAGTGAAATAATCTTACAAATATCTTTTCTTTTATGCAGAGTGTGTATAAATGTGATTTCCTCAATCTTCAGTTGCAGCAGCCTCTCCAGCTTGCTCAAGACACAATAGATGCCTTTCTCAAACAGCTAAGAAGTCCTATTGACTCCCTCCCAGGAGAACTGTTCCATATAGTTGTGTTTTCTCTCCTGCTGTCTTATTTTCCTGCCCCTTATCAACGGTGGATCTGCTGTAAGAAAGCCCATGAACTACTTGCACTCCATGGTTTGCTCCTAATAATCACACCTGATTCCTCTCACCAGAATCGTCATGCCTATATGATTAAGAGCTGGAAAACTGCTATAGAATCTTTGGGATTCAAAAGATATAAATATGTGAAGTTCTCCCACATGCATCTGTTAGCTTTTAGGAAAATTTCACTGCAGACAACAAGCGACTTGGTCAGCAGAAATTACCCAGAGATGCTGTTTATTCCACAGGATTTCAACAATGTGGAAGACGAAGATTGCTCAGAAACTAATTGCCAAGATCGCTCAGAAAGTGAAGATGACCAGATAGCTTACAGTTTTACGGAGCTACCTGATGGTCCATATGACTCTGACTCTGGGGAGAGCCAAGCGAGCTCTATTCCATTCCATGAAATGGAAGATCCAGTTTTGCTTTTAAGCTAACCAGGACTGGTGATTAGTTTGCTATCAGAGCTGCTGTGTTGCCAAAATAATTCTGCATTGCATAACTCTTGTATTAAAAACAGAAGATGCAGTACAATTTACACCTAGAAAATGTGAAGCGTTTACAAAATGGGCTATTCTTCCCATCCATTAGAAAAATTGAAGGCACTTGCGAGGTATGTAAACAGAACGAAGACTTTGTCATGTCATTAAGGCAACAAGTGTAAATCAGAAGGAAACTTCTTAAACGATATGGTGATGTAAATGTCAGATACTGCAATAGTTCTCTCAGCCTTGTGAACTGAAAGTCAAGCAAGCCATCTTGTATTTTGATGTATCACAAGTGGTAATGTCATTTACTTACAAATGAAATGAAATGAAAATGAAATGAAATGCTACCTTTATTGTCATTCAGACCTTTCAGTCTGAACGAAATTTCGTGCCTGCAATCATACAAATAATAAAAATAACAAAAACAGACAATAAACACAAATTTAACATCCACCACAGTGCGTTCACCAGGCACTTCCTCACTGTGATGGAAGGCAAAAGTCTTAGCCTTTGTCTCTTCCCTCCTTGTTCTCCCTCTGCGCTGAGGCGATCCAGGCCTCCGATGTTGTGACCCCGCCGGCTGATGGTAAGTAAGTCAGTCCCGCAGCTGAATCCAGCTCCGCGAACGGGCCGATTCAAACTCCGCGGCATGGGGTGGTCGAAGCTGCCGCCCTCCAGTCCAGTGGACGCAGCTGTTGTTGCGGGAACTCCGGAAAACAGGTCACCAACCTGTGACCTGCGAGCTCCCGACGATGTCGTTCACTGGGCCCACGGCCGGGCCTTGGAGGCCACGCCGCCACCGCTGCCGGAATGCCAGAACGCCGCCACAGCTCCAAAGTCAGGCCACAGCTCCAAGTCGGACCGCTGCCGGAGCGTCGCCACAGCTCCAAGTCTGGCCGCTGCTGCTGCCGTTGCCGGAATGCCACTACAGCACCAAAGCCGTCAGCTCCGCCATTAGGCCTCAGCGGAGACGGGACACGACAAGAAAAGGTCACATCCCCCCCCCCCCCCCCCCCCCGGAGGAAGAGACTAGAACCATGTTTCTCACCCGCCCCCCCCCCCCCAACCACACTTACACAACCTAATAAACTAAACTAAAACAGACAAAAGAAAACAACAACGAAAAGAAAAACAGCCAGGCAGCGCCGCCACGTGCAGTTGAAATCCTAATCAATTTACAGCTGCAGCATAAACAGCAAAATGATAAAGTAACAATTGGGCTGATAGTGAGAGGGGGAAATCTGACTGAATGGTCAGTGTTGTATCATTCTTTGATTCTAGCTTTTCTCAACAGATCACATTACTGCTCTCCTAGTTGGCTCACATTACCGATTTGAGCTGCTGGGACATTATTTAATATTTCCGCAAATTCTGGTGCATTTGTTGCTTCTCCTTTGTTATCTTGACAATTTTTTTCCTGTTCAGTTTTTGAACAAACGAGCATTGGTCTTGTTGAAAGACATGCTGTTTTGTCCTTGTGACCTTTGGTTGATGACCTTACAAGAAGAAAAATGGTGTTATGGTCTATAGTCTATATCTGTTAGAAAGCTGTCATAAGTATGTTGTGAAACAAAAGAGGTCTTTTTGCATAATTATGTGCCACAAAACTAGACAGTTAACCTGAAATTCATCTTATTTTAGACATTAGTAATCCACAGCTTTTTCACGCTGTTACTTTCTAACACATCAAATAGAGATTTGTGCACAGATTACCCATTTAAGAGCAAATAGTATTTACCTGAAAATAATTTTCATCTATGCCATCAAAAAATATATTGCAAACGATGTGGTTTACTTCCCGCTTGGAATATGCCTTTCTTTATTTTGTATCCTATAAATCAGCAGATAGAGAAACACCCTTTCACTTCTGTCGTAGATGTACTTGTTTTTGCCTTTGGCCCAGTAAATATCACCTGAAAAATTGAAATATTCAAGCTTGTTACCCAACATTGGTTGTTATATCATGTAAAATAATACTTGCAGAAAATGTAGCGTTTTAATGTTAGCCGAGGAAACCCTGCTGAAAACATTAATGCCCAAGTGTAGATTAGTTGAATGATACATTGGGACTAAAATATTTCCAAAAGTTGTTTTCATATTTTGGCTCGCATGATCTGCTTATGTTGAACAAGGGAAATTAGACTGCTGTCTGATGACACCTTTCTTGTTTTTGTATCGGCGCCACTAAAATTAATGTGACCTTTTTCTACGCCGTAAATTTCATTTTCTAACTGGAAGTGCTTTAAAATAATTCTCATTGATAGTCACAGGCTGTTAAAATGCATCACGGTTGTTTATCTGCCTTTTTTTTAAATCTTAAATGTACGCTTTTTTTTGCTAATTCAATGCGAGAAATGTATACTATTCTCTTGCCCCAGTAATTTCCCTGTTATTTTTCTGTACTGTTTAATTTTGGATATTTAACCAACTCCCTTGAAAATGTTATATGTTCTATGACGATGGTCACTTGTAAAATGTGGACACTTGGAGATAAATCATTTAGTTTGGTAATTTACCTATGGCAGTAAAAACAGAAGAACATTCCAAAGACAGTTATATTTTATTTTGTGGGTAGACAAAAATTCTGGAGAAACTCAGCGGGTGAGGCAGCATCTATGGAGCAAAGGAAATGGGCAACGTTTCGGGTCGAAACCCTTCTTCAGACTGATGCTGCAGTATTTTTGTCTACCTTTGATTTTTCTGCATCTGCAGTTCCTTCTTAAAAAAAATATTTTGTGATTGATTAAATAAAATTGTTTTCTGCAGTCATCCCATGGCTTAATTAAACTTTTCTTTGGATTTGTGGGTACTTTGAGAATTAACTAACTTCTTAACTCTTGATTCCTGAAGGACCTTTACTTTTAATTTGCTTTTTTAAATGCATTCAAACTACAAATGTCGCATTCGAATCCTACGGCTGAACCTAATGATATGGTATGAACTGACACTGAAATGAGGCGTAAATATTATCAAAAGGATGAAATCTCTGCATTGCTAAACTTCTGATTAATATTAAATGGTTTAAACACTCAAACAGTCAAAATCATTTTGCATCAATGCTACATTTGCAGCATGAATATACCCCAAAATGACCAAAAACTGCAATTTTCAGAGCATGTGTCATTCTGAATGTTCTAAGTGTATAATTATTAACTCCAGCAGTTAAATGTTTTCTCTGCAAATTAATTGTAATTTTATAGTGAATTTTATATCTTGATAAATTCATTGAAGAATCATTAAAATTTTGAGCCATTTTAAGAACGCTAATCATATACTTTCATTTGACGTTTCTTAATATATTGGTAGAACTGTTTTATGGTCTGCCTGTCTATCTTACTAAACAAGTACCCAAAGTACCTCTTCTATCTTGTTAACAAATGCTTTGATGTTGGAGGGGAAACGAAAGAATGCTTGGACAAAACATATTTCAGTATCATTAATTGAATTACCAAATCATGATCTCTATCAATTCTTATCTTTTATTTTCTATCAATTTATAACCATATAACAATTACAGCACGGAAACAGGCCTTCTCGGCCCTTCCAGTCCGTGCCGACCATTTATTTTCCCGTAGTCCCATCTACCTGCACTCAGACCATACCCCTCCATTCCCTTCCCGTCCATATACCTATCCACTTTACTTTTAAATGTTACAATCGATCGTGCCTCCACCACTTCTGCTGGAAGATCATTCCACACAGCCACCACTCTCTGAGTAAAGAAGTTCCCCCTCATGTTACCGCTAAACTTCTGTCCCTTAATTCTCATGTCATGCCCTCTTGTTTGAATCTTCCCTACCCTCAATGGGAAAAACGTATCAATTCAACTCTGTCTATCCCTTTCATCATTTTAAAGACCTCATTCAAGTCCCCCCTTAACCTTCTGCGCTCCAAAGAATAAAGACCCAACTTGTTCAACCTTTCTCTGTAACTTAGTTGCTGGAACCCAGGCAACATTCTAGGCAACAAGAAGGGTCTCAACCCGAAATGTCGCCTATCTCCTTCGCTCCTTAGATGCTGCTGCACCCGCTGAGTTTCTCCAGCTTTTTGTGTAACCCTCGATTCTCCAGCATCTGCAGTTCCTTCTTTAAAACATTCTAGTAAATCTCCTCTGTACTCTCTCTATTTTGTTGACATCCTTCCTATAATTAAGCGACCAAAATTGTACACCATACTCCAGAATTGGTCTCACCAATGCCTTGTACAATTTTAACATTACTTCCCTACTCCTATATTCAATGCTCTGATTTATAAAGGCCAGCACACCAAAAGCTTTCTTTACCACCCTATCTACATGCGATTCCACCTTCAGGGAACTATGCACAGTTATTCCTAGATCCCTCTGTTCCACAGCATTCCTCAATTCCCTACCATTTACCATGTACGTCCTATTTTGATTTGTCCTGCCAAGATGTAGCACCTCACACTTATCAGCATTAAACTCCATCTGCCATCTTTCAGCCCACTCTTCCAAATGGCCCAAATCTCTCTTGTAGACTTTGAAAATCTACTTCATTATCCACAGCACCACCTATCTTAGTATCATCTGCATACTTACTTATCCAATTTTCCACCCCATCATCTAGATCATTGATGTACATGACACAACAGTGGACCCAACACAGATCCCTGAGGTACCCCACTGGTCACCGGCTTCCAACCTGACAAACAGCCATCCACCATTACTCTCTGGCATCTCCCATTCAGCCACTGTTGAATCAATCTTGCTACTCCGCCATTAACACCCAAAGATTGAACCTTCTTAACCAACCTTCCATGGGGAACCTTGTCAAAGGCCTTACTGAAATCCATATAGACAACATCCACTGCTTTACCCTCATCAATTCCCCTAGTAACCTCTTCAAAAAATTCAAGAAGGTTGTCAAACATGACCTTCCAGGCACAAATCCATGTTGACTCTTCTTGATCAGACCCTGTTTATCCAGATGCTTATATATATAATCTCTAAATATCCTTTCCATTAATTTTCCCACCACTGACGTCAAACTAACAGGTCTATAATTGCTAGGTTTATTCTTTGAACCCTTTTTAAACAATGGAACAACATGCGCAGTACGCCAATCCTCCGGCACTATTCCCATTTCTAATGACATTTGAAATATTTCTGTCATAGCCCCTGCTATTTCTACACTAACTTCCCTCAATGTCCTAGGGAATATCCTGTCAGGACCCGGAGACTTATCCACTTTTATATTTTTCAAAAGTGTCAGTACTTCCTCCTCTTTGAATCTCATAGTTTTGTACAAATCAATAAGCTGGCAGTTGATTATTTGAACAGGATTATGTATTTGTTATCTTTTCTGACGTTTGATTGTGTAATGAGTTTGGAAACAGACTGTCAGTATAGTACACATTCAAATGGATATGGTCATTTATGTGAAGTGCTGGTAACTGCAGGTAACAAGAACTACCAGTAAATGTAACTGGTAAAATCGAGTGAGTGATCAGACTTTTTGATCGTACAGGAATATACAATTTGAAAAGATTCCCATATACTTAAATTAAAAAGAGAAATTAATAAAGGCTATAGTTACATTTGTTCAATTCACATTTTTCACAAAAAAAGCACAATTCTGCATGAATTTTGTAGTATTAATCTGCAACAATGAAAAAATAGAATGTTATTGAAGTGTGAGGATAGGAGTAATTTACTTAGCATTTGAAAAAATAGTACAAGATATTCTGTTCAGCAGCCAAAGGTTAGGTAAAAGGCGTTTTGGAAATGCCACTGTGTGGAATTGCTTCAGTGTTGCATTTGTTTACCTCATAATGATGCTTTGCACTTAAATCTTGTGACCTAGGTTAAAACGATTTTATTATTAAGTAAACCAGCTGATATTCCATTTTCTCTTTAATTGTTTACATTTGTTTTCTTGTTATTTTCTAAGACATTAGAATTAAAATTTTGCACCTGTGATATGTTCAGCGATCCATTTTGTTTTGGTTTCTATATTATAAAACTCATTGCGCTGTGAATATAGACCCACTTATAAATGCATTGAAATAGCATCTTGTTTGCTTGGGTTTCCATTATCCAAAGATTAGTTAGGACCTCACCAAACTGAATTGGCGATGACCATTAACACATTTCCATCTTAAACTAAAATAAACTGTTCTAAAAATTATTTGCTACAATTTGTTTTGAAGAAATGTACTTTTTCAGAAAATAATTCTAAGTAACCACAAATATGTTTATTTCCATTGTTCTCAAACCACACACTACAGCATGAGTTAACTTGTAATTGGAATTTGTTGCAGCCTATAAAAGTGAATCCTCAAAATAGTTAGGAATATGATTATACTAAGTCTCTGTTTTTCAGAAAGTTAACAAGTTAAAACTACCACACTGCTCAAGTTGTTAGTCTGAATTGAAATATTCAAGCTTGTTACCCAACATTGGTTGTTATACCATGTAAAATAATATTTGCAGAAAATGTAGCGTTTTAACGTTAGCCGAGGAAACCCTGCTGAAAGCATTAATGCCCAAGTGTAGATTAGTTGAATGGTACATTTGGGACTAAAATATTTCTAAAAGTTGTTTTCCTATTTTGGCTTACATGATCTGCTTATGTTTAACAAGGGAAATTAGACTGCTGTCTGATGATACCTTTCTTGTTTTTGTATCGGCTCCACAAAAATTAATATGACCTTTTTCTACACTGTAAATTTCATTTTCATACTGGAAGTGCTTTAAAATAATTCTCATTGATAGTCACAGGCTGTTAAAATGCATTGTGACATGGCCACATTTTCTGAATGTCAGATGTGTAGTTACTTGGGCAATAAACTGAAATTTATACCTAACAATATATTGATTTCATTTTTCTGACTGAAATGTAAAGCACTCGTTTAAACTAAATTTATCTTATCCTATTTGAAGCGATAAGGTAATCTGATCAATAAGTACTTTGAATTTGAAAGTGTGTTTAAAATATGAATTCTTTCCAACAACTGTGATAAGAAAACTTTTTTAAAAAAATAACATTACAACAATGTGCTAAATTAATGTTGTGGTTCAGCTTCAGAAAGCATTTCTAATCTGACAATTTTAGTTTGAGAGACTTGATTCAACTTTACAGAAAAAGTTTTTTGTTGCTCAGAGACGTGTTTGTTGTTCTGAAATGAACAAATTTTCTTGACTTGACCAATAGTGAAAATGAAACATCCTCTAGCAGAGCTCTCACTTAACTTTTATTTTTCTGTTGTCAGCCGGGCAACCTTAGCAGCTTTTTAGGTTGCCAAATGACAGTTTAGGTGGTCATTTAAGACGGCTTGCATGACGCGTGCGATAATGTGCTCGGACGAAGTGCGTTGTTACCAGTCGGAATTATGCTCAATGAAACATTCACATATTATTTCTGCTTCAAATAAAGTCACAAACTAAACATATTCACCAATCAAGACATGTTATATACCACAATGACATGCAGCAAAATTATAATACAGTATCTCAACTCTTTTTACACGTTGCAATGAATGCAATTTCTATTATTTCTTACCGCTTCCAAACAAAAATGTGGTTGGATTATTCAGCATATGATCTACCTCGGCGAGACCAAGCGCAGGCTTGGCGATCACTTGGCACAACACCTCCACTCTGTTCGCAATAACCAACCTGATTTCTCCCGGTGGCTCAACACTTCAACTCCCCCTCCCATTCCGAATCTGAACTTTCTGTCCTGAGCCTACTCCATGGCCACAGTGAGGCCTATCGCAAATTGGAGGAACAGCACCTCATATTTTGCTTGGGTAGTTTACACCCCAGCAGTATGAACATTGGCTTCTCCAATTTCAGGTAGTCCTTGCTTTCTCCCTCCTTCCCCTCCCATTCCCAGCTCTTCTATAGCCGACTGTCTCCGCCTTTTCCTTTAATTTACCCTTCCCCCCCCCCCCCCCCCCCCCGACATCAGTCTGAAGAAGGGTCTCGACCCGAAACGTCGCCTATTTCTTTAGATGCTGCCTCACCTGATTTTCTCCAGCTTTTTTTGTCTACCAATGGGATCCCACCACTGGCCACATCTTTCAATCTCCTGCCCTGTCGTCTTTCCGCAGAAACCGTTCCCTCCGTAATCCCTGGTCAATTCATCCCTTCCCAGAAGTTCACCTGCACCTCATCCAACCTCATCTATAGCATCCGCTACTCTAGGTGTCAGCTGCTCTACATCGGTTAGACCAAGCGTAGGCTTGGCGAGCGCTTCGCCCAAAACCTCCGCTCGGTTCGGAATAACCAACCTAATCTCCCGGTGCCTCAGCTCTTCAACTCCCCCTCCCATTCCGAATCCGACCTTTCTGTCTTGGGCTGCCTCCATGGCCAGAGTGAGGCCCACCGTAAATTGGAGGAGCATCACCTCATATTTTGCTTGGGCAGTTTACACCCCAGCGGTATCAACATTGATTTCTCCAATTTCAGATAGTCCCTGTTTTCTCCTCCCCTTCCCAGCTCTCCCTCAGCCCACTGTCTCCGCCTCTTCCTTTCTTTTCCTCGTTCCCCCCACACTCTCACATCAGTCTGAAGAAGGGTCTCGACCTGAAACATCACCTATTTCCTTCGCTCCTTGGATGCTGCCTCACCCGCTGAGTTTCTCCGGCATTTTTATCTACCCATTCACACAAGTTCTGTTATCCCACTTTCCTCACCCACTCCCTACACATTAGGGGCAAGTTTACAGAGACAAGTTAACCTACAAAGCCAAAGCGTCTTTGGGATGTGGGAGGAAACCCACACGCTTGCAGGGAGAATGTGCAAATTTAACACGGACAGTGCCCGAGGACAGGATCGAACACAGATCTCTGGCGTGTGAGGCAGCAAGTCTACCAGCTGTGCCACTATATTTAGTTTTCCAACACACAAAAAATTATACTTGATAACTTTGGTTACTAAAAAAAATAAACTATCCATTTTCAGTCTCAAATCACTAAGTGACGCTATGTCCCCCTTTACAGCTACTGTATGTTTTAATTCACTTCAAGACTATGGGGCAGTACATTGGCCATAAAGTTGCTGCCTAAAAGTGCCAGAGACCCGGAATTGATCCTGAATATGGGTGCTGTCTGTATGGAGTTTGCTCCTTTTCCCTTTGATCACATGGGTTTTCTCCGGGTGCTCTTATTTCCTTCCACATTCCAAAGGTATGCAGGAACCTATTTCAGACCCAGCCCAAAACATAATATTTTCCTTTTGTCCAGAGATTCTGTCTGACCTGTTGAGTTACTCCAGCTTTTTGTATCTATCTTGTGTTTAAACCAGCATCTGCAGTTCCTTCCTACACACACAATACTATATGATAGAACTTTATTAATCCCAGGAGGGAAATTGTGTGTGTGGGTATATATATTATGTACACACACACACACACACACACACACAGTTATATATTCATATATAAATATACACTTTTGTTTTCTCGTTTATAACGTTGTTTACAGAATACTATGTTTACATATTCTGTTCTGCTGCTGCAAGTAAGGATTTCATTGTTCTAATTGGGACGTGAGAGAATAAAACACTCTTGACTTGTGTCGCTAATGTGTGAGATAGAACTAGTGTACGGGTGATCGGTGGTTGGCGTGGGCTGAAGGGCCTGTTTCCACGCTGTATCATTAAATTAAACTAAAAACACTAAAACCAGAGGGAGTCTAAAGAAGGGTCTCTACCCGAAACATCACCCAATTTATTCTATCCAGAGATGCTGGCTGCTTCATGGAGTTCCCCCGTACAATTAAAGCATGGAATAGTCTTCACCCTACCATAGTTACCCAACCAGATGCAACTAAATTGAAGGTAGCTCTTTTTTCCCCCAAGAACCCTTTTTTGCTTAAGTCCCAGTCAAGAGAGTTTTATTGTAATTTGTCCCAGATAGGACAATGAAATTCTTGCTTGCTGAAGCACAACAGAATATGTAAACATAATACAGAACAGGAGATAAAAGTTCAGTGTGTGTTTATATATATATATATATATATATATATATATATATATAAATAAAATAAACAGATAAAGTGCAATAGGTTGTTATTGTTTGGAGTTTTGTGATGGACCCTCTACCACCTCCAGTTTAAATTCCATTTAGAATAATTTTGGAGGACCAAGAAGCAAGAGTTACTCCAGGGAGCTACTCCAGCTCCAGGGAGTGATTCTGCATTGGTTTTCAGCGGTCGCGGAGAGGCGGCGACCAGACAGCATTGGTGGCCAGATCTCCCACAATGGAAAGGGAGGGAGAAAGTGTCCAGCGCTGACCAGTTGCCATGGCAGTGTGCAGGGTAAACGATTATGTGCTGGCCGTGGTTGTGCGCATGTGCAGGGGGAGGATGTGCTGGCCATGGCAGTGCGCATGTGCAAGGCGGCCGTCCGTGCCAGCGGATGAGGAGTGGCGGAGAACCGGACATGGATGGCGGGCGGAGACGGAGAGTGACAGAGAGAGAGAGTGAGAGATAGAGAGGGGGGGCCCACTCAGAGTTGAACAGAACAAATTAAATTTGATACCAATATATGCAGGAAGACCTTAGGAAAGTAGGTAAAATGAAAAGATTTTAGGAAGAGAGAAAAAAGAGAAAGAAAAAAGAGATTCAAGAGGGGCAAATGATTTGAAAAGAGAATTTTTGTTTTGAAACATTGGTTCCTGTACAAGTATTGTATATTTCTGGGCACAAGAGGGATGGATGTGTGGTAAGTTAGAACACAAGCAACAGCTTTTGATAAGTACGTATATAAAGAATTGAATGAGGAGATAAAATGGAAAATTTTGGAATAGATTGGTTTTACAGCGCCCTCCATAATGTTTTGGACAAAGACCTGTCATTTATTTATTTGCCTTTGTACTCCACAATTTGAGATTTGTAATAGAAAAAAATCACATGTAGTTAAAGTGCACATTATCAGATTTTAATAAAGGCCATTTTTATACATTTTGGTTTCACCATGTATAAATTACAGCAGTGTATATACATAGTCCCCCCCCCCCCTATTTCAGGGCACCATAATGTTTGGGACACAGCAATGTCACGTAAATGAAAGTAGTCATGTTTAGTATTTTGTTGCATATCCTTTGCATGCAATGACTGCTTGAAGTCTGCGATTCATGGACATCACCAGTTGCTGATTGTCTTCTCTGGTGATGCTCTGCCAGGCCTGTACAGTATTGAAGCCATCTTTAGCTTATGCTTGTTTTGGGGGCTAGTCCCCTTCAGTTTTCTCTTCAGCATATAAAAGGCATGCTCAATTGGGTTCAGATGAGGTGATTGTCTTGGCTGCTCAAGAATTGACCATTTTTTAGCTTTGAAAAACTCCTCTGTTGGTTGAGCAGTATGTTTGGTATTATCTTGCTGTAGAATGAACTGATGGCCAATGAGTTTTGAGGCATTTGTTTGAACTTAAGCAGATAGGATGTGTCTATACACATCAGAATTCATTATGCTACTACCATCAGCAGTTGTATCATCAATGAAGATAAGTAAGCCAGTACCTTCAGCAGCCATACATGCCCAGGCCATAACACCCCCACCACCGTGTATCACAGATGAGGATGTATGCTTTGGATCTTGGGCAGTTCCTTCTCTCCTCCATACTTTGCTCTTGCCATCACTCGATGATATGTTAATCTTCGTCTCATCTGTGCACAAGACCTTTTTACAGAACTGTGGTTGTTCTTTTAAGTACTTTTTAGTAAACTGTAACCTGGCCATCCTATTTTTGCGGCTATCTAGCGGTTTGCATCTTGCAGTGTAGCCTCTGTATTTCTGTTCATGAAGTCTTCTGCGGACAGTGGTCATTGACAAATCCACACCTGACTCCTGAAGACTGTTTCTGATCCATCTGACAATGTGCATTTTAACCACATGTGATTTTTTTTCTGTTACAAATCTCAAATTGTGGAGCACAGAGGCAAATAAATAAATGATTGGTCTTTGTCCCAAACATTATGGAGGGCACTGTATGTTCAATTAGGATCAACTGCTGGGAATATCGTCAGATTGAGAAAGGATAGGAAGGATTTTTGGGTAGAAGGGACAGCATGATCAATGAACAAACGGTAGAGGGCACCACTGTACTAGGGAAGTACCACAGTTGTAGAAGAAGTCTGGTCAGTGTCTGGTCCACTCTGATATTGCTTTTAGAAAACATTGCTGTTGCTGGCATAATCTACATAAAGTGCTGGAGTAGCTCAGTGGGACAAGCAGCATCTCTGGATAGAAGGAATGGGTGATGTTTCGGGTAGAGACCCTTCAGATTGAAAGTCGGGAGAGGGAGGCACAGAGATAAGGAAGTGTAAGGTGTGAGAGCGAGACATCAAAGGTGATGTAGATCAAGGAAAATGCAGAATAGATCATTGTTAGCGAGGAGAAGGTGACAACAAAGCAAACAGATAAAATGTAATTGGGGACAATTGGACTGGTCAGAGAACTGGGGAGGGGAGGGGATGGAGTGAGGGTTACTTGAAGCTAGAGAAGTCAACATTCATACCGCTGGGGTGTAAGCTGCCCAAGCAAAATATAAGCTGCTGTTCCTGCAATTTGCGCTGGGCCTCACTCTGATAATGCAGGAGGCCCTGGACAGAAAGGTTAGTCTGGGAATGGGAGAGGGAGTGAAAGTGTTTAGCAACCAGGAGATCAGGTAGGTTTAGGCGGACTGAGCAGAGGTGTTCAGCGAAACAACTGCCGAGCCTGTACTTGGTCACGCCAATATATAGGAATCCACACCTGGAACAGTGGATACAGTAGATGAGGTTGGAGGAGGTGCAAGTGAATCTCTGCCTCACCTGAAAAGACTGTTGGGACCCTTGGACGAAGTCGAGGAGGTATAGGGACAGGTGTTACATTTCCTGCGGTTGCTGGGGAAAGTACCTGGGGAGGAGGTGGTTTGGTTCGGAAGGGATGAGTTAACCAGCGAGTGTCTATCTTTGGTGTAAACCATCATTTGCAGTTCCTTCCTACACATAATCTTTTACATTCTTGTTTGAACCATGGTAGTCCCAAGGTTTACCAGTACCATTGGAGTAAGAAACAATAGCATAATTTGTAGTGAAACAAAGTTCTGTTAATAACCCAAAACACCTGGGTGACAATCTATCGCAATTAGCACAACAGTAGTACCACCCAATAAAATGACGTGTGTCAGCAATGCAAAAAACGGGACTTTTCCTCCACGTGGACAGTATCAAACTCTTGCAAATACTTCATGGCCAGACCTATACTGGACAAGTACATTGATGAGGTAATCCCTCCACCCCCCCTTGTGTTGGTTCTTTCACCTTCTTCCACAAGTCCACTATGATAAATTATGTCCTCGAGGATTTAGCCAATTTCTGCAGAAGTTATTTTAGAAATAAAATCTTGGTGATGACTATATAAATTGTTCACCCACACCTTAATTGCTGATTAAGAAATGTCAATGTGATAAAATATATAGGTGCAGGAGTAGGCCAATTGGCACTTCAAGCCAGTACCGCCATTCAATATGATCATGGCTGATCATCTAAAATCAGTACACCGTTCCTGCTTTTTCCCCATATCCTTTAATTCCTTTAGCCCTAAGAGCTAAATCTAATTCTCTCTTGAAAACATCCAGTGAATTGGCCTCCACTGCCTTCTGTGGCAGATAATTCCACAGATTCATAACTCTCTGGGTGAAAAAGCGTTTCCTCATCTCAGTCCCAAATGGCCTACCCCTTATTCTTAAACTGTGACCCCTCGTTCTGGACTCTGGATTCATCATTTGAGGAATCACATTTTTTTTATTTAGAAGTTAGGAGGTCATGTTTTAGTTGTATAAGATGTTGGTGAGGCTGCATTTAGAGTATTGTGTTCAGTTCTGGGCACCGTATTATAGAAAATATGTCATCTGGAAAGAGTATAGAGAAAATTTACAAGAATGTTGCCAGGGCTAGAGGGTCTGAGCTATAGGGAGAGGTTGAGTAGGTTGGGACTCTATTTCTTGGAGCGCAGGAGGATGAGGAGTGATCTTATTGAGGTGTATAAAGTCATGAGAGGAATAGATTGAGTAGTTGCACAGAGTCTCTTGCCCAGAGTAGGTGAATCGAGGACCAGAGGATTCTGGATTCTACGCTGTATCACTCTATGACTCCAGTGATGTTGCCTAGCCAGCTGAGTTACTCCACCATTTTGATTATAAAAAGCAGCATACCCATAATGCCAAAAGATTACAAGGTTTACAGAAAAAGACACAATGTCCTCTGGGTAAATCATAGTTATAGAGTGATATAGTGTGGAAACAGGCCTTAAGCCCCAACTTGCCTACACAGGTCAACACGTCCCAGCTACACTAGTCCCACCTGCCTGTGTTTGGTCCATATCCCTCCAAACCTGTCCTATCCATGTATCTGTCTAACTGTTTCATAAAATGTTAGGATAGTCCCTGCCTCAACTACCTCCTCTGGCAGCTCGTTCCATACATCCACCACCCTTTGTGTGAAAAAGTTATCCCTCGGATTTCTATTAAATATTTCCCCCTTCACCTTAAACCTATGTCCTCTGGTCCTCAATTCACTGACTCTGGGCAAGAGACTGTGCATCCATCTACCCGATCTATTCCTCTCAGGTCATTACCCTTTAGACTCCAGACATGCTCTGTAGTACCCTACTCCTCTGTATTACTGCAGCACTGTATCATTTTTCAATCTTTGTTCTAATGTCCGATTTGCATTGGTTGTATTCTATCTGCTAGTCTTGGGTGGGGTTTTTTTTTTGCATGTTTTGCTTACAATTAAGATCGTGTGAACATCTCCAGCGTGACAATATAGGTATGTTACAATACCTACCTTTAGCAACGCTGCATTTCTGCTGCTCCCCATGTGCGTGACTTTGGCGCCTTTCAGAGGGGGGCGGGTTTAAAGTGCCGTTTTTACCCAGACAGTCCAAATCGAACAATCTCAAGCGATTTAGTTGCTAAAGAGAAATCGCTCCGACATTTCATTCATGAAGGTATTTTTAAACTACGCTACATTATTTATTAGCTAGGGTAGTTTAAAAATCATCTTCTAAAGCCGTGAACGCGACCGTAAAGACAGTGGAACGGACCTAACGTAGGCGATAAAAGAAGCTACACAGTTTATTTTTACATAAAAACGTGCTTCTTAGGAAGCCTTTAATCAAATTTTCATAATGCGAAAAGGGGACAAAAAATATATACGAACCGGCTGTATTTTTCCTACCGACTGTGCGTTATATTCACCGTAAACCGCAATCCATCGCGTTCCACTAAAACCCAATCGCAAGTTGATTTAAATGGCCATTAACTTACAGGAATTAAACACTAAATTCCTTCAATTTGGCCTATAAATTCATAAAAATTAGATTTAAAAATCATGTTATATTGTGAATTATTGTGTGAATGTTATTTGGACACTTAGGCAATTTAAAAATGTTTATCATTTCTTATGAAATGGATAGATGTTTAGATCTAGTAATTGAATTTTGTAATTAGCTACAATTAGGTAACTAACTAATTATATGCTTTAATTTCAGGTCATCCAAGTAAGATTGTTTCATATTTGTTTCAGAATGTTTCAATCTATAATAACTGAAAATTTCATTGAGTTCTATTGATTTTTAAGAACGTTATGGGCTTTTGACTGTCCTAGATCACAGCTTTTGAGTTAAGTCAATGGAAAAGCAATGGGGAACAAGATGCTAATTTCCGAGTATGAAAATAGCCATAACTTTTTTAATACTGAAGATATGAAAGTGAATTAGGTGTCAAATTAAACTTCTTTTTATGCTTTATCTGATGGGATAAATTGCAGACTTGATTTTTTAAATCTCAAAATTTTGTTACATTGCTAGACAATGCGTTGTTACTTCAGTTTAGTTCATTGTTTCACGAAGTACAGTGACAAGCTTTTATTGCCGGCTATCCACTCAGCAGAAAGGCAATGCGTGATGACAATCGACCCATTTACAGTTTACATTGCTTGATTGAATCGTTTAACTGAGCGGAACAGCGGCTCCACTGGGTGCAGGACTAGTGTGCACCCCGGAAATGGGCGCCTGGTCACCACGGGATCGCGCCTGAGCACCGCGGGAGCGCGCCTGAGCACCGCGGGAGCGCGCCTGGGCACCTCGGGAGCGCGCCTGGACACCGCGGGAGCGCGCCTGGACACCGCGGGAGCGCGCCTGGAGACTGCGCCGCGTCCTGTGGCGCCGGGATCCGTCCTCGAGTTGAGGCCGAGCGATGGCGGCGGGCGCCAACTGACGCGTCGCTGTCTCCACATCCCACCTTCTCTCCCCGTCTCCAGAGCCCGGATCCCGGCCCGAGCTGCGGGTGAGCGGCGGCGGCGGCGGCGGCCCCGGGACCGACCTGTTGCAGCGGCGGCGCGGCCTTGTCTCTGAGGCGGCGCGGCGCTCCCTCACCCCGGCGCGGCGCTCCCTCACCCCGGCCCGGCGCTCCCTCACCCCCACGCGGCGCTCCCTCACCCCGGCCCGGCGCTCCCTCACCCCGGCCCGGCGCTCCCTCACCCCAATATTTGCCCCATTATACCTCCGTCACGTATTACGATATGTTTAACTATATGTAAATATAAGCAGTTTTTTTATTGTGAAGTTTGCAATCTAACTATGTATTTTTCTCAGGTAGTGATTATGTAAAGGTGATTTATTGATCAGAAAGATGCATGGAGATCGTGCTGATGTCAGATGTAGGTGTTTATCAGAGAATTATATTCCTTAAAAATTTATATATTGTTTATTTATATGTCTGTAAATATTTATTACTTTATCGAATATTTACATTTTAGAATACAGCAATCGTTTAAAAAAAACTTGAATATTTAGTTAATGTTTGTGACAGTTTTTTCAATCCCTGGTATGTGATGCAAGGTATGGCACAGCATAAGCTTGTAGGCTGCATCCCAGCTGGTGCAGGTCCACCACCGATTCCGGCATCCCAATCTAGTACTCTGTCAACTCAATAGCTTCCTTTCTTGTTCTGCTGTCACACACTACTTACACAGTCCCAGTTCTCGTTCAGTTCATTAATCTGCAATTATGAGATATTCAAAAAGTAAAAGAATTTATTATTTTCATTTAATCCTTAACGTGTTTGCTACTGGAATAAGAAAATATTACTTGTGTTTAAAACATTTTCTTATCTTTTTTCATAATTTATGTGTAAAAATATATTTCATTTGAGGTCGTTATTAAACAGTTCCGACTGTGCGGCATCGCCAGCTCTCTCCCAGATCCCCCACCCCAAGCGTTGACTAAGTCTGACAGAGAAAATGCTCCCACTGATATTACGGGTTGGCTACGCGTTTGCCCACTCACTGGGGCGAGCGGCGCCTCGTTCAAAGAGAGCGCGAACAAGTCTCATCAGCTGAGGAGCTGCGACCCACTCCTGAGTGAAACTTCTAGTTTGGCTGCGGTTCAAATGTCTGCAAAATCTCATAATTATCACCGCCAGGTCACCCAGACCCGGCTACCAACTATGTGCCCTGACAGACTGGAACCAACCCTAGAGGCTAAAGCGACAACATCTTTATTTAAACTAACCCACCTTGAAAGTTTAACCAGTGTGAATCCAATCTGAACTTCCCAACCTACACCCCCCCACTGCACCTTGTTTCTCTCAATCCAGGAAGGTTGTTTACATAGGAATGTAAGGACAGTCTCAAATTGGTTGACCACACAACTTGTAATTCGTGTAAATCAATTTTGAATTTGAATAGCTGTGCTTTGGGCTGATGCCAGGGATTTGATAATTGACACGTTCGTTCCAGGCATTCTTGTGTTTTCAAGGCTGGTGCTGTACATATTTGACGGATAAATTATTTATAAATCTCATTGAAATGAAATAAGAGCTAAATCTAACTCTCTCGGGAAAACATCTAGTGAATTGGCCTCCACTGCCTTCTGCGGCAGCGAATTCCCCAGATCCATAACTCTGGGTGAAGACATTTTACTTCATCTCAGTCCTAAATGGCCCCAACATCGGGAACATTTTTCCTACATCTAGCCTGTCCTATCCTTTAAGAATTTCATGTTTCTATAAGATCCCCTCTCATCTCTCTAAATTCCAGTGTATACAAGACTAGTCCAGCCTTGTCAGTGTCACCATCCTGAAAATTAACCTGGTGAACCTACGCTGCACTCCCTCAATAGCAATAATGTTCTTACTCAAATGAGGAGACCAAAATTGCACACAATACTCCAGGTGTGGTCTTACCAGGGCCCTGTACAACTGCAGTAGGACCTCCTTGCTCCTAAACTCAAATTCTCTTGCAATGAAGGCTAACATGCCATTAGCTTTCTTCACTGCCTGCTGTACCTGCATGCTTGCTTTCAGTGACTGATGTACAAGCACACCCAGGTCTCGTTGCACCTCCCCTTTTCCTAATGTGACACCATTCAGATAATAATCTGCCTTCCTGTTCTTGCCACCAAAGTGGATAACCTCACATTTATCGACGTTATACAGCATCTACCATGCTTCTGCCCACTCACCCTACAGCCTCATAGCATCCTCATCGCAGCTCACACTGCCGCCCGTGCCATCCGCAAACTTGGAGATGTCGCATTTAATTCCCTCATCTAAATAGTAATTTTAAATTTATTTATTTATTTATTTAAACAGGGACAGTGCAATATTAATGAACATTTACATGTAAATATGCAAGATTATAGCCAGTAGCTAATTTCCATCTTTAGTCCCTTTGGCAGGTTGATGTTAAATAAACAAGTTAAACACATCACAACACGATCAATCAAAAGAAAATCAAAAACAAAAACAATAAAATGAGAAAAATAACAATAAAGAGTACAATAAACAAACTGACAAACAATGCTGCTTATGACAGACCAGATAGCGGTGAATAATTTTAAGGTAGATTATGAGTGCAGTATTGATTTTCCAGTTATATGTATATTGTAAATAACTGGGGTCCCAGCACCGAGCCTTGCGGTACCCCATCAGTCACTGCCTGCCATTCTGAAAAGGACCCGTTAATTCCTACTCTTTGCTTCCTGTCTGCCAACCAGTTCTCTATCCATGTCAATACCCTACCTCCATGTGCTCTAATTTTGGACACTAATCTCTTGTATGGGACCTTGTCGAAGGCACCCATTACACAATAACCAGTCTGGGATGGCCTGTCCTCTAGTCAGTTCTTATACATATTGGTTTAAAAAACCATCCTGTATACATGCCAGGAAATCCTCCTCCTCAGTGCTGCTCCCAATTTGGTTGGCCCAATCTATATGTAGATTAAAGTTACCCATGATAACTGCTAGTACATCATCTTTAAATTAATTCGTATTTAGCAATTTCTTGGGTTTTTAGAGAAGTGAAACATTACACCCAATTTACAAATTTAGTCAGTTTGGAATATCATCACTCTAGCCTCCAAATATTTAATTGGTGCAATATGACTTTCTAACTAGTCTGCAAAAAATAATTGGAAGCAAATTAGAAGGGCATGGGTACTCTTGAATGCCCCGTATCCAACAGAATGCCTAACAATTATTTCATCTGATCTAACGCTAAAGAAATTAATTGCATGGGTGTCAGTTTCCGACAGTGTTTTAATAATTTCTGGCACATGATAATGAGGTTACAAGAAAAAAAAATAAAGTTTAGTTGGTATTTATCATAATGCTTGTGTTTCTGGTTTGTTTTTGCATTGCATTCTGTTTCATTATCTTGTTGGCAATTACGTTCAATGGATTACTCTTTTTACATAGGATTTTCCACGTGCAAGTCTGGTTCTTTGAAGACAAATGGTACCCTAGGAGATCATTGTAAGCTGCATTCTGGAGATCAGAGAGAGCCTTTGGAATCGTATCACATGTGTAAATCACTGCGTTATTGTGTGAGCCACTGTCTTTATGCAGTAATGATTAAAGTGCAGGAACTTAAGAAAGAAACAAATATGCATTCCTCAATTCGATATCTTGGCTACCTGGCAAATATGAACTTGCTGGTGGCCATTTGTCTGGGCCTCTATGTTCGATGGGAGAAAACAGAAAATATATTATTACTGGTTATTTTCATCCTTGGACTTTTTGTGCTTGGCATTGCTAGCATATTATACTATTACTTCTCCATGAAAACAGCAAGTTTGAGCCTGTCACATCTCTGGTTTGGATTTTTGCTTGGCCTTCTCTCTTTTATCGATGATTCTAAATTGAAGACTGATGTGAAAGAAGAAGCCACCAAATACTTATTATTGGCAAGCATTTTGATCAGAACGTTATGGTCGCTAGTTGAACGAATTTGTGGATGTGTTCGACACCAACCTGACCTGTTAACATCTGCAGAGTTTCTGGAGCTGGTTGGGTTTGCCATAGCCAGTACAGCCATGTTGATGCCCAATTGTTTGAGTGTTGTCTTGCTTGTTTTTGCATTGTCCATGTTAATTGTGGATCTGCGAATGAAGTCTATTTTGGCTGTTCCAAACTTGATAGCTTTTGCATTGATTACATCCCTGTTGTTTTTTCCATCTTTGAAAATTAGCACTAACCCATTTGCCTTGGCTTGTTATTTCAGTCGTCTGATTTGTGTCCCCCTGCTTGATCTTTACTTCAGTGGCCTATCTGTTACTGAAAGGTGGAAGCCTTATCTGTATGGAAGGACGCTTTGCAGAAGAATTTCTATACTTCCTGTGGCATCCACTGAGCTAATATTCTTTGTTCTTGCTGCATTTAAACTGAATAATTTAGACCACTGGTATTTTCTGATACCAGGATTTTCTATTTTTGGAATCTTTTGGTTGATATGCCATGTAATTTTTCTCATAACATTCTGGGGTTTTCACACCAAACTCAGCGATTGTCAAAAAATCTATTACACTCACCGAATAGATAATAAGAGTCTGGACTGTGTTATGGCATCTAAAGGAATGCGTCACTTTTGCTTGATTTCTGAGCGGTTAGTCTTTTTCAGCTTGTTATCCACAGCGGCTCTTGGTGGAGTCTCATGGCAGGTATGTTGCATAATAATTTTCTTTAAAAATTGCCATTAGTCCATAAGTGCTCATTGTTGCACTGCCTAATTTAACAAAATGCATAGAGCATCACATGTTTCGGTTGTCTCCATTTTCCTTGATATGTGTGCTCTCATTGTATCTTTATTAGTTTATAACTGCTTTAAAACAAATATTACTGTTAAAATAGGAATCTGCTTCCAATAAATGGACCGAGGACAGCGCAACCTGTGTCTTTAATTGTCATTGAGTTTTCTTTCTCCCTCTAGTACCTATTTTACCATGAAGCATATGAACAGTTTTTATAATTTTTTTAGAAACTAGAAGTTTAATGCGTTAATAATTAAAACTAATTAAATTGTTCTATTTTGTGATTTGTATTTTCAACAAATAACAAAAGTCACAGAAAGTTTTGTTTATCGTGAGAGTTTATTCACTTCGGTAATTTGTATAAAAATTGTTGAAATCAGTTGAATTAAGATATAGAAGAGTTCATATCTGGTCTAAAAGCAAACCCAACCTTGAGAATCAAGTATATAACGGAGAAGTTGTTAAAATAATCAGGATGAACTAAGCAACCACTGAAATAACTTTTCAAGTGTCAATAAAGTTACAGACTCCAGGTTAATACTTGTATCCTTTGTGTAAACTGCTGTAGTTTAGTACCTCCAGCAACTTTCCCTATCCTCTATGCCAGCTAATCGTCTTTATTAATCTCTGGGGAGCATTGGATTGGTTCATGGCTTTTCAACCACAAAGTGAATAAATCTGAAAGCTACTCTTAACTCTGAACCTGAATTGTATTATACCAGCTCTGCTTAAACAGGAAAGGTTTGTTGTTACCAAGCCACTGACATACCAATTATGGGATTATGAATTATTCTAATGCAAGAACCTTTGTGTTAAATTTATGACAACACAATTATTTTTATTCTCACAGATCAATACAAATACTTCAAAAGCACAATATTCCACGATCAGTTATTTAATAATTAATTCTAATGTTGCTTCTCAAGATTTTAATGTTGTCTAGGAAGAACTCAGCCTGATTTTATTTTTATTACTTAAAGTGCTACATTTGAGAATAAGCAACAACAATACAAATTTTAATCGAATTATCTCCTTTCTAAACAAGGTTTGCATCTTTTTATAAATATTCATTAGCTATGCGCAATAAACTAAAAAAAAAAAAATATTCTTAATGTACTAATTGCAATCATTTGAAACTTACAGGAATCACATTGAAGTAAAACTGTTCATGTAGATTGTTTCAGTAAGACAGCAATACTGTTTCCATAAATTAATAATGAAAAAATGTTTAAATGCAAAAAAAGTAAATTATACCATGGTTATATAAGTTTCATGTTCTACAGAATTAATGTCAAAATGATAACCTCATTACTACTGAATGAAGAAGGGTCTCGACCCAAAACCTGACCCATTCCTTCTCTCCAGAGATGCTGCCTGTCCCGCTGAGTTACTCCAGCATTTTGTGTCTACCGTCGATTTAAACCAGCATCTGCAGTTCTTTCCTACACTACTGAATATATATATATTCTGCTTTGAAGGCGAACACTTCGAAATTGTAATCAATAAAAATGTATCTTTCAAGTAATAATTGTCTACTAGTCGACTAGTTCCACAGTGGCAGCTTCATTGTAAAATCAGTCAAGTTGCCTGCAACAATGTGAATACAGATACAACTGACCAGATCCCACTTTCTAACTAAGGTTGAAGACTCATCAAGGACATCATAATCAGATGTTCTTTATTTAGTTGACCTATGGTAATGTGATGTAGTTTTCCTCTAATCAAATGAACATTTGAGGGGTAGTACAAGATGCTTACGCAACTCTTCAGTGTCATGTTGCTGCTGATGAACAATTAATTCCTTGGCATAGATGAAATCATACTTTGACATAATATCTAAGGAATCATGAAACAATTCATTAATATTTTGCTTAAGAAAGAACTGCAGATGCTGGTAAAATCGAAGGTAGACAAAAATGCTGGAGAATCTCAGCGGGTTTAGGCAGCATCTATCGATATATAATGTTATGCTGTACTTTATATAAATTATCTGTAAATGGTGCTAATTAAATGTTTTGTCTTCCTGTTTATTGCAGCCAACAAATGGAACATTCATGAGTGTTTTCCTCATTGTTTTGCCATTGGAATCTTTAGCTCATGGACTTTTCCATGAGTTGGGCTGTTGTTTAGGAGGAACATGTATTGGATATGCCATTGTAATTCCTACAAATTACTGCAGGTATTGTTACACATTCTAAATTATAAAGAATATAGTCACTATACCTTGCTAGTATGTGAAATTAATCATATGCTACTTGTAATTCTATAAACATTTTTGCCATTCTTGTTTTTTATATTTTATTTAAACACCGTTAATATTTTGTTCACATTATTCATAAATGGAATATTTAAATTTGTTGAGCCATTATTAAGGCTGTGCACCAAACAAGTGCCAAGAGTGTTTTATTGTCATGTGTCCCAGATAGAACAATGAAATTCTTACTTGCTGCAACAGAACAGAATATGTAAACATAGTACAGTGTAAACAATATGATAAACGAGAAAAGGGAGGGGGGGAGAGAGAGGGAACTGGGGGGGGAGAGAGAGAGGCGGGGAGAGAGACAGAGAGGTGGGGGAGAGAGAGGTGGGGGAGAGATGGAGGAGAGGAGAGAGAGAGAGAGGGGGGGGTCGCAATGAGGGGAGAGAGATGGTGGGGAGAAGAGAGGGTGGGGAGGGGGGAGAGAGGGAGAGAGAGAGGGGAGGTCGCAAGGTTTTTATCAAAGGACTTGCGAGCAGCACAACTGGCAGCGCCGGGTTTCCCAGACGACGATAATGGCCGCCATCACCGCCATGTTCTACCATCAGGCGGGGGAGACAGTGAGGATACAGGCGCAAGCCGGTGGCCTCCAGTGACCGGCTGTAACCTGCTGTGACGTCCGGTGACCTCCCGATCTGCAGAATGCTTTTTCTTTCTGAGCATTTTTTTTACGAACGGGGAGGGGGGGGTTGGAGCGGGCGGGCATGGGAGTCCAGCTGCGGGAGGCGTGGCGCGAGTGTACTTGGGCTGGGCAGCGGGGTGCTGGCAAGCAGTGATTATTTTTTTTTAGGTGAGTTTTGTGAACAATTTTATTCAAAGTCTGGGGAAATAATTGACCAAGGAGTGAATTTCTGAACATAAGATAAATCCCTATCGAAATATGTAAAAATCTCTGCATTTTTGCGTTTGGTTTTCAAGGAAATACGTTTCATAGGCAAAATTATACACACACACACACACACACACACACACACACACACACACACACACACACACACACACACACACACACACACACAAACACACACACACACAGAGTTTTAAAAGTATACTAGACCAAGTTCCTCCAACGCGCGGTTGCGGCGGGTTGGGGTGCTGGCCTGTGACATCACACACACACTAACCACCACTCCCCCCCACACACACTCATGCCACCTCTTGATATTATCTTAATTTTATTAATTGGCTGCTTTTACCCCATCCCCACCCTATCCACTGACGAATAGCCCTCACCCCGCAGGTGCGTCGGGGGGGGGGGGGTGAAGATTTAAAAACAATTTCATTGTGTGATTTCATTTGATCTGAAAGATTCCATTTTGAATAAATTAATCTGCCTTCATTGATAACTGAGAGTGTGTTTGGGCTTTTTTAAAAATCGGAAAGATTCCATTTTGAATAAATTAATCCTGTCTTCATTGACAACTGAGATTGTGTTTTCAAATCATGCCAAGAAAAGGGAGGAAAAGGCCTACAAGACCTCGTCCCCATCAGATGCCGAGTTCCCAGAGCCCTGGTTAAACGCGGGGGCCGCTCACGGTTAAGTCTGTGAAAGCGGCCCCATCAGAGATTGTGAGCAGCAGCAGGGTTCACTATAGGAAGGACCATTGCGCCTATTGTAGCGGTTCTGGCAACAGCCGGCGTTCTGCTCTGGGGGGAGAGGGCGAGTGGGGGTTTAGTGGGGGGAGAGGATGGGGGAGGGAGGTGAAGTTGAGGGGGGGGGGGGGTTGAGTGAGCAGGCAGGCAGGCGGGCTGGACTCCAGCAGCAGACTGTGAGCAGCAGTGGGGTTCACTGTAGGAAGGACCATTGCGCCTATTGTAGCGGTTCTGGCAACAGCCGGTGTTCTGCTCTGTCTGGGGGGAAAGGGCAAGTTGGGGTGAAGCAGGGGAGAGGAGGGGGAGAGGAAGGAGAGGATGGGGAGAGAGGTGAAGTGGGGGGGGGGGTTTGAGTGAGCGGGCAGGCGGGCGGGCTGGAGTCCAGTAGGAGACTGAGCAGCAGCAGGGTTCGCTATAGGAAGGTCCATTGCGCCTATTGTGGCAGTTCTGGCAACAGTCGGCATTCTGTTCTGTCTGGGGGGAGAGGGCGAGGAGGAGGAGAGGATGGGGGAGAGAGGTGAAGTGTGGGGGGGGGGGTTGGAGTGAGCGGGCAGGCGGGCGGGCTGGAGTACAACAGCGGGAGGCGTGGCGTGAGTGTACTTGGAGGCATACTGGAGGCAGGTGGGCCTGGATTGGTCGGCATGTGGCTATTGTTATGTCAGCAGCTGGTAAGAGCCGTTTAGAGCTTAAAAATTGAGTTGTGTTTGAGTTTTGTGATCAATTTTACTCAAAATATGGGGAAATAATTGACCAAGGAATGGATGTGCGAATGTAAAAGTAAAATCGCTAGCGAAATGGAAAAAATGTTTGCGTTTTTGCGTCTGGTTTGTGCGGAGTAACGAATCAAATGCAAAACGCCGTACACCCACACACACACAGAGCTTTAAAAGTATACCAGACCAAGTGCTGGTCCCTGAAGGTGCATCAGTCCCCGAATACGGGGGGGAGGAGGGGGAGGGGGGGGTTGTTACCGAACTGGAATGAATGCATTAACGGAGCGACTCTGTTGGTGGATTGGAAGTTGTCCCTGCCTTCCCTCTGGCTTAAGGCAAAGATCGGCTGTTCCCCCGCCGTATTTCGGAGCACGGCGAAAAGCAGCGGTGGAAGAGGCGATCTTTGGCTTGAGCCAGCGTGATAGAGCCGGGCCGGGCCGAGGGGGGGGGGAGTAGAGGAAGTGAAATCCGCAGCGAAATAAGCAGGGCGGCAGCAGCGAAAATCGCCAGCGGGGGAGAAAAAGGGCGGCGTTTTGGGAAGAGAGTGGGCTGCAGCAGCTGCCGTTATGGTGGCTGTCCAGCACGAAGCCACAAAATGAGTGAGTGTGTGGGGGGGGGGGAGGGCAGAGGGATTTTATTTTACAATGTGTACATAAAAATGTCTAAATGCAACGAGGAGTGAATGCGTAATGTCTCGCAAAATGGAAAATTTCTCGGAGTTTGATTGTGTGGTATTGGCGAACCTTGAAATCAAAGGCCAAATCTGACATACACATACACACACACACACACACACACACACACACACACACACACACACACACACACACACACACACACACACACACACACACACACACACACACACACACACACACACACACCGACACACACACACAGAGTTTTAAAAGTATATAGATAGATAAATATATACATACACACACATATTCAAGAAACAAACAATAGTAGTGCAATAATTATAATACTAATAATAATAATAGTGTATTGAAATTCAGGGCTTATTTGGGGTTGTCGTGTTTAATAGCCTGTTGGCTGTAGGGAAGAAGCTGTTACTGAACCTGGATGTTACAGTTTTCAGGCTCCTGTACCTTCTTTCCGATGGCAGGGGTGAAATGAGAGTGTGGCCTGGATGGTGTGGGTCTGATGATGCTGGCTGCCTTTTTGAGACAGCGACTCCGATAAATTCTATTGATGGTGGGGAGGTCAGAGCCAATGATGGACTGGGCAGTGTTCACAACTTTTTGCAGTCTTTGCAATTTGCTAAAACGTACATTCTTGGCTACTGCTTTGGAAAGCATGTACTGTGTCACGTGTGTTAGTGACAATATATAACAGGGTTGGTATAAACTGCTACGCTAAATTAATTTTCTATGATCTCTTCTATAAATACAGTTTTGATTGCTCTTCTGAAGTGCTTTTAAAAAATGATTTCAATACTGACATAGCATTGTGTTGTAGTTTAGATTCTCATTTGTAATTCCTTGCACAGTGAATAAAAAATCTCAGTGACATATGAAACAAAACAAATGTTTATCTGTAAGCCAATCAGTTCTAATGTGAAAAACAAATTTGTACATTGAGATATACTTTTTTGTAAAGTAGCCTATTGGCATGAATGGTATGAGGCAGGAAAGAAAGTATGTACATCAATTATTTTTTGTTTCCGTAACCTGATGTGATGAGCCTGGAGAGCAAGTGGAAATGTGTATTTACTGCTGTGACCTGCAGGAAATACTGGGTTTCAGCACAAATAGGGAATTTGCCAAAATGAACATTCTCAATTTATATATATAAACTAGAATGGCTAATTTTTTTTTTTTTTTGCCTTGTTGCAGCGCCAGTGGTCAGCCTACACTCCTCCCTCCTGAGCATGTGCAGGAGTTGAATTTACGGTCCACGGCCATGTTAAGTTCAGTCCAACGATTTTTCGCCTATCACATGATCGAGACTTACGGCTGTGACTATTCCACCAGTGGCTTTTCTTTCGAAACTCTGCAATCCAAAGTAAAGGCATTTCTTGATCTGCGCACACATGATGGACCCAGACATGACACCTACATACTTTATTACAGTGGCCATACTCACAGCTCTGGAGAATGGGCATTATCAGGTATTTATACAGTGAACTAGTATAGTTAACAGTAAGTATTCCTCAAGGACAAAATAGTATGTTTAATTTGTGAATTCTGAGAGTATATCTCATTTCACATGGCAGTGTTTGGGTGTCTTGATCATCATAATAAACACTTCAAACTGAAAGGCTTCTCTTGAAAAAAATAAATTAAGGCTTAAATTATTTGTCGTAAAGTATTGGGTTGCCTTATATTATGCCGTTTTCAAATGTTGGGATGAATGATAACAATGCTGTAAAACAGATTGAACACTCCATTCAGCACAGCAGGTGGCATTTCAATGAACATTGTTTGACTTGGGTCACTCAAGTGATGTTTGTAAATTCAAAATGGTCTTACGATGTGAACTCTTATTCACTGAAAATATTTTGATAAGGCACAATCAGAGGAGACAGTCATCTAATTTCAATGTAATGGAGTTCAATCTTATAATGAATTTCTCTAACAAGCTGTGTCCTTATGTTAAAGAATTATAACTTCAAATCCTCTCCTTCGTTTGTTTCTTTAAGTGTTATCTGGCAGTGTGGTTTGAGACACAGAGTACAGTGCATTCAGAAAGTATTCAGAACCCGTAACTTTTTCCACATTTTTTTTCGATACAGCCTTATTTTTAAATGGATTAAATTCATTTTTCTTATCATCAATCTATACACAATACCCCAGAATGAAGAAGCAGAAACAGGTGTTTAGGAATTTTTGCAAAGTACTTAAAAATAAATAATTGAAATATCATATTTACATAAGTATTCAGACCCTTTGCTATGACACTCAAAAATGAGCTTAGGTTCATCCTGTTTCCATTGATTATCCTTGAGATGTTTCTACATCTTAATTGGAGTCCACCAGTGGTAAATTAAATTGATTGGACATGATTTGGAACGGCACACTCCTGTTTATATAAGGTCCCACTGTTGACAGTGCATGTCAGAACAAAAAACAAGCCATGAAGACGAAGGAATTGTCCGCAGACCTCCGAGACAGGATTGTGTCGAGACACAGATCTGGGGAAGGGTATAAAACAATTCCTGGAGCATTGCAGGTCCCGAAGAGCACAGTGGCCTCCGTCATTCTTCAATGACAGAACCAGCAGGATTCTTCATAGAGCTGGCTGCCCAGCCAAATTGAGCAATCGGGGGAGAAGTGCCTTGGTCAGGGAGGTGACAAAGAACCCGATGGTTACTCTGACAGAGCTCCAGAGTTCCTCTGTGGAGAACCCTGAAGGACAACTATATCTGCAGCACTCCACCAATTAGGCCTTTATGGTAGAGTGGCCAGACAGAAGCCACTCCTCAGTAAAATACATATGACAGCCTGCTTGGAGTTTGCCAAAAGGCACCTAAAGGACTCGGACCATGAGAAACAAGATTCTCTGGTCTGATGAAACCAAGATTGAACTCTTTGGCCAGAATGCCAAACGGTACGTCTGGAGGAAACCAGGCACCGCTCATGTCCTGGCCAATACCATACCTATGGTGAAGCATGGTGGTGGCAGCATCATGCTATGGGGATGTTTTCAGTGGCAGGAACTGGGAGACTAGTCAAGATCGAGGAAAAGATGAACGGAGCAAAGTACAGAGAGATCCTTGATGAAAACCTGCTCCAGAGTGTTCTGGACTTCAGACTGGGGCGGAGGTTCACCTTCCAACAGGACAACGACACTCAGCACACAGCCAAGCCAACGCAGGAGTGGCATTGTGAGAAGTGTGTGAATGTCCTCGAGTGGCCCAGTCAGAGTCCGTACTTGAACCCGATCAAAAATCTCTGGTGGGACCCGAAAATAGCTGTGCATTGACGTTCCCCATCCAACCTGACAGAGCTTGAGAGGATCTGCAGAGAAGAATGGGAGAAATTACCCAAATACAGGTGTGCCAAGCTTGTAGTGTCATTCCCAAGAAGACTTGAGGCTTTAATCGCTGCCAAAGGTGCCTCAACAAAGTACTGAGTAGGGCCTGAATACTTATTTAAATGTGATATTTCAGTTATTTCTTTTTAATTACTTTACAAAAATTTCTAAACACCCGTTTTTGCTTTTTTATTATGGGGTACTGTGCACATTTTAGAGCTTTGACGGGTATATACCATCTGCTTTGGTGGTCTTTTAATTTCTAACTTTTGAATTACTTCCTATATTTCCTACCTTTCAATGATCTGAGGTGTCAGTAAAATGTGATCAAACTGTGCAAGGTAGGATGATTCAAAAGATATTGCATCAAGAGCTTCATCACATGGTCTTTGATCTTTCTTGGCTCGCATACCTTATTGTTTTTGAAAAACTCTTGTCAGTCTTTGGTTCTTGGTGCTATTGGCCTTTTGTTGCTTGACTTTAGTTGGTGATAGGACAGAATCCACAGGTTGTTTCTAGTTATCAGCTGGTTGCTGGATTTCCTGCAACTATTCTTTAGCTCACAAGCTTTTTATTTATTGTTAGACTACAGGTGCTATAGAATTATTAGAAGATTGGAATGTAATTAATCATAGAAGATTACAAATGAATGTTTATCGGCCTAAATCTGTTCAGAGGTGCTGCTTGAATTTTCTGTTTTTATTTCAGATTTTCAGTCTGCACTTTTTTTTCAACCCTTTAATCGATTTTGGTGGTGCTTGCAATGGTAGTTTCCAAGTCTGTCCAATATCTTATAGCTAATACCCTCTAATCCAGGGGTGTCAAACTCATTTTAGGTCACGTGCCGGAATGGGCAAAATGCGACTTCATGCGGGCCGGATCAGTTGGGCACGCGCGCGTGCTCCCACATCTTTCATTGCCTTCGTTTTTTCGACCTGCTCTCATGTGTCTCAGTCTCTGCTATAAATACAAAGTGTTTTTTTACGAAGAAGATTGCCTAGCAAGCATTACTTTTATGATTGGTATTAACTTACAGTCGTAGGCTACAAGAAAGTTGTGATGATAGAGAAAAAACTATGCTAATTTTGCTAAGATTCTTTCGGGAGCCACACCCTATCCATGAATAAACCATTTGAAATCAAACATTAGCAGACACAAATGTAGACCTAACAAAACAAATTGTAAATGTAAATGTAGGTTACACAACTGCACCTTATTAGCCTGCTTCCAGCAATCAAACTCAGACAATGAACACAGTTCATTTTTATTGAAGTGATCACATTTACACTAATAGAATAGTCAGAAAATGAATGAATCACAATATTATGACACTGAATATTTCATAATGCTTTTTGCTTACATGTCGCAGTACATCGAATAGTGTCACTCATTTTTCACTTGCTGTTTCTAGACACCTGACATCTCTTGGCTTTAACCAGTCTGTCAACATCAGGGACCAGTTTCTGGGCAGTTGTCATTTTCATAATGTCATTTAGACGTCTGCGTGACAGCTGCGAGCGCAGTTTGAATTTGTTAATGGTCACGCCTGCTCACAGAGATATGTTGTCCCGAACATGCAAAGGATCTTTGAGGCAAAATCTGTCATCTTGGGGTACATTGGTCCCAGGTATTGATATTCTATGTCCAGACCTACAGTCTCAAATTTATATTTCAAAGCCGAGTTACACTGAACTTCAATTAGTTCCATTTGGAGTTCCTCAGGCACATCTGATGCTGTGTTGATGGCAAATGGTGAGCAAAATAGTGAGAATTCCTTCTTGAGCTGAGTGAAAACTTGGAAACGATTCTGAAACTCACTTTTCAGCCGTGATATTTTGTTCTTGTACCTGTCCATGTTGTCATTATTCCCATGAGCGACATGCACAGACTGCAAAGAGGGGAAATGAGTTGGGTTGCTCCGGCATAGTTGCATCTCCCACAGGCCTAATTTAATTTGAAAGGCACGAATGTTGTCGTTGTATTCGGTAACAAGTTCATTGCGGCCTTGCATGTTAACATTAAGCACATTTAAGTGCTCTGTTATATCCACTAAAAATGCAACATCATGAAGCCAGTCTGCGTCATCCAACTCTGTCACTGGCTTCCCTTTCTTGTTCATGATTAGTCCAATTTTTGCACGTAATTGAAAAAAACATTTGAGCACAACCCCTCTGCTCAACCAGCTGACTTTAGTGTGGTAGGGTAGGCCGTGTCCAATATTACTTACGGGCAAAAGAGTGTCAAATTGCTGATGGTTGAGTCCCTTGGCTCTAATAAAATTAACCGTTTTGAGTACCACTTCCAATTTATTGTCCATTCTCTTGATACATAACGCCTCTTGGTGTATAATACAATGAAAAGTCATTGCAAATTCAGCAGGCGGCACAGACAGCGGGGGGGGGGGAGGGGAGAGAGAGAGAGAGAGAGAGAGGATATACATTGGTCCACTCAAACATCCCAGGGGCCGGACTGGTCCCCTGCTCTAATCAAAGCATCTTTCTCGTAAACCTCTGCTGCACCCTTTCCAAAGCCTCCACATCCTTCCAGATTTGGGACCAGCTCTGCATGCAGTATTCCAAATCTCGCCTGATGAAAGGTCAATAAAGTTGCATTATGACCTATTCTCAGTGCCCTTACCAATCATAGAAAATAGGTGCAGGAGTAGGCCATTCAGCCCTTCGAGCCTGCACTGCCGTTCAATATGATCATAGCTGATCATCCAACTCAGTATCCCGTACCTGCCTTCTCTCCATACCCCCTGATCCCTTTAGCCACAAGGGCCACATCTAACTTCCTCTTAAATATGGCCAATGAACTGGCCTCAACTACCTTCTGTGGCAGAGAATTCCACAGACTCATCTCGGTCCTAAAAGACTTCCCCCTTATCCTTAAACTGTGACCCGTTGTTCTGGAGTTCCCCAACATCGGGAACAATCTTCCGGCATCTAGCCTGTCCAACTCCTTAAGAATTTTGGAAGTCTCTATAAGATCCCCCCTCAATCTCCTAAATTCAAGCGAGTGCAAGCCAAATCTATCCAATCTTTCTTCATATGGAAGTCCTGCCATCCCAGGAATCAGTCTGGTTAACCTTCTCTGTACTCCCTCTATGGCAAGAATGTCTTTCCTCAGATTAGGAGACCAAAACTGTACGCAATACTCCAGGTGTGGCCTCACCAAGACCCTGTACAACTGCAGTAGAACCTCCCTGCTCTTGTACTCAAATCCTTTTGCTATGAATGCCAACATACCATTCGCTTTCTTCACAGCCTGCTGCACCTGCATGCCTACTTTCAATGACTGGTGTACCATGACACCCAGATCTCGTTGCATCTCCTAATCGGCCACCGTTCAGATAATAGTCTACCCTCCTGTTTTTGCTGCCAAAGTGGTTAACCTCACATTTATCCACATTATACTGCATCTGCCATGCATTTGCCCACTCCCCCAACCTATCCAAGTCACCTTGCAGCATCCTAGCACCCTCCTCACAGCTAACACTGCCCCCCAGCTTTGTGTCATCCGCAAACTTGGAGATGTTGCATTCAATTCCCTCATCCAGATCATTAATATATATTGTAAATAGCTGGGGTCCCAGCACTGAGCCTTGCGGTACCCCACTAGTCACTGCCTGCCATTCTGAAAATGACCCGTTTACTCCTACTCTTTGCTTCCTGTCTGCCAGCCAGTTCTCTGTCCACATCAACACTGAACCCCCAAAACAGTGTGCTTTAAGTTTGAATGCTAATCTCTTATGTGGGACCTTGTTGAAAGCCTTCTGAAAGTCCAGATACAACACATCCACAGGTTCTCCCTTATCCACTCTACTAGTTACATCCTCAAAAAATTCTATAAGATTCGTCAGACATGATTTACCTTTCATAAATCCATGCTGACTTTGTACAATGACTTCACCACTTTCCAAATGTGCTGCTATCCCATCTTTAATAACTGACTCTAGCATTTTACCCACTACCGATGTTAGACTAACTGGTCTGTAATTCCCCGTTTTCTCTCCCTCCCTTTTTTAAAAGTGGGGTTACATTAGCTACTCTACAATCCTCAGGAACTACTCCAGAATCTAAAGAGTTTTGAAAAATTATCACTAATGCATCCACTATTTCTGGGGCTACTTCCTTAAGTACTCTGGGATGCAGCCTATCTGGCCCTGGGGATTTATCGGCCTTTAATCCATTCAATTTACCTAACACCACTTCCCGGCTAACCTGGATTTCACTCACTTCATCTCATTTGACCCCCGGTTCCCTGCTATTTCCGACAGATTATTTATGTCTTCCTTAGTGAAGACAGAACCAAAGTAGTTATTCAATTGGTCCGCCATATCCTTGTTCCCCATGATCAACTCACCAGTTTCTGACTGCAAGGGACCTACATTTGTTTTAACTAACCTTTTTATCTTCACATATCTATAAAAACTTTTGCAGTCAGTTTTTATGTTCCCTGCCAGTTTTCTTTCATAATCTATTTTCCCTTATCTAATTAAGCACTTTGTCCTCCTCTGCTGGACTCTGAATTTCTCCCAGTCCTCTGGTAGGCTGCTTTTTCTGGCTAATTTGTCTGCTTCATCTTTTGCTTTGATACTATCCCTGATTTCCCTTGTTATCCACGGATGCACTGCGTTCCCTGATTTATTCTTTTGCCAAACTGGGATGAACAATTGTTGTAGTTCATCCATGCAGTCTTTAAATGCCTTCCATTGCATATCCACCGTCATCCCTTTAAGAATCACTTGCCAGTCTATCTTGACCAATTCGCGTCTCATACCCTCAAAGTTACCTTTCTTTAAGTTCAGAACCCTTGTTTCTGAATTAACAATGTCACTCTCCATCCTAATGAAGAACTCAACCATATTATGGTCACTCTTGCCCAAGGGGCCATGCACAACAAGACTGCTAACTAACCCTTCCTCATTACTCAGTACCCAGTCTAGAATAGCCTGCTCTCTCGTTGGTTCCTCTACATGTTGGTTTAGAAAACTATCCCGCATGCATTCCAAGAAATCCTCTTCCTCAGCTCCCCTGCCAATTTGATTCACCCAATCTATATGTAGATTGAAGACACCCATTATGACTGTTTTACCTTTGTTGCACGCATTTCTAATTTCATGTTTGATGTCAATGAAGGCAAGCATACAATTTGCCCTAACCCTAACCCTAATGAATGTTGCTGTTTCCATCAAAATTTACTGTCAATGTTAGGTTCAATATTATCCATACAATCTCCTGTCCTCTTGAGATTAAAGTTTAAGACATTTTTTTCTCTTGAATCAGTTTACAAGATTCTGTGATGATCGTCTGAGCTGTCATTGGGAGACCACATTTGCTAATATGTGTGATAAATATGTAACCAAGGAGGTAAACCTAATACACTCTCAGTGTTTCATGTGACAAATTAATAAATCGAGAATTAAGTAATGAAAAATAAAATTGTTTCATAGAAGGATTTTAAATTTCTTATTGACCAAGATAAGTCTGTATCCTTTTTTCCGGATGATGGCGAGTTTCAGGAAGTAATGTTGTTTTCTGAAACAGTGTATTTTAGAAACAACAAGGGCAGGCCATGTTTATAGAAACAAGGAACTGCAGATGCTGGTTTACATAAAAGGTTGCAAAGTGCTGGAGTATTTCAGGGTGTCTGGCAACATCTCTGAAGAACATGGATAGGTGACATTCGCCGTTGGGTCAGACTGGGCAATGTTTGATATTGTAACGGACTGGATTTAGTTAACAGTTTAATGGTGCATTACTATTTTTTTTGTGGCAATAATAACTTGAGATAGTTCAATACAGTGTTTGAAAGAAAAACACAAATCAGCACAAAGTTTATAGATTTATATTTCCATGTGATGAAATAGTGAGTGAGAAGTTGGTATTAGCTTACTAGTGTTAAATGCCTCCAAGGAATTATTAGCCATCGTTCATACTTGTTCCTTTAAAGTCAGTAACATAAAGTGCCAGGAGAGGATTATAGCCAAACATAGGCACAGAGTGCTGGAGTAACGTGTGATGTTTGGTGGACTGTGTGGGGTGGGAGGACCCATTGCTCCTCCCGTGCAGCAGGTGGCGCTGCACAGGACAGAGGGAGATGTTTTGTATATAGTTTATCCTGTCTGTAGACAGTGTGTGTGGTTGCAGCCATTTTGAGTTGTCTTGCTGCCAGCATTGAGTAAAGCATTAAAGACTTATGTTGTAAATTAAGGACTCTCAAGTTTTGAGCAGAAAGTGGTGTCAGGAGTGGAATACTTCGGACTCCAATCCGCAGCAAAGCTGAGAAAGGACAAGAAAGTGCAAAACACAGTCGACCAAATCGTGGAGACCATTTCTATTGAAGTTCTTGGTGTGTCTACGATCACCGACAAGCCGAGTATTTCGCTGCGGGTCTCAAACGTCAATCTACAGTCCCAGGTGGACACTGGTGCGGCTGTGTCGCTAGTGGGTCAGGACATCTGGGAGAGAATCGGATCGCCGAAACTGAAACCGGCCAACATCCGCCTTTTCAGATATGGACGACAGCCCATTCCCACGAAAGGCAAGTGCACTGTCGCGCTTCCTGTAATGGTATGACACAGATGTTGCCGCTGATTGTCGTTGGTAACGAAGGTACATCCCTGTGCTCCATCAACTGGATCCATGCTTTCAAGTTGGATCAACTATGGCATTGTCATCTATCCCGGATTGCAACATGGTCAGCAAGTGCGAGAACAACCTGCAGAAGGTTCTTGACCAGTTTCCGGCCGTTTTTGCACCTGGGCTTGGACATTGCACAAAGATGAAGGCACGGCTCATATTCAAAGACAATGCCGTCCCTAGGTTCTTCAAACCAAGACCAATTCCATTCAGTTGGATGGATGCCGTCGACAAGGAACGCTGCCGTCTTGAAGAAATGGGAATTATCACCCATGTGGACCATCCAGAATGAGCCACACCCATAGTTGTTGTTCCGAAGCCTTGCGGCAAGGTGCGCATCTGTGGCGACTTCAAAGTGACTGTAAACCCTCAATTGCACATTGATCAACACCCCATACCAAGAATGGACGAGCTGTTCGTCAAGCTGCAAGGAGGACAGTACTTCTCGAAATTGGACATGTCCGACGCGTATCTCCAAGTGGAACTGGGCAATGAGACAAAAACCCTGCTCGTGATCAACACGCACAAGGGACTGTTCAGATGCAACCGATTGTCGTTTGGACCGGCACCGGTATGGCCATCTTTCAGAAACTGGTCGACAATCTGGTTGCCGGGATTCCTTACGTAGCCGCCTACCTGGATGACATAATTGTCACCGGCCGGACAGAGGAAGATCACCTGCAGAACCTGAAACAGGTCCTCACGGCACTGAACAACTACGACATGAAGTTGCGCATGGACAACTGCCCATTCTCCCGACAACAGGTCACATATCTCGGACATGTGATCTCGGCAAGTGGTCTGAAGCCATTGGAAGAAAGAATGGACGCCATTGTGAAATTGCCAACTCCAGAAAATGTGAAGCAGCTTAAAAGCTTCATTGGCAAGGTGAACTACTATGGCAAGTTCGTTCCGGCACTTTCAACTTTGTGCACACCATTGAACAACCTGAGAAAACAGGATGTCGAATGGCACTGGTCCAAAGAGTGTGACCTTGCATTCACCAGGTTAAAGGAGATGCTCGCCCAGAAGACGCGTTTGGTCCACTATGACCCATCGAAGCTGATCTCGCTGGCCGCCGATGCATCGCCGTCTGGTCTTGGAGTAGTAATCTCAAAAATGGCATCAAACGGCAAGGAAGAACCAATCGCGTTTGCACCCAAAACGCTAATGACAGCCGAGAAAAACTACAGTCAAGAACAGTATACAGATAAAGCAAATACTGATATATCTTCAAAAGAGAACACTGAGGAAAACTCTGTTGATTCTGAGCCTTTAGCAAGAGTTGTGAAACGCAAAAAAGGCTGGAAAAAAAAGAGTAAAGCAAGGACCAGCTAAATGGAGACGTTCAAACGGGAAAGGGGGAATGTGATGTTTGGTGGACTGTGTGGGGACCCGTTGTTCCTCCTGTGCAGCAGATGGTGCTGCACAGGACAAAGGGAGATGTTTTGTATATAGTTTATCCTGTCTGTAGACAGTGTGTGTGGTTGCAGCCATTTTGAGTTGTCTTGCTGCCAGCATCGAGTAAAACATTAAAGACTTCTGTTGTATATTAAAGACTCTCAAGTGTTGTGCAGACCTAGAAAAAGAACACAAAATAACTCAGCATCTCGGGAGAACATGGATAGGTGACGTTTCACAGAGTGCTGGCAGTAACTCAGCGAGTCAGGCAGTATCTCTGGAGATTGTAAGAGCTACAAAAGTTGCAAGACAGCAAGAGGAACAAAAATTATCTTCCCACCACCTGAAACAAAATGTAAAATGTAACAATTTGTAAGACCCTTAATCTGGTGAAGGGCATGGACAATGAAATAACTTCAGCCTTTTACCAGGGAATTGCAGCGTGCATTGTAAGCAACAGTACGTGATTTGAGGTGCATTGAATACTAACATTTTTCCTTCTATTTGTTTGATATTAGGAGGAGAAACCTTGAGGCTGGAGACAATCTTAGAATGGTGGAAAGAGAAGAACGCTGACTTCAGCTCCCGTCTGATAATTGTTCTGGACTGTGAGAATGCTCTTCCATGGGTTAAAGATGTGAGAAGAGTGGGTGAAATTTTTGTCGCTGTGCAAGGTGCTAAACTGGCTAAAGAAGTGAATATTGAGGAGGCAGATCTTCCCCAGTTAGGTGACTTTACGAAAGACTGGGTGGAATATAATTGCAACCTTGACAACAGCATTAGCTGGTCAGATAAGGGAAGAACAGTGACTGCTATTTATGGTATATCCAAGTCCTGGAGTGACTACACCCTACATTTACCAACAGGAAGCGATGTTGCCAAACATTGGATGCTTTACTTTCCTCGCATCACCTATCCTCTGATTCACCTGGCGGACTGGTGCGGTGGCTTGAACCTCTTTTGGGTGTGTAATGTGTGCTTTAGATGTTTCAAACGGTTGAAGATGAGGTGGTTCCCACCCACAGTTCTGGATACGGGGCTGGGATTTAAACTTGTGAAATCATGAGACATTGTCTTCATGTGGCAAATACTAAGTCTTTGTTTTGCACTTACAGGCATCTTTCCAAAGATTTTAGTGTAAAGGTTTGTAAAAGTTAGGCTATAAATGCTGAAAAGCCACTGGTTTATCCAAGCTTGCATTTCTTAAATTCAGATTTCAGGTTCATCAAGAGGAACACATTTTTATATTTACAATGCACTGAGTTCAGATTCACTAACTGCTTTAATGACAATAATGGACGTTGGTTTAAAATGTTCATCATTACGTACAGGAAAGAAGCGCCGAGCTCTGAACATACCAATCGTAGGTTCTTAAAATACCACTTATATTCCTGACTTAAAACCAGCGTTTAAATGCTTATTCTGCATAATATTCCTGAAATGTTGTGGTCCTGTTTTATATTCTATCTTGTTCTCAGTTACTTACTTTTGGATAACAGATGTAATAATAATTTGAGGAAAGTAATTGCAATCAGCAGTAATGTCAATACATAACTCCAACTAATATGTTACCAAAAATTGCAAACAAAATTACTACATATTGTGGTCCTTTAGATAATCGATTTTGTGTCTTTCTATTTTAATGCTAAATGTGCAGCGTTCTTCATTCACCACTGATATGAATCGATGCAATAGTTGAGCGCATTTATTTTTTTTTATGTGACTGTTCAGTTTGAGGTCTGTTAAGCTCTGATACGGTTTAACTATAACACATTCGACTGGTCATTAGAATTCGGATGTGTGTTGCAACCACACATTTTTGGGACAACCTTCGTTGCAAAGGTACTACCACATCGAAGTTACTGAGTCCAATATCAAAACATTATCTTGACATGCATTATATATAAAAGGAACGAGGCACCTGGTATCTGATTATTTGTATATATCAACTCCATTTATAAATACATTTTATTTCTAATACTTTTCTAAAATCTTTTTTAATTCATCTTATTTGCATGTAATTACCTGTGTAATCAAAAGGAGATTATCTGAATGGCTTAATTGTATCTTTATTTTGCGATCAATTAATTTGTCACATATTTATTATATGCCTGGCACAAACATTAATGTTTGAGAATTTATTTTTGTTATTTAAATAGTTTGGTTACAGTGCTTTAATTACATACTTTTAATTTCATTATGCTCAAAGTTCCCAATCAAATGAAATAATAAACCATACTTATTTCAACTGTGCACATCAAATCACTTTGTTTTAATATTTTCTGGATTTTCCTATAGTCCACTACAGACCCAATGCGATTTGTCATTTAAGGACCGGTGACACTGTGGGGCTAGTGACACTGAGGCCAGTGACTGTGGTTAGTGACACTGTGGCGCTAGTAAAACTGGGACTAATAACACCGTGGGGCTAGTGACACTGTGGGGCTAGTGACTGGCTAGTGACACTGTGGGGCTAGTGACACGGGCTAATGACACTGTGGGGCTAGTGACACGGGCTAGTGACACTGTGGCGCTAGTAACACTGGGACTAATAACACCGTGGGACTAGTGACACTGGGGCTAGTGACACTGTGGGGCTAGTGACACGGGCTAATGACACTGTGGGGCTAGTGACACGGGCTAATGACACGGGCTAGTGACACTGTGGCGCTAGTAACACTGGGACTAATAACACCGTGGGACTAGTGACACGGGCTAGTGACGTTGGGGCTAGTGACACTGGAACGGGTGACACTGGGGCTTGTGACTGGCCAGTGACACTGTGGGGCTAGTGACACGGGCTAATGTCACGGGCTAGTGACACTGGGGCTAGTGACACGGGCTAGTGACGCTGGGGCTAGTGACGCTGTGGAACAAGTGACACGGGCTAGTGACTAGCTAGTGACACTGTGGGGCTAGTGACACGGGATAGTGACTGCCTAGTGACACTGTGGGGCTAGTGACATGGACTAATGACACGAGTTAGTGACATTGGGGCTAGTGACACTGGGGCTACTGATGCTGGGGCTAGTGACATGGGCTAGTGACACTGGAGCTAGTAACACGGGCTAGTGACTGGCTAGTGACACTGTGGGGCTAGTGACACTGGGGCTAGTGGCACTGGAGCTAATGACACGGGCTAGTGACTCTGGGGCTAGTGATGCTGGGGCTAGTGACCGACTAGTGACACTGTGGGGCTAGTGACACTGGTAAGTGACACGTGGGTGTGCATGATTGTGTGCGTGCCTGTGTGTCTGCGTGCCTGTGTGTCTGCGTGCGAGCCTGTGTGTGCGTGCGTGTATACATGCTGCAGCATGTGTGTACCTGCAGTTGTCACAGTTTTGCCATCAATGTGTGAGCATTAATATCAATGAAGCAGAGCCTGGTCTCCAGTTGGGACCTGGTGACTTTGTCATTACGTCATGGCTGCACTGTCAATACGTTCATGACTGATCATCTAAAATCAGTACCCGGTTCCTGCTTTTTCCCCATATTCCGTTAGCTCTCTCTCCATCTCTCCCTCCCCCTCCCCCTCTCCTCTCCTCCTCTCTCTTTCCTCTCTCCCCCCTCTCGTGAATTGGCCTCCACTGCCCTCTGTAGCAGAGAATTCCACAGATTTACAACTTTGGGTGAAAAAGTTTTTCCTCTTCTCAGTCCTAAATGGCCCAGTCGACACATATGTCAGCGCCGCCATATGGGCAATTAACCTGATAAACCTATGCTGCACTCCCTCAATAGCAAGGATGTCCTTCAAATTAAGAGACCTAATTAGGGATGTCTGGAGAATTGAAAATCCATCTGGACGAGAATATTCATTTTATTCACCTGTGCATAAAACATATTCAATGATAGACTATTTCTTAGTAGATTCTAAACTTATTCCATTTACCTACAACTCGCAATATCATAACATTATAATTTCGGACCATGCTCCATTAACGTTTATGATTAAACTAAACGGAATCGACAAGAAACAGACACAATGGAGACTTAATCCTCAAATTTTAAATGAAAAGGTATGTTGTGAATATCTTGTAAAACAGATTAATATGTTTTTCGAGGTCAATGACCAGCCTGAAATCTCTGCCTCCCTTCTCAGGGAAACATTTAAAGCATTTATACGAGGGGCATTAATCTCCTCCCAGGCATTTCTTAATAAAGAGAATAGGAAATAAGGCAATTAGACATAGAAAATGCAGGAGCACCTTCATTGGCAAAACATAATAAAATTGCAGCACTGAAATATAAAATATACTCTGACCAAGTAATAAAACTTTATTAACATACAAAACAATTACATTTTGAATTTGGTGATAAACCACAAAAACTATTAGCACGTCAGCTTCGTAAATTGGACAGGAAAAATCGATTCATCAGATTAGATCAGATAAGGGAGAAATATTAACACTCCCTAAAGATATTAATAACAGATTTTCACAATACTATCAATTTCTTTATTCAACTAAAGTGACAGATATTCAACAGGAATGGAAGCATTTTTACGGAAATGTAACCTTAAATCCCAGGAATCCCAGGAACCAGACTGATTCCTGGGATTACCAGACTGATTCCTGGGATGTCAGGACTTTCATATGAGGAAAGATTGGATAGACTCGGTTTGTACTCGATGGAATTTAGAAGATTGAGGGGGGATCTTATAGAAACCTACAAAATTCTTAAGGGGTTGGACAAGCTAGATGCTGGAAGATTGTTCCCGATGTTGGGGGAGTCCAGAACAAGGGGTCACAGTCTAAGGATAAGGGGGAATTCCTTTAGGACCGAAATGAGGAAAACATTCTTTACACAGAGAGTGGTGAGTCTCTGGAATTCTCTGCCACAGAAGGTAGTTGAGGCCAGTTCATTGGCTATATTTAAGAGGGCGTTAGATGTGGCACTTGTGGCTAAAGGGATCAGGGGGTATGGAGAGAAGGCAGGTACGGGATACTGAGTTGGATGATCAGCCATGATCACATTGAATGGCGGTGCAGGCTCGAAGGGCCGAATGGCCTACTCCTGCACCTATTTTCTATGTTCTATGTTTCTATGTAAAGGTTTAGATTTGCAAGAGCAAGAACTATTAGGTGCTGAAATAACGATAAAAGATATCGAAGAGTCAATTAGATCTTTAAAAAATGGAAAGGCCGCAGGCCCTGATGGCCTAAGCTCCGATTTTTATTTAAAAATTTATGATCTGATTTCTCCACGTTTACAAACATTGTATAAACACGTTTATACTCAACAGAAACTCCCGGAAACTTTAAACGAATCTACAATAATACATACCCAAAATTGATAAGGATCTGGAAGACCCGGCCTCATATAGAGCAATAGCTCTCTTAAATACTGATCAGAAAATATTAACTAAAATCCTATCTCAAAGATTGAGCTTAGTGATTAACAAATTAATACACCCCGACCAAACAGGTTTTATCCCAAAACATCACTCCTTTTATAATCTGAGACGATTATTTAATATTATATACTCAAATAGAATTGCTAATGCAGATCTAGCAATTATTTCGCTAGATCCTGTAAAAGCCTTTGATCAGGTAGAATGGTCATATTTATTTTCGGTGATGGAAAAATTTCAATTGGGAGAGAAGTACTGTACATGGGTTAAACTTTTATATTCTAACCCGACAGCTAGAATACTAACAAACCAAGTGTTATCAACTAAATTTAATGTTTCTAGAGGTTGTAGACAAGGATGCCCGCTATCTCCATTATTATTCGCTCTAGCAATTGAATCACTCGCAGAAAGTGTCAGAGCTCATCCAGAAATACATGGGTACAATACTAAAGACACAATGAATAAAATCTCTTTATATGCAGATGATGTATTAATATATATTACAAAGCCAGAAACTAGTATTCCAAATGTATTATATCTAATAACTCAATTTGGTCAGTTTTCAGGTTATAGAATTAATTGGAATAAAAGGGAAATCATGCCAATAACGGAACTCAATTTACATACACTACAACAATCACCTTTTAAAATAGTTGAGGAAAAATTTAAATATTTAGGTATTTATGTAACTAAGACGGATACTTCTTTATTTAAATCAAATTTCCCACCTTTATTGAATAAACTAAACAAGAATATTCAATATTGGAATATTCTCACTTCCCATTTCAATGTTCGGTAGAATTAATGCTATAAAAATGACTTTTTGCCGCAATTATTGTATTTATTCCAGTCAATCCCGATATATATTTCAGAATCTTTTTTTTTTAAAGTAGACTCTACTGTTACAAGTTTCATCTGGGATTATAAGAATCATAGAATAAGTAAAAAAATTATGTAAATCAAAGATTAATGGAGGTTTAGTTATACCAAATTTTCTGTTTTATTTTTGGGCAGTCCATATTAAAAACATGAATTTTTGGCTGGAAGAAATGGGTCAACAACCAGACTGGTTAAGGATGGAAAAGGAGGACTGTTTACCTTTTGAAATCGGTTTGATTATGTTTGCACCGACAAAATTGCACAAAAAAACCTATAGGGAAAACCCTATAATACATAGTGGAACACGAATCTGGAAACAATTAAAAAAGGCTTTAAAATTGGATAATATAACCATATAACAATTACAGCATGGAAACAGGCCATCTCGGCCCTTCAAGTCCGTGCCGAACAACTTTTTTCCCTTAGTCCCACCTGCCTGCACTCATACCATAACTCTCCATACCCTTCTCATCCATATGCCTATCCAATTTATTTTTAAATGATACCAACGAACCTGCCGCCACCACTTCCACTGGAAGCTCATTCCACACCGCTACCACTCTCTGACTAAAGCAGTTCCCCCTCATGTTACCCCTAAACCTCTGTCCCTTAATTCTAAAGTCATGTCCTCTTGTTTGAATCTTCCCTATTCTCAAAGGGAAAAGCTTGTCCACATCAACTCTGTCTATCCCTCTCATCATTTTAAAGACCTCTATCAAGTCCCCCCTTAACCTTCTGCGCTCCAGAGAATAAAGACCTAACTTATTCAACCTATCTCTGTAACTTAGCTGTTGAAACACATCATAATATACCGCTCTGTCTCCCTATTGTAAACAATCCCTTATTCAAACCTTCCATGCTGGATAAAGGTTTCACACATGGAAAAATTATGGAATTAAAAAGATGGAACATCTTTATAAGAAAGGCACTTTTCTTTTATTTCAGGAGTTACAACAGATTTATGGATTACACTCAAATATTTTTTTTCGATATCTCCAACTCAGAGATTATGTTAAATCAAATACACAAGATTATAGGAATAGGGAACCAGAAATCCTTGATGAATGTTTGAATAAGCATCCTAGTACAGAAAAACTAACAATTTATATTTATAATATCCTTTTAGATAGCGAGGTACCATCAACGGAATCACATAGACATACATGGGAAAATGAATTAAGCCAACCCATAACGAAAGATATTTGGGACAAAAGTTTACAATACATACATCAATGCTCGTTAAATGCCAGACATGCTTTAATACAATCTAAAGTATTACACAGATTACATTACACAAAAGTTAAACTGAATAGAATCTTTCCACATGTCTCTCCTATCTGCGATAAATGTCAGCATCTAGAGGCGAATTTAACACATACTTTTGCAAATTGTATAAAAATTATACATTTCTGGATTGAGATTTGTAGAATAACTTCTGAAGTTATTAATGCTAAACTGGATCCGGACTCAAAACTAATAATACTTGGAATATCAGAACAAAGTTTAACACTTACAACAAGCCAAATAAATTTCCTAGATTACACAGAACATAGAATATAGAAAAATAGGTGCAGGAGTAGGCCATTCGGCCCTTCGAGCCTGCACCGCCATTCAATGTGATCATGGCTGATCATCCAACTCAGTATCCCCGATTATTACAGTATTACAGTATCTTCCCGATTATTACAGTATAATAATCGGGAAGAAATTAATATTAAAATTTTGGAAAGGCCCTATAACCCCCACAATTAAAATGTGGATTATGGAAATGTCGGAGACCCTACATTTGGAAAGATTCACATTTACCTTAATGGACAAAAAAGACTCTTTGTTAGAATATGGTCTTCTTTCATCGATTACTTAAAAAGGTAGATTGGTTTGGCAGGGGAACCTAACTGAAACTTGGACTCAGAATCAGATGAAAAGTTATACTTTATATTCCTTGATCTTATCTCCGGTTATGTATTAATGGTAAATTATTCCATTCCTTATGATTTTTTGGGGGATTTTTTTTTCTCTTTCTTTTTCTCTCCCTCTCTTTTTTTATTACTCTTAATCTATTAAAAAAAACTATTAGAGGCAGAATGATTCAATTGAGAATATTAATAATGTATGATTGATGTACACAAAATATTTCTACCATAATATGTGTTTGCCAATTTATTGCTTACCTCTAATAAAAATATATGAAAAAAAAATTAGGAGACCAAAATTGCACACAATACTCCAGGTGTGGTCTCACCAGGGCCCTGTACAACTGCAGTAGGACCTCCTTGCTCCTAAACTAAAATCCACTCGCAATGGCGGCCAACATGCCATTAGTTTTCTTCACTGCCTGCTGTACCTGCATGCTTGCTTTCAGTGACTGATGTACAAGCACACCCAGGTCTCTGCACCTCCACTTTTCCTAATCTGACACCATTCAGATAATAATCTACCTTCCTGTTCTTGCCACGAAAGTGGATAACCTCACATTTATCCACATTATACTGCATCTGCCAAGCATCTGCCCACTCACCCAACCTATTCATGTCCCCTGCAGCCTCATTGCATCCTCCTCGCAGCTCACACTGCCACCCAGTTTTGTGTCATGCGCAAACTTAGCGATGTTACATTTAATTCCCTTGTCTAAATCGTTAATATATATTGTAAACAACTGGGGTCCCAGCACTGAGCCTTGCGGCACCCCAGTAGTTACTGCCTGCCATTCTGAAAAGGACCTGTTAATTCCTACTTTTTGCCAACCAGTTCTTTATCCAAGGTAGACAAAAATGCTGGAGAAACTCAGCGGGTGAAGCAGCGTCTATGGAGCAAAGGAACAGGTGACAGTTCGGGTCGAGACCCTTCTTCAGACTGATGTGGAAGTGGGGGGGCGGGAAGAAGAAAGGAAGAGGCGGAAACGGTAGACTGTGGGAGAGCTGGGAAGGGGAGCGGAAGGAGGGCGAAAGCAAGGACTACCTGACATTGGAGGTCAATGTTCATATTGTTGGGGTGCAAACCACCCAAGCAAAATATGGGGAGCTGCTCCTCCAATTTGTGGTGGGACTCACTCTGGCCACGGAGGAAGCCCAGGACAGAAAGGTCGGATTCGGAATGGGAGGGGGAGTTGAAGTGCTGAGCCACCGTGACATCAGGAGATTAGATCCTCCGCTCAGTTCGCATTCAGTTCTGATCTCCCGGTGGCTCAGCACTTCAACCTCCTCTCCCATTCTGAATCCGACCTTTCTGTCCTGGGTCTGAGCCATGACCCTCCCACTAGATCCTCAGTCCCTTGGTATTTCCGGGAGACTGTGTGTGTCCTAGTGAAAACAGAACCTAAGTACTCATTAAATTGTTCTGCCATTTCCTCGTTTCCCATTATAAATTCACCTATCTCTGACTGTAAGGGACCTACATTTGTCTTCACTAATCTTTTCCTTTTTACATATCTAAACAAACTTTTACAGTCAGTTTTTATATTCCCTGCAAGCTTTCTTTCATGTTCTTTTCTCCCCCACTTAATTAACCCCTTTGTCCTCCTCTGTTGAGTTCTACATTTCTCTCAGTCTTCTGGTTTGCCACCTCTTCTGGCCAATTTATATGCCTCTTCCTTGGCTTTAACACTATCCTTGACTTCCCTCGTCAGCCACGGTTGAGCCACCTTCCCAGTTTTATTTTTTCGCCAGACAGGGATGAACAATATCTGGAGTTCATCCACGAGGTCTTTAAATCTTCACCATTGCATCTCCACTGTCAACCCTTTAAGTATAATTTGCCCGTCTATTCTAGCCAATTCCTGTTACATAGTTCAAAGTCTCCATTATTCAAGTTCAGGACCCTAGTCTCTGAATTAAATAGAAACATAGAAACATAGAAATTAGGTGCAGGAGTAGGCCATTCGGCCCTTCGAACCTGCACCGCCATTCAATATGATCATGGCTGATCATCCAACTCAGTATCCCATACCTGCCTTCTCTCCATACCCTCTGATCCCCTTAGCCACAAGGGCCACATCTAACTCTGTCTTAAATATAGCCAATGAACTGGCCTCAACTACCCTCTGTGGCAGAGAGTTCCAGAGACCTACCACTCTCTGTGTGAAAAAAGTCCTTCTCATCTCGGTCCTAAAGGATTTCCCCCTTATCCTTCAGCTGTGACCCCTTGTCCTGGACCTCCCCAACATCAGGAACAATCTTCCTGCATCTAGCCTATCCAACCCCTTAAGAATTTTGTAAGTTTCTATAAGATCCCCTCTCAATCTCCTAAATCCTAGAGAGTATAAACCGAGTCTATGCAGTCTTTGTTCATAAGACAGTCCTGACATCCCAGGAATCAGCCTGGTGAACCTTCTCTGCACTCCCTCTATGGCAATAATGTCCTTCCTCAGATTTGGAGACCAGAACTGTACGCAATACTCCAGGTATGGTCTCACCAAGACCCTATACAACTGAAGTAAAACCTCCCTGCTCCTATACTCAAATCCTTTTGCTATGAAAGCTAACATACCATTCGCTTTCTTCACTGCCTGCTGCACCTGCATGCCTACTTTCAATGACTGGTGTACCATGACACCCTGCATCTCCCCTTTTCCTAATCGGCCACCATTTCGATAATAGTCTGCTTTCCTATTTTTGCCACCAAAGTGGATAACCTCACATTTATCCATATTATACTGCATCTGCCAAACATTTGCCCACTCACCCAGCCTATCCAAGTCACCTTGCAGTCTCCTAGCATCCTCCTCACAGCTAACATTGCCCCCCAGCTTAGTGTCATCCGCAAACTTGGAGATATTGCCTTCAATTCCCTCATCCAGATCATTAATGTATATTGTAAATAGCTGGGGTCCCAGCACTGAGCCTTGCAGTACCCCACTAGTCACTGCCTGCCATTGTGAAAACGACCTGTTTACTCCTACTCTTTGCTTCTTGTTTGCCAGCCAGTTCTCCATCCACATCAATACTGAACCCCCAATGCCGTATGCTTTAAGTTTATATACTAATCTCTTATGTGGGACCTTGTCGAAAGCCTTCTGGAAGTTCAGATACACCACATCCACTGGTTCTCCCCTATCCACGCTACTAGTTACATCCTCAAAAAATTCCACAAGATTCGTCAGACATGATTTACCTTTCGTAAATCCATGCTGACTTTGTCCAATGATTTCACCACTTTCCAAATGTGCTGCTATCCCATCTTTAATATCTGACTCTAGCAGTTTCCCCACTACCGATGTTATACTAACTGGTCTGTAATTCCCCGTTTTCTCTCTCCCCCCCCTTCTTAAAAAGAGGGGTTACATTTGCTACCCGCCAATCCTCAGGAACTACTCCAGAATCTAAAGAGTTTTGAAAGATTATTACTAATGCATCCACTATTTCCGGAGGTACTTCCTTAAGTACTCTGGGATGCAGCCTATCTGGTCCTGGGGATTTATCGGCCTTTAACCCATTCAATTTACCCAACACCACTTCCCGACTAACCTGGATTTCACTCAGTTCTTCCACCGTGGGTCAAAGTCCTCCTTTGACCCACGGTCCCCTGCTATTTCCGGCAGATTATTTATGTCTTCCTTAGTGAAGACGGAACCAAAGTAGTTATTCAATTGGTCCGCCATATCCTTGTTCCCCATGATGAACTCACCTGTTTCTGACTGCAAGGGACCTACATTTGTTTTAATTAATCTCTTTCTCTTCACATATCTATAAAAACTTTTGCAGTCAGTTTTTATGTGTCACTCTCTATCCTAATGCAGAATTCCACCATATTATGGTCACTGTTGCCCAAGGGGCCTACTGTGCTCCACTTCTTTGTTCTGGAAGTCAGATGCTGACATGACATTACTGCCCTGTGAGAGACCACAGGTCAGACAAGCCTATCCACCTGGGAGACCAGTATCAGGACGGGGAAAGATACGACTCTCTGGTAAGGTGTGACAGCAGGAAAGCTGGAGGAAAGGCCAAATCCTGGCCAGTTCTGCTGGCTATTAGTTGCAATATTGCACAGCTAATCTGCTGGACAATTCCTACAATTCTGCATTTTATGACTTATGTTTTCTCTTTGTGGCTGTGCACCTTAACCTGTCAAACAAATACCTTCATCAGCTTGTCCCTACGATATGTCTGATCGCACATTATTAGAGGTGTCTATCTCCCACATTCATTTTTCCTTTCTCCTTCCAACTTCTGACAGGTCTTCAACCTTGTTTCCCTTTCCACAGATGTGACCTGATCTGCTGAGTGCTTCCATCATTTTCTGTTTTACAGCTTTCAAAAATAAAATTTACCTGTTAATAATTGCACCCCCTCTAGTGGTAATAATACAGTAAGTCGTGTAAAGACAAAAGTTCACACTCAATGGTTTACCATAGTAAGCCGCGTTCAAAGTTGCCAACAAAACCTAGTGTATTATTGCTTTTGTTTATTGTGTAGAAATTGCTACAGAAGGATACACGGTGCTGGAGTAACTCAGCGGGTCAGGCAGCATCTGTGGAGAACATGGATAGGTGACGTTTCACAGAGTGCTGGAATAACTCAGCGGGTCAGGAAGCGTCTGTGGAGAACATGGATAGGTGACGTTTCACAGAGTGCTGGAGTAACTCAGCGGGTCAGGCAGCGTCTGTGGAGATCATGGATAGGTGACGTTTCACAGAGTGCTGAAGTAACTCAGCGGGTCAGGCAGCATCTGTGGAGAACATGGATAGGTGACGTTCCAGGTCAGGACCCTTCGTCAGCCTCGACAATGTTTGATTTTGTAACAGACTGGATTCAGTTACCAGTTTAATGGCGCACAAATATTTTAGTGGCATTCATGATCTTCACCTCAATGGTGAGTTTTCTTCTGGTCTTTATTCCCCTAGTTCAACATTGAAGATAGTCTTCGATGGTTGTCCACATGACATTTAGGTGATATGCTCTGCTCATCTCATCTATGATCTCTAGAGCAGAGTGCAGAGGATTGAAATACTGTAACTTCCCATGTCAGATCTTTAGTGTCTTGGACCTTACCTAGTCATCTTATCCTCATCAGTTTCCTTGGATGGTTTGTTGCATGGGGAAATAATACAATCATAGGCGCCCTCTAGCATCTTCAAGTTATAATGCATAATCCAGCAAGACAATAGTGCAAACCAGAGGAAATAAAACTTTTAATTTCCTTTATGTTCGTCAAGTTTATAGGATACATGTGTATGTTCCTCTCAACACTCATCTCGTTCTCTTCCACTTGGTCTCCTTCCATGGTATATTATTCCAAGTTTCTATTCAAGCTATTTTCAACATCAGTTTATTGCTGCTTAAAAATAATTAGTGCTTACTATGTCTTCAGTTTAAATATATATAAATAGAAACATTCCATCAATTCTTTCATTTTCGCAGCTGATTTGGCAATGAGGTAAAATTGCTTTATTTTGAGAAAGCAAGTGATGACGAGTCACGTTGTTGGAATATTTTTGTGCTTGATGTAGCGATGTTACAAAACTTACCTTCAGCGGCGCTGCCGTTCTGCCACTGGCCGTGCGCGCGACTTTGGCGCCTTTGAGGGGGGGGGGGGGCGGGATTAAAATGCCGTTTTCTCCTGCCTGTCGGCGGCGGATTTCCTCAGGCTGCCAGCTGCTGAAGAATAATCGATCCGACTTCCGTTTTTTTTTAATCGCGAGACAATTTAATAATTATATTAAAATAAAAAGCGACTTCTAACGCCCTCAACACCTACAACTGATCGCAAGAATGGGTCAAAACAAAGGGTAAGTCGTTTATTTTACATATAATCTTGCTTCTTGGGATGGCTTTAATCTAATTTTACGTTGCGAAAATGTGATTTGGGCTCCATACGAACCGGCAGTGTTTTTCCTGCCGATATGGGGTTCAAATTCACCGCAAATGCAACGTTCCAATCGATCGCGTTCCAGAAACACCCACTCGCAAGATGATTTAAATGCTCTTTTTTTTGGACAATCATGTTATAAGAGCATCTAAATCATCTGTATTTTGTCTATCCATAGTCAATATTTTTATACTAAATATCAGTTTTAGTCCCATTTATTGTGCAAAAAAATAATAATTTTGATTATATTGAGTGGATGTTTCTAGATTAATTTATGGGAATTAAACATTAAATTCCTTCCATCTGGCATATAAATTCATGACAGTGAGATTTAAAAATCATGTTATATTGTGAATTCTTGTGTGAATGGGATTAGTTTGTTATTTGGATACTTAAGCTATTAAAAAAAATCCTTTTCTTAAGAAATTGAATCTACAGGACATTGTTAATGGGAAAGTAGTGGGCAGAAGGGCATGTCATGTGTGGTTTGAAGAGCAAAAACTTGTAGTTTACAATGCCAAAATTAAAAAGTTGAGGAAGAACAAGGTGTACAGAGTTACTTATTGGTTACAATCTGAGGAGTATGATGATGCTACTGATTATGATATGCCAATGTACCAGCGAGCAACTGATCTTCTCCATAAAGACTTGGCCTATTGCTAGAAATTGTAATTTATTTACCTATCTGTTATGGATTTACAGCATATAATACAATAATATTAAAGTTCTGATCTTGAAAATATCACATTTATGAATTTTCAAGGCATTCTGGGTGTTTATTACTATTTCCGTCACAACGGTCAATTTTGTAATTAACTACAATTAGGTAATTAACTAATTATATGCTTTAATGTCTGGTCATCCAAGTAAGATGCTTTACATTTGTTTCAGAATGCTTCAATCTATAATAACTGAAAATTTCATTCAGTTCTCTTAATTTTTAAGAAAGTTATGGGCTTTTGACTCATCGATCACAGCTTTTGTGTTAAGTCAATGGAAAAGCAATAGGGAACAAGATGCTAATTTCCGGTATGAAAATGGCCATAACTTTTTTAATACTGAATGTATGAAAGTGAATTAGGTGTCAAATTAAACTTCTTTTTATGCTTTATCTGATGGGATAAATTGCAGACTTGAGTTTTTAAATCTCAAAATGTTGTAACATTGCTACTTGATGGCGGTGGTGCTCCAGCAATGAAGGTGGTTGTTGTTTCATCTGTAAAGACACAAACATCTTGTCTACTCTTCACCTGTTCATCTTGTCTGTTCCAGTTCGCTCTCTTCATGTACTGTTAATCAGGAACAATGTAACAGATGTAGAGAAGATTAGCAAACTATGATTATGACTAGTTCAGAATCGAGTCATGCGTGTGTAGATCTCGCTCCACAAGAGGACTAAGTTGGTGAGTAGGTAAACTGTACAAATCAGCAGGTCCTATGTTTAATGTATGACGTGTTGAGTTAACATATATTAAATAGATAGATTAAGGCTTGTCTTTTTGTACAAAATATTTGGTAGAATATCAGTCTGTATTCATAATTCATGCATATGAATAATTCTTGGCATCCTGTTTCTGACCATTGCATTTCTAGTCATACCTTGTTCATCCTCTGTATAAAACTATAATCCAGGCTGTGAATTGTACATTTTGTGAACAGATGTTTGGAGTTGCCTATTGCGCAAGGTCTTCGCTGACTTTTGCTCCCTGGTTGAGCACACTCCCTTTAGTATGGGCCGGTTGGAAATACTCTGTGATGGGCAGTTTCTTCTATGATGAACCAGATTTCTGGTAAACTTCACGGTTTTAAACAGAGCTCATAGTCTTCCAGCAGTCAATGAAGGTCTTGCTTTGTATTCCATAGTTCAGCCCAGTGAGTTGAGTGTCTGCTGATACTGGAAATGAAGAAGTCAGATACCAAAATATCTCTTTTAGACTTTAGACATTTCGGCCCTCTGAGTTTGCACCAACCAGCAATCACCTGTTCACACAGATTCAGATTCAGATTCAGATTCAATTTAATTGTCATTGTCAGTGTACAGTACAGAGACAACGAAATGCATTTAGCATCTCCCTGGAAGAGCGACACAGCAAATGATTTGAATAAATAATAATAAGTGTCCGGGGCGGGGGGGGGGGGGGGGGGGGGGTGATTGGCAGTCACCGAGGTACATTGTTGAGTAGCGTGACAGCCGCCGGAAAGAAGCTGTTCCTGGACCTGCTGGTTCGGCAACGGAGAGACCTGTAGCGCCTCCCGGATGGTAGGAGAGTAAACAGTCCATTGTTGGGGTGAGAGAGGTCCTTGGCGATGCTGAGCGCCCTCCGCAGACAACGCTTGCTTTGGACAGACTCAATGGAGGGGAGCGAGGAACCGGTGATGCGTTGGGCAATTTTCACCACCCTCTGCAATGCCTTCCGGTCGGAGACAGAGCAGTTGCCATACCAAACTGTGATGCAGTTGGTAAGGATGCTCTCGATGGTGCAGCGGTAGAAGTTCACCAGGATCTGAGGAGACAGATGGACCTTCTTCAGTCTCCTCAGGAAGAAGAGACGCTGGTGAGCCTTCTTGATCAGAGTTGAGGTATTGTGGGTCCAAGAGAGGTCGTCGGAGAGGTTGACTCCCAGGAACCTGAAGCTAGAAACACGTTCCACCTCCGTACCGTTAATGTGGATGTGGGTGTGCGTGCCGCCCCTGGACTTCCTGAAGTCTACAATGAGTTCCTTGGTCTTCTTGGAGTTAAGGGCCAGGTTGTTGTCAGCGCAACATGCTGCTAAGTGCTGGACCTCCTCCCTGTAGGCCGACTCATCGTTGTTGCTGATGAGGCCAATCACCGTTGTATCATCTGCATACTTGATGATGGTGTTAGTACCATGTACAGGTGTGCAGTCATAGGTGAAGAGGGAGTAGAGGAGGGGGCTCAGCACACATGCACTATCCTACACACGAGGGACAATTGACAATTAACGTACAAACCTGCACGTCTTTGGAACGTGGGAGGAAACTGGAGCACGGGGAGAATGTACAAATTCCGTACAGACAGCACCCGTAATCAGGTTGGACCCTGGGTCTCTGGTGCTGTAAGCAGCAACTCGACTTGCTGCACCACCATGCCTATCCACACATTTTGCACAAATCCGCCAGAAGAAGAAGCTGATTGTGCAGCTTACAGAAGAGGAGTTACAGAAGAGTTTTGCAGATGTTCTATCTCTGGATTCTCCATAAACTTTCACAGAACGCCAACCTGTCCACAACATCAAACAGACATTTCCTCTGCCTCTGCAGCTGAAGGTGTCCAATACAGCAAGCAATGTGACCAGATTAATCCTTGAATGGTGTTGTGGAAGAGAATCAAAGAACAATTTATTTATCTTGTGCTTTTTGATTTTAACTTATTTCAACAAACCGTGGGTAAATCCCCATAGAGAGAACTCTCACTATGCGTTGTGTAAGAAGGAACTGCAGATGCTGGTTTAAACCGAAGATAGACACAAAACAGTTGTAGTAACTCAGCGGGATGGGCAGCATCTCTGGAGGGAAGGAATGGGTGACGTTTTGGGTCGAGACTGCATATTTAGTTAACATGGGCACAGGATTTCAAAGTTAAGACTTAAGGTTCAAGGTTCAAGGTTTGTTTGTTGTCTCATGTACCAATTAAGGTACAGTGAAATTCAGATTATATACAGTGGCAATCAAGAGCAACAAGACACCCAAATAAATTTTTAACATAAACAGCCACCACAACGACTTCCACGTTCCTCACTGTGATGGAAGGTAAAAAAAGTTAAATCTTCTTCCCTTCTTTTATCTCCCACAGTCAGGGCACTTGAACCTTCCGTTGTCGGGGCGATCTTGGCTCCCGTAGCCAGCGGTCGATCCCTCCACATCGGGGCAATCAAGCTCCCGCATCGGGGGGATCTCAGCTCCCCTCGGTCGGGGCTAGTCGAACCTCTTGGGCCTTCGAGCTTCCCGACATCAGTCTCTACCTGAGACTGTGAGCTCCTCGATGTTGAAATCCGCAGGCCGCGGTTGGAGCGTCGATCACAGGCAAGGGATCGCAGGCTCCAATGGTAAGTCCACAGCCCTGCGGTGGGGCTCAACGTCAATCTGGAGCAAGGCAGCCAGCTTCATGATATTAGGCCGCAGAGTGACCAGATACGATCCAGATAAAAAATCGGATCTCTGGCAAGGTAAAAGATTGATTTAAAAAAAATATATACATCTTCACAAAACGTATTGTGAAAATTATTTGATTCACTAGGTCAGAATAAAAGGATGTACCTTTGGAAGGGAGATGAGGAGGAATTTCTGTAGTCAGCAAGTGTTGAATCTGTGGAATTCATTGCCACAGACTGCTGTGGAGGCCAAGTTGATGGGTATTTTTAAAGCGGAGATTAACAGATTCTTGATTAGCACGGGTGTCAAAGGTTATGGGGGAAAGGCAGGGGAAATGGGTTGAGAGGGAAAGATAGATCAGCCATGATTGAATGGCGGAGCGGACTGTCCTAATTCTGCTTAGTGAAAATTCAGAACATTTGGAAACCACGTTTCGTGACAAGGACATGTCAGATATCAGGCATTATCTCAGAACAGATGCGACAGAGTCAAGTCAAGTTGAGTTTATTTTAAATGAACAAGTATGTTGAGGTACAGGTGCAATGAAAATAGAGTCATGCAGCATGGACACAGGCCCTTCGGCCCAACACATCCCTGCTGACCACATCAGGCCGATCTAAGCTAGATTCCTTTGCCCTAGTTTGTCCCATATCCCTCTAAACCTTTCCTTGTATCCAAAGTGTTTCATATTGAATATATTATTGATAGATTTATTAATAATAATCACAGAATCATTACACGTGTGGCATGGTGGGACATTCTTGCTCTGATCTTCCATCCATTTTCTCCTGTAGGTAACACTTGATACAATTCATCGATTACAATTTAGTTGGAATATTTGCAAATGAACAGAAAAACCTGATTTGCATAGTTCCATTTACAATGAAGACTTTATAATTCACAAACGCATTTGGCTTAAAATTCAAAAATACCATAATGCCTGTTGCTGACCTGACACATTCTTCCATCATCCGGGCTGATAATGCAAGCACTGTTTGAATGACATCGGAAGCACTCTGAGACACATTTCAGGTGAAGTTTTGATTTTTCCAATAGTACTCTTGTAAACCTGTACAGCAATGAAGACTTTATTTTGTTGTCAAGGGCTTTGGTTGGGAAATATTCCAGGCATATCACTGTTGTTTGAGAAGTTGAGGTGGTTCATCATCAGAATCTTCATTTCTTTCATTTCTTTCCCTTCTGCGGTTACCTTTGCCAAAATGTAATCGAGCTGATCATCCATCCTCACTGCAACAAGAGGGATTGTGCTGTTTAAGTTTCCATTAGTCAGATTGAAATTGCTTTCATAAAGTCCATCCCATTTCATATGAAATGCATGCAGAATCCAAATATGATTACCATGCAAATATTCCGCTAGTCATGCACTTTGGGGATTTCACACCGAATAGCCATTGAACAAGGATGCCAGCTCTGGAATTAGCACGGGAGCATCAGGAACACGATCATGAACACAGGAACATCATGAACACGGGAACATCATGAACGCGGGAACAACATGAACACGGAACAATGAACATGGGAGCCTTGTGTCAACATTGAAACCAGGCCTCTGCTCACTTCTTCGCAAAGCCCTGAAGCTCACGCTCTGACCAAGTTATCCGTATCCCCAACTAAGGGTGGGCCTTGGGATTCCTTCATTGGGTCCCGTCCCAATACATCATATATCCGTGTTCTCCAGAGATACTGCCTGACTTACTGAGATACTCCAGCACTTTGTGGCTTAAGATTGGAAGTAGCATGGCAGAGTATGTCCTCTTGTTGGAGACCAGCATCCATCACTGCCCATGGCTTGGTATCATCACTGTCTGCCAAAGATGCTCTAACAACATATTTACCTCCAAAACTTCTCCAAAACCACAACCTCGACATTTGGGAGGTGGGTATGATCCTGATGTCAGATGTCAGCAAACCTCTGGCACTGAAGGTGGTGTGGAATCTTTTATCATTTAGAAATAGAGCAAAAGTGGTCACTAGTTTCTCCTAATTTTCATGCCTTTAGCGTTTTTATAAATCAGACTCCTATGCTGCCAGTCATACGTTGTTGAAGTGACTTTCATGCCGTGTCTGATATCTCCATGTGTCCAGCAGATCCACTGTTTCATTGAAGCAACACACAACACAGACTCACCACATGTATCCACAACATACAACACAGAGCCTGCACATGTATCCAGAACATATAACATGGATCCAGCTATCCACAACATACAACACAGAGCCCAGACATGTATACATACAACACTGAGGCTGCACACATATCCAGAACATACAACACGCAGCCTGTACAGATATACATGCAACACTGAACATGGACATGTATCCCACAACATACAACACTGAGGCCGCACACGTATCCACAACATGGGGAGCACATACAACATGCCACAACATACAACATGCTACGCTCACCAATAAAAACGATGGCGAGAGCAGCCAGGACAAAGCTGACCATCAACAGCAACATCACGACTGTCAGCAGCAGCCCTTTCTTCAGCCAGGAGGGCGAACAGCAACGGGAGTTTGCTGTGGAGTCAACAGCTGCAGGTGTGACAATTAACAATGACCGTAATGCAATATTTGTTTTATCTCCCTTCCTCATTTAAGCAGATTTTTTTCATTTTTTAATATCATTATCTAATACACTAAGACAATTTTAATTGAAGAAATACACTAATGACTTAATGCTGAAGAAGTGTTAGATCATTAGCACAACTTTGCATTTTAGTAGGACAATGTATTTGATCTTCTGCATGGTAATTATTTCATCCCTTTTGAAATGAACCTCTGGACTCTGACCCTGTCACCTACCAATCTCCGAGTCCTCCTTGTTATCTGTCAATAATTCCTTGGTGGAAGCTTCAATGTTCTCGGCAACGCTGGGACATTCGACTGTATCTAGGAGAAAGTTACACGGAAATAACAATCACAATAATATTTTGTTAGCCAAGTATGTTTTGCAACATACGAGGAATTTCATTTGCCAAGTCAGTCGTACAAATAAAAAGCAACAGAACACACAAAATACATTTTAACATAAACATCCACCACAGTGACTCCCCCACATTCCTCACTGTGATGGAAGGCAAAAAATGTTCAATCTCTACGCTTTGCTCTCCCGTGGTCGGGGGCCTCAAGCCCTCCGTTGACAGGACGATCAGCTCCTGCATCGAGGGGATGTCAGCTCCCCCACGCCGGCGATCGAACCCTGGGTCGGGGCTGGTTGAGCCTCTGTGTTGTTGGAGCTCCCGACTAGCCTCTCCCGAGACTGCGAGCCCTTGATGGTAAAGTCTGCATGCAGGGGATCGGCTCCGATGTTAAGTTCGCGCCCCGCAATGGGGCTCAAGGTCAGTCCAAGGAGGCCTCCAGCTCCATCGATGTTAGGCCGCAGAGCGACTGGAGACACGACCTGGAAACATTGTGTCACCGGCAAGGTAAGAAACTGAAAACAAATGTTTGCTCTCCCCCTTCCCCCACATAAAACAAACTGGACAACATTTACGCAAACTTATAAAACACACTAAAAATTAAAAAAACAGATGAAAAAACAAGACTGTTGGCGGGGCTGCCAATCGTTCGGAGCCCCTGGTGGTAAATAACATGACTGCAGTCAACTGATGTGACTGTCTTCATCTTCAATGACTTACAGAGGATTACTGTATGAAGGTTTACTAAAGGTAAACGCAAATTAATAGTTGTTTTGGTGTCTTCTAATACCCTGAACATCTCTCATTCAATATCTTGCCATGGTTGCAATGCAGACATTTGTAAAAGTGTTTGCAGAGGCCTTATAAAGAATAGCCACAGCCAATGGGATTTAGTTTACAGTTCAGTTTATTGTCACGTGTACTGAGGTACAGTGAAAAGCTTTTGTTGGTGCTCACCATTCAGCGGAAAGACAATACATGATTACAATCGCTCCATTTATACTGTAAGGAAATATACATGATAAGGGGATATAGAGATTTCAGAGTACGGAGCGATTGTAGATCTGCCTCTGTGGCAAGTACACAAATAGTTGCCTAAGTTGGGCGTCATCTCTAAAGCTCACCATGCCCACTAAAGGAGGACACAATATGAACAAAATGGTAGTTGTTTTATCAGACTGATGAAAAATAACAATTTTACTTCGGAGTCACACAAGTCACTGAAAGAACCCAGAATATTCCCAGGCAGGCCCTGAGGGGTATCCATATCAAGAATATGGTGCCTTACCAATGTGGGAATATGAACCTCCAGAGCCTCGGATTGGGCTGGAGGTAGTCTCCTTGAGCAAGTCTCAGGAGTACCAGGGCAGCAGAAGATTGACCCTGAAAGTGGTGATTTTGGTCATGAGTACCCACCACAGCACAAGAATATAAATCCAGGTGTACTTGATGTGGCACAAAGTGCTATACCTGAAGGAAGCGGTGAGGCCATGGAAGGTAACCTTGGCGGCCAACATTAATTGGTTTCTCACCAGCTTTAGGAGGCTGTTATGGTTGAAACAGCAGAATTATATGAAACACCTGTGAATTGTGCTTCACTAAGGGTGCCAATGGTGAATCCGACTATTTGGGCACCCATGTCTTCAATAATGCAGGAAATACGATTCCAAAGAATTCAAGCTTATTGCGGGTGGCATCACTGCTTTTGGGGAGCAAGTGGAAGGATGTACAATGACCAAAATTCAAAAAGATATGTTGGCATTGTTTTGTAACTCATACTTTGAGTCAATTGTATGAGAATAATCGCCATTCGGCCCATACTGCACCCTAGATTTACAGGTCTGTGCAGATCAAGCAATATTCAAACTCCTGGGTATTTATTCGAAGAAAACTTGCCTAAACAAATCAAAGAAATTGATGAAGAGGCAAAGACTATCAACCTTATGAAACCTTTCATATTTGGTCAAAAAAGGTCTGGTTCAATGAGAAGGGATTTGATTATGAAGCAGAGGCTGGTGAGGAGGTATTATTACCCATCACAGCCTAATGTAAACCCATATGTTGGGAAAAGGAGACCATCACGTGCATTTGGAGGTACAAAAACTTCATTCTATCACAGAGGAATCTTTTGGTGAACCTCCGATTGGTGGTAGATTACAATTGTTTTATGATGAATAGTGCTGCATAACATCTGATTGGTTTATATTAGATACTGTGTCAGGATCTACAATAGAATTTGTAGAAGAAATTGATCCACCTGTACAGAATAAACCTAATCGTATTTTGGTGTTTTCTGCACCTGAAAAATCTCAGATAAAAAAGAGGTAAAAATTTTATTTGAAAAAGGAGTAATTGAAAATACGGTTAATAATCCACAACAAATTGTGTCAAATATTTTCCCCAGGCAAAGAAAGATGGGGGTGGTAGAGTCATTCTGGACCTCACACACTTTAATACATTTGTCCAGTATAAGCATTTCAAAATGGATACCTTCAACACTGCAAGGCAGTTGTTATCAACAGGTTGTTACATGGCTACTATAGAATTGAAAGATGCGTATTATTCAATACCAATTCATGATCATTTTCGCAGGTATTTGAAGTTTAATTGGATGGGTCAGCTGTGGCAATATAAGGCATTACCTAATGGGTAAGCTCAGCTTCTAGGCTGTTCACAAAATTGTTGAAACCAGTACTTGCACTGCTAAAGGCACAAAAACACATTGTCATGGCTTATCTTGATGATATTTTAATTGTCAATGCTAATCAGGAATCAGCTGAAAAATCAGTTTCAGCAACTATAAGCCTGTTGAAAGGCTCGGATTTCCGATCCATCCAACAAAATCTAAGCTACAGCCATCCCAAACAATTGACTATTTGGGGTTTGTGATTAATTCAGTTACTATGTCAGTAACTTTACCAATAGAGAAAGTTGTCAATATTACAAATGTGTGTTGTTGCCTTGTTGACAAACCTTATCCCTCCATCCGAGAAGTACTTAAGGCTATTGGTAATTAGTAGCAGTGTTTCCTGCAGTCGAGTTGGTCCACTGCATTATCAAAACCTTCAAAGGGCAAAAACACAAGCACTAAAAGAACGTGCAGGCCATTTTGATAGGCCATGTAATTAACAACGGAAGTTTTATCCGAATTACAGTAGTGGATTGAGAATGTTCCACAAGCTGCTAAAAACATATTTGTTCAGCAACCAGCAGTGGTTTTGCAAACTGATGTAAGTGCTTTCGGATGGGGGGCTACGGACAATGACACCAGCTGTGGTGGCAGATGGACTGTCCAAGAGGACTTATTTCTCCAAACATATGGTATTAATTATTTGGAGTTATTTGGAGTATTTTATGGATTGAAAGCTTACTGTCCTACTACGAAGGATTTGCATGTCCAATTACAAGTAGACAATACCACAGCTGTGGCATATATCAATCACATGAGTGGAGTAAGATCATTATCATGTGATTATCTGGTTAACCAGAGGTGGCATTGGTGTATTGGTAAGAATATTTGGCTTTTAGCTATTTATATCCCAGGGAGAGACAATATTGTGGCAGACAACAGATCACGAAAATTTAAAATCAGTACAAGATGGATGTTAAATCCACAAGTTTTCAAAAATATTGTCAGTTGGTCTGGATTACCGGACATTGATCTGTTTGCATCTAGATTAAATCACCAATTGCCCAAATACGTCTCATGGGAACCCGACCCAGGAGTAGTAGCGGTGGATGCACTCTCACTACATTGGGGGATTATGTTCTTTTATGCTTTTCCCCGATTCTGCCTGATTGGGCAATGTCTCATGAAAATAGCGCAAGACTCTGCCGCGGGCATTTTGGTGGTTCCAAATTGGCCTACACAGTCATGGTTCCCATTGATGCTTAGAATGATTATTGAACCATTTATGACGATTCCTAGTTGCAGTGATTTGTTGGTACAACCAGTAACAAAAGAAATTCATCCATTGCATAATCATATGAATTTGTAAATCTGCAGGTTCTGACCAGACCATTGCAAGGGCTTGGACTGTCGGATAGGTCCATAAATGTTATAGGTGCAGCTTGGACTAAAAAACAATATATGTCGCATATAAGGAAATGGGAAGTCTTCTGTAGACAGTCAAAAATATCTTATCATACTGCTAACATATAAAATGTATTGGAGTTCCTTGCTGGGTTACATTTTGATCAGCACTTAAGTTACAGTGCCATTAATAGTGCTCATAGTGCTTTGTCATCCTATTTAGGACAAATGTCTGACCGGGAATCAATCGGGTCTCATCCATTAATATCCCGGTTTATTAAAGGAATTTTTAATAAAAATCCTCCCAAACCCAGATATACAGAAATTTGGGAGGTTAGCATTGTTCTTACTTTGCTTAGGCAATGGGCTCCAATTACGTCAATGTCTTTGCAGAAGTTAACATTTAAAGTAGTAATGCTAATGGCATTAGTGTCAGCACAAAGAGTTCAAACATTGCGAATGTTACGTTTAGATTGTATGCATGTGGCTTCAGATAACATTGTTTTTATGTTTATGATCTAATCAAACAAAGCAGACCAGGGAAAACTGGAACCAAGGTAATGTTTAAAGCATACCCTGTCGATCAAACATAGTGTGTAGTTAAGCATTTGACTCAATATATTGAAGTAACCAAGGGTCTCCGGGGTGGTGAGACAGCGTTACTGATTACGCACAAAAAAAAGGAAAAAAAGTTTCAGTTCAAACCAATTCTAGATGGTTAAAACAGGTTTTGGATTTAGCAGGAGCAGACGCTGATGTGTTTAAATCTCACTCCACCAGGGCGGCAGCTACGTCCGCAGCGAAGGTACAGGACGTGCCATTTGAACAAATTTTTAGAGGCTGCAGGGTGGTGTAAAGAAGGAATTTTTCAAAGTTCTACGATAAACCTGTTCTCACGGTGCCAGGTTTTGGACACGCAGTGTTGGGTTCTCTTTGAATGTTTGCTTTGTTTTATATTATCGATTTATATTATCGATTTATGTTATCACTTTATATCATTATCACTTTTGTTGTAAACTTTCCCCTGGGATAGAGGGGTTATTATTTTTGTTCTTTTATGATTAAAAGACTTATTACATAAACTGAAACAATGTTTTAAATATATATTATTTACTCACTACTGTGTTGACTGAAACAGAGTGTCGTATGGAATGAATCTACGACATAAAAAACACAGAGCTTTAAAATCTTCACGTAGTCACGTGACTCTGAAGTAAAATAGTAAGATTAAACGAGAACTTACCTGTTCGAAGTTGATCTTTATTTTATGAGGAGTTACGATGAGGGATTACGTGTCCTCCGCTCCCAGCCCTCATAATATAAATGATCATTTGGTAGTTCTAGTTATGTGAGCCTTACTATCTTACTCCGGCTATTGGTTCTGTGTTTTTCACGCCGCTGCTTTGAAGTATGCCGATCATGCGCCAGGCGGGGCTTCTTCACGAAATCCCTCATCGTAATTCCTCATAAAATAAAGATCAAACTTCGAACCGGTAAGTTCTCGTTTAATCTTACTATTATTCTTGGATAAATTCAGTGTCACTGTGGCACAACTCCAGTGTCAAGGGTCGGATCCTGACCTCAGGTGCTGTCTGTGTGGTTTGCACATTCTTCCTGTGCCTGTCTGGGTTTCCTCCGGGTGCTCCGGTTTACTTACTTCCACATCCCAAAGACGTACGAGTTAGTAGGTTAATTGACTGCTGTAAATTGCCGCTGAATGTGAGTGGCAGATTCGGGGGAAATCAACAGGGATGTGGGGAAAATAAAATGGCATGAGTGTAAATGGGAGCTGAAAGATCCCTGCAGACTCGAGGGTGTTTTCAATCCTGAAATAACTATATAATATTTACTTTATTTCTACCTTTTCCTCATTCTCTTCTCTGAAAGTTACCATTGTTAGCAGCCAGTTTTCCTGACTGTGAATCTATAACAAGTGTTGGAACAGGGATCATTGTTGCTTGTTATATCAGACTGGGCTGAGAATGTAGATGCTGCGATTAGTAACTCTGCAGACAATAGGAAAATTGGGGAAGTTGCAGAAAAAACAGTTTGTCTAAGGATACAAGGGGACATGGAGCAACTGGTAAGTGGGGCATTGACAGGTGAGATTCAACCCAGGCAAGCGGGGTAATGCACTTTGGAAATTCTAAGTAAGTGGCAAGATCCAAGGAGTGTTGATGTACATTATTGTAACATAGTGAAAAGCTTTTGTTTGCACGCTATCCAGTCAAAGAAAAGATGAAACATGAACACGAGCTGCCCACAGTGCACAGGTAAAGGGTACAATATTCAGTGCAAGTCTATGTCAGCTCTTTCAGAGAGCTATGGATGCATAGGATAGCAAAAATAGCATTTGTATTTGAGGAGGAATTTCTTCAGTCAGAGGGTGGTGGATCGGTGGAATTATTTACCACAGAAGGCTGTGGATATATTTAAGGTAGGGATAGATAGATTCTTGATTAGTACAGGTATCAGAATTTATGAGGTGAAGGCAGGAGAATGGGGTTAGGAGGGAGAGATGGATCAACCATGATTGTATTGTGGAGTAGACTTGATGGGCCAAATGGCCTAAGTTCACTCCTATCTCATATGATTTGGTATACTTGCTTTCAGAGGCGGAGGCATTGAGTGTATGAAGGGGGATGTCACATTGCAGTTGTACAAAACATTGTTTAGACTAGAATACTGTGTTCTGGACACCATGCTGCAGGAAGGATGTGGTTGCAGTTGAGAGAGTGCAGAAGAGATTCACCAGAACATTGTGTGGAGTGGAGGGCTGTAGTTATAAGCAAAGATGTTACAGACTGGGTTTATTCTCACTGGAGTATAGGAGGCTGAGTGGCAATGATACCGAGGGTTAAAAATTACGATGGGCATTGATAGAACAGATAGAATGTTTTTCCCAGAGCAGAGGTGGCTGGAACTTGAGGTATGGGTTAGGGTGAGAAAGTTAAAGTAAGTCAGGGTTAGGGTTAGATTCATCACTCAAGCTCGCTGACACAACTACAGTTAATGTAGAAGACGTGGCAGACACTTCCTGCACGGCAAAGTTCCAGAACAGCATTGATTTAAAGGTTGGTTGAGGGATCACAAGTGGACAACTCTCTTGCTCTCCTTTGAAGAGTGAAATGAAATTATTCATAACCATCTGAGAGAGAACTGGTGGGTGCAGATATTCCAGGGTGGAAATATCAAATACTAGAGGGCATAGCTTTAAATTGAGAGGAGTTAACATTTAAGCAGATTTGCAAGACAGGTTTTTACACCAAGGGTGGTGGGTGCCTGAAACGTGTTGCCAAGTGTACATAGAGCATAGAAAATAGGTGCAGGAATAGGCCATTCAATGTGATCATGGCTGATCATCCAAAATCAGTACCCCGTTCCGGCTTTTTCCCCATATCCCTTGATTCCCTTAGCCCTAAGAACTAAATCTAACACTCTCTTGAAAACATCCAGTGAATTGGCCTCCACTGCCTTCTGTGGCAGAGAATTCCACACAGATTCACAACTCTCTGGGTGAAAACGTTGTACCTCATCTCAGTCCTAAATGGCTACGCCTTATTCTTAAACTGTAACCCCTGGTTCTGGACTCCACCAACATCAGGGGCATTTTTCCTGCATCTACCCTGTCCAATCCTCTAAGAATATTATATGTTTCTATCAGATCCCCTCTCATCCTTTTAAATTCCAGCGAATACACGCCCAGTCGACCCATTCTTTCATCATGCGTCAGTCCCGCCATCCAGGGAATTAACCTGGTGAACCTACGCTGCACTCCCCCAATAGCAATAATGTCCTTCCTCAAATTAGACCAAAATTGCACACAATACTCCAGGTGCGGTCTCACCAGGGCACTGTACAACTGCAGTAGGACCTCCTTGCTCCTAAACTCAAAACCTCTAGCAATGAAGGCCATTAGCTTTATTCACTGCCTGCTGGACCTGCATGCTTACTTTCAGTGACTGATGTACAAGGACACCTAGGTCTCGTTGCACCTCCCCTTTTCCTAATCTGACACCATTCAGATAGTAATCTGCCTTCCTGGCCTTGCCAGAAAAGTGGATAACATCACATGTATCTACATTATACTGCTTCTGCTATGCTTCTGTCCACTCACCCAACCCATCCAAGTCACCCTGCAGCCTCATAGCATCCTCGCAGCTCACACTGCCACCCAGCTTTGTGCCATCTGCAAATTTAGAGATATTACATTTAATTCCCTCGTCTAAATCATTAATATATATTGTAAATAACTGGGGTCCCAGCACCGAGCCTTGTGGCACCCCACTAGTCACTGCTTGCCATTCTGAAAAGGACCCGTTAATTCCTACTCTTTGCTTCCTGTCTCCCAACCAGTTCTCTATTCAAGTCAATACCCTACCCCCAATACCATGTGCTCTAATTTTGCAAGTGGTGGAGGCAGGGTGATAAGGCTGAATGATGTTTAATATAAATATATATATAATGGATTCCCGGGCTAGATTACACTTATATTTAGTCTCAAAGCAGGCTTTTCTCTAGTAGATTTATACAGAAAGGCAAGCCCAGACTTCCCCCAGGATGCTGTGTATTGAGATAATGGCCAATGACTTTGAAATGCGTCTACCAATTGATGAGAGAGGAAGCCCAGATTAATCCCACTAAGGGGTATTAAGACAATGTCCGATTCCTTTGAGGTATGCAGCAAAGATCCTCTAGCGCAGCAAGATAGGCCACTCCTGCGAAATGCAATGGGCTGACGTGTAGTATGCAACGGAGCGGAACATGGGCGTTTTTTCGTCCATTTCTGTAACCGGAACCTACCCGACCCGACTCGCAGTGTAATCAACGTTGCGGGGGGGACAGTTTGTGTGTGTGATATAGGCCTAGATTCATAATTCTGTTAGTTCATAATTCTGTTAATTCTTGTTAAAGATAAAATTTGACTCTGGTAATTCTCTTTTTCAAATCATTTCTTTTTAATGGCTCATAAGCTGTGTTTGAGTTGATTTTATAGTAACCGGAATCTACCCGACCCGACCCGACTCGTTGTTGGGGAACAGTTTGTGTGTGTGATATATGGTTAGATTCATAATTCTGTTAATTCTTGTTAAAGAATAAAATGTTTATAAATTTTGATTCTGGTAATTTTCTTTTTTAATGTTTTTTAAATCATTTCTTTTTAAATGGCTCATATGCTGTGTTTGAGTTGATTTTGTTTAGTTGACACTTGCACTCTAATTCATTCATCTAATCACATTGTTCATAACTGCAGTATTTGGGAAAATAATAGCAATATGAAGATTCCAGTTGCTCTGCCCTGGAATGTTACTTAATGTTTTTGTGGCTATGGAGTTGTTTCTCAACAATGAAATGGTCTGGTCTTCCCAATAGCCAAAGAGTGGAATAAGATCTGTCTGTAATAGTGGGGTTATCTAAATTAAGTATATCACAAAATTAAATGTGTTTAAGCAAGATTTACAAATGATGTATAACTTAAGGATGGTTTTATTCAGCGAGCATACAACTGATTAGATTGTGCTGGAAATAACACACATACATGAATGTGATATAGATGTGTATAATAATATAACACATACATTTACATTTCCTCCGATTTTTATATCCAATGATGAACTTTATTTCAGACTAGACAAGGGACGACATTAAATAAAAAAACATTGTAAACCTCCCCGCAACTTCACTTTGGTGTCTCGGCCATGCTGATCCAGGCCAGACTGCCCGCACGCTGTGGAAGGAGCATCTTTTCACTTTTATTGTGATGTACTTATCTTTTTAACACTGAATATCTGATAACGACACATCAGCAGCATATGGCATCAAACTCCGCGGCCCGGGGCGGTCGAAGCTGCCGCCCTCTAGTCCAGCAGACGAAGCTGGTGCCGCGGGAGCTCCGGAAAAACAGGTCACCAACCTGTGACCTGCGATCTGCAAGCTCCCGACGATGTCGTCTACTGGCTCGCGGCCGAACCTCCGAAGTTGGGCAGCCGTCCCCGCCGGGACACAGCCTCAGCCCCAAGTCGGGCCGTCACCGCCGGGACACAGCCTCAGCCCTGAGTCAGGCCGTCACCGCCGGGACACAGCCTCAGCCCCAAGTCGGGCCGTCACCGCCGGGACACAGCCTCAGCCCCAAGTCGGGCCGTCACCGCCAGGACACAGCCTCAGCCCCGAGTCGGGCCGCTCCGCCGGGACACAGCCTCAGCCCCAAGTCGGGCCGTCACCGCCAGGTCACAGCCTCAGCCCTGAATCGGGCCGCTCCGCCAGGTCACAGCCTCAGCCCTGAGTCGGGCCGTCACCGCCGGGACACAGCCTCAGCCCCAAGTTGGGCCGTCACCGCCGGGACACAGCCTCAGCCCCAAGTCGGGCCGTCACCGCCGGGACACAGCCTCATCCCCGAATCGGGCCGTCACCGCCGGGACACATCCTCAGCCCTGAGTCGGGCCGTCACCGCCGGGACACATCCTCAGCCCCGAGTCGGGCCGTCACCGCCGGGACACAGCCTCAGCCCCGAATCGGGCTGCCGCCTCAACCCTGAAGACGGAGGCGGAAGCAAAGATCATATCTATGGGCGGAAGCAAGATGGCGAAGGCTAGTTGCTGAAATGGGTCCTATAATTACCCATGAAACTGCCCATGACCGTGCTATGTGCTTTTCGTGGGAGTGGGCCATCTTGCTCCGCTATAGGATCTTTGATATGCAGTGACTGATGCCTTTGATATGTAAGTGCCTTGTACCACATGTCAAGATGCCTTTGATGTGATTGATGATTGACAAGAGACAACCCAGACGCATCCTGTAGTAATGTGTACTGTACCTCTGACCTTGACTAATGTCTTTAGAATGTGCTTAGATGACCAAAGAACTGTATATACCATGTAATTCTGTGTTCAGGGAAGTGGAGAGAGGACAGCCAAGTGTCTGTGTTGCTCTCTTGGCTGGGTTTGTTTTACCGGTCTACCCAGCCTACCAAACTGCTTTGTGAGTTGGCTGTTTATTAAGAAGTGAACCTGTTTGTTTAATTATAAGTTAACCTTTTTTCAAGGGGACGACGTACAATGGCTGCCTTGCCAACGGCCTCTCGTCTTTTTCCTTTTTTGTATTTTTTATCTGTTGTAAAATGTATGTTTCATTTCGGAGTCACGTGAGTGACTTAGTGAAGAACCCGCCAGCACGCATGCGCGACATATCGTCGCTTGCATTTGCAGTCGACGGCTGGAGGTGGAGCGCGGCTCACCACCAGCCCTTCATAAGGACCGCTCAGGTAAGTATAGGCAACCTTGAGCTGGTTGTCCCTGCTGTTTGAACTGTGTTTCTTCAACAGGGACATGGATAAGAGGAGTACAGGCCGCAGGACTTCCGAAAGGAGTCGCCGGCCATTATTCCCGGAGCTCTCTACAACGGCAGCACCCGCTAGACGGGCCGGGAAAAAGGCGCAAAAGTCGGGGAGCCCTAGGACCCGACCCACCGACACAGCTGTGCACAAGTGGGGTACCCGCAGAGCAGGAAGTCGGTACGGCGCCGGAGCAGGTAGACCCCGACTCCATTTCACTATATCCTACAGGGAGAGAATTGTTGGCTGATATGAGCAAACGGGTTTCACATGCTGCTGCACGGTCATTCTCCCCGAGCCCTCGTGGAAGAGCCAGCCCTCGTGGAAGAGCTCAACAACAAAGCCCTTTTAGGGCAGAATTTTCACCAGAGACCGCTAGACTGCGGACTGGTGGTTTACCGAGATCCGAGTCCACTGGCAGACCAGGGAGAGCCAATGTAGACTCACCACCTAGCAGGACCAGTAGGAGTCATGCAGGTGGAGTCTCACCACGGTCACCGCATCCCCCAATAGCGGCAGAACGGGACCGTACGCCGCCTGAGTCCAGGAGAAGGACAGACGGCAAGCCCGCGCGGATGTCGGGTGACCACGCTGCGGCGACAGGTGCCGACTTCACACCGCATATGCCCTTCGAGGCAGTCAGACCTAGCTCATTCAAAAGGAGGCGAATGAGCAGATCCGCGCGGGAGTCGTACAGCTTCGCTGAGGCGGCTGGCAGCGACTTTTCGTCATGGCACCGAGATTACCTCGACGAGGTACGGGCCGATGATAGGAGCCTCAGGAGTTCCTTCGGGCATGAGGTCTCTGACCTCCCATTCACGCACGATGAAGGGCGCATTGAACGGATGGAGAGGATGATGGAACGGATCCTGCAGCAAAATCAACGGCAGGAAATATCCAGTTCCAGGGGACTTTTAGATATATCCCCATCGTCAATGGGTAGCATGAGGCAGCCAGGAGAAGAGGATATCTTGGTACACGAACCAGTGGCACATGAGGTTCCTCAGGAAGAACTTTTGGATGTGGCAGCCAAGTTTGCATTACCCGAATCATCGGGGCAACCTCTCAAAACTAAACTGGCCGCTACCATTGACTTCCTCACCAACCACCAGCTACAGGATCAGGTCCTTGCGGAAGCCATGAATAGCTACAAGGCACCGAGTAATTGTAACTCACTCAATGTACCTATTGTAAACATGCCTATTTGGGGCAATATAAGCCCGGGCATAAGAGCACAGGAGGTAAAATTACAGAGAATCCTAAAACTGCTCACATCTGGGATTACCGCTTTTGCGAGGTCGGTGGACGGGATGGACTTGAACACCGAACAGGAGGACGCTCTTGCATTATTATGTAACACGCAATATGAGATAAATGCGTTTCGAAAAAGTACCATCAAGCCCACGCTAAATCCCAAATTCGCGGGGCTAAGCAGAGCATCTCCAACACCACCACCCAGACAACTATTCGGAGAAGACCTTCCGAAGCAGGTCAGGGATTTAGACGACCATGCCAAGACAGTGGGTCTTATGAGGTCGCACACCTTGACCAGACAAACGGCCAGGAAAACACCATATTCCAGGCCACGGGGTCAAACCGAAAGGCCAGCAAGGACCTACATACCGGCGCCTCCACAATACCAGCATTTTCAACAGCCAAGGCCTTTTTTAGGGCAAGGCCCGCAGCGGCCAGCATGGAAGATGCGGCAACCGCATCACCAGCACAACCCAGCACCTCCACATCCCACCAAACATGTCAGGGACCGCCGATAACCATGGAGGTAAGGCGGTCTGGATTTCATGCACTTGCATGTCTAACCTCACATGTTGGAGGGAGATTACGGTTCTTTAAGGAGGCATGGGATACCATCACCTCAGATGAGTTTATTTTACAAAGTATTCAAGCCATGAGATTGAGTTTATAAATGGTCAACTTCCTCCACCTCAGCATATGCCGAATCGCAAATTTGCACTTTCCAGTAAGGAAGTAGTAGTAGGCTATGCTGAAATCTTGAGACTACAAGAGAAAGGTGTGATAGAAAGAACTATCCACGAACCAATTGAATTTGTATCCAACATATTCACAAAAACCAAGAAAGATGGTGGATGTCGCGTTATCATAGATTTGTAAAATATACCCATTTTAAAATGGACACGTTTGAAACAGCCAAATCTTTGGTTTCCAAGGGCTGCTTCATGGCATGCATTGACTTAAAAGATGCATACTATTCAGTATCCATTCAGAAACATCACAGGTAGTTCTTAAAATTTACCTGGATGGATCAACTTTGGCAATACAAAGCTTTGCCCAATGGGCTTACCACAGCCCCCAGATTGTTTACTAAATTACTCAAACCAGTGCTAGCAACACTGAGGAGGCAAAACCATATGGTTATGGCTTACCTGGATGATATCCTAATCATTGGGAATACATTGGAATCAGCAAAATTGGCAGTTACAGCCACTGTGGAATTATTTCAAAAAATGGGATTTATTATCCATCCAGATAAATCGAAGTTCTGTCCTTCACAGATCATGGACTATCTGGGATTTACGATTGATTCCAATCGAATGATTACCACCATACCAATTAACAAAGTTGGGGATATCATTGAAGCGTAATAATCTGGTCTGCGCCAGTGTACCATCAATCAGACAAGCTGCTAAGGTAATTGGGAAAATGGTAGCAGCTTTTCCAGCTGCTCAATTCAGACCTTTACATTATCAAAATTTGCAAAGATCCAAGATTTCAGCGTTAAAATTGAATGCTTGACATTTTGATAGACCCATGCAGCTGCCATTCAAGGCAAAAATTGAGTTACAATGGTGGATTGATCATATTCGTAACTCATTCAAACCCATCATTGTGCCTCGTCCGTTGGTGTACTTACAAACAGACGCAAGCTCCCATGGCTGGGGAGCTACGGACAACAACACAAGTTGTGGGGGCAGATGGGACACTCTTGAATCTACCCTTTTGTTATCACAAGAGATAAATTATTTGGAGATGCTAGGGGCATTCCACGGACTTAGAGCTTATTGTTCAAACTTTACTGACACTCATGTCCGTCTCCAAATAGACAACACCACTGCGGTGGCATATCTAAATCATATGGGCGGTACCAGGTCAATTTCATGTGATGAATTGGCAAATACAATTTGGCTCTGGTGCATACAACGGAATATTTGGATTTCAGCTACCTATCTACCAGGTAAGCTCAATACAGTGGCAGACACCAGGTCACGGAAATTTAATGACAACGTGGATGTTAAATCTCCAAATATCCGCTAAAATTACAGCCAAATTTGGTAAACCGGATATTGACCTTTTTGCGTCACGGTTAAACCATCAGGTACCAACATACGTATCGTGGGAACCAGATCCTGGGGCAATGAGCGATGGACGCTTTCTCGCTAGACTGGGGGAAATGGTTTTTCTATGCATTTCCTCCATTTTGCCTCATCAGTCGGATATTGCGGAAAATCCAGTCAGATGCTGCTAAAGGCATTCTTATCATACCCGACTGGCCTACACAGCCATGGTATCCGGTGGTCCTTGGAATGATAAGTAAACCATGGGCCCTCTTAGAGAATTGCCCACAATTGGTGACGAACCCTGTTACAGGGGAACATCATCCCTGCCATAGTCATTTGAAATTATTGGCTTGCAGGTTCTGAATAGACCATTACTGCAGTGTGGTCTCTCGTCAAGGACAATGGATACAATTGGAGCATCATGCAGGGAGTCCACAAGACGGCAATATTTAACGCAAATCAGGAAATGGGAATCCTACTGCGGCCGCTTGAACATTGCATATGACTCTGTTTCAATTACAGATGTGCTGGAATTCCTTGTGGGGTTGCATCATGACAAACACCTCAGCTACAGTGCCATCAATAGCGCCAGGAGTGCGCTATCATTCTACCTCAATATTGAAGTAGGATTCCAAATTGATGCGGGGAATATTTAATTCTAACCCGCCCAGACCCCGTTACAACGTTACCTGGGACATTGGGAGAGTATTAACCCTACTCAGGACGTGGTCACCCATGGCTGGGCTTGAATTGGACAAACTCACCCTGAAGCTGGTGATGTTATTGGCACTTACCTCAGCACAAAGGGTACAGACTCTTCATAAGATCAAGATTGACAGAATGGTCTCTACCCCAGAGAAAGTAATTTTCTTTATTGATGAATTACTAAAGCAGCATAGACCTGGATTCACAGGGCTGCAGCTGGTGTTTCCAGCATACCCCGCTGATGCTAGGCTATGTTTAGCCACCCATATCCGCCACTATATAAAAGTGACGTGGAATTTAAGGGGAATGGAAAAATATCTGCTAATCAGCCACATGCTAATCACCATGGAGTGTCGGTACAGACGATCTCCAGATGGCTCAGGATCGTCTTGAACGAAGCAGGTATTGACACTAATGTCTTTAAATCCCATTCCACCAGGGCTGCATCGACGTCGGCGGCTAAGGTCATGGAGGTGCCCATGGACCGTATTCTTGCCACAGCGGGATGGGCTAGTGAAGCCACCTTTCAACGGTTTTACAACAAACCTGTTGCCGCTCCTGTAATGTTCGCAGAGGCCGTGCTGAATGCGGGTCAAGAACATACAGTTACTCCCCAGTGAGGGGTTTCTTTTGTTAATTAATAAATATTATTATTTTTCAGTACAAGCAGTCTGAAAATTTGATTACTCCTATCCATCCTTACAGTGGCGTGTGTGAGAGCATGGACAAGGGCGAAGGTGAACAGCCGGAAGTGGTCGTGCATGTTGGCACAAATTATGTTGGAAAGAAGGGGATGAATATTTTGCAGCGGGACTTCAGAGAGCTCGGAAAAATGCTGAAAAGCAGGACTTCCAGGGTTGTTATCTCCGGTTTGCTTCCAGTTCCTCGTGCTGGCGAGAGCAGGAACAGGGAGATACGGGACCTGAATGTGTGGCTGAGGAACTGGTGCAGGGGGCAGGGATTTAGATTCTTAGATCACTGGGATCTGTTTTGGAGTAAGGGGGAACTGTACAAAAGGGACGGATTGCATCTTAATAGGTGGGGGACCAGCATTCTGGCCGGCAGGTTTGCCACTGCTACACGGATGGTTTTAAACTGAATAAGGGGGGTGGGGGGGTCAAATGGGATAATCGAGAACGGAGTTAAAGGGAAAGTGAGTAAAGGGATGGTTAATGACCCCAGAATTAATGGGAAAGAAAGCTCACAAAGGGATAGGAGAGTATGGCCAAGTGTAATAGGGATCGATGTGAAAGGGGCCACTTGTCAACATAATTGTATAAGGAGTAAGAGTGTTGTAAAAACAAGCCTGAAGGCTTTGTGTCTCAATGCGAGGAGCATTCGTAATAAGGTGGATGAGTTGAAGGTGCAGATAGCGATTAATGACTATGCTATAGTTGGGATCACGGAGACATGGCTCCAGGATGACCAAGGCTGGGAGCTGAACATCCAGGGATATTCAATATTCAGGAGGGATAGACGAAAAGGAAAAGGAGGTGGGGTAGCGTTGCTGGTGAGAGAGGAGATTAATGCAATAGAAAGGAAGGACATTAGCGTGGAGGATGTGGAATCGATATGGGTAGAGCTGCGAAACTCTAAGGGGCAGAAAACGCTAGTGGGAGCTGTGTACAGGCCACCTAACAGTAGTATTGGAGTTGGGGATGGCATCAAACAGGAAATTAGAAATGCGTGCAACAAGGGTAACACGGTTATAATGGGTGACTTCAATCTGCATGTAGATTGGGTGAATCAAATTGGCAGGGGTGCTGAGGAAGAGGATTTCCTGGAATGTATGCGGGATAGTTTTCTCAACCAACATGTGGAGGAACCAACGAGAGAGCAGGCTATTCTAGACTGGGTATTGAGTAATGAGGAAGGGTTAGTTAACAGTCTTGTTGTCCGTGGCCCCTTGCGCAAGAGTGACCATAATATGGTTGAGTTCTTCATTAGGATGGAGAGTGACAAAATTAAGTCAGAAACAAGGGTTCTGAACTTGAACAAAGGTAACTTTGAAGGTATGAGATGTGAATTGGCCAAGATAGACTGGCAGGTGATTCTTAAAGGGTTGACAGTGGATGTGCAATGGAAGGTATTTAAAGACTGCATGGATGAAGTACAAAAGTTGTTCATACCAGTTTGGCAAAAGAATAAATTGGGGAAGGTGGTGCATCCATGGATAACAAGGGAAATCAGGGATAGTATAAAAACAAAAGATGAGGCATACAAATTTGCCAGAAAAAGCAGCCTACCGGAGGACTGGGAGAAATTCAGAATGCAGCAGAGGAGGACAAAGGGCTTAATTAGGAAAGGGAAAATAGATTATGAAAGGAAACTGGCAGGGAACATAAAAACTGACTGCAAAAGTTTTTATAGATATGTGAAGAGAAAGAGACTAGTTAAAACAAATGTTGGTCCCTTGCAGTCAGAAACAGGTGAATTGATCATGGGGAACAAGGACATGGCAGACCAATTGAATAACTACTTTGGTTCTGTCTTCACTAAGGAAGACATAAATAATCTGCCGGAAATAGCAGTGGAACGGGGGTCAAATAAGATGGAGGAACTGAGTGAAATCCAGGTTAGCCGGGAGGTGGTGTTGGGTAAATTGAACGGATTGAAGGCCGATAAATCCCCAGGGCCAGATAGTCTGCATCCCAGAGTAGGTAGCCACAGAAATAGTGGATGCATTATTGATAATTTTTCAAAATTCCTTAGATTCTGGAGTAGTTCCTAAGGATTGGAGGCTAGCTAATGTAACCCCACTTTTTAAAAAAGGAGAGAGAGAGAAAGCGGGGAATTACAGACCAGTTAGTCTAACATCGGTAGTGGGGAAACTGCTAGAGTCAGTTATTAAAGATCGGATAGCAGCGCATTTGGAAAGTGGTGAAATCATTGGACAAAGTCAGCATGGATTTACGAAAGGTAAATCATGTCTGACAAATCTGATAGAATTTTTCGAGGATGTAGAGTGGATAAGGGAGAACAAGTGGATGTGTTATATCTAGACTTTCAGAAGGCTTTCGACAAGGTCCCGCATAAGAGATTAGCATACAAACTTAAAGCACACGGTATTGGGGGTTCAGTATTGATGTGGATAGAGAACTGGCTAGCAGACAGGAGGCAAAGGGTAGGAGTAAACGGGTCCTTTTCAGAATGGCAGGCAGTGACTAGTGGGGTGCCGCAAGGCTCAGTGCTGGGACCCCAGCTATTTACAATATATATTAATGATTTGGACGAGGGAATTCAATGCAACATCTCCAAATTTGCAGATGATACCAAGCTGGGGGGTATAGTTAGGTGTGAGGAGGATGCTTGGAGGCTGCAGGGTGATTTGGATAGGCTGAGTGAATGGGCAGATGCATGGCAGATGCAGTATAATGTGGATAAATGTGAGGTTATCCACTTTGGTGGCAAAAACATGAGGGTAGACTATTATCTGAATGGTGGCAGATTAGGAAAGGGGGAGATGCAACGAGACCTGGGTGTCATGGTACACCAGTCATTGAAAGTAGGCATGCAGGTGCAGCAGGCAGTGAAGAAAGCAAATGGTATGTTAGCATTCATAGCGAAAGGATTTGAGTATAGGAGCAGGGAGGTTCTACTGTAGTTGTACAGGGTTATGGTGAGGCCACACCTGGAGTATTGCGTACAGTTTTGGTCTCCAAATCTGAGGAAAGACATCCTTGCCATAGAGGGGGTACAGAGAAGATTCACCAGACTGATTCCTGGGATGTCAGGACTTTCATATGAGGAAAGATTGGATAGACTCGGCTTGTACTCGCTGGAATTTAGAAGATTGAGGGGGGATCTTATAGAAACTTATAAAATTCTTAAGGGGTTGGACAAGCTAGATGCTGGAAGATTGTTCCCGATGTTGGGGGAGTCCAGAACGAGGGGTCACAGTCTAAGGATAAGGGGGAATTCCTTTAGGACCGAAATAAGGAAAACATTCTTTACACAGAGAGTCGTGAGTCTCTGGAATTCTCTGCCACAGAAGGTAGTTGAGGCCAGTTCATTGGCTATATTTAAGAGGGCGTTAGATGTGGCACTTGTGGCTAAAGGGATCAGGGGGTATGGAGAGAAGGCAGGTACGGGATACTGAGTTGGATGATCAGCCATGATCACATTGAATGGTGGTGCAGGCTCGAAGGGCCGAATGGCCTACTCCTGCACCTATTTTCTATGTTTCTATGTTTCTATGAAATGAAATAGTAAGATTAAACGAGAACTTACCAGTTTGAAGTTTGATCTTTATTTTATGAGGAGTTGCGATGAGGGATTTCGTGCCCTCCGCTCCCAACCCTCGATCATAAAGTCAACTGGTAATTAGAGTCTCTTCAATCTTACTATAACAAGTCATTTCTTTGTTTGTTGGTTCTGTGATTCCACACCGCTGCTTTGAAGAATGTCGCGCATGCGTGCTGGCGGGTTCTTCACGAAATCCCTCATTGCAACTCCTCATAAAATAAAGATCAAACTTCAAACAGGTAAGTTCTCGTTTAATCTTACTATTTTAGTTTATCTCTAGTTTTGTATTATTTGGCGGGTGGTAGAAATGTTTTTAATCTGTTTCCTTGACAGAGATGTGACTTTTTCCGTGTCATATCTCTGTCTGCACTGCGGCCTAACATCATGGTGCTGGCGGCCTCTTGCTGGGACCTCGGAGCTCCAACCGCGGGGGCCTGCGGACTTACCAACGAGGAGCTTGCGGTCTCTAGTTAGAGATCTACTTCGGGAGCTCCAAGCCGCGGGAGCTTCGATCGCCGGCTGCAGGAGCTTCAATCACCCTAACTGTGAATGGTTTGACTCCCCCTACCGCGGGAGAAAAGAAGACTTTATTGCATTCCCTCACAGTGGGGAGGAATCACTGTGGTGGATGTTTATGTCAATTTTTTATGTAGTTGTGTGTCTTGTGGCTTTTTTTGTATGACTGTATGGCAAACCAAATTTCTCATATGTTGGAAAACATACTTGGCTAATTATTATCTTTATTATTATGATACAATAGTGGTTTCAGAGACTTTAAGATAGGAAATGGAGACATATGGATTATGTGCAGGAGAGTTTGTTTTAGTGTCATGTTCAGCAGTCATTGTGAGCTGAAGGGCCTGTTCCTGTCCTGTACAGTTCTACATGTCAGATAGTGCGGCTCGTCCTCTTACTCCCTTGAGGTATGCCTTGATTTTGTTCTCAAGGAAATTCAACCTTGGTTTCGAGCATGGAACACTCAATAAAGTTGCTCTGCATTGCAATCTATTTTGAATTTTGGAACCAAAGAACAAACAGCTGTTACTAACTTGTGCGTTTAACACGAATCACTGAGCAGAGATTGCTACCCTGGGGCGCACTCACAATCTGCTGACTGCGGCGAGAGTGCTGCCAACTGAGATTACACCAGGCAGCTGGAAAACTCTGAGAAAATGCTACTTTTCGATAATCTATTATACTAAAACTCTCATCGTTGGTTTCTATGTGTGCGCGCGCGTGCCTGTCTGTGATTTGGTGATGTCATCAAATTATGCCAAAATGGTACATCATAGCGTTATAAGGAAAGGACCTTACGCACAATTGTCATGTGGTGGTTTGTATCAATTTTCGTTCAGATTGATGTTATATTTCACAAATGATTCACATTTTAAAATTTACAAAACCCCAATTTGAGAAAATAATTATTTTCCTCTGCACTAGCACTTATAGCTATGATGTCACAATGAGATTGTAACAGCAAGCTACAATATTGCAATCCCTTTTTTTAAAATCATGGAAGCAAGGATTTAAAAAATAGTTTAATGAGGGAGGTGAAATGAGCCGCCCCAGCGCAGTTGGGGGCTATGGGCGAGTACTGGAATATTGCATTGGGGGAACGGGTGGAATATTGCATTGGAGAATGGGTTGCGTTAGGGGACCAGGCATCCCGTGGGGGGGGCTATGGATGAGAGGTGGAATATTGGTTTGGGGGACAAAGCCTCCTGTGGACAGGGACCCAACGGGTCCCACTTGGTCTTTACGAAAACTCTCATCTTGTTTGTTTCTATGTGTGTCTATCTGTAATCTCTGATTCGGTGAAGTCGTCAAATTATGCCAAAACGGCACACGGTAGGGCTACAATTTTTGGACCACACTCACAATTGTCATGTAGTGGGTTGTATCAAGGTTTGTTTAGATTGATGTCATAGTTTACAAGTTATTGGCATTTAAAACTTAAAAAAAAAAAAAAACAGCACCCCCACTTACCCTTAGCAGCGTATGACGTCACAATGGGATCTTATTTACATAAATTACCCATTGGGGGGGGGGGGGGAGAAGTTGAGCGCCGACACGTCGCAATGGGGTTTCATTTACATTTAAAAAACTCGCTATCCCCGATAAAAGCACGCCGGACACAGACACGGACAGGGCCCAGGGCCATGATCTTCCCTCCCCCACTTGCTGCTCCAGACCAGAATATTGCGTTGGTGGAACGAGGCCCAACGGGTCCCATTTGGGGTAGGGAGGGGAGAGGGGTTATGGACAATATTAACAAAGACAGGATTCTCAGTCCAATGACAGATTTGTAACATTGTTGTAAGGAGAGGGAGGGAGTGGGGGAGGGGACGAGAAGAGGATTGTTGTTTAATGTTATTTAAACAGATAGAGGGAGAGGAAGGAGGTAGGGAGGGGAAATGGGTTATAGAGGGAGGGAGTGACTGAGGGTAGGGGAAAGGAAAGGGAAAGGTGAGGGAGGGAGTGGAGGAGAGGGGAAAGAAACATACAAAATAGGTGCAGGAGGAGGCCTTTCGGCCCTTCGAGCCAGCACTGCCATTCATTGTGATAATGGCTGATCGTCCGCTATCAATAACCCGTGCCTGCCTTCTCCCCATATCCCCTGACTCCACTAGCCCCTGGAGCTCTATCCAACTCTCTCTTAAATCCATCCAGTGATTTGGCCTCTACTGCCCTCCGTGGCAGGGAATTCCACAAATTCACAATTCTCTGGGTAAAAAAATTTTTTCTCACCTCTTAAATGACCTCCCTTTTATTCTAAGAAGAGGGAGGGGGAAGCAGTGCTGGGGGATGAGGAGAAATGAGATGCGTCTGCGCAGTTGGGGGCTATGGGTGAGTGGTGAAATAGTGCATTAGGGGAACGGGTTGCGTTGGGGGAACGGGTGAGTGATGGAATATTGCGTTGGGGGAACAGGGCCCAATGGGTCCCATGGTCTTGTACTTACTTAAAATTGGGCCACAGGGGTCATCACAAGTATTGGCCCTGTGCAAGTTATTTATCGAATCAACCACGTATAGTCTGCTGTCACCATCTAAGTCAAAAAGGGTTAAGTCCTTGAAACCGTTCTGCATTTTCATCTGGTAGAAAGAAGAAACTTGTATAGTATACCAAATTATAAACCTGAAGTAGTTCATACACTCGATACTCTGGATTTTATTAAGCAATTCGCTCATTTTTAGATCATTCTTCATATGCACGTTATGTGTGACTGTTTGAAAGATTCTTCCACCCAAAATAATATTGAGGGAAAAAACCTGATTTCAATCTGTAACCATAATATAAGAACCATTAAAAAAAGAATTGTCACATATGCAATACTTAGTAGCCACAAAGTATGTAACCCCAATTTCAATAATTAAATAAGACAAAGATCCAGTATTTTCTAGATCAGTGGCAATCTTTTTGTGCAGAGATTTGTGATTCAATTCACTTTTGAGGCTGCATTTTTTTCACTGAAAGTAACCAAATACTGATATTTTTTTACAAGTCCCTCATGCCTGATTCACAACCCTGTCCCTGGTTCACACAGCATATCATAATGCTCCGGGTCATCTTATTAAACCCTCAACATCTGTAAGGCTGAAAAATCTGGATGTATCCAATGATTCAGTCAGCGTCAAAGATCTTAGGTCAGCGTTATGGAGAGAGGAGCTAGGAAGTTAATAAACAGCTCAGTTCGATGACCTCTCATTGCACCGGCCATTCATGTGTTAATTCTGTTTCCCACTTCACAGATAATACCTGAACTGTTGAGTGCTTACATTTTTCGGATGCTGAAAATCTAAAATATGCAGATTCTTATTTGTCAATTTAGCAAGGTTCATTATTCATTTAAAAACTCTAACTAGACATATAAATCCAATATTGAAGTATAAAGAAGCAATATGATAAAAATCATTTCTGGACTTAGTCCCTTTCTAAAAATTGTGACAATTTAATGAAAACATGCTCATTGTTATCTCTCTAAAAACAATTTTTTTAAAAATCAACTCTTCAACTTGGCTATTAAAGATCTGCCAAAAGCACTCTGCTGATGCACAGCAGACATTAGAGCTTAATTTAACATCTCTCATCTGCTGTCTATAAAGGGTGAGGACAAGTAACTAATTCAGAGGCAAAGCCGTCACTGATGGTCTTCATAACCAAATGTGACTAAATGGCATAGGCAAAAAGTGTTAATGAACTAGACACTTAAACCAACTAACGAGGCTTTGAAGAATTGTTAATTGAGTTTGAAAGAAATACACTATTTGAAAATAAGTAAATTATCCATTAATTTGATCATCATCCAAAATGATATGCGTCATGATTTGTTCTGATTTCACACTTTTGTTCACAAATTAACTTTGTAAAGAACCCTCTATCACATTGAATATTATTAAACCAAGTTCTTGAGTCTCCACTAGTTACGTGAAGGGTTTTTGTTACTCAAGTGCCTTAACTGTAGCAGTTGTTGCTGTAACCAACGCCAACAAAAATAAAATCTACTTACCGGGCTTAATTATAAATCAATTCGAAATCTGTGTCGCATAAATAAAACCAACAGGCTACTAAACTGTTCCCCAGAAAAATTACCAAGTTGAGGCAACATTTGAGTTTGAACGGTTAATACTTGATATTCCCTGTTGTGAGGCAGCGTTATTCTGGACCTGCCGAGAGCCTCAGGAAATCAACCCCCAACTGATCCAAATATAGATCTGACCACAGATAGCACTCGGGTTTCCAAATTTAAAATATCAACTCCGATATGGGAATATTCACTAAAAACAATCTTATAGCAGAGATCTGTGTATAACATTGTGTATTTCAAAGAATTTATGGCTAATTTCTTGTTTTATTTATATCATTTTCCCTTATTTTAATAAAAGCAAAATTGGTGAATTAAATCACCTAATGGTATTTCTGAGCAGGGTCACAGATCTATGGTAAGGGAAACTAGAATGAAACAATAACCTTTCATCAATTAGTCTGAAGAAGGATCCCGACCTGAAATGTTGTCTATCCATTCCCTCCACAGATGCTGCCTGATCCACTGAATTACTCCATAATCATACTGTGCAGAAAGTTTCCTCAGCCCAAGTTGACAAAATATGTCCCATCTACACTAGTCCAATCTGCCTGTGGTTTGGATCATATTTCTTGAAACCCTACAAAGTCTGAAGGGTCCTGACCCGAAACATCACTTAAGCACTCTGTGAAACGTCCCCTTATCCATGTTCTCCAGGGATGCTGCCTGGCCTTTGAGTTATTTCAGCCTTTGTGTCCTGTTGTGTAAACCAGCATCTGTAGTTCTTTGTTTCTACATTCCCTCTAAACCTTTCCAATGCTCGTACATATCTATTCAACTATTTTAAAAAAAAATACTGTTATAGTACCTGCCTCAACTAACATACTCTGGTAGTTTATTCCATGTACCACCACCCTCTTTGTGAAAATGTTGCCCCTCGGGTCCCAATTAAATCTTTCCCCTCTCACCTTAAACCTACGTCCTCTGGCTCTTGATCCCTACTTTGGGCAAAAGACTCTGCATTCGCCCTCTCTATTTCCAGTATGATCTTATACACCCCTAGATCACCCCTCATTCTCCTGCGCTCCAAGGAATGTCCTAGCTTGCTCTGCCTCTCCCTAAATCTTTAGCCCGCAAAACATCCTTATAAACCTTCTCTGCATTCCTTCCAGCTTAACATCACAGCTATAGCAGGGTGACCAAAACAACTCCAGTACTTTGGGTTTTGCTCAAGATTCCAGCATTTGCAGTTCCTTGTGGCTCCAACCTTTCAATTTTACTTCGGAGTCACGTGAGTGACTTCGTGAAGACCCCGCCAGCATGCATGCGCGATATATCGTCGCTTGCATGGTAACCGACAGGCTGGGAGGAGCACAGCTCCTCTACCAGCAACTATTAAAAGGACTCTCAGGTAAGTTTTACTAACCTTGAGTTGGTTGGTGTTCTGTGGTTTTTCCCAAATCTTTTACAGAACACCCAGACTTTGTGAGCATGGAAAAGGCTTGGAGTAAGAAGAGGGCTGCTTCCAAGCATGCCACGGAGAGCCGCGGGACATCGAAAAAAGTTCAGCGGCCAAATTCCCCGGAGCTGGCTGTTGAAATGTTGGCAGCTCCCGTTCCGCAGTCGGGGAAACCACCGCGGACTGACGGGAAGGCAGCGCGGAAGTCGGGTAGCCCCGTTCATATGGCAGGCACCGACTATCCATCACGACAGTCCGGAAGACCGCGGACTGGCGGTAATACCGCACGAACGTCGGGCAGCCCCGTTCATATGGCAGGCCCCGACTCTCCACCGCTTCAGTCCGGAACACCGCGGACTGGCGGCAGATCTACATGGAAGTTGCGAAGCCCCGCTGGAGAGGCAGGCATCGACTCTCCACCGCTTCAGTCCGGAAGACCCCGCGGACTGGCGGCAGATCCGCGCAGAAGTCGCATAGCCCCGCTGGAGTGGCAGGCAACGACTTTCTACCACAACAGTCCGGGAAAATCCAACCCGACAGGGTATGGACTGGCGGTCATAGCCCCATTGACTCAGATGAGTCGGGAAGATGACCTGCCATTCGCAGATAGCGATGGTGATCGCATTGCCCACATGGAGTGGATGATGGAGCAACTGCCCCAGAGGGACCTACTCCAGCAGGAGCATGGGTCCCATGGATCACACAGGTCCACGGCAACTCCTTATCCAGGACTGCCTAACATCTCTCCCTCCTCGGAGGGGAGTGCCAGAAGTCAGGGGTTGGCTGACTTTGAGGAGGGGTTGACGGAAGATCCTAAGTTGCCTGGGATGCAGGAAGAGGAACTTCTGGAGATGGTGTCCAAATTTGCACAGCCATCCCAGAAAGGACAACCACTTCGGCCACTGTTAGCTACAAGCATCAATTATCTGACTACACACCAGCTACAGGAGCAGGTAATAACGGAGACCGCGGCCAAGTATTTGGCCCCAGAAAACTGCGTATCACTGAATGTGCCTACCGTCAATACTCCCATATGGGGGAACATAAGCCCTAGCATCAGGGCACAAGAATTGAAAATTCAAAAAATTCTAAAACTGCTAACTGCAGGGATTACTGCGATTGCAAGATCCATTGATGGTACAGACATGACGGACAGAAGAGCAGCAAGATGCGTTAGCTCGGTTCTGCAGCGCTCAATACAAAATTAATTGTTTCAGGAAGAGCTCAATCTGTCCCACGCTCAACCCCAAATTTGTGGGGTTGTGCAAAGCCAGCGGTACGCCATCGCCGAACTTGCTGTTTGGGGATGACCTGCCTAAACAGGTCAAAGACCTCGATGAGGAAGCCAAAGCAGTGGGCTTGATAAAGCCACCTTCCACGAGCAGGCCACCAGCATACCGACGGCAGCATCCCTACGCAACACCCAACAGGCCCCGGTTCCACCCCGACAGGGTGACGGGTGCAAACCCAAAGGTTGCGCCATACCCACAAAGGTCTTTTTTAGGCCATGGCCCAGAGCGACCTGCATGGAAAATGCGTCAAACCCACACCACAGCGCCTCCACTTCCCAAGAACCAAGGACGGAAGACCAAACACCACCGGTAACCATGGAGGTAAGTGGGTCTGGTTCCCTTGGGAAAACTGCATGCATGCATTACCCCAGCTGAACAAAGTGGACCATTGCATTATCAAAACTTATAAAGAGCAAAAATCTCAGCATTAAAGTCTCATGCTGGGCATTTTGACAGACCCATGCAGCTACCGACCAAAGTAAAAAATGAGCTGCGATGGTGGATTAACAACATTCGACATTGCTTTAATCCCATCGTAATTACAAACCCTACAGGCGTGTTACAAACTGACGCCAGCGCCTACGGTTGGGGAGCTACCAATACCACTTCTAGTCGTGGCGGTAGATGGGACTTGCATGAATCTACGTTGCTTCAGTCACGAGGTATAAACTATTTAGAAATGCTGGGAGCGTTTCACGGGCTAGGGGCCTACTGTACAAACATGCATCATCTGCATGTTCGAACGCAAATAGACAACACCACAGTTTTAACATCTAGGGGGCGCTGCAGACAGCAGCCTCTGACGGCAACCCATTTGCTTTTACATCTTTTTTAAATTTTTAGTCCGTTAAAAGTCTGACTTAGGGGGAAACTTTAACTTTTATATGTGGGGGAGGGGGGCAGGGTAAGGGTGAAACTAACTCCCAGTCACTTCCTGGCGGGGACACGACTAGTTCTCCAAGTCGCGTCATCGCACCCCACCTCGCGGCCTACCTCCTGGATCTGAACCGGATCAGAGCTGCAACAGCGGCGGCGGCACTCGAGTCACCGCGGAGCAGGCGATGCCTCCCTGGGTCGCCGTTGGAGCTCCGGAGCGTTGGGCCGCTGCTCCAACATCGTGGAGCTCTGGTTGGGAGAGCTTCCAACGCGGGTGGCGCTGAACTCCATGGAGTCCTGGGGCCCTTTGCCGAGGGCCTCCAGCGTTGTGTCTCCACCCGGCGCGGCCTGCGGACTTTGGGAGCCGCGGACTCCGGTAGGAGGTGGCCGACTTGAGGTCCAGGCCGCTGAGGACGTCCCCCAGCCCCGACGTCGGATTTACATCACCCCGCCGAGCGGGCCTGAACAGTGGGAGGTCCCGACCATGGGTGAACAGTGGGGAACATCAGGGGAAGAGACTGACTTTGGTGCCTTCCCTCACAGCGGGAAACTTTGATCCTGCTGTGAGGGGATGTTCTATGTTTTATGTTGAATTTCTACTCCATGTTTTGTTCTTTATTTTTTACTGTATGGCTGTATGGTGGTTTCAAGCCACGGTTGCCCAGCCAGATGCAACTAAATTTAAAGTGGCATTTTCTTCCCAATAACCCTCTCTGGCTTAACCCCTCCCTTCACCACCTCCAGTTTAAATTCCAGTTGGAATATTTTGGAGGACCAAATAACCAAGAACCAAGTGGCATATTTAAATCATATGGGTGGTATCAAGTCGATATCTTGTGATGAATTGGCAAACACAATTTGGCACTGGTGCATTGAAAGAAACATTTGGATTTCAGCTACATACCTTCCAGGTAAGCTAAATACAGTGGCAGACGCCAGGTCACAGATATTCAATGACAACACCGAATGGATGTTGAACCATTTACTGACATTATAGCTCAGTATGGAACACCAGATATCGACCTTTTTGCGTCCAGACTGAACCATCAGATACCAACATATGTCATATGGGAACCAGACCCTGGGGCAGTAGCGATGGATGCTTTCTCGCTGCATTGGGGGAATTTGTTTTTCTATGCATTTCCCCCTTTCTGCCTCATCAGTCGGGTATTGTGGAAGATCCAATTAGATTCCACATCAGGGATATTGATAATACCCAACTGGCCTACTCAGCCATGGTTCCCGGTGGTCCTGGACATGGTGAAGGAACTGTGTCTCCCGGTTCCCAAACCTCCTGATACATCCCATAACAGGGGAGAATCATCCGTGCCATGGTCATTTGAACCTGTTGGCTTGCAGGTTCTGAAGAGACCATTACTGGAGTTTGGGCTGTCGAACAGGACCATGGATATCATCACGGCGTCGTACAGAGTCCACAAGGAAGCAATACCTTACCCGTGTAAGGAAATGGGAGGTGTTCTGTTCCAGGACTGGTACCACCTACAACTCGGCCACCATCACAGATGCGCTGGAATTCCTTGCAGGCCTAAACTACGACGAGGGCCTGAGCTACAGTGCCGTCAACAGTGCAAGTGCATTGTCATCCTACCTTAATCTTGGAGTGGGATCCCACCCATTGGTTTCCAAACTAATGAGGGGTGTTTTTAATTCCAACCCCCCCAGGCCACGATACTCTCTGACCTGGGATATCGGACTGGTGTTATCTCTACTCAGGAGTTGGGCACCAGTCTCGAATCTCTCACTGGGTAAGCTCGCCTACAAAGTGGTGATGCTGATGGCATTCATCACTGCACAACGGGTCCAGACCCTCCACAAATTAAAATTGAACAAAATGGTCTTGACTCCCACCAAAGTAACCTTCTTTATCAACGAGTTACTAAAACACCACAGACCTGGATCAACCGGTCTAAAATTGGAATTCCTGGCATATCCTGTTGATGTACACCTTTGTACAGCCACCTACCTCCGACATTATATAGATGTCACCAAGAAAATCAGGGGTACGGAAGTAGGTCTTTTTATCAGTTATAAGCGCCCTCACTACAGGGTAACTGTTCAGACTATTTCCAGGTGGCTCAGGGTGGTGTCGGGTTCAGCAGTAGACACTGACATTTTTAAATCTCATTCTACTAGGGCTGCGTCCACATCAGCGGCGAGGACCATGGAGGTTCCCATAGACCACATCCTCGCAACAGTGGGTTGGGCCAATGAGGGCACATTCCAGCACGTTTATAATAAACCTGTGGCCACGCACGCAACGTTTGCAGACACTGTTTTAAGTTGTTTCCTAACATTCTCCAAAGTTAGGAGTTTATTGTTTGTTATTAATAAAAACATTATTATTTTTCAGCTCTGTTTCAAGTCTGAAATACGTTAACATGCTTCCTCCATCAGTTATTACGGCAGTGTGTGAGCATGGACTTGGTTCCAGGGCATGAAATCACAGAGCTTTGAAATCTTCACAAAGTCACTCACGTGACTCCGAAGTAAAATAGTAAGATTAAACGAGAACTTACCAGTTTGAAGTTTGATCCTTATTTCACTGGTCAACTGGTATATTAGTTCTCTTAATCTTACTATCTTCAGTCAATTCTACTATCTGTGATTTCACACCGCTGCTTTGAAGTATGTCGCGCATGCGTGCTGGCGGGGTCTTCACAAAATCCATCATCGTTACTCCTCATAAAATAAGGATCAAACTTCAAACTGGTAAGTTCTCATTTAATCTTACTATTATGTTTGTTGGCTCCAACAATGATTGGAGATAGTTCTTTAACCAGAGATGGCAAAAACCTGCACAATGCTATAGGAATGATTAGCAGGGAAACCATTGAAAACACATAAAGCAGAGCATAAATCTTCAGGTCACTTGTACATTGTGGAAAGACAGTCAGGTCTTCCCACTTACTGGATAGCACACAACATAACAAGCTTTTCACTGTACCTCAGTGCACATGACAATTATAAACTAAAGTAGAGGTCATCAAAGCAGATTTTCTGGGTGAGACTTGGTCGTATCATGCTACTAATCCGACACAAGTCTAAGATAAACAGCCGTCTTTACCACACACAAATGAACAAAGATGGGCGGCGATGCATTTACAAAATCAGATCAATCTAAAAAAAACAAGTGCTGAAACAAATTTTCTAAAATTGAAAAAATAAAATACACTCGGGTCCAAGAGAGCAATTTTTCTAAAATGCCATTTCCTTCTAAAGGTCAAATGATTGTCATTTAGTACCTTTTGATCAGCTGTGAATGAAAATAATGCTGTGTGTGTGTGGTATACACACACACAGCCGATTAAACAACAAATGGTTGTGCATATCATTGATAAACATCAATGTCATTGCAATGGGGATTTCCTCTGGGTTTTCAATACAGCTGGTCCAGTGCTGCGGCAGCAAAGAGTATCTAAGGCAAATGCGGCCCGCACAGTACGTCTGTTACATACATACACCAGTAAGACATCACTCAGAACTGGGATACTGCAAAACCTGCACCTATTTTGTTTTCATTCAGATGATCCAAGATGCTCCAGTGCATTTGTCAATTTTGTGCCAAAACCTGGAAGGTATGACTTTTTTTTCAAGCAACACAATGGACATTTTGTTGAAGAAGGGTCTCGACCCGAAACGTCGCCTATCTCCTTCGCTCCTTAGATGCTGCTGCACCCGCTGAGTTTCTCCAGCTTTTTGTGTAACCCTCGATTCTCCAGCATCTGCAGTTCCTTCTTTAACACAATGGACATTTTTCAGCTTTCTCACTTCCCAGCTCCAGTGAAATACAGCTGTATTGTAAACTGGGCTGTGGAGTCAGTACCCAAAACACCCGACTCTGATTCCACAGCCCTGATTGTAAATGTGCATATTGTTTTAATGTGACAAAGTATTTATGGCATTTACATCCTAGTTTAATTGAAGCTACTTAGATTGATCGAGCATCTTTAAAGCAGCAAAATGTCCCAAAGTGGTTCATAATAATGTTAACAATTAACACACACTACTGCATCAAGGTAGATGATCAAAAGCTTACAGATGCAAATTTTAAGGAGCATCTTAAAGGAAGAGGACATAACATTCAGGGAAAGAATTGCAGAGTTTGGCAAAGAAAACCATATGACAATGGCTAGCAACTAAATGCTAGAGTAACACAGGCACCATCTCTGGAGAGAAGGAATGAGTGACTTTTCAGGTCAAGACTTCACTAAAACAGGGAATGTAACAGATACCAACATTAGATGGAGGTGGGTTTCCAGGACTGGAGGTTCCAGATTTAAATAGGTGAAACCTGGAAGGGGCACACACACACAAGTACAGCCTTTTAAAACTGAGGCTTTAGCCGACTGGTGGCCCAAGTAGATCAGGACAAGTGCAGGACAAGGGGAAGCACATTCAGATAGGGTGGACAAGTGTAGTCAGAACATCAATGTAAATGTCAAGCCCGTGGTAACATAGACACGCACCATGGCACTGATACGTTTAGGCAGGATTGCAATGGGTCAAAGTGAACAGACCTGATAGAGTGACCCAACAAGTGTAAAATGCAACACAAGCTTCAGACAAATGGCATAATTAGAGTGGAATTATGTAGCTGGGGAAAAGTTTAGGACAGGGACTTTGAAATCAGGGATTATAGGAAGCATGGGATTAAATCAGAAAGCAAATGAGGAAAGAAAAGGTGCAAATAAAAAAGTGAGCAAAATCAAGGACCACCCAAAGATGTGTTGTAGCTGACACATATTGGGAAGAACACCATGTTGAAACAGTTCTGAATAAATAGCTTACAAGTCTGCAGACACAGCAAATGGTGTAGCTCAAGTGAAAGAACATGGAACATTGATTGTGAATAACAGAGAAAAAGGAGAAGCATTAAGAGGATCAGCATATTTGAAGGTGTCCATGGCAGGAAAGTGTGCTTCACTTAGATAGTAACATGATGCTTGACTTCAAGGACTATAAATGCAATTTTGCTTTCCACCAGCATGAAAGAGAGTTGTTCCATTAGGATTAGGGTTAGAAGATGTGTCCCAGGTGCCATGTCATTCCCCCATGACCAGTGTGTAAATGTTAACTCACTCCAATGATTGCACACATGTTTCCACACAGCTGCGTTTAATGAGTTCTTTGACATTTTCCCAGTTTATTGCAAAACTTTGATTAGAACATACATTTGCTCATTATTTTTTAATTTTAAATAGACAGCAAGTCATGTTGTGAATTTAAAAATTCAGTCACGTTAAACTGATAGTACTTAATTTATAGCATTATATAGTTCCAACAATAAATCAGGATAATTACAAAAAATTACCTACACTAATTAAAATCACGTACAATTATGTGGCATCAATAAGCTGTGCAAAATTTACAAAATAAATACTCTTAGATCTGGGTGGATAGTTAGAAGTAATTAGAAAGTTAAGTGTGACAAAATAAACACCTATATAATGATGGGTCTGGGGAAGATAAATCTCCCCCCATTTGCTACAAAACAAACAAGTATAATAGACATTTTTCACAGGAAACCACCTTTTGAATTTGGCCTGAATTTAAAAGTATTCTCCAATGTCTGCTCTCTTGTCTCGGAATTTGTTCCTGGCCTTGGTTCTAGCTTTGCTAACAGCAGAGTTGTAAAAGTGCTGAAAAACAAAAAATGAAAACACTAAAATCCTCCATTTAAAGCCAAATTTTTAGCTTTAAAATCAGCATTTCTTGAGAAATATTATTCAAAACCAAACTGTATTTTACCAGCACAATATCAATAACTTCCATCCAAATGCAGCTCTTTCACTTTTCTACCCACCCCTAAACCATATTCAGAATACCAGAATAGTAACATTTTCTTTGTAGTATTATGATTTACTCATACCCGTTCAACTCGCGAAGTCTTGTTTGCTTTCAGAGTAGCAGCATCAAGCAACAGTGGGGGTCCCAATTCAAAGACACTTCGCACAAATTCATTAGCCTGTCAAGCACAAACTGCTTTCAGTGACTTTGCCACAAGAGTAAACAATTGTTAAGATTCATAAGTTAAAGTGTAAGTTCAATGACCGCCAAAAATAAATCGTTACGGTACGAGGCACTAATGACCACTCATCAGTCGATTGTTTTAAATCTGCTTCAAGTGGCTGGACAAGAACATCCCATCTGCATTTGTTCCACAACTGGAAGCTCAGTTTGGGTTTAGTTTAAAGAAACAGGCCCTTTGGCCCTGCGAGTCCACCGACCATTGATCATCCATTGACACTAGTTCGATGTTTTCACACTTTCACATCCACTCCTTACACATTGGGGATAATTTTACAGAGGCCAATTAATCAAAAAATCTGCATGTCTTTGGAATATGTGATGAAACCGGAGCAAACCCTTGCATACGGGGAGAACGTGCAAACTCCATACAGACAGCACTTTGCTTCCTGCACAAATTCCGTCAATTGTGCACTCTGCTCTTGTAATCAAGCTTGCAACATGATTTTAGCTAGAAAAGCTCAATTTTCTTCTGCATTTGTGGTTTCTTGCATGCACACTGGCTGCAGAGTATACTGACACAAAGGCAATTAATTGACTTCCTAAAAGCAGGCAATTGCAAGTTAGATTTTTGCTCAAATTAGAAATCTACTAACCTGTAGATGGAACCTTATACCAGATGCAAGAAGTTCCTTGAAGGTTTCATAGGTACGTTTTTTCACCCAACTATCAATATACATACATTCAGGACCAAATGTAATAGTTTCAGGATCAAAGTCTCCATCCTATTGAATAAGTGACCCATTCAAAAGATTAGAACAATTTGCAACACTTTGTATCCTTAGTGCTGTTGGGCATGCATAGATTTCCAGCTGTATACAAGTTTAAAGAAGTATTTTTCAGAGCATACCAATGACAGGAATTTACAGTGCCCTCCATAATGTTTGGGACAACAACCCATCAAATTATTTGCCTCTGTACTCTACAATTTGAGAATTGTAATTAAAAAAAAAATCACATGTGGTTAAAGTGCATATTGTCAGATTTTAATAAAGGCCATTTTTAATTCAGTTTGGTTTCACCATGAAGAAATTACAGCAGTATTTATACATAGTCCCTCCATTTCAGGGCAACATAATGAATGGGACACATGGCTTCACAGGCGTGTTTAATTGCCTCCTTAATGCAGGTATAAGAGAGTGCTCAGCACCTAGTCTTTCCATCATCAACATGAGGACCAAAGATATGTCAATCAAAGTCAAAGAAGCCATTATGAGACTGAGAAACAAGAATAAAACTGTTAGCGACATCAGCTAAACCTTAGGCTTACCAAAATCAACTGTTCTGGAAAAAGGTCGTGGACAGATGAGATGAAGATCAACTTATATCAGAGTGATGGCAAGAGCAAAGTATGGAGGAGAGAAGGAACTGCCCCAGATCCAAAGCATACCACCTCATCTGTGAAACACGGTCGTGTGGGTTTTATGGCCTGGGCATGTATGGTTACTGAAGATACTGGCTCACTTATCTTCATTGATGATACAACTGCTGGTGGCAGTAGCATAATGAATTCTGAAGTGTATAGACACTTCCTATCTGCTCATGTTCAAACAAATGCCTCAAAAATCATTGGCTGGTGGTTCATTCTACAGCAAGACAATGATCCCAAAGCAACAGAGTTTTTCATAGCTAAATAAAAGTCAATTCTTGAGTGGCCAAGTCAATCACCCAATCTGAACCCAATTGAGCATGCCTTATATATGCTGAAGAGAAAACTGAAGGGGACGAGCCCCAAAACCAACATAAGCTAAAGATGGCTGCAATACTGTACAGGCCTGGCAGAGCATCACCAGTGAAGACACTCAGCAACTGGTGATGTCCATGAATCGCAGACTACAAGCCATTCGGCCCTTCGAGCCTGCACCGCAATTCAATATGATCATGGCTGATCATCCAACTCAGTATCCTGTACCTGCTTTCTCTCCATACCCTCTGATCCCATTAGCCACAAGGGCCACATCTAACTCCCTCTTAAATATAGCCAACGAACTGGCCTCAACTACCTTCTGTGGCAGAGAATTACACAGATTCACCACTCTCTGTGTGAAAAATGATTTTCTCAAAACACTAAACATGACTACTTTCATTTACACGACATTGCAGTGTCCCAAACATTTTGGTGCCCAGAAATGGGGGGGGGGGGGGGGGGGGGCAATGTATAAACACTGCTGTGTTTAAATTCACACATGGTAAAACCAAAATGCATAGAAATGGGTTTTATTAAAATCTGACAATGTGAACTTTAACCATGTGTGATTTTTTAAAATTACAAATCTCAAATTATGGAGTACAGAAGCAAATAAATAAATGATGGGTGTTTGTCCCAAACATTAAGGAGGGCACTGTAACTGCGCACATGAAACAACCACATGCATTATGCATTCAGTGTTCATTATTTGTACATAGCAGGAATGAGGTGGGGAAGTGATCAGTCATACACAGGTTCTTATGAAAACTATAACCAGAATGTCAGTATGTAGGGATTTTGTGGGAAAATGAAATCACATATTTTCATATCCAAGAATTAGCTGTTTTCCACCTGTAAAAGTAGCTTCGAATGGCATTTACCCTGAACAGGACCACATGCACATACATGTTCATCATATTTAGTACCGTCATGTATAGCACACAAAAGCTACTTAACTGTAAACATTGTTTAAAACAATCCACCAACTGCAAAGCATTCTTCAATTGATATTTGCATTCATGTTATAAAGCTTTCACCACTTGATTTTTTTTATTCCTGGGAAGATTAAATTCCACTAGCTGTGAGCCACAGGTAAATCTTTAAAATATGTTTTCAAAGGATGCATTGTGGTAATGTTGGACTAATTTCTGGCTCACCACTTTTTAATAATAAATCAAGCTATACAATTGAAATATCTGACTCTTAACTGCTGAAACATTATGCAAGTCACATTTTAATTATGTATCCTCTTACACAAATTCAGAACTGCCAAGGGTGGCACGGCAGTAGAGTTTCTGCCGTACAACGCCAGAGACCAGCGTTCGATCCCAATGTCTGTACAGAGTTTGTATGTTCTCCCAGTGACCTGCATGGGTTTTCTCAGGGATCTCAGGTTTCCTCCCATACTCCAAAGACGTACAGGTTTTAGGTGAATTGGCTTGATATAAATGTAAATTGTCCCTAGTGTGTACATGATAGCATTAGTTTGCAGGGGTCGCCATGGACTGAGTGGGCCAAAGGGCCTGTTTCCACGTTGTATCTCTAAACTAAAGTAGAAAGCCCTTAATTTAATATTAGCTGAAACCCACTCTAGATTCCTGCATGACATGTTGCTGCAAATTGGCTTGAAGGTCGGTGACTTTCCGTTGTCTTTGGGATGTGGACTGCCATAGAGATTGGTGCTGGGTCCACTGCTGTTTGTCATTTATGTTAATAATTTGGAGGTGAATATATGTATGAATACAAATAGCAAGTGTGACATGAATGTAGGTGCAATGTGGACAGTGAAGATTACAACAGCATTTTGATCAACTGCACCAAACCAGGGAAGGACTTGCACAATAAGGGGAGCATTGCAGAGCAGAGCTAGTGGTGCAGGTACACAATTCCAGGAAATTGGCAACATAGGTAGATAAGGTGGTGCAGTCACACTTGCTCTAAGTGAAGTTTCACTTGTACTCCAGTCGACACGTTATATTACAGCTGCGCAGGATGTCGCGAAAACGATAATTTGAGTGCTACGTAGAGTTGTCTGTCTACTTTGTTTTAAAGATACAGCATGGAAACCTGTCCCTGCAACCCACGTCGACCATTGATTACCCATTCACACTAGTTGTAGGTTATCTCACTTTCTCATCTACTCTCTAGGGGCAATGTACAGAGGCTAATTAACTTTAAATTAATTAAACTCCACATCTTTGGGATGTGGGGGCAAACCAGAGCACCCAGAGGAAATCCACATGGTCACAAGGAGAACGTACAAACTCCACACAGTCGTCATCAGAGGTCAGGATTAAACCTGGGTCTCTGACACAGAGGCTGCAGTTCCACCCGCTGCCCCACTGGGCCACTATAGGATGTTATTAAATGGGAAAGGTGCAAAATGGATCTGAGGATATTATTGGGTTTGGAGGGTTTGGGTTACAAGGAGAGGCTGGGTCCTCAAAGACAAAGAAAATGTGAACATCTGAAAGAAAATAAATACCTAGTAATACCAGAATCATACCTCGACGGTCTTCAAGACATCTCTAAAAACAGACCGCTGTTTCTTGCGGTCTGTTTTGGCTCGATACTTGTTACTGTCAGTAGCCAGACCCTTCAACTTGCAGCATAGAAGTTCCATATCATTGAACTCAAAGTCCTGTTGGGAGATATGCAATCATTAGACAGTGAGGACCCAACCATTTGTTATAAATACTTGATATCTTCGTCACTATGCCATGATATGCTGAACTAGAGAAAAATCCAATGTTATTAAAGTCTAACAAAACTTTTGCATTACATTCTCAATGAAGATTACTGCAATTATGATTTAAGAGGATAGCCGAGAAGACAGAACTGGCAGTGGATGCTTACTTCTTAGAAACGTACCCTTATGAATTGTGGCAGTGAAGTCAGTGTAATGGTAAACTATCATAGCGATAGTCAGGCAGTGATTATGCAACAAATCTTAAACCTAGTCCAGCTCTTTGAAACAGCCATCAATACTAGCAAGACTCTCATTTACCATTGCAGTCACCCAGCATTTTGTAATGACACTCAAGCCACCCATCTTGTGCTAGATATTAACTAACAATTAGGGAAGAGCCCTAAGCAATGCCATGGGCCTGTGGTATCTCATTCCCCATCGAACAGCTGTGATTTCTTACTTCAATGCAACTTAATTTTCTCCTTTCCCCACACAGCAATTGGTTTAACATGTCACTTGGTAATCTCCACGACTATGGAACACACTGCAGACGTGATCTGCAAGACCTAGAGCTGGAAGGGATGATTATGTTGGGCAGCCTTTGACCAGACGCAATAGGCGGAAAAACATCCTTCCACGCTGCAAGTTTTCTATGAGCCTGAAAAAAGCCATCTAAACTGAACAACATAGCCTTACTCAAGTGAAATAAGTTATCATTTCATTCAATTATTTTATAAAAGATCAACCCTTTTTGTAAATACCAATGACTAATAGATGCAGAGAAAACACTCATGCTTACATCATAGATATCCCTGGCCAACTCAAACAAAAGAGCCATCGTCTCTCCAGCAGCAATTCTCATGTCCACATTACCACAAGAGAGTAGGCAAGGAAGTTTGGCCAAATGGCTGAAATAGGAATTTTATTGAGGCATTATTATCAATGCAATAACTTATAAACTGTATAAACTGTCGCATGTATGCATTGAATGGATTTATAATAAAATTACAAAGCAGCTATTTTACAGCTTAGCACATGTTTTGGAAACAAATTAGAAGCCTTGCTGGTTATAAATACAACTCACAGTAACAGTTTGCAATAGCAACAATAATGACTAATTATTCCAGTTACATCAAGAATTAAAAATTCTCAATCCCAAATTCTATTAACATTGCTGGAAATAAAGCCCTCAAAAACTATTTGGTACATTTAACGGATGGCTATACAGTCACCCAGAAGCCAGGATTGTCAGATAATGAATCACTGAGCCATGTCAACTAAATGACATACGTTTCAAATATTTTCTTCATCAGTGAGGGTGGACAAATGGTTAGAAGCAACGTCCATGCTACTAATGCGCTGATGTCTAATGATGCTGTTTGGACACCAATAGTCTTATCCTGCTTCTGGTAAGATGGTGTAAAGATGCTCTCAAGGTAGGTAATTGTTAAGTGTAGATCCTATTTAAAAAAACACAGCACACCATTAGCTATTAACTCAATTCTGAAGCACTTTACAATTATTTTGGTATAATTGCCAGTATGCTCACCTCAATATCATCAGCTGAAACGTAGCAACAAATAGCCAAACTGGTAGCACACTTGAAGCAAAGAAAAAGTACTAGTTAGTATCACACCAGTCAATTATCTCGACAAATATTTAAAAACAAAGTCTACCTACGGCTTTCCGTGTTTGTACACAGACTGATTTATCAGTAAGGATGGTCTTGAAAATGGGCCTCAAACTTTTGAAGACCTCTTCACTTTCAATGCTAGATCCCAGTTGAATGCAAAGAAGAGAAGCAACTTGGGCGGCAACACACTGTTCTTCACTTTTTCCTTGTTTTCAAAACAAAAATGATCAATTGATTTATTGAGTAGTTTTTTAAACAATAGTTAAGCAAGCTATCTTATATGAGCAACTTTATTTTAAATATATCATATGACACTACTGCATCAATGCTTACAAATGCTAACAACATAAGCACTGATATGTGGCAAAGTTGTTAATACTTATGCCAAATTTAAAAAAAAGCAGTAAACACAATTATTTCCCGTTTATATAGTTCATCATTGTACCAAGATTACCAATAATCATCAAGATGAGAATGTTGATATATTTAAATCTTAATTTAAACACAGGAAAGAAAATATTCTTCCAGTTACCTTTCTTCAGACAGCGCTCGATACTGTCTGTTAGGGTTACCCTTCTTTCCAGGATAAAATCATAAAGGAGTTTGGATGAGAAAGCAGATTTCAATCCTTCAAGTGCAGATATTCGGACTTTTGCACTGGGGAAGTAAATATAAACATCAGCAAAAAATGATTTTTGCAGAGATCTTTATCCGATGAGGCTAGAATTTCCAATTACATTCATAATGGACACAGCTACTACCACCAAACTCAGCTGTACAGAGTTTTTGGTGGGCAAGTGAAGAGAGAACAGGAAACCTTCTGTCATGGAAAAAACGTGGGCATATGGGCACGAGGTTACCAACTGACAATTTAACTAACATTTTAAGAAAGGCCTATGTGAATGTTGTTGGCATGGTTTATAAGTTTGCAGATTAGTGGAAAATTATGAAGGTTTACAGCTACAATGGTACTTGGCCAATGGGATAAGGAATGACAGATAGAACAGTACAGTGGAAAGACAGTCCCTTCAGTCCACAATGTCCGTGCCAAACAAGATGCCAAGACCAACTTTTAACTGCCTGCACATTTACTCGCCGGTATTGCACAATTGGAATTTACCTTTTGTCAAGGGTGCTGTCAATAAATCCTCTCAGTCTATAGTCATAATCCTCTTGGCTTGCTTCTTCATCAAGATCTTCAACAGCTGAAAGAGATCATTTCTGAAACGTTAATTTTTTTTAATGTATTAAAAATTAAAAATGTTAATATGGTTGAATGCATGCAAAACATGGCTAAAATACTTAATTTTTATACTTAATCTCTCCCTCAAGTTTACTTCAAATTTTGTGGGCAAGATCTCAGTAGAGTAATTTTCTTACATTAAATTAGAAATGTTGTCTCTTTTTTCCTAAAATTTGGTTTCACTAGCAATCCAAATCACCTGTCACAAACGACAGTCAGCAACTCCATTATAATTTCAACAGCAATCCATGAAGATCATGTAAAACCCCAGAGGTGGAGAATTTTAATTTGAAACATGAAATTGCTCAAGGGGACTTGGGGAGGGGGGGGGGGGTTGGTCTCAAAATGTTGCATTTATTTGAGTGAAGTATTTATTAAATGTTGCATATATTAGAGTGAAGCAATACAGCTGTCATGGGCTTAGTGGGCAGGTGCTATAGACCTGCACGGGAAGATAGACGCTCCCGCCCTCGGATAGATGGTGCTCATCAGCCTGGGAAGGCAGTCCATCTAGGAGAGGGAAAACCTCTCCTGATTTAAAACCTCCACTGCCTTGTGGCCATACCCAGTCGTGGAAAAGGCTCCTGGAGAAAACATCAAGAAAATCCGGAGTCAAAGCACCTAAGGTAGTCCGTAGTTGTCTACAACCTCGCTCTGGCAGCTCCTGCAACGGCGCTGGTGCCAAACTGTAACGGCCCTGCTGTTCCTTTGGATCGATCAGCGACGTGCTGCATGTGCAACAGCCTGTCCTCCATATGACATCACCCAGGCTTGCATCTGACCACACATCATCGCAAGCGACGCTGCTCTAGCCGAGGTTTGGCAAGCAGCCAACAATAGGCAATAGGTGCAGGAGTAGGCCATTCGGCCCTATGAGCTAGCACCGCCATTCAATGTGATCATGGCTGATCATCCCCTATCAGTACCCCGTTCCTGCCTTCTCCCCATATCCCCGGACTCCACTATTTTTAAGAGCCCTATCTAGCTCTCTCTTGAAAGCATCCAGAGAACCTGCCTCCACCACCCTCTGAGGCAGAGAATTCCACAGACTCACCACTTTCTGCGATAAAAAGTGTTTCCTCATCTCCGTTCTAAATGGCTTACTCCTTATTCTTAAACTGTGGCCCCAGGTTCTGGACTCCTCCATCATCAGGAACATGTTTCCTGCCTCTAGCGTGACCAAGCCATTAACAATCTTATGTTTCAATGAGATCTTCTCTCATCCTTCTAAAGAGTGTACAAGCCCAGCTGCTCCATTCTCTCAACATATGACAGTCCCGCCACCCTGGGAATTAACCTTGTAAACCTACGCTGCACTCCCTCAATAGCAAGAATGTCCTTCCTCAAATTAGGGGACCAAAACTGCAACAACTAGGATGCATGACCGAGGGGGGCCTACGAATACAGCTGCTCAGGTTCTTATCATCCTGTTCCAAAGATTGCACAGCTACACACTCAAATAATTTTGCGGGCCTTGGCACTGGATTTAATTCCCTTCGAATACACATGTTTAGAGTAAAGGTTAAAAAACAGTGCGCAGGGATCAGAAAATTCAGGGAGTGAAACAGACCAGTTAGCCTGACTTCGGTGGTGGGAAAGATGCTGGAGTCAATTATTAAAGAGGTGATAATGGGGCATTTGGATAGCAGTAAAAGGATTAGTCCAAGTCAACATGGATTTATGAAAGGGAAATCATGCTTGACTAATCTTCTGGAATTTTTTGAGGATGTGACAAGTAAAATGGATGAAGGGGTGCCAGTGGATGTAGTGTATCTAGACTTTTAGAAAGCCTTTGATAAGGTCCCGCACGGGAGACGGTTTACCATATATATTAATGATTTGGAAGAGGGAATTAGGGGCAACATTAGCAAGTTTGCAGATGACACAAAGCTGGGTGCCAGTGTGAACTTTGAAGAGGATGTTAGGAGGTTGCAGGGTGACCTGGACAGGTTGAGTGAGTGGGCAGATGCGTGGCAGATGCAGTATAATATAGATAAATGTGAGGTTAACCACTTTGGTGGAAAAAACAAGGGAACAGATTATTATCTCAATGGAGTTAGGTAAGGGGGAGGCACAGCGAAGGACGAAGGTGCAGGACGAATGGCCTCCTCCTGCACCTATTTTCTATGTTTCTATGTTAACAGATGAAGGACTGCTAAGATTTCAATGACTGGCTCCTTACTTTGATCAGTCTCGGTACCATCATCAGCCAAGCTGGTAGGATCACTAAAACTGCTGCAATGGCTCATTGTTTCAATGGATGCATCCTCATCACTGAAAGGCTGCTGTGCTCGAAGCGGTCTACCTGCAGGAGAAAATAAGGGCATTACTTGTCTCATGATCAAGAACTGTTACATCCACTTCAACTGATGCTAGGCATAAAAGCAAACCCACTGAATTACACAATATTGCTTGAGTAGACCACATGAAGTTACAAAACCCACATCATTTGCAAGCATGAAAGCTTTGTAATAAATATTTCTTAAACAGGGGTGTCCTAATTCATTTAGTCGGTCACTAGTTCCTGATATTCATACTTCCTAGAAATTATATCTAAAGGTAGAATTCATTTTATCACCAAGCAAATCATTTTCTGGGAACGATAGGAGAAAACATTAAAAAAATAAATCACAGAGCAGATATTTTTAAGGCAGACTTAGACACATTTTTGATTAGAACAGGTGTGGGGAGAAGGCTGGAAAATGGGATTAGGAGGCAGAGATCAGCCATGATTGAATGGCAGAGTAGACTCGATCGGCTGAATGGCCTAATTCTACTCCTATAACTTGTGAATGTGAGCAAAGTACAGCACAGAAAAATACCCTGCAGCCCATATCTGCAGCAAACACGATGCCAAACTAAACTACTCCAATCTGTCTACACATGGTCTGTATTCTTGTACCCTGTCTGTTCTCAGGGCAGTCAAAATACCTCAAGCACTGCTATTGTGCCTGCTTCTATGCCGCCATGCATGGTATTCCAGGCACTTGCTAATATTTAAAATATAAAAACAACCCTCTCACAAACCCGTCCTTTTATTGAGTTGAATTTAATAGAAACATAGAAAATAGATGCAGGAGGAGGCCATTCAGCCCTTCGAGCCAGCACCGCCATTCATTGTGATAATGGCTGATCGTCCCCAATCAATTACCTGTGCCTGCCTTCTCCCCATATCCCTTGATTCCACTAGCCCCTAGAGCTCTATCTAACTATCTCGTAAATCCATCCAGTGATTTGGCCTCCACTTTAATTTGAGGCAAGGTTTATCAAGTGTATGCAGATGGGTGGGGTTAGAAGAATAGATTAAAATTATCTCCCCAGCTGCCTTCTCCCGCTCCAATAAGACGTCTGGTGTCAAAGTAACTAGGTAAAAATGTCAAGCCACAAGACTCCTAATAAATCAGCCGACATATATTTTGTTGGTTTTAAGCTAGTTTCTTGATATTTGCAGTACGGAAATTAAACCAAAGCATCCCAGAAGAGGTAGTATGTCTTTTATGCTTGTATCAACATAATACCCAACCCCATATTTAAAAATTGTTAACACTGTTTCCAGAAAACCCATCAAGAATACCTCTGCATATCCTATCAAGCCTCATGACAATTGTGTTTCAATGAGATCACCTGATTTGTCCAAATATTAGTGAGTATCGGCACTACCTTCATAATCTCTGCTTACAAGTAAAGCTCCCCATCCCAGGAATCAATTTGGCATACCTTTATTACATTCCCTGGATTGCAGGAGACCCGGCTGAACCAAGCGCTGACAAATTCTCCCAGATAACTCTAAATATGTACAAATAAACGATGAGAACAAACCCATCAATCACATGATCAAGGATATCTGCCGTTGAGTCTTCAAAATTTAGAAGTAACTTGAGTTTTTGCCAAAAATGTCTGTACAGACAAACATCCACTGTGGATTGATTAAAAAGCATTGTTGAAATGTTTCTCTGTCTGCTGGTGCCCTGTCTGCACCTGCAGCGATGGCTGTAAGAGAGTGAACTTCTGCTTTAATTCTGTCACCCATTTGATTGCATTTACTGGGTGATAGTTAATTTCCTACTTGTGAAAAAAAAGTTGAGACAGTTCTCAGGAACAGAACCCTTGCTTAACCAGGGAGTGCCTGTGGAGCACATTTTCCTCCAATAGGGAAACTAGAATTATACAGCAGCAATTTTACCATTGGCATATATAAATACAAGATGTCTTGTAATGAAGATCAACTTATAACTTGCCTTCCAGTTGTTCACTTTATTTACATGTTAACGTATAGTTAACATAACGCATTTTCAATTATTTGTAACAAAATAGATAATTTCACATTTTGTTGCATTGATAATGTCCTCACCCTTCAGGTAGCCTGCTCACTTGAAACTCTGTACTCTCTCAGCAACTCATGCTACCACCCAACTTTATACAGAGTCAGAGAGTGATACAGTGTGGAAACAGGCCCAACTTTTCCACACTGGCCAACACAAGTCCCATCTGTCAGCATTTGGTTCATATGCCTCCAAACCAGTCCTATCCACACCTCCGCTCACTCCGCCTTAACCTACCTGATCTCACAGTTGCTCCCCCTCCCATTCCTGATCTGACCTTTCTGTTCTAGGCCTCCTCAATTGTCAGAATGAGGCCACCTCATATTCCCCAAGCATGATTCCCCTTCATAAATCCATGTTGACTTTGACCGATCCTGTCACTGCTTTCCAAATGCGCTGCTACAACATCTTTAACAATCGACTCAAGCATCTTCCCCACTACCGATATAAGGCTAACTGGTCTATAATTCCCCGATTTCTATCTCCCTCCTTTCTTAAAAAGTGGGGTTACATTGCCTACCCTCCAATCCCCAGGAACTGATCCAGAGTCGAGAGAACATTGGAAAATGATCACCAATGCATCCACAATTTCTAGGGCAACCACCTTGAATATTCTGGGATGCAGAACATCAGGCCCTGGGGATTTATCTGCCTTCAGTCCCAACAGTTTACCCAACACCATTTCCTGACTACCGTGGATTCCCTTCAGTTCCTCCCTTCCACTAGATCGTCATTCCCCAAGTATTTCTGGGAGATTGTTTGCGTCTTACTTACCAAAGTACTTGTTTAACGTTCTTCCATTTCCTTGTTTCCCCATTGAAATACATTCAAATCTTGTTTGGCATGTGCAATTTGGGCTGAAGGGCCTATTTACATGCTGCATGACTCTAGGATTATGACCAGTTTTGCATTCCCCCCCCCACGCAAAAAAAGTTTGATAAAATGAGGTAGAAAGGTAGCAAGAACATGTTTTATGTGGAAATAGGTTGGTTAGTAAGTCTACACTCAGGAAATGTCAAATATCAGAGGGCATAGCTTTAAAGTCGGGGGGGGGGGGGGGAGGTTTAAAGAAGTGTGCAGCAGTGTATTTTTTAAACACACACACAAACGTGGTGGATGCTTGGAATATACTACTAGGGTGGTAGTGCAGACAGATACCACATGGGCATTTAAGAAAAGGTATATAGAGGCACCGTATATGGAACTATATGGATCATGTTCTCAGGCATAGTTTAACTTGACATCATGTTCAGCAGGGACATCTGTGTGCAGCACAGATGCACCGTTTGGTTTATTGAACTTCAACGTAGAAAAAAAAAGAAAATATCCATTGGAACATCCAATTACAAAAGCAACTTTTCATACATTATTCCATGATAAAAATAACTTTAGTGTTGACATTTGGCCTGAACCAAGTGTTATCTGTACAAATCAATTTACCGTTCCACCGAGTGGGTTATTGATTGGGGACGATCAGCCATGATCACAATGAATGGCGGTGCGGGCTCGAAGGGCCGAATGGCCTACTCCTGCACCTATTTCTATGTTTCTATGGTGCAAGGTGACACTTTTAACTGTGGAGGCTGAATCGGCTCCAAGAACTGAACGTGGTCATTTTTAAATGACGATGATCAGAGACCAGCGATTGACCGCGAGTGGCCGGAGCTATCACTGGGTGTAGCCGCCGCGCCAGGGCGGGATGGCACAGGCCGCACCGCCCGGGTCCACGGTGAGCGAAAACCTTTCGGCGGACTGACATGCGGCCTGCGGGGAGTGAATAGGCGCCGGCCGCACCATTGTCCGCACGTCAAACGCCAGGCTGGCGTGGGCCCGCGCGGCACGCCGGGAATTGTAGTTCAACACACCCATCTGCTCGCGCGCTGCCGCTGGAGTGCTACTCTATCCGTACTACAACACCCAGAAGCCATTGCCTGCCACGCCAACAGCGCGCACCTTACCTCCAGCGCCTCCCTTGTTGATCCGCTTCTTGGACCTGGGCATTGCCGCGCTTGTCGCCGCGCTTGTCTCCGCTCTGCACACTGTTAATGTCACCTCACTATCGCCGATCAGCCGATTGACGAACACTTTTTACTGTAACGTTTTTCAGGAACCAGATGTAAATCACCAAATGGCAATAAAAAGTGATAAATAATCCCGGTAGAAAGCGACGAACCAAAGCGACTCATTTTATCTCTGCATGAACTAGAGTCGGCGAAAGCCCGCCCCCCCCGTGCCCTTTATATGGCCGTAGTGACGTAGGCCTCACGTGGCGGGCAGCGCGAGAGGCGGTGTCCGCGCTCCGCCAATCGGGGTCGAGCTGCCATTGCGCGCCAGGGACACGTTGGCGGAAGCGCGGCGGTGATGCGGCCGGGGGCGGAGCGCAGCGAGGGAGCGACGTGTCATTGCGCTGTTCCCTCCGCAGTCGTGGCGGAGTGGACAGCGGGGGCTCGCTCACTTGGCCGGGCCGACGGGCCGGCCGACGGCGGCCTCCCTCAGGCAGCAGAGCCAAACATGGTCAGGTTTCTGTTGGAGGGAGATAATTATAATGTCAAATGTAATACAAGAGTGGCTGAACCGAGCACTGAGCCTTCTATGATGTTTGCTGTTGGTTGAACTACAAATATTCAGGAAAGTACAGTTCTTATGACGTATACTTAAAGATAAAATTCTTCGAACTGAATAATTAACAACGCACATGAGACTAAATAAAAAGGCAATTCTGATTGCCGATTTATAGTTTAAAACATCCTGACATAATTAAGAGAATTAATAATCAATACCAGCCATCTTAACAGAATTTATTTGTCTAGATGATTTACAAAATAAACTGTCTTAATCAATGTGAATAATTCACTCATTAGACAATAGGTACAGGAGTAGGCCATTCGGCCCTTCGAGCCAGCACCGCCATTCAATGTGATCATGGCTGATCATCCCCAATCAGTACCTCGTTAGATTAGATTATCCTTTATTGTCATTCAGACCTTTCGGTCGGAACGAAATTTCGTTACCTTGCAGTCATAACATATAATAAAAAACAAAACACACAATGAACACATATTTAACATCCACTTCGTTCCTGCCTTCTCCCCATATCCCTTGGCTCTGCTATCTTTAAAAGCCCCGTCTAACTCTCTTGAAAGTATCCAGAGAACCGGCCTCCACCGCCCTCTGAGGCAAAGAATTCCACAGACTCGCCACTCTGTGTGAAAATGTAATTCCTCATCTCCGTTTTAAATGGCTTACCCCTTAACCGTAAACTGTGGCCCCTGGTTCTGGACTCCCCCAACATTGGGAAAATGTTTCCTGCCTCTAGTGTATCCAAACGCTTAATAATCTAATATGTTTCAATAAGATCCCCCTCGTCCTTCAAAATTCCAGAATATACAAGCTCAGCCGCTCCATTCTATCAACATATGACAATCTCGCCATCCCAGGAATTAACCTTGTGAACCTACGCTGCACTCAATAGCAAGAATGTCCTTCCTCAAATTTGGAGACCGAAACTGCACACAATACTCCAGATGTGGTCTCACTAGGACCCTGAACAACTGCAGAAGGACCTCTTTGCTCCTATACTCAAATCATCTTGGTACGAAGGCCAACATGCCATTCGTTTTCTTCACTGCCTACTGTACCTGCATGCTTACTTTCAGTGACTGATGAACAAGGACCCCCAGATCGCGTTGTACTTCCCCTATTCCCAACTTGACACCATTCAGATAATAATCTGCTTTCCTATTTTTGCCACCAAAGTGGATAACCTCACATTTATCCACATTGAACTGCATCTGCCTACCCACCCAACCTGTCCAAGTCACCCTACATCCTCAGAGCATCCTCCTCAGTTTATACTGCCACCCAGCTTTGTGTCATCTGCAAATTTGCGAATGTTACTTTTAATCCCTTCATCTAAATCTTTAATATATATTGTAAATAGCTGCGGTCCCAGCACCAGGCCTTGCGGTACTCCACTAGTCACTGCCTGCCATTCTGAAAGGGACCTGTTAATCCCTACTCTTTGTTTCCTGTCTGCCAACCAATTTTCTATCCATGTCAGCACTCTACCCCAATACCACATGCTCTAATTTTGCCCACTAATCTCCTATGTGGGATCTTATCAAATACTTACTGAAAGTCCAGGTACACTACATCCACTGGCCCTCCCTTGTTCATTTTACTAGTTACATCCTCAAATATTTCCAGAAGATTAATCAAGCATGATTTCCCCTTCATAAATCCATGCTGACTTGGACCGATCCTGCTACTGCTATCCAAATGTGCCTATATTTCATCTTTTATAATTGACTCCAACATCTTCCCCACCACCGATGTCAGGCTGACTGGTCTATAATTCCTTGTTTTCTCTCTCCCGCCTTTTTAAAAAGAGGGATAACATTAGCTACCCTCCAATACACATGAACTGATCCTGAATCTATAGAAAATTGGAAAATGATCACCAATGCGTCCACGAATTCTAGAGCCACTTCCTTAAGTACCCTGGGATGCAGACCATCTGGCCCTGGGGATTTGTCAGCCTTCAGCCCCATCAGTCTTCCCAGCACCATTTCCTGTCAAATGTAAATTTCCTACAGTTCCTCCATCACCCTAGATCCTCTGGCCACAGAGAGATTGTTTGTGTCCTTAATTAAGATGGATCCAAAGTGCCTGTTCAACTCGTCTGCCATATCCTTGTTCCCCATAATAAATTTGCCCTTTTCAGTCTTCAAGGCTCCAATTTTGGTCTTAACTAATTTTCTCCTCTTCACATACCTAAAGAAGCGTTTACCAACCTTTATATTCTTGGCTAGCTTACCTTCGTACCTCATCTTTTCTCCCCGTATTGCCTTTTTAGTTATCTTCTGTTGCTCTTTAAAATTGACCCAATCCTCTGGCTTCCTGCTCATCTTTGCTATGTTATACTTGTTCTCATTTATTTTTATACTGTCCCCGACTTCCCTTGTCAGCCACAGTCACCCCTTACTCCCCTTGGAATCTCTCTTCCCCTTTGGAATGAACTGATCCTGCACCTTCTGGATTATTCCGAGAAATACCTGCCATTGTTGTCCCACTGTCATCCCTGCCAGGGTATCTTTCCAGTCAACTTTGGCCAGCTCCTCCCTTATAGCTCCATAGTCCCCTTTGTTCAACTGTAATACTTACACCTCCGATTTCAATTCAATTCAATTCAAGTTTAATGTCATTGCACAAATACAAGTATAGGTACAACGAAATGCAGTTTAGCGTCGTTCTTAGTGATAGCGATATAGAAAAATAAATACAGAGTGCAGTGGTAGCAATATGGAAAATAAATAAATACAGGGTACAGACAAGTCTATCAGCTGGGCTCCGAGTTCAGCAGTCGGATGGTGTAGTTGAAGAAGCTGTTCTTCGTCCTACTGGTGCGGGACTTGAGGCTCCTGTACCGCCTCCCTGATGGGAGGAGGGCAAACAGTCCATGATTAGGGTGTGAGGGGTCCTTGATGATCTTCCCGGCCCGCTTCAGGCACCGTTTTCGGTGGAGGGCATCCAAGGCAGGGAGCGGGGCACCGATGATGTACTGGGCGGTTTTCACCACCCGTTGTAGTGCCTTCCTGTCTGCCACGGTGCAACTGCTGTACCATACCGTAAAGCAGGTGGTCAGGATGCTTTCGATGGTGCAGCGGTAGAAGTTCGTCAGGATCTGGGGGGACAGGTGGGCTTTTTTGAGCCTCCTCAGAAAGTAAAGGCGCTGCTGTGCCTTTTTGATTAGCTTTGAGGTGTTGAGGGACCAGGACAGATCCTCCGAGATGTGTACCCCGAGGAATTTGTAGTTGGAGACCCGCTCCACCTCAGTCCCGTTTATATGGATGGGGGTGTGTCTGCCCCCTCTGTTCTTCCGAAAGTCAACAATTATTTCCTTCGTCTTCTGGGAGTTGAGGACGAGGTTATTGTTGGCACACCAGGTAGTCAGGTGCTGGACCTCCTCCCTGTAGGCTGATTCGTCATTATCACTGATCAGTCCTACCACCGTGGTGTCATCGGCAAATTTTATGATGGCGTTGGAGCCATACTTGGGGATGCAGTCATGCGTGAAGAGGGAGTAGAGGAGAGGGCTGAGCACACAGCCCTGTGGCACGCCGGTGTTCAGTGTTATAGTGGAGGAGGTGAGGTTGTTGACCCTAACAGACTGTGGTCTGTTAGTGAGGAAATCCAGTGTCCAATTGCAGAGGGAGGTGGAGATGCCAAGACCGCTGAGTTTGGTGATCAAGCTAGCGGGTATGACAGTGTTAAAGGCAGAGCTGAAGTCAATAAACAGCAGCCTGATGTAGGTGTTGTTGCTGTCCAGGTGGGTCAGGGCAGAGTGTAGGGCCGTCGATATGGCGTCCTCTGTAGACCTGTTTGACCGGTAGGCAAATTGGTGGGAGTCCAGTGTGGGGGGGAGGCTGGCTTTGAGGTGAGCCAGGATCAGCCGCTCAAAGCACTTAGCGATGACAGGGGTGAGTGCCACTGGCCGGTAGTCGTTGAGACTCCCTGTCGCTGATTGTTTGGGCACTGGCACAATGGTAGATGTCTTGAGGCAAGTGGGGACGACACCCTGGGCCAGTGACAGATTGAAAATGTCAGTGAGGACCAGGGATAGTTGTCCGGCACATGCCCTGAGCACCCGCCCGGGGATGCCATCGGGGCCGGCAGCTTTGTGCTCATTCACCTTGCTCAGTGCGTCTTGTACAGCAGAGGTGGAGAGACTGAGGGGTTGTTCATTCGGGGGTGGAGCAACTTTGATGGCGGGAGTTTTGTTGTCCCGGTCAAAGCGAGCATAGAAGTGGTTTAGCTCATTAGGAAGGGAGGCGTTGTCCGGGGGGGGGGTGTTGACTTTATGGTAGTCGGCAATGGACTTAATTCCTTGCCACATGCGCCTGGGGTCGGAGTTGTTTCGGAAATGCTCCTCAATCCGCTGTTTGTGATTGAGTTTAGCATTCCTAATTCCCTTTTTCAGATTGGCCCTGGATGAGCTGTATCCCTCAGCGTCGCCAGATTTAAAAGCGGCGTCTCGAGCCTTCAGCAGGAGTCTGACCTCCCTGCTCATCCACGGCTTCTGATTAGGGAAGGTCTTTATCACTTTATGGGTGGTGACGTTATCAGTGCAGAATCTTATGTAGTCCAGAACAGTTGAGGTGTATGAATTTATGTCCACTTGGGAGTTAAAGGTGGCCTGGGTGGCAAACAGACTCCAGTCTGTTTGCTGAAACTGTTCCTGTAAGACAGAGACAGCCCCCTCAGGCCAGACCTTCACTGTCCTCGCGGTAGGTTTCACACGTCTGATCAGAGGTGTGTATTTGGGGAGCAGGAACAAAGAGAGGTGATCAGACTGTCCCAGGTGGGGGAGGGGAAGGGCTTTGTATGCTTCAGTAATATTAGTATAAACTAGGTCCAAAATATTGTTACCTCTGGTTGGGCAGGAGACATGTTGGTGGAATCTGGGGAGCACAGTTTTTAGGTTGGAGTGGTTAAAATCGCCAGCAACAATAAAAGCCCCCTCTGGGTGGGCAGTTAGTTGTTTGCTGATAGCAGCTTGCAGCTCTTCCATTGCAAGCCTGGCATTAGCGTCCGGGGGTACATAGACTGCAGTGATGACAGTCGATGTGAATTCCCTGGGCAGATAGAAGGGCCTGCACTTTAACATCAGGTATTCTAGGTCAGCAGAGCAGTGGCTACCAATCCTGACAGCGTCTGTGCACCATGAGTTGTTCACATAGATGCACAGTCCGCCGCCCTTGGTCTTACCGGATTCCCCCGCAGATCTGTCGGCCCTGAAGACAATGCGCCCCTCCAGCTCGACGGCATTGTCGGGAATGTTGTCGGTGAGCCATGTCTCGGTGAAGACCATGGCGTTGCAGTCGGCGATCCGTCTGTGTGTGGTGATGCGCAGCCGAAGTTCGTCGGTTTTACTCACCAGGGACCGGACGTTTGCGAGGAAGATGCTGGGCAGAGCTGGCTGGTGCGGGTCTGATCTCAGCCTAGCCCGGTGGCCTCCGCGTTTCCCCCGTCGCTGTTTGCGGTCCCTGCGCCGCCTCCGGACACTACCTGTTGGGAGAGCGGGTCCGCTAGACCACGGTGACCTGATGATCTCCGGCGGCAGTTTAAAGTTGTGGCTTCTGGTGCTCGGTTCGTAGAGACGTCCGAGCTCCAGTAGCTCCTGACGGCCGTACAGAGTCTTCGCTCGAGTGCTCCGGGCGAAAACTAAGGTAAGTATAAATAGGAAAAAAAAAACTATCTCGCTAAAACTACGGAGACGCAGAGCCTCGCGTTGTGCACGCGACGCCATCTTGGATTTACCCTCCTCGCTCTCAAATTGTAGATTAAAACATCATTTTATGGTCACGACTTCCTAATGGCTCCTTTACCTTGAGTTCCCTTATCAAATTTGGTGTATTACACAACACTAAATCCAAAATTGCCTTCTACCTGGTAGGCTCTAGTACAAGCTGCTCTAAGAATCCATCACAGAGGCAATCCAAAAACTCCCTTTTTTGGGGTCAAGTACCATCCTGATTTTCCCAGTCTACCTGTATGTTGCAATCTCCCATAATAACCATAGCATTACCTTTACGACATGCCAATTTTAACTCTTGATTAAATTTGCACCCTATATCCAGGCTACTGTTTGGGGGCCTGTAGATGAGTCCCATTAGGGTATTTTTACCCTTACAATTTCTCAGTTGTATCCATACTGACTCTATATCTCCAGATTCTATGTCACCCTTCGCAAGGGACTGAATTTCATTCCTCATCAACAGAGCTACCCCATCCCGTTCCCACCTGTCTGTTTTTTCGATAGGACGTATACCATTGAATATTCAGTTCCCTGCCCTGGTCCTCTTGCAGTCATGTCTCTGTAATTCCCACAACATCATACTTGCCAATTTCTAACTGAGTCTCAAGCTCATCCACTTTATTTCTTATACTTTGCACATTCATATACAACACTTTGACTTTGGTATTCACCTCCCCTCTCACTTCGGTCACTATTGTCCCTGACCTTACTTTCTTATCCCTTCTCAAACTTTCCTTACCATTAATTCGGGAGTCTTTTGTAACTTTTCCTGCACTCACTTCCCCTTGAACTCCAATGTGATACTCCCAATTTGTCAATCCCCCCCCCCCCCCCCCCACTATGTAGTTTAAGCCCACACGTGTAGCACTTGCAAACCTGCCTGCCATAACATTGGTTCCCCTCCAGTTAAGGTGCAACCTGTCCCTTTTGTACAGGTCACCCCTACCCCAGAAGAGATCCCAGTAGTCTATAAAGCTAAATCCTTGCTGCCTGTATTAGCCCCCCAACCGCACATTCAGATCCTCTACCCCTGTTCCTGCCCTCACTAGCACGAGATACTGGAAGCAATCCAGAGATAACCACCCTAGAAGTCCTGCTTTTCAGTCCTCGCGTTGGAGAACCTCCTTCCTCTTCTTCCCGAAGCCGTTTGTGCCTACTTACACAACTGCTGGTTTCCCTCGAGGATGTTCTGAATTCGGCATAGCAATCTTTTTTTTTTCAGTCCATGCAAAAAGGCTCATTTAGAAAATACATTGTTTTTGTAAGGCATAAAATACAAGTTTAGAGAACTAGTTAATTCTAACTAAAAGGACATTTATGTACATCAATGAAGAAAAGGTACAAAGCAAATAGTTGTGTATTTTACATTTTAATTTGTAAAGAAAAAGACATAGCTTTGTGTGTATGAACAAATTATAAATAAAAAGGCACAAAATGAGAGGTATATTTAGGAGGGAGGTCAATCTGCTTGAGCTGGCAGGGGAGGAATGGGTCATCCAAGTCAATCTCGCTCTGCAGCAGATTTTCCATTCTGGTTACGGTACGGTCAGGGTCATAGCCAGGATTGTGGCTCCACAAGTGGCCCAAGAGGCAGGGAGTGGATGTGAGAGGGAATTCAATGGTGAAGGGAACACAGGTGTTTCAGTGGTCTTTGACAAGGCTCTCGGATGTGATTATTGTCTCCCTGGTGCCAGGGTCAATTATGCCATTAGCCTGCTGCAGAGATTCCTGGAAGGGGAGGGAGAACTGCCAGCGCTCAGGGTATTGATTGCAAGACTACTCCCAGTGCCATGTGCTAATAAACACAGAGAAGAGGATAGCACAGATGAGAGCATGGCTGGGGAAATAGTACAGGAGGGAAGGATTGAATCTGCTTCTGGAGGACAATACTAACTGTTCTCCCCACAGGGTATTGGTTGCAGTCTTGTTCAGCGCAAACTGTCAAGAGACCAGTGCTTAATTGGCACATGCTCTGGGAGTGGGCAAATGAAATACTTGTTCTGACAATTGGTGCTGGTGCTTGTGACACTTGAACAGTCTGGATTCTTGATTAATCTTAGACATTGCAGTGTAGAAGGGCTGCAACCATTATTGCGTAGGGTAAAGTGGGGAACAGCACACACCATTGTTGAAGGTCAAGGGGGTTATAGTCAATTCTAACTGATGGAGGTCTACCGGTCAGGATGTCTAGAAATCAGTTGCAAATGGCAGGCCAAGAACAATGGTCCAGGAGAACTGCAAATGCTGTGGTTTACAAAAAAAGACAAAGTGCTAGAGACCGGGTCAGGCAGCATCTCTGAAGAACACAGATAGGTGATGTTTCAGATGGGGATGCTTCTACAGTCTGAAGCGGTCTTTTATTCCCCACCAGGAGTTTAGAAAAGACCTGGGTGTGCTTGTACATCGGTCACTGAAAGTAAGCATGCAGGTACAGCAGGCAGTGAAGAAAGCCAATGGCATGTTGGCCTTCATTGTGAGAGGATTTGGATTTAGGAGCAAGGAAGTCCTACTGCAGTTGTACAGGGCCCTGGTGAGACCACACCTGGAGTATTGTGTGCAATTTTGGCCTTCTCATTTGAGGAAGGACATTATTGCTATTCAGGGAGGGCAGCATAATTCCCGGGATTATCCGGAATTCCAGGTTAATTCCCGGGATGGCTGGACTGACATGATGAAAGAATGGGTTGACTGGGCTTGTAGTCACTGGAATTTAGAAGGCTGAGGGGATCTTATAGAAACATAAAATTCTTAGAGGATTGTACAGGAAATGCAAGAAAAAGGTTCCAAATGTTGGGAGAGTCCAGAACCAGGGATCACAGTTTAAGAATAAGGGGTAGGCCATTTAGGACTGAGATGAGGAAAAAACATTTTCACCCAGAGAGTTGTAAGTGGAATTCCCTGCCAGGCATAAGGCAGTGGAGGCCTATTCACTGGATGTTTAAGAGAGAGTTAGATTTAGCACTTGGGGCTAAGGGAATCAAGGGATATGGGGAAAAGCCAGAACAGGAACTGATTTTGGATGATCAGCCATGATCATATTGACCATGGCTGACTCAAAGGGCCAAATGGTCTACTCCTGCACCTATTTTCTATTTTTCTAGAGAGGAGCTTATCCAGCATTGAGGTGTTGAAGGCTGAGCTGTAGTTAGTGAATAGACATTCTTATTGTCAAAGTGATACAGAGCTGAATGTGGTGCAAAGGAGATGGCATCCTCCATTGATCTGGTTTTCCAGTATGCAAATTGGAAGGGTTTTTAGGTTGTGCAGGAGACAGGTGCAGATGTAGGCCATTGTCGGTCTTTCAAAGCACATCATTTTTGTCAATGGTAGAGTGACTGGGTGATGGACATTGAGACAGGTTACTTCTCTTGGAGACTGGAATGAGGGAGTTTTCGTGGAAGCAGATGAGCACAGTAGACTGTTGAAGCAAGAGATTGAAGATATTGATGAAGACCATGGCCTGTTGATTGGTGCACAATTTCAGAATCTCTCCAGGGACCACATCTGGGCTGGCCGCTTTCTGATCTGGACATCAAAGGTGTCAGGTTAGGATGGACCCTAATAGTCTTTGTTGGATCACAGTCATCAACACATTTGTTGTTGAAGCTGGTGACCATGGAGATATACTCACAGAAAATGTTAAAATGACAAAAGTAAAAGATGCTGCATCTGAATACTCAACATTCACAAGAAGATAAGTTAACTTGTTGTTATTTAACTATAAACTAACTATAACAGAAATAGTACACGAGTGCACACAACAATAAAACTAAACACAAATAAGTAAAGGGAAATAGGCATGATCTAAATGACATTACAAAACCATGACTGCGGGGTGACTAGAGCTACCAACTAAATGTGCCAGAACATCTGACATTTAGAAAGGATGTGCATGATGCAAAATGGAATGGTGCAGCACTATAAATAGGGAGCAGATCAGTGGAGGAGTTGAAAAGAAACATGGCAAGTTGGATCATCATATAAAATTAGAATCAGATTTTTTGTTGAAATAAGAAAGGGCAGAGAGTCACCAATTGTAATATCCGATTTATCGCACAGTTAGAGGCGTGTGTAACAAGAATAACAGCAATGATGGACGACTTTAATTCCCCCCCTCCGTAGACTGGATACATCACTTTTGCTGAAATAGGTGGAAGATGAATGATGTACCTGGACCTCAGCGTACTGATGCAATAAATTGGACTTAGTTTTAAAATAAAGATTTGGGGCTGGTGTGGTCGGAGATATGTTGGACTTTCTTGCACATAGGCAGCGGATGAGAATGCCTTGGCCAATTCACAAAGCAGCGTTTCATTGTTCACCAGTGTACCTGGTTCCAGTCAACCACACACAACATAATTGGGCGTTTTCTATCGACTGTACCCCCCCCACCGCCGCGCTGATTGTATGGTTGGAGCCTCGTTCATCGTTGCTGCTTCGCTTCCCGGCGGTGAGATAATTACAGCACCGTTCCAATAAACTGGTTATTCCCCTGGCGTATGTTCGCACCACTTCCTCCCAGCAGTCATTCCCTGGGAATACAGACGGACTCGTTTATCTCCAAGGCAAACACCAAGGCAACCGGCGATGGAGGAAGGCGACAAACAATTGGTGGCAAGGAAGTAACGGCGTCGACCTGTGTGAAGAACCTGTAGAACTCGTGTTCCCCTGCTCTGCCGACTCTGAACAAGAAACAATTGCGATAGTTTCGAATGAAACCCTTACCATGGTGAAAGTAAGATAAATATCAGGAGGAAAGAGTTAAAGAAGGAACTGCAGATGCTGGAGAATCGAGGGTACACAAAAGGCTGGAGAAACTCAGCGGGTGCAGCAGCATCTAAGGAGCGAAGGAGATCGGCGACGTTTCGGGTCGAGACCCTTCTTCAGACGGGAACGAACAAGGTGAAGTTTGAATGATGCCGACTGAACATTCCACCCCGTTTATCACATCTGGACACCCAGTGAAAAGAACGTTAGAATTTAAATGTTTTTCGATGTCTGTTTAGGTGATGGGGCATTTCACGTGAGATGTGTGGATAACTAATTACTAATTAAATCCCATAGACGCAGAGATGTTGGGGTGGAGTCGCGTCGTAGATTAGTTGCGATTTAACATTAAAATTGATAACAAACGCGCCGCCCAATTTGCGATTTAGAATTACGAATATTATTCATGTCGATGTGAAAGGTAATTTCGGGATATTGAACATTGCAAATAAAAATTTGTCGAATTTAAAATGACATTGCCAATATCAGCAGCAGCGTTGCTCGTAAATATATATAATTTTTTAGAGTGTACAGAATATTAAATTTGCGAACACCAATGGGATTCACAGAATTTGAAAAAATACAAAACTTGGAAATAGTATGCACGATGGCTGGGTGTGTAGGCAAGGAAAAGACTCGCTTCAAGCAGAATATTTGTACGATCTGAGAACAGATAGTAGGAAAATTGATTGAATGAACAACCCCTTTAATGATTTTCTTCCCATAACACGAGGGGGGTAATGTGACCATTTGTCCTGCTTTTCGTGTACATCATAGGAATATTGTTTTCCTGGGTGAGTCTTGACTTGGCAGTTTGGATTCAAACTTACCCCCATAGAAGGCAGAGAGGGTGGAGGTGGAGGGATGTCATTCTGGCTGAAGGTCTGTGACCAGTGGTGTTCTGCAGGGATTGTTGTTTGATATATATAAATGACTTGGATATCAATGTAGATGGGTTGATGAGTACATTTTCTGACAACCCTAAAATTGATATAGGCAGAGTGGAAGGCAGTCCAAGACTTGTCTGAAGAAGGGTCTCGACCCGAAACATTACCTATTCCTTTTCTTCAGAGATGCTGCCTGACCCGCTGAGTAACTCCCAACAGTTTACCAGAATGTTGCCTGGATTAGATAAAATTACTAATAATCAGAGGTTGGACAAACTTAGATTGTTTTTTTCTGTTGCGTTGAAGGGAGACCTAATAGAAATACATAAAATTATGAAAGACAGTTAGAACATTTTTCTCAGGGTGGAAATGTCATGTACCGGAGGGCATAGTTTGAAGGTGGGGGCAAGTTTTTTTACCAGAGAATGCTGCAGCCCTGTAATGGACTGCCAGAGGTAGTGGAGGAAGCACATATGATTATGGTGTTTGAAATACTTTTAGAAAGGTATGTGCATATGCAGGGATTGGTGGGATATGGATCACTTGCAGGTAAAGGAGATTAGTATCATGACTTGTCATTCTGTTCAGCACAGAATATTGTGGGCCAAATGGTCTGTACCTATGTTTTTAAAAAAAGGTGTATGCTTTGGAAGATAAAATGTTGTTCAGTTTCTAAAAAGGATGTATTTCCCTAGATTAATTAAATTGAATCTGCAAGTGCTTTTGACATATCTTTTTGCAGAATTACTGAAGTGAATAGTGATGGGGAGTGGAGCATCAAAACCTCCAATAGATAATCCAATGGATGTCTCGGCAGCTACTGACAATAACCTGACATCACCTTACTGCTCCATTGAGACGAATAACAGTTCAGGGACTGATCCTTTTAGCATCATGCAAGCTTTTGAGCAGTCTGATGAAGAACAGGATATAGAAGGGCAAGACGAGTCTGATGTGGAAGAAGACGAAGAACAAGAGGAAATTGAAAGTTTATGCCAAACTATTGTACAAGCACCTCAAAATGTAAGAACATTTTTTTAAATACATATAATTACAAATATTCGACAGCCTAGAAATGGTCCAAGTTTTCCATTCTGGTTTTAATGTTCTACGCTCAAGTTGCTGAAGCTTTTCTGTACTCTTCCATAGAAACTAGAATAGTTTGGAAACTCACTATTCTCAAAGGAACAACCACACGACACAGAGGCATAGAGCATTACAGCATGGAAACAGGCCATTTGGCCCACTAAGACCATACAAACTTCTTTGCTCATCCACACTAATCCCATTTTTCCATATTTCGTCCATATTTCTTCTATGCAGACTATTTAAGTGCCTGCCGACATATCTCTTAAGGATAGTGTCTATGTATGACTACTAGCTTTTCAGGTAGTGCATTCCAGACATTGATCACTCTGTGTGAAAAAAACACCCCTCAAATCCTATTTAGACAATAGGTGCAGGAGTAGGCCATTCGGCCCTTCGAGCTAGCACCGCCATTCAATGTGATCATGGCTGATCATCTCCAGTCAGTACCCCGTTCCTGCCTTCCCCCCATATCCCCTGACTCCGCTAACTTTAAGAGCCCTATCTAGTTCTCTCTTGAAAGTATCCAGAGAACCGGCCTCCACCACTCTCTGAGGCAGAGAATTCCACAGACTCGCAACTGTGAGAAAAAGTGTTTCCTCGACTAAATGGCTTACCCCTTATTCTTAAACTGTGGCCCCTGGTTCTGGACTCGCCCAACATCAGGAACATGTTTCCTGCCTCTACAATGTCCAAACCCTTTATAATTGAGGCCAGGTAGTTGAGGCCAGTTCATATGTTAGCTTTCATAGCAAAAGGATTTGACTATAGGAGCAGGGAGGTTCTACTTCAGTTGTATAGGGTCTTGGTGAGACCACACCTGGAGTATTGCGTACAGTTCTGGTCTCCAAATCTGAGGAAGGACATTATTGCCATAGAAGGAGTGCAGAGAAGGTTCACCAGACTGATTCCTGGGATGTCAGGACTGTCTTATGAACAAAGACTGCATAGACTCAGTTTATACTCTCTAGAATTTAGGAGATTGAGAGGGGATCTTATAGAAACTTACAAAATTCTTAAGGGGTTGGACAGGCTAGATGCAGGAAGATTGTTTCCGATGTTGGGGAGGTCCAGGACAAGGGGTCACAGCTTAAGGATAAGGGGGAAGTCTTTTAGGACCGAGATGAGAAGCTCATTTTTCACACAGAGAGTGGTGAATCTGTGGAATTCTCTGCCCCAGAAGGTAGTTGAGGCCAGTTCATTGGCTATATTTAAGAGGGAGTTAGATGTGGCCCTTGTGGCTAAAGGGATCAGGGGGTATGGAGAGAAGGCAGGTACAGGATACTGAATTGGATGATCAGCCATGATCATATTGAATGGTGGTGCAGGCTCGAAGGGCCGAATGGCCTACTCCTGCACCTATTTTCTATGTTTCTATGTAAGTCATGAGACGCAAAAAAAAGAACTCTTAATATAAGTAGGAAATCTACAAACTTAAAGCAAATTATGTAAATCCAAAGGGTTTCTACGGCTATATTACTAGCAAAAGGATAACGAGGAATAAAATTGGACCATTAGAGAGCCAGAATGGACAGCTATCTGCAAAGCCAAAAGAGATGGGGGAGATATTGAACAATTTATTTTCTTCGGTATTCACCAAGGAGAAGGATATTGAACTCTGTGAGGTAAGGGAAAAAAGTAGAGTAGCTATGGAAACTATGAGATTCAAAGAGGAGGAAGTACTGGCACTTTTGAAAAAATATAAAAGTGGATAAGTCTCCAGGTCCTGACAGGATATTCCCTAAGACATTGAGGGAACTTAGTGTAGAAATAGCAGGGGCTATGACAGAAATATTTCAGATGTCATTAGAAACGGGAATAGTGCCAGAGGATTGGCGTACTGTGCATGTTGTTCCATTGTTTAAAAAGGGTTCAAAGAATAAACCTAGCAATTATAGACCTGTTAGTTTGACGTCAGCGATGGGAAAATTAATGGAAAGGATACTTAGAGATAATATATATAAGCATCTGGATAAACAGGGTCTGATCAAGAACAGTCAATGTGGATTTGTGCCTGGAAGGTCATGTTTGACAAACCTTCTTGAATTTTTTGAAGAGGTTACTAGGGAAATTGATGAGGGTAAAGCAGTGGATGTTGTCTATATGGATTTCAGTAAGGCCTTTGACAAGGTTCCCCATGGAAGGTTGGTTAAGAAGGTTCAATCTTTGGGTGTTAATGCGGAGTAGCAAGATGGATTCAACAGTGGCTGAATGGGAGATGCCAGAGAGTAATGGTGGATGGCTGTTTGTCAGGTTGGAAGCCGGTGACGAGTGGGGTGCCTCAGGGATCTGTGTTGGGTCCACTGTTGTTTGTCATGTACATCAATGATCTAGATGATGGGGTGGAAAATTGGATAAGTAAGTATGCAGATGATACTAAGATAGGGGGTGCTGTGGATAATGAAGTAGATTTTCAAAGTCTACAGAGAGATTTGGGCCATTTGGAAGAGTGGGCTGAAAGATGGCAGATGGAGTTTAATGCTGATAAGTGTGAGGTGCTACACCTTGGCAGGACAAATCAAAATAGGACGTACATGGTAAATGGTAGGGAATTGAGGAATGCTGTGGAACAGAGGGATCTAGGAATAACTGTGCATAGTTCCCTGAAGGTGGAATCGCATGTAGATAGGGTGGTAAAGAAAGCTTTTGTTGTGCTGGCCTTTATAAATCAGAGCATTGAATATAGGAGTAGGGAAGTAATGTTAAAATTATACAAGGCATTGGTAAGACCAATTCTGGAGTATGGTGTACAATTTTGGTCGCCTAATTATAGGAAGGATGTCAACAAAATAGAGAGAGTACAGAGGAGATTTACTAGAATGTTGCCTGGGTTCCAGCAACTAGGTTCCAGAGAAAGGTTGAACAAGTTAGGTCTTTATTCTTTGGAGCGCAGAAGGTTAAGGGGGGACTTGATTGAGGTCTTTAAAATGATGAAAGGGATAGACAGAGTTGACGTGGATAAGCTTTTCCCATTGAGGGTAGGAAAGATTCAAACAAGAGGGCATGACATGAGAATTAAGGGACAGAAGTTTAGGGGTAATATGAGGGGGAACTTCTTTACTCAGAGAGTGGTGGCTGTGTGGAATGATCTTCCTGCAGAAGTGGTGGATTTTAATTTTAACATTTAAAAGTAAAGTGGATAGGTATATGGACGGGAAGGGAATGGAGGGGTATGGCCTGAATGCAGGTAGATGGGACTAGGGGAAAATAAATGGTCAGCACGGACTGGAAGGGCCGAGAAGGCCTGTTTCCGTGCTGTAATTGTTATATGGTTATATGTTATATGGTTATTATTTATTTTGGGACCTCAATGACCCTACGCTGCCAAAACGTTGCTCTGGGATTTACAGGTTGGAATCGGTTTCTTTGAGAAAGTTTTCACCGAGGAATCCCTCAAGGTAAGGACAGGTTTAGGAGGTTAACTGGTGCTCTGGTGTGGGCATTCTCTGCTTTTTTTGTTTTGGCTTCTTTCAAGAAATTAATAATATATTTTTAAGAGACCTGGATAATTATTCTACATGATTACTTGGAAATTATTGATAATTGGAGAATGATGTGTGTAATTCATCTTCTGGTATTTGTTGAAGTTCCATTCTTGTGCAAGGAACAATGCTGAACCTGGTGGATTGAGCGTGGCTTTTGAGAATTTCCTTCACAATGATGGCACTCTTTACACATGCATGATGCAGGAAGACTCCCGGCTGTACTTGGATGAAACAAAGGTACAAAATCCATTTTCAAGGTCAGATCTGGATTCCGATTGGTATATACAGATATTTAATCATTATTCAAATAAAATTATTCACCCCTTTCTTTAGATGATTTATACAAATTATGCTCTTGTTCAGAATACAATATATTTGAGAATCTAAATATTTGGACACCCGCTATAATATGCTCTCATTCCATTAGATAATTTCCATGCTTTGGAAGGAAGGATTACAAATGATAGCATTAAAAAAAAAACACAGCAGCTCTCTTATCCTTTTTTTCTTCTGTCTGTTTACTAAATAATTATTCCTGATCACCGGGCCAAACAAAAGTTTAATTATTCATTGTTGTCCTGATTCTTGGAATGAAATTCTTGTGTATTGGTGAGTGAGTGAGTGAAAGTGAATCTTGTATTAACCTAAAATGTTATAATATTTAATTATATGAATATGGATATGACAGGTTTGGATCAAACGTGGGCATGTGGGACAAGGGTAGCTGGGACACGTTGGCCGGTGTGGACAAGTTGGGCTGAAGGGCCTATTTCCACACTGTATCACTCAATGACTCTATGACTTTATAACAGTGGCAGTGGAACAACAGAGGTATCAACTCTGTCCAGAGACCCATTCATGATCTGCATCAAGCTTTGTGCAAACCGGTACTATTTACAGGATAAAAATGACCCGCCAACACCACCCCCACATCCAGCGACGCCTCCTTCCTTGAGGAGCTCAATCACTTCTATGGCCGCTTCGACAGGGACAATCTAGAGACAGCCATCGAGGCTGTGCTACCTGCCGATCACCAACCCCTCACACTCACCCCCTACGACGTATACGTGGCACTGAGTAGGACTAATGCACGTAAAGCTGCTGGCCCTGACGGCATCCCCGGGCGCGTGCTCAGGGCCTGTGCGGCGCAGCTGGCAGACGTCTGGACTGATATCTTCAACCTGTCACTTGCCCAGGCAGTTGTCCCCACGTGCCTTAAAACCACCTCCATCGTGCCAGTGCCAAAACACTCCACTGCGGCAAGCCTCAACGACTTCCGCCCAGTTGCACTTACCCCCATCATCACCAAGTGCTTCGAGAGGCTGGTCCTGGCACACCTCAAAAGCTGCCTACCCCCCACACTGGATCCCTATCAGTTTGCCTACCGCAAGAACAGGAGTACGGAGGATGCCATCTCAACGGCACTTCACTCCGCCCTCTCCCACCTCGACAACAGAGACACTTACGTAAGAATGCTGTTCATCGATTACAGCTCAGCATTCAACACCATTATACCATCAAAATTGATCGCCAAACTCGGTAATCTGTGCATCGCTCCTTCCCTCTGCAACTGGATACTGGACTTTCTAACCAACAGACCCCAGTCTGTTAGGTTAGACAAGCACACCTCTTCAACCCTCACCCTGAACACCGGCGTTCCACAGGGCTGTGTGCTGAGCCCCCTCCTCTACTCCCTCTTCACCTATGACTGCACACCTGTACATGGTACTAACACCATCATCAAGTATGCAGATGATACAACGGTGATTGGCCTCATCAGCAACAACGATGAGTCGGCCTACAGGGAGGAGGTCCAGCACTTAGCAGCATGGTGCGCTGACAACAACCTGACCCTTAACTCCAAGAAGACCAAGGAGCTCATTGTAGACTTCAGGAAGTCCAGGGGCGGCACGCACACCCCCATCTACATTAACGGTACGGAGGTGGAACGTGTTTCTAGCTTCAGGTTCCTGGGAGTCAACCTCTCCGACGACTTCTCTTGGACCCACAATACCTCAACTCTGATCAAGAAGGCTCACCAGCGTCTCTTCTTCCTGAGGAGACTGAAGAAGGTCCATCTGTCTCCTCAGATCCTGGTGAACTTCTACCGCTGCACCATCGAGAGCATCCTTACCAACTGCATCACAGTTTGGTATGGCAACTGCTCTGTCTCCGACCGGAAGGCATTGCAGAGGGTGGTGAAAATTGCCCAACGCATCACCGGTTCCTCGCTCCCCTCCATTGAGTCTGTCCAAAGCAAGCGTTGTCTGCGGAGGGCGCTCAGCATCGCCAAGGACCTCTCTCACCCCAACCATGGACTGTTTACCCTCCTACCATCCGGGAGGCGCTACAGGTCTCTCCGTTGCCGAACCAGCAGGTCCAGGAACAGCTTCTTTCCGGCGGCTGTCACGCTACTCAACAACGTACCTCGGTGACTGCCAATCACCCCCCCCCCCCCGGACACTTATTATTATTTATTCAAATCATTTGCTGTGTCGCTCTTCCAGGGAGTTGCTAAATGCATTTCGTTGTCTCTGTACTGTACACTGACAATTGAATCTGAATCTGAATCTAACACCAATAGAACTATTTACATACTATTATGTACATGACCACAAGCATGTTTTACATTTTATAAAAAACTAATATATGATTTTCTGCACCTGAAATGTTCTATTTTTTTCCAAAGGGATTTGTGCCATTTCCAGAAAGGTGGTATCAACAAGGGAAATTTATCGAGACGTTGCAGGAGGTAGGATATAGGAGTGAATATAAATGTATAATGTTACATTCATAACAATATAAGGTTGTACATCAAGCAAGGGTTAATTGTGAATAACCAGAATGCTACTTCTAATGGTAGTGTTTTTCCCTATAATTAATAATCATCTGCAATTGCATTTTCCTTAAAATGTAGATGATTTCCTGGAGTTAAAATAAATGTATAGATTAATGTAAAATAATTATAATTATGTACATTGTTAAAGTTGCAAAAACAATCTGATTATCCAGTAAGGTAAAATAGTACAATACGTTTAATAGTCTGAGGAATGGTCTCGACACAAAGCGTCGCCTATTTCCTTCGCTCCATAGATGCTGCATGCTGCCTCACCCGCTGAGTTTCTCCAGCATTTTTGTCTACCTTCGATTTACCAGCATCTGCAATTCCTTCTGGCCCTCAACACCAGCAAAACCAAGAAACTGATTGTGGACTTTGGAAGGAGTAGGATGGGGACCCACAGTCCTGTTTACATCAACGGGTCGATGGTTGAAAAGGTCAAGAGCTTCAAATTCCTGGGCGTGCACATCTGTGAAGATCTTTCCTGGTCTGAGAACACAGATGCAATTATTAAGAAAGCTCATCAGCGCCTCTACTTCCTGAGAAGATTACGGAGAGTTGGTCTGTCAAGGAGGACTCTCTCTAACTTCTACAGGTGCACAGTAGAGAGCTTGCTGGCCGGTTGCATCGTGGCTTGGTTCGGCAACTTGAGCGCCCTGGAGAGTAAAAGACTACAAAAAGTAGTAAACACTGCCCAGTCCATCATCAGCTCTGACCTTCCTTCCATCGAGGGGATCTATCACAGTCGCTGCCTCAAAAGGCTGGCAGCATCATCAAGGACCCACACCACCCTGGCCACACACTCATCTCCATGCTACCTTTGGGTAGAAGGTACAGGAGCCTGAGGACTGCAACGACCTGGTTCAGGAATAGCTACTTACCCACAGCCATCAGGTTATTAAACTTGGCTCTGACAAAACTCTGAACATTAATACCCCTCCATCTGTTATTTGCACTTTATCAATTTATTCATTCATGTGTGTATTTACGTATATAATTGTAGTCAATGCCTACTATGTTCTGTTGTGCTATGCAAAGAAAGAATTTCATTGGCCTGTCAGGGACACGTGACAATAAACTCTTTTGACTTGACTTCCTTCTTAAACAATACTTTTAAATGAATACCCCTTTTTCTTACACTGTGGCGCCTGGTTCTGGACCCCCAACATCAGGAACATGTTTCATGCCTCTAGTGTGTCCAAACCCTTAATAACTTTATATGTTTCAATAAGATCCCCTCTCATCTTTCTAAATTCCAGAGTATACAAGCCCAGCCTCTCCATTCTATCAACATATGACAGTCTGCCATCCTGGAATTAACCTCGTGAACCTACGCTGTACTCCCTCAATAACAAGAAAGTCCTTCCTCAAATTTAGAGACCAAAACTGCACACAATACTCCATGTGTGGTTGACTAGCGCCTTGTACAACTGCAGATACAGGGCTCTCACTTTACTTTTTTTCCCTGTTGCCGGCCGGGCAACCTAGGCAGCTTTTTTAGGTTGCTAAATGACAGTTTAGGTGGTCATTTAAGACTGCTTGCATGACATGTGCGATAATGTGCTCGGATGAAGTGCGTAGTTACCAGTCGGAATTATGCTCAATGAAGCATTCATAGATTATTTCTGCTTCAAATAAAGTTACAAACGAAACATACTCACCAATCAAGACATGATATATACCACAATGACATGCAGCAAAATTATAATACGAAATTATAATCTCAACTATTTTTTTCACATTGTAATTAATGTAATTTCTATTATTTCTTTCCACTTCCAAACAAAAATGTGGTTGGATTATTCAGTGTATGATCAACCTGTGTCAATAAATCCTGCACCATGGTAACATATATGCTTAACCATGCACACTACAGATTGATGCAAGCATGTTTTCTGTGAGGGACCGAAAATTATCATGACATGGTCATAACATGGGCCGTTATTGCTATTGGTACAGAAACACTCTCGCTTCCCACATAATTTATCCACAACAAAATATACAGGTTGCAAGGAAATCTCTAAAGACATTTAATGATAATAGCTGTTAAAACCGACTATACCCATCTGACAGGTTAAATATTACACTAACTGACAAGAGATGGCCAATTGACTTAATGCAGCAAATGTTCTTTTGGTAATATGTTTAAAGGTGTCAAAACGCCACATTACCGGACATTCAGATTAGATGTATGTGTTGTGAACAGCAATGAAGATACCCAGTTTGTTCGCACCAGATTTAAAAAAAATTATTGATAAACACTGTTTGCATCATTCCCACTTCAGAATTAACGTTAAAATTTCAACTGAAATATATCCTGACCAAATTTGTGATGTATATAACTGACTGTAGAAGTAAAACCTGGATAAATCCAACGTATAGTTGTGAATGTTGCTCATTAAATAACTACAGTACTGATACTCCATTAAGAGCATTGATTTGCCGTTAAAATGAATTCTGTAATAACGTGTAAATGGTAGCAGTGACAATCGAACACTGCGGTTTTAATGTTTCACATGTGCACAATTTAATCAATTCATCTTTATGAATTAAAACAATTAATAACATTGGGAATTAAAACACATTTGATTGCATTCTGTTATCAAAAATTGTCAATGTTCGCTCTGAAGACATTTCCAGCACAATAGGGTTGGGGGGGGGGGAGTGTGAATAAGTGCGGGATGGATTTGATGGCGGTGGTTGAGAAGGCAATCGGTGCGGAATTGATGGATTGAGGCAGGGGAATTAGTGTGTGTTGATCGGAGTAGGTAAAATTGTAAGGGGAGAGCACGGGGGATGTCAGTGAGATTGAATGGGGGGTTCAGTATGGGGGGATCTGTGCAGGATGGATGGGGGGTTCAGTACAGGATGGATGGGGGTAGACAAAAATGCTGGAAAAACTCAGCGGATGTGGCAGCATCTATGTAGCGAAGGAAATAGGCAACGTTGCGGGTTGAGACCCTTCTTCAGATTGATCAGTACAGGGTGGATCGGAGGGTCTGTGCAGGATGAATGGCAGGATCACTACAGGATGGATGGGGGTTACTACAGGATGGATGGGGAATCAGTACAGGATGAATGGGGGATCAGTACAGAATAAATAAGGGGATCAGTACAGGATGGATGGGGGATCAGTACAGAATGGATGGGGGATCAGTACAGGATGAATGGGGGATCAGTACAGAATAAATAAGGGGATCAGTACAGGATGGATGGGGGATCAGTACAGGATGAATAAGGGGATCAGTACAGGATGGATGGGGGATCAGTACAGAATGGATGGGGAATCAGTACAGGATGAATGGGGGATCAGTACAGGATGAATAAGGGGATCAGTACAGAATGGATGGGGGATCAGTACAGGATGAATGGGGGCTCAGTACAGAATAAATAAGGGGATCAGTACAGGATGGATGGGGGATCAGTACAGGATGAATAAGGGGATCAGTACAGGATGGATGGGGGATCAGTACAGGATGGATGGGGGATCAGTACAGGGTGAATAAGGGGATCAGTACAGGATGGATGGGGGATCAGTACAGGATGAATAAGGGGATCAGTACAGGATGAATAAGGGGATCAGTACAGGATGGATGGGGGATCAGTACAGGATGGATGGGAGATCAGTACAGGATGGATGGGAGATCAGTACAGGATGAATAAGGGGATCAGTACAGGATGGATGGGAGATCAGTACAGGATGAATAAGGGGATCAGTACAGGATGGATGGGAGATCAGTACAGGATGGATGGGAGATCAGTACAGGGTGAATAAGGGGATCAGTACAGGATGAATAAGGGGATCAGTACAGGATGAATAAGGGGATCAGTACAGGATGGATGGGGGATCAGTACAGGATGGATGGGGGATCAGTACAGGATGGATGGGGGATCAGTACAGGATGAATAAGGGGATCAGTACAGGATGAATAAGGGGATCAGTACAGGATGGATGGGGGATCAGTACAGGATGAATAAGGGGATCAGTACAGGATGAATAAGGGGATCAGTACAGGATGAATAAGGGGATCAGTACAGGATGAATAAGGGGATCAGTACAGGATGGATGGGGGATCAGTACAGGATGAATAAGGGGATCAGTACAGGATGAATAAGGGGATCAGTACAGGATGAATAAGGGGATCAGTACAGGATGGATGGGGGATCAGTACAGGATGGATGGGGGATCAGTACAGGATGGATGGGGGATCAGTACAGGATGAATAAGGGGATCAGTACAGGATGAATAAGGGGATCAGTACAGGATGGATGGGGGATCAGTACAGGATGGATGGGGGATCAGTACAGGATGGATGGGGGATCAGTACAGGATGGATGGGGGATCAGTACAGGATGAATAAGGGGATCAGTACAGGATGAATAAGGGGATCATCCAATCAGTGAGGATTGGAGGGTAGCTAATGTAACCCCACTTTTTAAAAAAGGAGGGAGAGAGAAAGCGGGGAATTACAGACCAGTTAGTCTAACATCGGTAGTGGGGAAACTGCTAGAGTCAGTTATTAAAGATGGGATAGCAGCGCATTTGGAAAGTGGTGAAATCATTGGACAAAGTCAGCATGGATTTACGAAAGGTAAATCATGTCTGACAAATCTGATAGAATTTTTCGAGGATGTAACTAGTAGAGTGGATAAGGGAGAACCAGTGGATGTGTTATATCTAGACTTTCAGAAGGTTTTCGACAAGGTCCCGCATAAGAGATTAGCATACAAACTTAAAGCACACGGTATTGGGGGTTCAGTATTGATGTGGATAGAGAACTCGCTAGCAGACAGGAGGCAAAGGGTAGGAGTAAACGGGTCCTTTTCAGAATGGCAGGCAGTGACTAGTGGGGTGCCGCAAGGCTCAGTGCTGGGACCCCAGCTATTTACAATATATATTAATGATTTGGACGAGGGAATTCAATGCAACATCTCCAAATTTGCAGATGATACCAAGCTGGGGGGTATAGTTAGGTGTGAGGAGGATGCTTGGAGGCTGCAGGGTGATTTGGATAGGCTGAGTGAATGGGCAGATGCATGGCAGATGCAGTATAATGTGGATAAATGTGAGGTTATCCACTTTGGTGGCAAAAACATGAGGGTAGACTATTATTTGAATGGTGGCAGATTAGGAAAGGGGGAGATGCAACGAGACCTGGGTGTCATGGCATACCAGTCATTGAAAGTAGGCATGCAGGTGCAGCAGGCAGTGAAGAAAGCAAATGGTATGTTAGCATTCATAGCGAAAGGATTTGAGTATAGAAGCAGGGAGGTTCTACTGCAGTTGTACAGGGTTTTGGTGAGGCCACACCTGGAGTATTGCGTACAGTTTTGGTCTCCAAATCTGAGGAAAGACATCCTTGCCATAGAGGGGGTACAGAGAAGATTCACCAGACTGATTCCTGGGATGTCAAGACTTTCATATGAGGAAAGATTGGATAGACTCGGCTTGTACTCGCTGGAATTTAGAAGATTGAGGGGGGATCTTATAGAAACTTACAAAATTCTTAAGGGGTTGGACAAGCTAGATGCTGGAAGATTGTTCCCGATGTTGGGGGAGTCCAGAACAAGGGGTCACAGTCTAAGGATAAGGGGGAATTCCTTTAGGACCGAAATGAGGAAAACATTCTTTACACAGAGAGTGGTGAGTCTCTGGAATTCTCTGCCACAGAAGGTAGTTGAGGCCAGTTCATTGGCTATATTTAAGAGGACGTTAGATGTGGCACTTGTGGCTAAAGGGATCAGGGGGTATGGAGAGAATGCAGGTACGGGATACTGAGTTGGATGATCAGCCATGATCACATTGAATGGCGGTGCAGGCTCGAAGGGCCGAATGGCCTACTCCTGCACCTATTTTCTATGTTTCTATGTTTCTAAGTACAGGATGGGATGGGGGATCAGTACAGGATGAATAAGGGGATCAGTACAGGATGGATGGGGGATCAGTACAGGATGGATGGGGGATCAGTACAGGATGAATAAGGGGATCAGTACAGGATAGATGGGGGATCAGTACAGGATGGATGGGGGATCAGTACAGGATGGATGGGGGATCAGTACAGGATGGATGGGGGATCAGTACAGGATGGATGGGGGATCAGTACAGGATGGATGGGGGATCAGTACAGGATGAATAAGGGGATCAGTACAGGATGAATAAGGGGATCAGTACAGGATGAATAAGGGGATCAGTACAGGATGGATGGGGGATCAGTACAGGATGGATGGGGGATCAGTACAGGATGGATGGGGGATCAGTACAGGGAGGTGGAAGGAGCGTTCAAGTTCAAGTGAGTTTATTGTCATATGTCCCTGATAGGACAATGAAATTCATGCTTTGCATCAGTATACAGAAGGCATTTACTACAAAACAGATCAGTGTGTCCATATACCATATATAAATATATACATGAATAAATATACTAATAAAGTGCAAATAATAGATAATGGGTTATTAGTTTTCAGAGTTTTGTCTGAGCCAGGTTTAATAGCCTGATGGCTGTGGGGAAGTAGCTATTCCTGAACCTGGTCGTTGCAGTCTTCAGGCTCCTGTACCTTCTACCTGAAGGTAGCAGGGAGATGAGTGTGTGGCCAGGATGGTGTGGGTCTTTGATGATACTGCCAGCCTTTTTGAGGCAGCGACCGGTAAATCCCCTCGATGGAAGGAAGGTCAGAGCCGATGATGGACTGGGCAGTGTTTACTACTTTTTGTAGTCTTTTCCTCTCCAGGGCACTCAAGTTGCTGAACCAAGCCACGATGCAACCGGTCAGCAAGCTCTCTACTGTGCACCTGTAGAAATTAGAGAGAGTCCTCCTTGACAAACCGACTCTCCGTAATCTTCTCTGGAAGTAGAGGCGCTGGTGAGCTTTCTTGATAATTGCATACAAGAGAGAGAGAGAGAGAGAGAGGGGGGGGGGGGGGGTTGGGAAGAAGGAAGGTCAGCGCTACTCGGACATCACCGGCATTATCCCTTTGGACATCACCAAAGGGGGAGGCAGTTGGGATCTCCTCACCACTGTCTCCCCTCCTCCACCAGCTAACAGGAGGTTGCGGGGCCGAGCGGTGCAGGTGCTTCTGACGGCGGAAGGGGGCTTTCCCCTTCCTTCCTCCCTCCCTCCTCCCGGCCTCGGCGTGCGGGAGGGTTTGTTTTGAAAGCGGTTATTGCCGTTGGTGGAGTGGCAAGCAGCGGCCGCTATCAGTGCGGGCGGGGTGCGGGAGGAGGTGGGGCCGCTGCCACTGTGCGAGGCGCGTCATTCGCTCCGACCCTCCATTACCCAGCACCTAGTATCTTTGCCCCGCACTACAGCCATCGCCGCCAACACGAAATGTCACTTATTCCTTTCTCCAGAAATGCTGCCTGACCCGCTGACAGGGCTGGATTTATGTATAAGCTTGACAAGCTCAAGGTTAGGGCCTCGAGATCTAGGGGGGGCCTCCTCTCTATCTCTCTCTCTTTGTCATTCTCCATCTCCACCTGCCATCTGTATCCGTGTCCGGGCTGCTGGGCTCCGCTTTCCGCTCGCTCCTCATCCGCCGGCACGGCAGGCCGCCTTGCACATGCGCACTGCCACGGCTAGCATATCCTCCCCCTGCACATGCGCACAACCATGTCACAGGCCTTTCTTACATATGCTGTCACAACGCACTGTAGTCTCTAAACAACCCTTCAGTAATTTTCCTTGCCATCCGTTTCAGAATAATAGTGTTTTAAGCCAATAACTCGATACTAGCACTGGCTATAAATAAATAAATAAAAAGCGCAGCTTTCCAGCTCCTTATCTCATTGGCCACGCTCGGCTGCAAATCGGTGTCAATCTGATGGACCTCCTCTAGTCTTCCTCTAGTCGTGGGGGTGGGGTTTGGGAGGGGCCTCACAAGTGGAACAGTTTAGGGCCTCTATTCATCTAAATCCGGCCCTGCCCGCTGAGTTACAGTTATTGTGTCTATCTTCGGTATAAACCAGTATCTGCAGTTCCAAGCCGGGCAAAATGACTCGGCATTTAGGTTGCCCGGCAGCACTTTAGGTGGCCATTGGCACCCGGGCTATCCCTGCAGAAGGACCTCTTTGCTCCTATACTCAACTCCTCTTGTTATGAAGAAATATATGGTCATTCACATTCTTCACTGCTTGCTGTACCTACATACTTACTTTCAGTGACTGATGAACAAGGACCCCCAGATCTCACTGTACTTCCCCTTTTCCCAATTTGACACCATTCAGATAATAACCTGCCTTCCTGTTTTTGCCAGCAAAATGGACAACCTCCACATATATCCACATTAAATTGCATCTGCCATGCATCTGCCCACTCACCCCAACCTGTCCAAGTCAACCTGCATCCTCATAGCATCCTCCTCACAGTTCACACTGTCAACCAGCTTTGTGTCATCTGCAAATTTGTTCATGTTACTTTTAATCCCTTCAGCGAAATCATTAATGTATATTGTAAATAGCTGCGGTGCCAGCACCCCACTAGCCACTGCCTGCCATTCTGAAAGGGACCCGTTAATCCCTACTCTTTGTTTCCTGTCTGCTAACCAATGTTCTATCCATGTCAGTACCCTACCCCCAATACCATTGTAAAAGTTCACTTAAAAAGATAGACAAAGTACAAATTCTTAAGACCATATAAAGCTTTAATTTAACGTGTGACGGGTGTGGACCTAGAGACCCAGAGGCAACAGTTTTACGACTGAATCTCCAGCAGCACACACAAAGAAATACCAGAAAATCGAAGTTTATATACCTACAGACATAAAACCATATGCATGATGTAATGTACAAGAAACCATCAGCCACCTCCAAATATGGAGTTGTTTTTCACTCTTTGCCAAAAGCCAGTTATCCCAATGGCATCCTCTGGGCCCCTTCTTATCTGATGAACCTCTTCAACTTACATTAAAAAACTTGTAAGTGAGCTGTGAACTATTCAACTTAAGTTAAAAAAAACCTTTGTCATGATGGGAGTTGTCCAAATCCCATCATGCATTACAATTGGCTTTTTACACCAGGAAAGCTTAAATATGACAACAATCAATTAATAACTAACTCTTTCACCATGTGCTCTAATTTTACCCACTAATCTCCTATGTGGGATTTTATCAAATACTTTCTGAAAGTCCAGGTACACTACATCCACTGGCTCTCCCTTGTCCATTTTCCTAGTTACATCCTCAAAAAATTCCAGCAGATTAGTCAAGCATGATTTCCCTTTGTAAATCCATGCTGAATCGGACCAATCCTGTTACCGCTATCCAAATGTGCCGCTATTTCATATTTTATAATTAATTCCAGCATCCTCCCCACCACTGATGTCAGGCTAACTGATCTATAATTCCCTGTTTTCTCTCTCCCGCCTTTCTTAAAAAGTAGGATAACATTAGCTACCCTCCAATCCACAGGAACTGATCCTGAATCTATAGAACATTTGAAAATGATCACCAATGTGTCCACGATTTCTAGCCACCTCCTTAAGTACCCTAGGATGCAAACCATTGTGCCCTATAGATTTATCAGCCTTCAGACCCATCAGTCTACCCCCACCATTTCCTTCCGTTCCTCTGTCACCCTAGATCCTCTGGCCACTAGTACATCAGGAAGATTGTTTGTGTCTTCCTTAGTGAAGACGGATCCAAAGTACCTGTTCAACTTGTCTGCCATTTCCTTGTTCTCCATAATAAGTTCACCAGGTTCAGCCTTCAAGGGTCTAACTTTGGTCTTAACTAATTATTTCCTCTTCAATACTTAGAGAAGCTTTTACTGTCCTCCTTCATATTCTTGGCTAGCTTACCTTTGTACCTCATCTTTTCTCCCCGTATTGCCTTTTTAGTTATCTTCTGTTGCTCTTTGAAGGTTTCCCAATCCTCTGGCTTCCTGCTCATCTTTGCTATGTTATACTTCTCTTTTATTTTATACTTTTATACTGTCCCTGACTTCTCTTGTCAGCCACGTTCGCCCCTTACTCCCCTTGGAATCTTTCTTCCTCTTTGGAATGAACTGATCCTGCACCTTCTGTATTATTCCCAGAAATACCTGCCATTGTTGTTCCACTGTCATCCCTGCGAGGGTATCTTTCCAGTCAACCTTGGCCAGCTCCTCCCTCATGGCTCCATAGTTCCCTTTGTTCCATTGTAATACTGACACTTCCGATTTTCCTTTCTCCCTCTCAAATTGTAGATTTGAGGGATTATGGTGTTGTAGCGGAATATATGCTGCATAAAGTAGATCAGAGTAAACAGAATGAAGAGAGAAGGACCAAGGATCATTATTGAAGTCAGAAGGAATTGCAAATCTAAGGTGGGATAAGGCCTTGGGGAGAGCTAACGATAATTTAAATATCATAATCAATACATTCGCTCCCTTTATGTTTAAAAGCAGCCAATAAAATCTGGAAAGGTTAATGGGAGTGAGATTCTTAGTGGGTGCTGATATGAATTGTCAGGTTGAATGAACTGTTCTGTTCATTCAGTCTTCCACAATTTGTTGAGTGTTTGAGGTCAAGAGGCAAAACCACAAGAAGGCCTGATGTGCGTAAGAGGAACAAGAAATCTCTGCAGCTGTGGCTTATGATGCAGGATGAGCTGATGTGCTCGTGGATGCCAAAGATCAGGGCTTCAAAATGCTGGAGTAACTTAGCAGATCAGGCAACATCTCTGGAGAACATTGATAGGCGACTTTTCGGTCCAGGACCCTTCTTCAGACTGATGGTGGGGGGATCTGGAAGAGGAGTGGCAGGACAAAGCCTCACAAGTAATAGGTGGTTACAGGTGAGTTTTGTTTGATAGGCAGATGGTTGGATAAAACCCAGAGATGATAACACCGAAAATGTGACACAAAAGGATTGAAGAGTTATGAATTTTTGAAGCTGCAGGAAGGAATGCAGGTGGACAAGGCGCGGATATAGGTTGGGGATGGGGGAGAGAAAACAGGGAGCGGAGGAAGCAGAGAGAGGGAAGGGTTGTTTTATAGTTACCTAAATTGTTCTCCAGAGATGCAGCCTGACCTGCTTAATGACTCCAGCACTTTATCTCTTTTTTCGTAAACCAGCATCAGTGGTTCCTTGCTTCTACATGGCTTCAATTGTGTTAATCTTTAGCTTGAGGATGCTTTCAAATTCATAATTTACCAATAGATGAAAATGTAAGTGCATCACAAGTTTTACAGGTCCTAGAGGAAGCAGCGATATAATCCTGAAACATCAGCTGGGTGTTATCCCTGTAATTCCTGAAAATGTTGCTGAAAGGGAGAATGTAGGTAGATAGATATCCCAGGGTGAATCCATGAGGTTGTTGGGAAAAACTACCTTTGAGAAGAGGATGAGACATGGTGGAGGTGTAATATGAAACGGGATGAATGGGATCGATAGATAGGCACGCCTCAAAGGAGAATGGACAGAAGAAAGTGAAATGATGAAGGAGGCAGAGCGAGCAGGTGGGAGAGAATGGAACTGTGGCCCTAATGTTAACAGTTTGGGTAAATTATGCTAAATTATTTTATTACAGATTTCGACATATTCATCCGGTAAAGAGATCGGGCCAAACCAGGATGTGGTATCTTTCACAGATGATGAACGTGTTGGAGGTCTCTGGGTTCCGGGGAAAGGAATGGTCATGACGTACATATTTGAAGTAAAACTTTGCTTATTTCATCAATGCTAATGTTATTGAATATCTGAAGACTAGAAGTTGAATCAATTCTTAAATCTCTATTGTTTACTCAACTGAAAACATCCGATCTTTAATATTTCCCACAGGAGAGAACAAATGTTTGTAAATACTTTGACACCGATTGTGGAGCCTGGCTTATCTTGCCCTTGCAGTGGGAAATGAATTTAGATTTTATCAGAAAACGTGTTGAGCAAGTCGAGGTGAGCAGCAGCTCTGATTTATTGATTGCACAATGACCTAAAGGTGAATTATAACCTGCATTACCTGCTCTGGCCTGTTATCCTGCCATTTTAAGAACAGTGTACATTTAATAAATGTTGTTTTGAAAATCGATCATATGCGCAAGACAGTTTATCTGAGTTTACAGTTGCTAATCGTCTACTACAAAGTAAATGTTCAGGGAGGGCTTGCTCTCCGAGTCTGATATCACGCTGCAACGAGAAGTGGTTTTATTTATTTTTGAACACTTGCAGATTGTAAGTGTCTATCTTTGATAAGGTCTCACATAGAAGATTAGTGGGCAAAATTAGAGGACATGGTATTGAGGGTAGAAAATTGGATGGCAGACAAGAAACAAAGAGTAGGGATTAAGGGGTCCCTTTCAGAATGACAGGCAGTGGCAAGTGGGGTACCGCAATGCTCGGCGCTGGGACCGCAGCTATTTACAATACATTAACGATGTAGATGAAAGGATTAAAAGCAACATTAGCAAATTTACAAATAACACAAAGCTTGGTAGTAGTGTGAACTGTGAGGAGGATGCTATGAGGATGCAGGGTGACTTGGATAGGTTGGGTGAGGCATGGCAGATGCAGTTTAATGTAGATAAATGTGAGGTTATTCACTTTGTTGGCAAGAACAGGAAGGCAGATTATTATCTGAATGTTGTCAAGTTAGGAAAAGGGGAAGTAAAATGAGATCTGGGTGTCCTTGTTCATCAGTCAATTAAAGTAAGCATGCAGGTACAACAGGGAGTAAAAAAAGATAATGGCATGTTGGCCTTCATAAGAAGAGTCGTTGAGTATCAGAGCAAAGCAGTCCTTCTGCAGTTGTACAGGGCCCCAGTGAGACCACATCTGGAGTATTGTGTGCAGTTTTGGTTTCCAAATTTGAGGAAGGACAGTCTTGGTATTGAGGGGGTGTAGCATAGGTTCAAGAAGTTAATTCCCGGGATGGCGTGACTGTCATATGCTGAAAGAATGAAGTGACTGGGCTTGTGTACACTGGAATTTAAAAGGATGAGAGGGGATCTTATTGAAGCATCTAAGATTATTAAGGGATTGGATACGCTAGAGGCAGAAACCATGTTCCCAATGTTGGGGGAGTCCAGAACTAGAGGCCACAGTTTAAGAATAAAGGAGAACAGAGATGAAGAAAAACGTTTTCACCCAGGGAGTTGTGAATCTGTGAAATTCCCTGCCTCAGGAGGCCAATTCTCTGGATCCTTTTAAGAGAGTTAGATAGAGCTCGATAAGATAGCAGAGTCAAGGGATATGGGGAGAAGGCAGGAACGGGGTACTGATTGTGGATGATCAGCCATGTGCACAGTGAATGGCGGTGCTGGCTTGAAGGGACGATTGGCCTACTCCTGCTCCTATTGTCTATTGTCTATCTGATAGGTTATGCCTGCAAATGTTAGGTCCCTGGAGTGTTTGAGAGTAGAGAATTCGGGGTACAGGTTCCCTGATAGTGGTGACCAAGGTTGACACAGTGGCAAAGAATGAATTTGGCATGCTTGCTTTCGTCAGTAAAGGACATGTGTATGTTGAGGAATTGTGACTTAGGGATGACCTTACAGAGCTGTATAAAAGCATGAGAGGCATAGCTATGGTGAATGGTCACTGCCTTTCCCCCAATACAAGTGGTCAAGAACTAGAGGGCAAAGGTTTAAGGTGAGATGAAAAAGTTTGAAAAGAGACCTGATGGGCAATTTCCTCACACAATGGGTGGTGCATATATGGAGAAATAAGCAGGTGAGACAGAAATTCACTTGCACTTCCTCCAACCTCATGTACTATATTTGTTGTTCACGACGTGGGCTCCTATATATCGGCAAGACCAAGCGTAGACTGGATGATCGTTTTGCTGTACACCTACGTTCAGTCTGCCTTGGCCTACGCGATATCCCAATTGCCAACCATCTTTCCTCCTTCCCACACGGACCTTTCTGTCCTGGGCATCCTCCACTATCAGAGTGAGGCCACACGCAAATTGGAGGAACTGCACCTCATACTTTGCTTGGGCAGCACAACCCAGTGGTATGAATATTGATTTCTCTAATTCCAAGTAACTCCTTCATTCCCTCTCCCCCCTCCCCCACCCTAGTTGTCCTACCAGTTATACTGTTCACAACCTTGAATTCCTCTTGTTATCACTTTTCCCCAGCCAACAATGGGCCCTTCTTTGGTCATCTGTTCTTGGCCCTGATTTGTTCTGCTATTTTCCTATCCCCAGTTACCCACTCCCCTCTAGTTTCAGTCTGATGATGGGTTCCGATCCGAAACATCACCTGTTCCTTTTCTCCAGAGATGCTGCCTGACCCGTTGAGTTACTCCAGCACTCTGTGAAACGTCACCAATCCATGTTCTCCAGAGATGCTGCCTGACCCGTTGAGTTACTCCAGCACTCTGTGAAACGTCACCAATCCATGTTCTCCACAGATGCTGCCTGAGTTGCACTTTCTGTGTTCATTTCAGATTGCCAGCATCTGTAGATTTTTGTATTCAGAGGATATAAAGTACGTAACACATTGGAAGCAACCTTGCAGTGAATGTCAGAAATAAAGAAAAGGAAACATAGATGTTTTCCTAGAGAAATAATGAATGGGTTTTCTCCTGGGACCAAGTTGGGCCAAACCTGCTCCTTCTGTGTTGCAGTGATTCTGACTCCACATTCCCACAGGAATATTGCAGGAATATGCCATTTTGCAGTACAGCCACATTGCTATGGGCCTGGGGTCACATGTAAGGAATAATGGATAAGGAAATCAATATACCAAATACATTACTACGACAATCCCGTAGTTTTGCGGCATCACTATGAAGAGTGATTGTTTTTTTAAATTGCAATTTATTGACTTCACCTTGCTGGGATTTGAACTTGTGGCTTTGGACCTCTGGACAGCATGTTATGCTTTGGCTGCTTTGGTATTCAGTTTAAATTAATAGAGACTTAGGACTTTCCAAGGTTCTACTATGTTAGAGGTTAGAGGTTCGGTTCTCTGAATATTGTCTGAATGAATCCTGTGCATATCTTAGCTTCTCTGAATGTTGGTTAGGTTCTCTGAATGGATCCTCTTGAAAACTGAGATGTTCTGACATGAGGAATGTGAGCTCTTATAAATTAATACTAACGATGTTGTCATAACTTCTATTTTAGCAAAGCCTTCCTAGCCTTTCCGATCATCGAGAAGTCACTGCAGCTCTCCGGCAGTGCAACTATGATGCAGATGAAGTTATTTCCATATTTTTAACTATCTTTGGGGATGGCCTGTTAATTCCCTTCAAAAGCCACAGGGATTACAAAGAAGATAATGGCTACCGGTAAACAAAAGCTGTTGTACTTACCCATAAACAAACTAGATTTCTATGGGAAGTGTTCAAAATGCAAACATAATTTTATGAATTCAACTATCATTTGTCTATTATTTCTACTGTTAGTTTCAAGTGTTATTTCTATTATTTGTTTCAACTATTACTATTCTGTTCTCATGTAAAATGTCAATAAACAGATTCTGAAAATACTCTAAATTTAAGACAGATTTAAGTTTCCATTTAGAAAATTAAAAAAAAATGTTTCTTCTGTACCAAATAATAACATATTTTGTTTCATTGGATTCAATATTTATGTTAAACTTGTTTGTTTTCAATTAAGCTGAAATACTAAGACTACCATTTGTGTGTTTTTAAAAATCCTTGTAAATGACTGATTATAGATCAGTATAGATCAAAAGCATTATATTGTTTGTTACACAGTCATTATAAAAGTCTCCTTGCCTTCTCATTTACCTTTTTCTAGCTAATTCTTTGTCATCAATCTCATTCTAAATCAAACAAAATGCTGGGAGTTAGCCCATTGTGTACGCTGCATAAAGTTGACATGAAATTGCTATGACTAGAAAAGATGCCAATGGATTGTTTAATTAGTTTAACCCCAAGTTTGTTTTCTCCGCAGTAATGATTGGCATCACACTTGGTCTGGGCCGCTTGGGATTGGCTGGGCAGAACCATTCTTCCCAGTCATCCATGGTCGTCTGGTTATGTTTTGCTGAGATTTGTTACTCTGGGAGTTCAGCTCCTGTCATTACCTTGACCACTCGATGACAGTGGACCAGGGATTTCTTGGTGCCAAAGCCCCACCATTCATCACTTGCACCACCTTCCCTCGTGTGCCCACCCCAGAGCTGCATGTACTATATAATACCTTTTTTAAAATAAATTATTGGGAGTGAAGGAGGATGTTACCAGCACTTGAGGGCCTGAGCAACAGGTTTAGAGTGATATGGGGCAAATGCAGGCAGGTGGGACTAATGTAGATGGGACATGTTGGTTGGTGCAGGAAAGTTGGGCCGAAGGGCCTGTTTCTGTGCGGTATGACTAAGCGGCCATCACTGAAAGGAAAATCAGGGAACCTGTGTTTTCTCATTACTCTTCACGCACATCCAAAATCTTTCCTGATACAGGAATAATGCATTATTGCAGAAAGACTGCACAATGCAGTTTGCTTTTAATTGGTGACAGTGAAGTGCAGTTTTCTACCAAGGCTAGTTACACAGCTCCGAATACAGGCATGTGAAGATGACTGCCCACCTATTCTTGTAATCAATTGGCCGAAGCTGACCACATCTTCAAGGACCATATCCTTTTGCTCTTAGTTCACATTCTTGATAATATACAGATATTTTACTTATTAAAAATAACCATTTCATAAAATAGCTGAAAAGCAAAATAAAGCAATGACAATAAATGCTATTATAATAAAAAATTATATTGATACAATGTTCTCTGCGGCGAATTGTACTCATCATTTATTAGGCTCAATTCCAGAGCAATTTCAGGTGTGGACAGATGCAGGTTTGAATGCAGATGTGGAAACATTGCAATTGAAGAGGTGCCATTCTAAGCGTCCCTGATCAGATGAGCACAATGATGTTGCTGAACATGCACCACAGTTACAAAGTATGGGCTGCAGCAGCCTGGTATAGGACATTGGTCTGTTTCCATCTCTCATTTTCAACATCTTGCAGCACAATATATCAGCAATATTAGACAGGCAAGATCATATCTAACAATGTCAGAATTCATTTCAGGCATCAATGGAGTTTCATTATATGTCATTATGTTTAATGTAACTTTTGTTTGGACATTAATGGTTTATTATTTATTCTAAGTCATTTGATAGAAAGAGACATGATCATTGATAGACTACAAAAGGAACTGAAACAAAGAGACACAAGTGTGGAAACGCTCCATGAGAAAACCAGAGAGTTGTTGGAGGAGAACTGTCGACAATCTGAAATGATTCAGCAACTCAACAGACAAATATCAGAGCTGGAGGTTAATCATAAAGAAGCTCTCAACAGAATCACAGCTTTGCAAAAATTATGTGGGACTTATAATTCCAGCTCAATAACACCTGGTTCACATTTGGAGCCAAAGAAATTACAGGAACTTTGTAAACTCACTCATGAATTAAGTATTTCCAGCAGAGAGCTTAGATCTACAGTTAATGACAACATTTCAGAGATCAGACAGGTCATAAGCCAAACTGTGGATACTGTGCTAAAGCTGAAAAATACTGAAGCAGCATCAGCCCGAGAAATAGTAGATCTGCGGTCTTTGTACAAGAAGGAAGCTTTGGAAAAGAAATTGCTGTATAATAAACTCCAGGAAATTTGTGGGAACATCAGAGTATTTTGTCGCTGTCGGCAAGACTCAGAGGCTCAGACTATACTGGAATTTCCTTCAGATGAAGAGATCGTAGTAGAACAAAATGGGAACAGAAAAAGGTTTTCCTTTGATAAAGTTTATCCTCCTACTGCCACTCAGGTAAATATTCAAACGTGTTCAGTGCTATCCATCCCCATTGGAATGACTACGCCTGTCTACCACCTTTGTTTCATTAATTCCAATATTGTGGTGTTTCTGGTTTGCTGTTGGGTACTCTGCATCGGCGTTATGGTTCCAAACAAAAGTCAGGCTAGAGTCCTAGCAATGAGATTTCTGGACCTATGGCTGTTCAATAATGGATAACATCGATAATTTATGAAACTTGAAAAGTTGTAGATATAATTAAAAAATAAATGTAATGATGTGAGCTGTTAATTTATTCCTTTAGGAGCAGGTGTTTGAAGGGACACAGCCCATCGTTACGTCCTGTGCGGACGGGTACAATATCTGCATTGTGGCCTATGGTCAGACTGGCTCAGGAAAGACATATACAATGATGGGTAGCGATGAGAACCCTGGAGTCAACATAAGGTCAATACCAAACATTTTATTCTGCTACAACTGGTGAATGAATTTTATTTTATTGTGTATGGAGAATATAATATTTAGAAAGATGAAATGACCATGTTCATACTTAAGTTTAAATGATCTGCTTAAACTGGTTAACATTAAATGTTTTTGGTCATATGCTTAGATCAATCAGAGAACTTCTTCAAATATGTCAGGAAAGAAAAAATATCAGCTATACTATAAAGGTAAATACTGTTTAAAAGTTTGATATAAGTATGTTTGGAGATATAAAGTTTAAATGCTGCAGTGAAATTATTTGAGAAAATACTGTATGAATTTGCCCAATACAACATACAGTTATTCATATTTATTTTGAATTCCCAACAAAGTATCGGCAGGTGCGTGCAGATCCAGGATAATGCAGCATCTACTCAAACTCCCTCATTGATCAAAGATATAATAAAAGGAGAAGACTGGTCACATACGTTTCGTATTTTTTATTTTTATGATTTTATGATATTTGTAATTAGTATTTCAAAGTTATTGGAATTTGTTGAGCTATGCTTTTGTTAAATTAGACCAAATAGGAAATGTTTAGAGCATTAATTGGTGCCCCTCGATCACGTTAATCATTTCACTGAACACCTAAATGTGGTCCTCGGATTGCCTAATGTGGTCCTCGGTCTGCCTAAACCTACCTGATCTCCCTGTTGCACAACACTTTAACTCCCCCTCCCATTCTCACACTGGCCTTTCTGTCCTAGGCCTCCTCCATTGTCAGAGTGAGGCCCAGCGCAAAATGGAGGAACAGCACCTCATATTTTGCTTGGGTAGTTTACACCCCAGCGGTATGAACATTGACTTCTCTAACTTCAAGTAGCCCTTGCTTTCCTTCTCTCTCCATCCCCTCCCCCTTCCCAGTTCTCCTACCAGTCTTACTGTCTTCGACTACATTTTATCTCTGTACCGACCACTCCCTTGATATCAGTCTGAAGAAGGGTCTCGACCTGAAACATCACCCATTCCTTCTCTCTCGAGATGCTGCCTGTCCTGCTGAGTTACTCCAGCATTTTGTGTCTCCTTTACGTCAATCAATAGATTGGTGATCCCTCCAGAACATGAATAGGTGATGTTTTGGGTCGGGTCCTTTCGTCAGTCTGATTGTGATGGGGGGGAGGGGGGTGGATTAGTGAAGAAGAGTCCCGACCCAAACATCACCTATCCATGTTCTTTGGAGATATTGCCTGAGCCGCGCTGGTTACGGCAGCACTTTATTTTAAGTGTCTATTTTTAGTATAAACCAGCATCTGCGATTCATAAGGTCCTATGGTCAAAAGGAATGAGTAGAATTAGGGCATTCGGCCCATTAAGTCTACTCTGCCATTCATTCATAGCCGATCTATCTCTCCCTAACCGCATTCTTCTGCCTTCTCCCTATAACCTCTGACACCCGTACTAATCAAGAGTATATCTATCTCTGCCTTAAATATATCCACTGACTTGTTCTCCACAGCCTTCTGTGGCAAAGAATTCCACAGATTCACCACTCTCTGACTAAATAAAATTCTCCTCATCTCCTTCCTAAAATAACGTCTTTTAATTCTGAGGCTATGCCCTCTAGTCCTAGACTCTCCCACGTGGAAACATCCTCTCCACATCCACTCTATCCAAGCCTTTCACTATTCTGTTTTTCAATGAGATTCTGTATGTTTCAATGAGTTCCTTGTATCATTCAGAAAAAATATATAATGAAACAATACCGGACCTTTTCTTAAAACAGCCACATGCTCACTTGCAAATAAGGACCCAAGTTGTCATCCCTTGAGACTGTTCTCCACAGATGCTGCCTGACCCGCTAAGATTCTTCACACTTTGTTTATTTTGTTCCAATAATATAATAGTGTGCCAAGGATCCAGAAATTAAAGTAATTAATGTGTCTCTTGCTACTGGATACTTGTTAGTTTGGCCATTTCTCACCTGTTTATTTGAAGTCCATATTTATAAGGGAATAGAAAATCAGAACATTCATACATCATGCTATCACCCCCCCGTCCGATTATTCCTCTTCCATCCCATTGTCCAGTCATGATTTTCGGCCTGTGGTTGAGTTATCTCTTTGCACTGGGCCAACCAATTCTTTTTTGTGAGCAGAATGGGCAGTGTGGGCAGACCGCTAAGCTTTCGTCAACTGTAGCATTTATTTCCAGTAGATTAGGGGACGTAATTGTAATTAATGCTCCTGTACTCCTGTGACCGTCTTTTCAATCAGTCTCATTGCTTATCCTGTCATTGGATGTCCATTGGGGTGATCGTGTAGTAGAGCTCTGGTTTTCATACAGTTATCGCTCTGGTCACGAAGCATTTAACAATAAGAGCACATATTTGAGACCCATTCCTCAGGACAAGATGACCACACATTTTGGCACAATCCAAAGCATAGACAAGGATGCAAATGTTTTTAGATCAACAGTGATTAATTACTGATTCCTAATGTAATTTAAACTGTGGAGGTGCAGTCATTGATTACATTTATAATTGAGATGTTTAAGAACCTTACCATTTCTAAACCTCACTATCTCCATCACAGGTAACAGACTACTGACCGACATCTACTACAAACCCACTGACTCCCATAACTATCTGGACTTCTTCCCGCCCTGTAAGGACTCTATCCCCTACTCGCAATTCCTCCGTCTACGCTGCATCTGCACCCAGGATGAAGTGTTCCAAACCAGGGCATTGCAGATGTCCTAATTCTTTAGGGAATGGGGGTTTCCCTCTTCGACCATGGATGAGGCTCTCACCAGGGTCTCCTCTATATCTCGCAGCTCCGCTCTCACTCCCCATTCCCCCACTCGTAACAAGGACAGAGTCCCTCTTCTCACCTTCCACCCTACCAGCCGTCACATACAACAAATAATCCTCCGATATTTTCGTCACCTCCAATGGGATCCCACCACTGGCCACATCTTCCCATCTCCTCTCCTTTCTGCTTTCCGCAGAGACCGTTCCCTCCGTAACTCCCTGGTCAATTTGTCCCTTCCCACCCAAACCACCCCCTCCCCTGGTACTTTCCCTTGCAACCGCAGGAAATGCAACACCTGTTGCTTTACCTCCCCCCTCGACTCCATCCAAGGACCCATGCAGTCTTTCCAGGTGAAGCAGAGGTTCACCTGCACCTCCTCCAACCTCATGTATAACATCCGCTGCTCTAGATGTCAACTGTTCTACATCGGTAAGACTAAGCGCAGGCTTAGCGTTCGCTTCGTCCAACACCTCCACTCAGTTTGCATTAACCAACCTGATCTCCCGGTGGCTCAGCACCAACCCCCCCTCCCCGTCCTGGGCCTCCTCCATGGTCAGAATGAGTCCCACCGCAAATTGGAGGCGCAGCATCTCATATTTCGCTTGGGTAGTTTATACCCCAGTGGTATGAACATTGACTTCTCCAATTTCAGGTAGTCCTTGCTTTCTCCCTCCTTCCCCTCCCATTTCCAGCTCTTCCACAGCCGACTGTCTCCGCCTCTTCCTTTCTTTTTCCCGTCCCCCCCCCCCCCCCCGACATCAGTCTGAAGAAGGATCTCGACCCGGAACGTTGCCTATTTCTTTAGATGCTGTCTCACCTGCTGATTTTCTCCAGCTTTTTTTGTCTACCAATGGGATCCCACTTGAGGCTGTAATCCATGCCAAAGGTGCCTCAACAAAGTACTGAGTAAAGGGTCTGAATACTTATGTAATTGTGATATTTCAGTTATTTCTATTTAATTACTTTGCAAAAATTTCTAAACACTTGTTTTCGCTTTTTTATTATGGGGTATTGTGTGTACATTGATGATTAAAAAATGATTTGAATAATTTTAGAATAAGGCTGTAACGTAACAAAATGTGGAAAAAGTGAAGGGGTCTGAATACTTTCTGAATGCACTGTATGTTAACTTTTATGTAGTTGTGTGTCTTGTTAATTTTTTTTACTATGGCTATATGGTATTTCGAGTTTCACTGTAGCTTAATTGGTTCATGTGACAATAAACTGACCTTTGAACATTTGAATTGTGACAGTGGAGACCATCATAATATGATGGAATGTACATATGATGTATTTTGTATTAACCTTTTAATTAGCAATCTTTTTCATTTGTAGGTATCCATGTTAGAAATATATAATGAAACAATACAAGACCTTTTGTCAAAACAGCCACATGCTCAGTTGCAAATAAGGACCCATGGAAGGTCGATTGCCATCCCCGGATTAACCCAGATTGAAGTGAAAACTGAAAATGACATCAAGGATTTGATGCAGTCCGGAAACCGAAACAGAACCGTTGCATCCACAAAGATGAACTCTGGGAGGTACTGTCTATTGGAAACAAACAAGCTGACTATAATCTGGTGGACAGAAATGCTTGAGAAACTCAGCGGGTGAGGCAGCATCTATGGAGAGAAGGAATAGGCAACGTTTTGGATTGAGACCCTTCTTCAGACTGATGTCGGGGGGGGGGGGGGAGTGGGAAAAAGAAAGGAAGAGGCAGAGACAGTAGGCTTGTGGGAGAGCTGGGAAGGGGAGGGGAAGGAGGGAGAAAGCAAGAACTACCTGAAATTGGAGCAGTCAATGTTCATACGGCTGGCGTGTAAACTACCCAAGCAAAATATGAGGTGTTGTTCCTCCAATTTGCGCTGGGCCTCACTTGGAGGAGGCCCAGGACAGAAAGGTCGGATTCGGAATGGGAGGGAGAGTTGAAGTGCTGAGCGACCGGGAGATCAGGTTGGTTATTGCGAACTGAGCGGAGGTGTTGGGCAAAGCGATCGACAAGCCTACGCTTGGTCTCACCGATGTAGAGCAGTTGACACCTGGAACAGCGGATGCAGTAGATGAGGTTGGAGGAGGTGCAGGTGAACCTCTGCCTCACCTGGAAAGACTGCTTTGGTCCTTGGATGGAGTCGAGGGGGGAGGTAAAGCGATCAATGTAGCATTTCCTGCGGTTTCAAGCGAATGTACCAGGGGAGGGGGTGGTTTGGGTGGGAAGGGACAAATTGACCAGGGATTTATGGAGGGAACGGTCTCTGCGGAAAGCAGAAAGGGGAGGTGATGGGAAGATGTGGCCAGTAGTGGGATCCCGTTGGAGGTGGCGAAAATGTTGGTGGATTATCTGTTGTATGCGATGGCTGCTAGGGTGGAAGGTGAAGACAAGGGGGCTCTGGCCTTGTTACGAGTGGGGGGAATAAGGAATGAGAGCGGAGCTGCGGGATATAGAGGAGACCCTGATGAGAGCCTCATCTATAAGAGGGGAACCCCCATTCCCTGAAGAATGAAGACATCTCCGATGCCTTGGTCTGGAACACCTCATTCTGGGTGCAGAGGAATTGGGAGTAGGGGATAGAGTCCTTACAGGAAGCAGGGTGGGAAGAAGTATAGTTCAGATAGCAATGGGAGTCAGTGGGTTTGTAGTAGACGTCGGTCAGTAGTCTGTTATCTGCGATGGATATAGGTCTAGAAACGGTAGGGTTCTAGAATATCGGAGTTAGAGTTCGTGGATAGGGCCACGGTACGCCTCGAACAAGGATTGTTTGACGTACCCTACAAAGAGGCAGGCATAGCTGGGGCCTATGCCCCTGCCCATAGCTACGCTTTGGATTTGGAGGAAATGGGAGGAGTCAAAGGAAAAATTGTTGAGGGTAAGGCCCAGCTGTAATCTGGTAAGGACCAAATATAATCTGGTGTATCGTAACAACAGAATGTGTTTGTAAGGCCCAAGGAGTGAGTAAGTGGTTGCTGGTGGTGATGGGGGTAGGACTAGATTGCCATCCAAACTTTCATTATGCTCCCTGTCCTCTTAGATATAGAACTACTTTATGCATGTAAAAGAGTTATTTGTTTAATGCTACAGTGCAATAGTGCAGTCAATAGCACTTACTTCTGGGTTTGAAGGAAGCAAATTCAGGTCCGTTTCTAGAGATGAGCACAAAGAGCTGGACTGACATTCCAGGATAGAGATTTTAAACTATGATCTTGCTAAAGGTCCCGAGATATTGAACAAAATCAGGGAACTTATCTCTGTGGCCTGACCAATCAACATGTCTAAACCATGGTTATTGACAAATTTGTGCTTGTGCAAAGGTGTAGTCTGCAAATGATCGCTGTTCCCTGTTGTAAGCAAGCTCCTCTAGTATCTCTCGTTGTAAGTGACTACATTGGCAAAAAAGCATTTTCAGGTGTCTTGAGAAGCATGTAAAGAGTGCAAAGGACTGTACATTTTCTTATTATTCTAATAGTTCCCTTTATTCTCTCTTATTGAACTAATTAATTTAAAATGTCATTATAGTATGGCTTCTGTCTCAGTAGCCACCTGTGTAAAATGGTTTAAAGCAGACCCATTGGCCTATATAAGTGGTACAATCTTTGCTGTTGATATCTGTGGGAAGAGACTTTGCTCGAGTGTTTTTTTACATCAAACATAAGAAACAGGAGTAGTGATTGGCCAATTAGTCCCTTGAGTCTGCGCAACCATGAGAGTTGAACTGAACTTGGCCTCTTTTCTGCTCGATCCCATGACTTCTGACTGAATTTCAAACATATTTCAACCTCTGCCTTGAATATATCCAACGAGCACCTCTGCAAGTTTGAGGATGTGTAGGCACACTCTCAAATATAATATATACTTTTTCAAAATCAGTTTGCAATCTACATTATTTAATTTCCTCTGAAATTCAAATGCACTTTCACTATTAAACTGTAGCCTGTTTGGTTTTAAGATGGCATTTGTTTAGTCCAAGATTAACCTGCATTATTTTAATGTTATTGCTGGCATTCTCGTGAACTTATTTACAAAACATGCTCAGTTGTACTCCCCTCTTGTCTCTCATTTTCCTTTGTTTATCCATCAGATTCATGAGTGGTCACATCAGAATGATGTAATCGCTACAGAAAACCATAAACACCAATAAATCATCTCCACAAACCTGTATTTTATAAAACCCTAAAATACCTGCATTTTCCTTTGATCTCCAGTTCACGTTCTCATCTGATTCTTACTCTCTTGGTGACTGGAGTGGATGGCTATTCTGGAGCTGCCTACCACGGTACCCTTACACTGTGTGACCTGGCTGGGTCAGAGAGAATCTCCCAGACTGAAGCCACTGGGCAGAGACTTGTAGAAGCTGCTGCCATTAACAAATCCCTGACTGCACTTGGACAGGTAAATAACCCAAACCCACCTGTTTGAACTGTTTCACCAGATTGGCTGACCTGGATTTATTCTTTTGATGAGATGTTCATAAAATGAAACAGTGGATTTTTGTAGATTTTAATTTAATTCTGTTTTGCCACCTGGTTAAACAATGGCAATATAATGAACAATATTTTCACAGGATGAGCACAGTAGTTAAGGTCATAAGGTTTTTGAAGAGAGTTGGATTTGGCTCTTGGGCTAAAGGAATCAAGGGATATGAGGAAAAAGCAGGAACAGGGTACTAATTTTAGATGATCAGCCATGCTCATATTGAATGGCTGTGCTGGCTCAAAGGGCTAAATGGCCTACTCCTGCACCTATTTTTCTATGGGTTTTTTTAAGGTCATAAGGAGTGGAATTAGGCCATTCGGCCCATCAAGTTTACTCCGCCATTCAATCATGGCTGATCTAATTCTTCCTCCTAACCCTATTCTCCTGCCTTCTCCCCATAACGTCTGCCACCTGTACTAATCAAGAACCTATCTATCCCTGCCTTAAAAAATCCACTGACTTTGCCTCCATAGGCTTCTGTGGCAAATAATTCCACAGATTCACCACATTCTGACTAAAGAAATATCTCCTAATTTCCTTCCTAAACAAACTATGACCTCTAGTCCTAGACTCTCCCACTAGTGGAAACATCCTCTTCACATCCACTCTATCCAAGCCTTTCACTATTTTGTATGTTACAATGAGGTCCCCCCTCATTCTTCTAAACTCCAACGAGTATGGGCTCAGTGCCGCCAAACGCTAATTATAGAACATGTTGGTATTTTGGCTTAATTCCTTTCCTCACTATGGAGATTTTTGTACAACGTGAATAAAAGTATACAAACCAGTAACAAAACATTAACAGTGGCTTTCTGTAATGGACAGTTCAACTTCAAGTGAGTTTATTGTCATGTGTCCCTGATAGGACAATGAAATTCTTGCTTTGCTTGAGCACACCAGAACATAGAAGGCATTTACTTCAAAACAGATCAGTGTGTCCATATACCATATATAAATATATACACACATGAATAAATAAACGAATAAAGTGCAAATAACAGATAATGGGTTATTAGTAATCAGAGTTTTGACCGAGCCAGGTTTAATAGCCTGATGGCTGTGGGGAAGTAGCTGTTCCTGAACCTGGCCATTGCAGTCTTCAGCCTCCTGTACCTTCTACCTGAATGTAGCAGGGAGATGAGTGTGTGGCCAGGATGGTGTGGGTCTTTGATGATACTGCCAGCCTTTTTGAGGCAGCGACAGTTGAAGTCAATGTAATGTAACCAAACCAGTCATGACGATACTCACAAACTAGAAAATGCAATTGTAACAACTATGTTCCTGCTCATTAAGCACCAGTTGCACGTTCAAAACATAGTGTGCATATATTAAACGTTAGCATCAATGTTGAGCAAAACCTGGTGGATGAGGAAGATGGAGCAGATAACTCCTGACAGGACTCACCCTGCAAGTCTCTGACTTTCCACTCGTTGTTCATCAATGCCAGTTTCTGATTTACCAACAAAAATGAGATTTTTTAAAAAGTGAAAACCTACAAACTGCACCCTTCACTCACTAAATGTACGAGCAAATCAAACAGATAATTGAAACGACATTGACTTGTCATTTAACGGGCTGCTGCTGTATGAGTCGCCAACATGGATTTATGTTGCCATCCCTGTCGTGTGTTCACGATCCCCCATGACCTCCCCCACTCCGACACCGAACGATCGGGCCTCAGCAGAGGTCTTACCTCCGCCTCACAGCGTTCTTCCATGGGAAGGAGTCCTCACCACCTAGTGATGATCCTTTTTCCCGTCTCCAACGGACCCCCTCCTCGTGGACCCCCCCCCTCTCGGCCTTCCGGCTTTAGACCTTTTTATCCAAAACTGCCGGCGGGACATCAACCACCTCAACTTCCCCACTCCCCTGTCTCACTCTAATCTCTCCCCCCTGAACGTACAGCCATGGACTCACTCCACAACAACCCAGACTGGGTTATCAAACCTGCCGACAAGGGAGGTGCCGTGGTAGTCTGGCGCGTTGATCTCTACAAAGCTGAGGCCACGCGCCAACTCTCGAACACCTCCTCCTATTTATCCCTGGACCATGACTCCACAGACGATCACCAGGCCACTATCTCTAGCACCATCACTGACTCCGGCTCCCTGCCCTCCCCCGAGCCTCTAACCTCACGTTCCCCAGCCCTGCACGGCCCGATTTTACCTTCTCCCCAAAATCCACAAACCTGACTGTCCTGGTAGACCCATTGCCTCTGCCTGTTCGTGCCCTATCGACCTTATTTCCACATACCTTGACTCCATCCTATCCCCCCTGGTTAAATCCCTCCCTACCTATGTTCAAGACACCTCAGACACTCTCCATCACCCTACATCACCCAGGCACTTTCCCATGCAACTGTAAGAGATGCTACACGTGTCGCTTTACCTCCCCCTCGACTCCATTCAAGGACCCAAGCAGTCGTTCCAGATGCGACAGAGGTTCACCTGCACCTCCTCCAACCTCATCTATTGCACCCGCTGTTCTAGATGTCAGCTGATCTACATCGGTGAGACCAAGTGTAGGCTTGGCTATCGTTTCGCCGAACACCTCCGCTCGGTCCACATTAACCAACCTGATTTCCCGGTGGCTCAGCACTTCAACTTCCCCTCCCATTCCGAATCCGACCTCTCTGTCCTGGGCCTCCTCCATGGCCAGAGTGAGCACCACCTGAAATTGGAGGAGCAGCACCTCATATTCAGCTTGGGCAGTCTGCACCCTAGCAGCATAAACATTGAATTCTCCAATTTCCGGTAGCCCTTGCTGTCTCCTCCCCTTCTCAGCTCTCCCTCAGTCCTCGGGCGGCTCCTCTTCCTTTTTCCTTTCTTCTCCCCGTCTCCCCCCTTCCCCCCACCCTACATCAGTGTGAAGAAGGGTTTCGGCCCGAAATGTTGCCTATTTCCTTCGCTCCGTAGATGCTGCTGCACCCACTGAGTTTCTCCAGCACTTTTGTCTACCTTGGATCAATGTTTACTGCCTACTGCATGATAAAGGCTGCAGTACATGTAGCCGTCTCCCCCAGTTCTACCCCCTCCCCCGTCACCTTGGTCTCCCTTATTTTCAGGGGACGGAGCTCTGCAGGAGTGGCAGACACGCAAAGTTCACTGGAAGTGGCTTGCCTGCCTTCCTGTGGGAAAGTGCAAACGTGATGTTACCTTGGAGAAATGTAGGTATGAATCCCATCACGTGTGGGTGGGGGTGACCACTGTAAACATTTCCTTAAGCAAGGACACTCCACATGAGATGAGCATACACTTAGGACACAGAAATAGGTGAAGCTGTGGTGTCCAGGATACAAACCTATATGTAGTCTGCATGATATAGATGTAGTCTGCCTGGACATTTATGTCAACTTTATACATCAAAACATGCAGATTTCTATCATCTGTATCTATGGAAAATACAATACTTAGTTAAATGCCCCCTCAATTTGTTGGCTGTATGATATGATTCTACAAAAAAGCAATGTGGTGTCAAAATGTGTTGCATTTAACTTGATTCTGTTTCAGTGTTTTAGTTTCCATTGCTCCTCTCTACAATGTAGGTTCTTATGGCCTTGAAGAATAATGCACTTCACATACCATTCAGAAACTCCAAGCTGACTCATTTACTCCAGCCAGCGTTCAGTCGGGATGCAAAGGTGATGGGTTCATTATTCTTAATTTTATTGGATATTGTATGTAAACATTCATCTGTTCCTTTTGATTATGCTAAAAAACACTGGAATAATTAAGGACCAGGTAATTTAATTGAGCAGCTCTTGTTCCCTTGACTTTGTTTCAGTGGAAGGTGTGGTAATAAATAGTGAATTTGAGAATTGTGACTAAAGATCACAGAAAGTCAGGGCAGTGGAGGAAGACTGAATGGTCGTAGTGATTGTTGGCCACAGGTACCATGATGTTCCCAGGTACCGTGGTGTTCCCAGGTACCGTGGTGTTCCCAGGTACCGTGGTGTTCCCAGGTACCGTGGTGTTCCCAGGTACCGTGGTGTTCCCAGGTACCGTGGTGTTCCCAGGTACCGTGGTGTTCCCAGGTACCATTATGTTCCCAGGTACCGTGGTGTTCCCAGGTACCGTGGTGTTCCCAGGTACCGTGGTGTTCACAGGTACCATGATGTTCTCAGTTGTAACTATGTGGAAACTTCCAGCTAGAGTTTGGAAAGTATAGCGAAGTTACACAACACCAAACAAAAATGGACCCAGAAGTGAGATGAATTGTTTTTAATCCGACACCCTATCTATCATAATTACTTGGTATATTGCCTGTCTGTATTTTGACCACACGGCCTGCAGTTGACCCAGTTTATCATTAGTCGTCCCTGCATGCAACTTCTCAGTTGATCTACTTGCTAATTTTCCGAACCACTCTCAATCATCTCCTTTTGGCAAATCTGTCATTCTGCCCATACCGGATATTTTTAAAATTAAAATAGAATCATAATAAATAATAATAAACATGATGACATAGCTGTTATGAAAAACTCTGCAGCCTCTTCTAGTTTGCATTTATTTACCTTGTAACCTTAAATGTCCAGTGTATCTATCCTACATAGAAACATAGAAAATAGGTGCAGGAGTAGGCCATTCGGCCCTTCGAGCCTGCACCGCCATTCAATGTGATCATGGCTGATCATCCAACTCAGTATCCCGTACCTGCCTTCTCTCCATACCCCCTGATCCCTTTAGCCACAAGTGCCACATCTAACGCCCTCTTAAATATAGCCAATGAACTGGCCTCAACTACCTTCTGTGGCAGAGAATTCCAGAGACTCCTCCCATTTCCTACATTGTATCCTATGTGAAAATCCTTGTGAAGTTTGCAAAGTTATTCAAAATCAAGGCTCAAATTACGAGACACGTCGAATGTATATTTCATTTTTTGGACTTAAAGGGGTTATAAAAATCATATTTAATTTACAGCATCAAGTTGCCTTATGCTGGAAATGTAGCAAAAAGTCTAATTGTGCTAGATAGAAGTGAGATATTTGGAATAAACAAAATATTCCTCAAGCATCTCCTTTCACTTCTCTCACATGTTGGTTTAAGATAAAGCCGTGATTGTTTTAATTTTAATTTTTACATTTCAGACTTGTATTTTTATGAATGTAAATCCAAACATAAAGAATTTGGGAGAAACCTTGAGAACACTTCAGTTTGGGTCCTCTGTTCGGCAAGTGAGTCTTGGGAAGACCCTGTAGCTCTGCCAAGCCGGAAGACGTTGCAGCACTTTACACGGAAACCTAGCTTTTTATTCATATATACCTTTTAGGTAGAACAATAAAACAAAATGACAGTGCTACCTATTTATGTCATTAGTCTCGGGATCTTATAAAGCTATCCTGATAATAACACGATTTCAATCTGGTCTGAGTTCGATCAAGCGTTGGACATTTTTGGACATTTACGGGTTGTAAATATAATTGATTACAATGATTGGGTGCACCAATATCAATCTAAAACAAAGCTGAATCACAAGATCCAAAATCTCTGCTTGTTTGTAAGCAAATGCATAAACAAGAACAACAATATCAGCAGTCCTAATGAATTCCATTGAATACACACGCCTGTTCCACATGTTCAGTGCATCTCATTCTGCCCAGATCTGTCTTCCAGCTTCACCAAGTGGACTGAACATGACATTGTGTGGGTTATCCCGAATGGCCATGACCGGGAACAAAGTGTTCATCACATTATCCCTCGACATTGACGTCATAAAAAGAAGTACAACTTCCAAAAACAGTGGGATAGATCGTGAGTTTAGTGTGCAGAGACAGCATGTCATCTTATGTGGGATGTAAATAATGTGGGGTAGCACTATATTTGACAGATTATTATTATTTTTAATATTGTTACATTGTAATTGGCTTTGCAATTTCAGGATTGTTCTGTTTAAATGGTGTAGACACACGTGTCTATGTATTAGCATTAGAATATTAAAAAATTAATGTGTCCCTTCATGAAATTTATCATATTCTGGATCACAGATCCAGTGCCGAGTTCAAATCCTGAGGAATTTAAATATGAATGATTCTATGAAACTACAATTGAGCCAACATCACAAATAGTATTCTTGGCTTCATAGAAATCAGCCATCCTTACCTATATATGTTCCCAGCAGCACCAATGAGGTTGCTCTGTATCAGTCTCTTCAGGTTAGGTTCCGTGAGCGAAGAACCCAATCAACTCCAATAATAGTGGCAAAATTTACATCAATATTGGTAAAAATGATTTTGCTTTTTGCACTTGGTGCTGTGTTTAATACAATGGACTTTGATTATATTATATTTAGATTTCAGTTATTTAAAACCCAGTCGATTTATGAATATTTTGGCATAATGCCCCAAAACCGATCCTTCACCTGTGTTTTATTGCTTTTGACTAATAACAGATCCGTGGAAGTTTAATCTCTCCTTTTTTTATCTTCAATAATTTGAACATCAACACAAACAAGTAATTCTGGTAAGAGCTCTTACCATCTTGACATCGCAACAGATATGATAATCTACTGGTTCGTTTGCATGCAAAACTTGTGAAACTGGGGGACAAGAAAAGGCCAGCTTGTTCTTCGAGGCACATTGCAAACAGAACTGCACTGAGGGCCCAAACTACTTGTTCAATCTCAAAAGGTGTGAAAGGCTGATCATACAGAAGGCACTGAGATTAACCACTTAACCAATAATTTAACCAAACTCAAATAATTCATATACAAGACAGAGAATTTGGACCTCTAAATATTAGACATTTAATATGCTACATGCTTAGAACCTCAGTATCAATCTCGCTGCATTCTTTTCCAGTGTCTCCATGTCAAACTTAGAATGCTGAAGATATATTTGGGTGTCGTAAAGATGTGATCAAGTTATTCTGCAATATCTTTTGTACTGTCAACTTAATAATCGGCACTGCAGCACTAGAAGTCACTTTGTTCACCATTTGAGATATCTTGCCCTGGAGCCATAGGTACTAGAATGAATCAGCAATATTCTCCAAAGAACCTAGAGTTTAAAACTCCTTAATTTCAATTTAAATAGTAAATAGAAATTATATCAGTAAATGGGGCTCAAAAAATAATCCCAATTAGCCCTCTCAAGGCATTTGCATCAACTCTTTGTCTTATTCCCTTGTATTTGTAATTGCACAAAAAAACCTTTCAACAGAATGAGTTATTGCACTAGGTGGCAGTCTCTTCTGTGAATTGATGAGCAGTCATATTGATCATTCCTTAAGTTTAATTCAAAGCCCAATTGTTCCAGAGCTGGGGTAAAGTTCACAGAATACACAAGTTTTTTAATTTAAAACTCACAATGCCTCTTAATTTTTAATGCTGCATAGTTCAAACAGTATTGTTATTCTAAAGTAGTTGTTAAAACAACCCTTTGCAGTGTGCTTTTTTCTGTCCAGTGCATATATCAGATAATTATTAGGTTATTTTGTGCTCTGTCATTTTGTGTAAATAATAAATTGATTGGAAAACTGACGACTTGATTGACTATTTATTTATGGACAAATAGGAACTGGAAAAGGTGCAACACCAGACGAAATGTAAACAGTATCGTGGTGTGGACAGAGCGGAACAATGTCACAGTAGACCTGATCAAAGATGGGGTGGGCTAGGGCCAATGTGCCTCCAGGACTGGCTCATGTTGAAAGATGACAGTGTAGGGCAAATAGGGAGAAGGGTTGCAATTCAAATGAGTGAACTTTGTAATGCATAAGCCTATGCAACGACACTGTACTTGGTGCATGTGCCATTCGGCCCTCAATTAGTTATTATCTGGCCCAGATCTCATCTGTTCCAGTTCTCCATAAGCCTCATTGCCCTGAACTTTAAGAAAATATGTCTGCTGGAAATGGCTGCAATTATCACTCCTCACAACCCTATTTCATGCATTAACTAACTCTGCTGTAACCTTTCAGGCATGCTCACATGCAGGTCCAATGTGTAACACATGGAAAGCTAGATTACAAATGGGACGAAAGTGGAGAACATGGACTGAAGAAGGGTCCCGACCCGAAAGCCACCAATCTATGTTCTCCAGAGAGGCTATCTAATCTGCTGAGTTACTCCAGCAATATGTCTTAAAAAAAACTTGCATCTGCAGTTTCTCGTTTCCACATTACAAATGTCAACTTTGCTTTCTAAAAAGATCTGGGATTGACTGGACCAGTGAAGTAGAACGTTTATCGTTATTTCAATACTACATTTTTTGGAGCTGTATTAAGAACTTTCAAGAATGATATAGAATGATACTGGAATTGTTTCACTAGGAAATAAATAAATCTTAGCATTACAGAACATACATTATGTACTCTTTTCAACTCTTTCAGTGGTTAATTTACACATGGGGATAATGTGACTATTATGCATTTCCTGTTTGTTTCCAGAATGCTCTGTATAACTCGAAATGCCTAACTACAGCAGTAAGACTTTCCAACTGCAATACAAACTGACAATAATGTTTTTATTACAACAGGTCACCTTAATAGGCAGTACTAATTAACTTTTCAGGAGTGAAATCTCAGATTACTTTAATTTCCTGTTATTTCAACTCACTTACATAAAATAGATACTGCATTTTGATGGCTATTTTCTATTTTTTGAAATTTGTATTTTACATATAAGTGTAACAAGTATAAAACAATAGTTAAGAATTGATGCAAATATGTTCAGCAATAATCTTGAAATTAGATTTGCAGATCAAATTAATCTAGTTCAAGGTCAGTCTATTGTTACATGAACCAATTAAGGTACAGTGAAATTCGAATTACCATACAGCCATACTAAACAAAAGCAACAAGACTCGCAACTACATCAAAGTTAACACAAACATCCACCACTGCAGATTCCCCACATTCCTCAGTGATGGAAAGCAATAAAGTCCAATCTCAGTCGGGGCGATCGAAGCTCCCACAGCCGGAGATTGAAGCCCCCGCGTCAGGGCGGTGGAAACTCCTGCAGCTTGGAGTCCCCGATGTTGCTCTCTAACCAGAGACTGCGGACTCCACGATGTTAAAGTCCTGCAGGCTCCCACAGTTGGAGTTCCAAATATGACCCCCGACAGGGATCGCAAACTCCGGTCGATCTCCAGCAAAGGCTGCCGCAGTGTGGACGGAGATCCGTCAAGGTAAGAGATTAGAATAAGTTCCCCCAACTCCCCTCACCCCACATAAAACAAGCTAAAACTAAAAAACATACATTTAACAGACACAAAGGAAAGGACAGACAGACTGTTGGCAAGGCAGCCATTGCTGGTGCCACCCGGTGGATTTAATGTAGCATGTTATGGCGGCTCCTAAGGGTCGGGCCATTCCCCCTGTATAATCCCTCGGCATGGGAATGGATGAGTCTGGAGGCGGCCCTTAGCTACAGGGATAAAAGGTTAGGTGCCATCTTCCTCTAGGAGACGACGTAGCACTACATTGGTGACCCCTGACGCTCCATTATTGTCATGATGGAGGCAGAAGACAGTACTGCCCGTCCGTCCACCTCGCAGGCCGACTGAGCTTGGTCTCTCGACGCGGTCTGGGTTAAATTACCTACCTTCTGCACCACCAGGTCTCACGTCTGGTTTCAGCATGCAGAGGCCCAATTCCAGCTGCAGGGCATTACGGCGGATGACACCCGCTATTACTACCTGGTGGGGGCCATCGACCAGGACACGGCCAGAGAGGTCACGCAGTTCCTCGCAGCCCTCCCGGCCACCGACAAATACCTCGGTCTCAAGGTAGGTATGTTACAAAACTTACCTTTAGCGGTGCTGCAGTTCTGCCGCTGGCCGTGTGCACGACTTTGGCGCCTTTAAGGGGGGGGGGCGGGGTTAAAATGCGGTTTTCCCCTTGCCATCCGGAATAATATTTTGTTGGAGTGCGATCTATTTCTGGAGATTCGTACCGACTGCCGGTAAGTTCATTTTTTAAAATAAATATCCCGACTATTTCATCGCTGCAGTAAAATAAAAACTAGCTCCTAATGCCGTGAACGCCGACAACAGGGACCAATGTTACGTAGGGGACAGGTAAGTGAAAGCTGTTTATTTTTACATTTAAACTTATTATTTTAGATGACCTTAATCAAATGTTCATGTTGCGAAACAGTGATTTAGTCCCCATACGAACTGGCAGAATTTTTCCTGCCGACATGGGGTTTAAATTCACCGCAACTGCTGTTTCTAGCATGGCATAGTGTTCTCTTCAAAAATCGGACCTGGCCTGTGTGGACAGATTAACTTTAAACTCGGCTAAATAGGTTAAATTACAAGGTCATTAGGAATCATGTCAAGCAGCTTTTACACCACCCCATCTGCATTAACAACAATGTCACATCAGGGGCAGGGTGGACTGGGACTTGTCGGGATAAAGCCAAGATCCCCTGAGCAATAAAGAGATGCTTTCCAGGTCAGTGGAGGTCAGGTCCCCTCTCACACAGATGTGCAGCTGCTGGTTTGGAAGAAGTCACTTATAAGATGCAATCATCTGAATTGTTTTAGGGACGTGTGGATGATATTGACTAGGATGTCATTTCAACTCGAGATGGCTTTGTAAATAGTACAATGACGGGAGAAGCAGGGAGTTTCATACATGGCCCATGTCAGTGAAACAGCTAGTTATTCTAAAAGCAACACATGCTGAAATTATTGGGTTCAAGGTTTTATTGCTTTTAAATAATCCAATTTTATTAGTGCCCTCTTATTAAGATCAAAAACACTCTTTGGAAAGCAATTTTGCTATGGCCAGACTAAGTATGGCCAGAAAACAATATATCGGGCAAAGAACACCAGAATCCAAACATAATCGCACAGAATCTCAAGCTGCCGACAGGGCTGGCAAGAACTGGATTCTTGACATGATTTTTAACAAGAACTCTGCAGCAGTGCTGGGTATCATTGTGAGATTCAATAAGTGTGGATCTCCAGGGAAATAACCCGCACTAGGAGGCTGTTATGTAATGGTGAGATGTTGGTACTCAAGAGTTTATTTGTGGCCAAGTGGATCCCAGGAATGGGTTTGTGGGAAATCACACAAGTTAAGAGATTTTCCTTCCAGGTGTCAAAGACTGCACTCTAAAGAACCATTGATATAGTAAGTTTTTTTTAATGTACTTTTAATTTGGTGGTGATTTTATTTGCATATATTTTTTTACAACTGCTGTTTTTAATTTAGTCTTTTGTAATGTTTTGATCTATGTAATAAATATGTCTTCAATTGACTTAACAATGTTATTGAAGTGGTTTGAACACTGTTGCTATTCCTCTTGTGCATGATTCTTTGCATTAATGATTACTTTTGCCTTTATATATATATATCTGAAGGGTCTCAACCCAAAATGGCACCCATTCAGACATTATCCAGAGATGCTGCCTGTCCCGCTGAGATACTCCAGTATTTTGTGTCTATACATATGTGAATATGGTTACTGTTTCTTACATTCCATCAGCTGCAGTATTGAAGACTGTTATTTACATCATTCATTTTCATTCATGAAGAAGTTGACCGTTTATTTGCTGGCCCCCGAGGTTGCAGCGCGTTTAGAATACTGCTTTGTTTCAGAGTTTGCAAATTTGAAATGTCTTCTGCAACCACAGGAATGTCTGTTGTTCGATTGTCTGCCATAGCTTCACTCTCACTGTCAGACAAGGTGCAGAGCAGAGCATCATTTTCATAGGTAGGAAAATAATACCTAAATATAAAAACAACACAAATGCAGTAAAAAGTTTAACAATGTTATAATAATAACCATAAACATCTGCGATTAAAATGTCTGCAGGTTTGTGGCCCACAGTATAAGCTCTGGGAAAGTGTAGGTAGAGGCCAATGAGCTATGGTGTTATTTAGTGTATTACCTCTGTGGGCTCTGTGTTACTGTACAACAGAAAATCATAACACGTTTTAGATCCTCTGCTCTGATAGACACTGTAGCATATAGACACTGCCATTGTTTTTACTCTTTTATGAGGTTGGTGATAGGGATGGATTTGAATTATTCACCTCTTTTTCTCTGAAGTCGCCAAATTGTCGGAGTATTCTGTTTACTTCAGTGCTGCACAGGAATGGTGCTCATGCTGCCACTGAAACTAATTCAAGTTTTGGTCAACTGGGTCAGACTTTTGTGGAAAATCAGCATTGTGGTGGGGTGGGAGATCGCAACCTTCATGTGTTCCGCCCTGTTTCAACCAATGCAATCAACCCACCATGCACAATCAAATAAGATCCAAGAGAACAAGTTGTCCTACAACTTTAGGTTTTGCCCGCCATACGCAAGAAGAAGCAGCATTGTGGTCACAAGTCTCCACATTAAATGCTGAACCATTTCCTTTTCAAAAGGGGTGCTGAAAGTTTCCCATAACCTCAGTGATATCTGCTACATCACTGTCATTCCCAGAAAGCCAGGCATTAGTCAGGCATAACCTGAGCTCTGTATCATGTGGGTACTTTCCAAAAGCGAAATTTTCTAAATAACTCGATGCTTATCATCTCACATCAGTCGCAAATACTTCCAAGGATCAAAAATCTTTAATTTTAAACTACAAGACCAAGTGCAGACCTGTTTGGTCCCGTTCCCTCAAAGCAATATACCACCAAACTGCACATGCACTGCGACGTTTTTAAAGTTTAAAATGGCAATAACATAAGATCAATGTGAATGCTTCTCACTCTCCTTCTTCAGTCCCCTATTCCCCTCCTTCACTATCGTCACTCTCCCCACCAACCCTCCTCTGCTTCCTCCCCTCGCACCCTCCCTCCCCTCGCCATCCCACTTCCTACCTCTATCCTCCTCCATTCCCCCTGATCCCCAGTGCCAGGCCCCGGGACCCTGACGCGGCCTCTCCTTGCCCCCCGGACACACACCGCGGATCCGGTCCCACTGCGCACGCATGGGGCTGACAGCCACCTCCAACAGCGCAGGCGCGGCCAGCAAGTGGTAGCACTATCGTGTACCGTTTTGGCGGGGTTTGGAATATCACGCATGCCAACAAACAAGATGAGAGTTTTAGAAATATATAAGACTGACTGGGACCCATTTGGTCTCTGTCACACGGAAGGAGGCCTGGTTCCCCAACGCAACCCGTTCCCAAACGCAATATTGCACGACTAACCCATAGCCCCCACAGGAAGCGTGGTCCCCCAACTCAACCCGTTGCCGAAGTAAGATTCTAGCACTCCCCTGCCTCCCCCAGCACTGGACTTAAAAAAAAAATGCAATTACACTTCCCCAATTGCAATACCAATTCACCCTCCCCCTCCTGTCCTGCCAGGAGCTGGAGTAAGTGTTGTATGATGGCAACATGGTTGCAAATGTCAGGTGGAGGACTGTGATATGCCATTCAGGTGAAAGGTTGGTGGAAGCACGGAGTGTTCCTGTATTGCAACTTTGTATGGCAGTTTGTTGGAAGCTGGCGGGAAGGATTTTAACAGTGAAAATCTTGTTAAAGTTGGCTTTTTTTAAACAATATCAATAATTTGTGAAATATAGCATAAAATGTGAAGAAACTTTATACAAATGACCATGGGAAAAAGCTGAGTAAGATTCTGCAAAAATATTTGCACTGCCATGTACCGTTTTGGTGTAGCTCCTGAGATCACAGACAGATAAACAAGTAGAGACATTTATTATAATAATATAGATATAGATGTTGTATATTTTAGAATTTTAAATGTCTTTTACCTCCAACACATACCAATGCTTTTTCTTTCAACCTGCTCTGTAGTCTCTACTTTAACCCACTCCTTGCCTCAGGGACAAACAACCACAGTAATTTTACATGCATTTCTGCTACAAAATAGTCTCCTTATTTTGCCTCAGCCACACTACTGGAAGAGTGCAAATGCTTCGACTGTTGATCTATTGTAAAGATCATTAGGGGATATTTAATACATAATTCCATATTTAATACAATAAATCCATGCTGACTTCGACCGATCCCGTCACTGCTTTCCAAATGCGCTGCTATAATATCTTTAATAATCAACTCCAGCATCTTCCCCACTACCGATGTACGGCTAACTGGTCTATTATTCCCCGTTTTCTCTCTCCCTCCTTTCTTAAAAAGTGGAGTTATATTGGCTACACTCCAGTCCACAGGAAATAATCCAGAGTCGAGAGAACATTGAAACATTATATCACCAATGCATCCACGATTTCTAGGGCCACATCCTTGAGACCGTCAGGCCCAGGGAATTTATCTGCCTTCAGCCCCAACAGTTTACCTAACATCATTTTATGATTAATGTGGATTCCCTTCAGTTCGTCCCTCCCAGAAGATCCTCGGTCCCCTGGTATTTCCGGGAGATAGTCTGAAGAAGGGTCTCGACCCAAAACGTCACCTATTCCTTCGCTCCATAGATGCTGCCGCACCCGCTGAGTTTCTCCAGCAATTTTGTCTATTTCCAATTTCTGGGAGACTGTGTCTTCACTAAGGAAGACACAAACAAAGTACTCATTTAACTGTTCTGCCATTTCTTTGTTTCCCAATATAAATTCATTTGCCTCTGATTGTAAGGGACCTACATTTATCCTCACTAATCTTTTCCCTTTTACATATCTAAAGAAACATTTACAGTCAGTTTTTATATTCTCCGCAAGCTTTCTTTCATGCTCTTTCCACCCCACCTCTTAATTACCCCTCTGTCCTCCTCTGTTGAGTTCTAAATTTCACCCAGTCCTCTGGCCAATTTATATGCCTCTTCCTTGGCTTTAACACTATCCTTGACTTCCCTCGTCAGCCACGGTTGAGCCACCTTCCCAGTTTTATTTTTTCGCCAGACAGGGATGAACAATTTCTGGAGTTCATCCATACGGTCTTTAAATCTTCACCATTGCATCTCCATGGTCAATCCTTTAAGTATAATTTGCCAATCTATCCTGGCCAATTCCTGACTCATACCTTCAAAGTCTCCTTTATTCAAGTTCAGGACCCTAGTATCTGAATTAACCGTATCAGTCTCCATCCCAATGCAGAATTCCACCATATTATGGTCATTGTTGCCTGGGGCCTTGCACAAGATCGTCTACTAATCCTTCCTCATTACACAATACCCAGTCTAGGATGGCCTGTCCTCTATTCGGTACCTCTACATATTGGTTTAAAACCCCACCCCGTATACCATATAGGATGGGGATAGTTCTCCTACAATGCTGGGAACTCAAGAACATATTGAGTACAAATGAAAGAAGCAAAGGAGTGCTGAGAAGCCAAAGGAGAGATGTGCAGTGATGCAGCACTGATAATAATCAACAGTTTGAGTTGCTACTCACTGGGGCTGGTCCCATGCCGACCTATCCAACAGGGCCACCAAGTGCTTTGTTTCAGTCATGTGATTCACAGTTTCCAATTGGGAGCTGAATGTTTCCCCACACCTGTGGCATCGGCATTGGTGAATTTCTCTTCTTATAAAGTTTACTAATTTGACTTGCTGATAGAAGTTCAACCCTGTGAAGTGGGAAAAAATAACTTATTGTGCAAACAGATTCTGGATAAATCGTCATGGTTGAAATTCAATTTATAAAAAGTAACAATAGCTTTCCCCTCTGTTCAACACGTTCCTGAGATTCCCAGGGATATGTTTATTTCCTTCTAGCTAATTGGCTCCATGGAAGGACAAGCAGATGGTGATGGTGGAAGTTGCTTCTGGGACTGGAGGCCTGTGACTAGTGGTGTGCCTCAGGGTTCCGAGCTGGGCCCGTTACTGTTTGTCATTTACATCAATGGTTTGGTTGAGAACATACAGGGCAGGATTAGCAAGTTTGCTGATGATACAAAAGTGAGTGGTTTTGCTGATAGTGAAGATGGTTGTGAAAGATTGCAGCAGGATCTTGATCAATTGGCCAGGTGGGCTGAGGAATGGTTGATGGAATTTAATATAGAAAAATGTGAGGTGTCGTATTTTAGGATGTCCAACGAGGGCAGGACTTACACAGTAAATGGTAGGCCTCTGGGGAGTGTTGCAGAGCAGAGGGATCTAGGAGGGCATGGGGCATGGTTCCTTGAAAGTCGAGTCCCAGGTAGATGCGGTGGTCAACAAGGCTTTGGCACTTTGGCCTTCATCAGTCAGAGTATTGAGTATAGAAGTTGGGAGGTCATGTTGCAGTTGTATAAGACGTTGGTGCATTTAGAATATTGTACGTAGTTCTGGGCACCATGTTATAGGAAATATATTGTCAAGCTTGAAATGGTTCAGAGAAGATTTACGAGGATGTTGCCAGGACTAGAGGGTGTGAGCTGTAGGGAGAGGAATCGGATTGGGTAGATGCACAGAGTCTCTTGCCGAGTGTAGGAGAATCTAGGACCAGAGGACATAGGTTCAAGGTGAAGGGGAAAAGATTTAATTGGAATCTGAGGGGTAACCTTCTCACTCAAAGGGTGGTGGGTGTATGGTAGTTGAGGCTGGGACTAACCCAACTATTTAAGAGACAGTTGGACAGGTACATGGATAGGACAGGTTTGGAGGGATATGGACCAAGCGCAGTGTAGCTGGGACATGTTGGTCGGTGTGGGCAAGTTGGGTCGAAGGGCCTGTTTCAACACTGTAAAGCTCTGTGACTCTAATACGAAGCCCACAGTCAAGAATGGTCAGCTGTGATTTACTTGGTAAATCCTGAGACAAGATGCACCTCCAACAGGTATCGCCACATCTGTAGCAGGAGAACCGTCACATCTGGAGGAGAACAATCGCCACATCTGTAGCAGGGGAACCGCCACATCTGGAGAACTTCACCACATCTATAGCAGGGAACTGCCACATATGGAGAACATTGCCACATCTGTAGTAGGGAACCACCACATCTGGAGAACATTGCCACATCTGTAGCAGGGAACCACCACATATGGAAGGGAACACTGCCATATCTGGAGGAGAACATTTCCACATCGGGAACAGGGGAACATCTGGAGCAGGAGCAAGGAGTGCTGCTTTGCCCCAGTACTGCCCGATTCGAGGAATGTGGATTTTGACAAGAACAACCAATGTCATTAACAAATTCTTTGTCGCACGCAAAGGATGGCTTACAGGTGACTGGACAAGCAGTCAGTTAACATCACCCAGTAATTCACCCATCATTAGCCCACACAATTTTCACACTATTTTACCCAGTCGTCTAACTGACAAGAAGGGCATCTGAAGGAACCTTACAGAGACAGGCAGCATCTCTAGAGGGAAGGGTCTCGACCTGAAACGTCACCCATTCCTTCTCTGCAGAGAAGCTGCCTAACCCGCTGAGTTACTCCAGCATTTTGTATCTATCTTTGGTTCAATCTAGCATCTGCAGTTCCTACCTAAACAATGAATATAGTTTGTTTATCACCCCCTGCCCAGGTACCTTCCCCTGCCAACGCCTGTCCCTTTACCTCCCCCTTCGACTCCATCCAAGAACCCAAACAGTCTTTCCAGGTGAGGCAGAGGTTCACGTGCACCTCCTCCAACCTCATCTACTGGATCCGCTGTTCTAGGTGTCAATGTCTCTACATCGGCGAGAACAAGCGCAGGCTCGGCGATTGCTTCACTGAACACCTCTGCTCAGTCCGTCTTAACCTACCTGATCTCCCGGTGGCTCAGCACTTCAACTCCCCCTCCCATTCCCAATCTGACCTTACTGTCCTGGGCCTCCTCCATTGTCAGAGTGAGGCCCAGCGCAAATTGGAGGAACAACGCCTCATATTTTGCTTGGGTAGTTTACACCCCAGCGGTGTGAACATTGCCTTCTCTAACATCAGATAGCCCTTGCTTTCCCTCTCTCTCCTTCCTCTTCCCCTTCCCAGTTCTCCCACCAGTCTTACTGTCTCCGACTACATTCTATATTGGTCCCACCCCCTCCCCTGACATCAGTCTGAAGAAGGGTCTCGGCCCATTCCTTCTCGCCAGGGATGCTGCCTCACCCGCTGAGTTATTCCAGCAGTTTGTGTCTACCAATGAATATAGAGGTTGTGTTCCAATTGAGAGCTAGTTTTATGCAGAAAATATTAACATGAAATTACCATAGAAAAGTACAGCACAGAAATAGGCGCTTCGTCCCACCATGATGCCAAATTAAACTAATCTCATCTGCCTACACATGATTCGCATCCCTCTGTTTACACCTGTTCACGTGTCTCTGTCTGAATGACTCGTAATTGTCGCTATTGTATTACCTTCTACCACCTTCTCCACAGCTCATTCCATGCACCAATTCTGTGGAAAAACACCTGCAAATCTCCTTTCTCTATCTCACCACAAACCTATGCCCTCCAGTATTTCACATATCCACAATGGGAAGAAGACTAACTAACCACCTTCTTCATGCATCTCATCATTGTCTATATTTAAATGCTGCAGCTTCTGACCTTCAGAGATAACAATCCAAGTCTGTCCACCCTTTCCTTATACCTTATATACTCCAATCCAGGCATGGAAAATGCTATAAATATGAGAAATATATACTTACCCATTTCAGATTTCAATTTTAGAAGGTCAAAATGATGTGCTGCCTACAAAAGATTTAAGGAAAGACAGATAGTATGTATTTTTTCAGATTAAAAATCCTTAATACTGCACCTGTAAATTTCCAGCAGAAACCGAGCCCTCCGTAACTCCCTGGTCAATTTGTCCCTTCCCACCAAACCACCCCCTCTCCTGGCACTTTCCCTTGCAACCGCAGGAAATGCTACACTTGTCGCTTTACCTACCCTTCTTGACTCCATCCAAGGACCCAAGCAGTCTTTCCAGGTGTAGCAGAGGTTCACCTGCACCTCCTCCAACATCTATTGCATTCGCTGCTCTAGGTGTCAGCTGTTCTACATCGGTGAGACCAAGCGCAGGCTTGGCGATCGCTTCGCCCAACATCTCCGCTCGGTTCACAATAACCAACCTGATCTCCCGATGGCTCAGCACTTCAACTCCCCCTCCCATTCCGAATCTGACCTTTCTGTCCTGGGCCTCCTCCATGGCCAGAGTGAGGCCCACCGTAAATTGGAAGAGCATCACCTCATATTTCGCTTGGGTAGTTTACACCCCAGCGGTATGAACATTGACTTCTCCAATTTCAGGTAGTCCCTGCTTTATCCTTCTTTCCCCTCCCCTTCTCAGCTCTCCCACAGCCCAGTCTCTGCCTCTTCTTTTCTTCTTCCCGCCCTCCCACCCCCACATCAGTCTGAAGAAGGATCTTGACCCGAAACGTCGCCTATTTCCTTCGCTCCATAGATGCTGCCTCACCCGCTGAGTTTCTCCAACATTTTTGTCTATCTTCAATATTAAAAGTTACAGGTTGTTTGGGAAGAGTGAAAGGTGGCCGTAGTAATTTGGTTTATATTGTATAATAGTTGGTCTTCACTGATAACTAATAGAACATCTGCAGTTTCACACATTGCTGGTGTACTGGAAACCACATTGCACATCTGTCAGCATATCAGCACTAATTTGGAATTGCATTCTTTAAGGTTCATCAAGATTTTTAAGAAGTGCTATTGTATATTCATCTCGAACTCTGCCCCAGATCTTTGGAAGTATTTTCAAGAAAGTTCCTGGAGGATCCATGACACGGAAATGAGCAGGAGTAGGAAATCAGTCCCTCACATGTGTCCTGACACTTGGAACCAACGTCGTCTACACTCTTGCCTGCCTCCTGTTTCCCTTCCTCCCCTTAGCATTGATCCCGGCTCATCAATCTGCTCACAGACTGGGTGGTCCGGCACTGGGACTGGGTGGTCTGGTGCACGCACTGCGTGGTCTGGTGCACGCACTGGGTGGTCCGGCACTGGCACTGGGTGGTCTGGTGCACGCACTGGGTGGTCTGGTGCACGCACTGGGTGGTCTGGTGCACGCACTGGGTGGTCTGGTGCACGCACTGGGTGGTCTGGTGCACGCACTGGGTGGTCCGGCACTGGCACTGGGTGGTCTGGTGCACGCACTGGGCGGTCTGGTGCACGCACTGGGCGGTCTGGTGCACGCACTGGGCGGTCCGGTGCACGCACTGGGCGGTCCGGTTCACGCACTGGGCGGTCCGGTGCACGCACTGGGCGGTCCGGTGCACGCACTGGGCGGTCCGGTGCACGCACTGGGCGGTCCGGTGCACGCACTGGGCGGTCCGGTGCACGCACTGGGCGGTCCGGTGCACGCACTGGGCGGTCCGGTGCACGCACTGGGCGGTATGGTGCACGCACTGGGCGGTCTGGTGCACGCACTGGGCGGTCCGGTACATGCACTGGGTGGTCTGGTGCACGCAATGGGTGGTCCGGTACATGAACTGGGTGGTCTGGTGCATGCACTGGGTGGTCCGGTACATGCACTGGGTGGTCTGGTGCATGCACCGGGTGGTCCGGTACATGCACTGGGTGGTCTGGTGCATGCACTGGGTTGTCTGGTGCACGCACTGGGTGGTCCGGTACATGCACTGGGTGGTCCGGTGCACGCACTGGGTGGTCCGGTGCACGCACTGGGTGGTCCGGTGCACGCACTGGGTGGTCTGGTGCAGAAACAGTAGGCTGTGGGAGAGCTGGGAAGTGGAGGGGAAGGAGGGAGAAAGCAAGGACTACTTGAAATTGGAGAAGTCAATGTTCATACTGTTAGTATATCATCACTTTTAATATCGTCACTACAACTTTAAGAATATTAAATTAAAACAAAAGCAAATAAATAAATCTGTAATTAGTGATTGATAATTAATAAACATGCACTCATCAATTTTACTTGTCCCTTTTTTCAGCCGTTGTTCCTTGCTCTTGCAGAGTACTAGACTGGCCATCTGATAAGACAGTTTGCAGGTCAGCATATTTCATTGATGTTATTATCTAGTTTTACCTTCATGTGAAGGTGTAGTTTCTCAGTTGAATCTTTTGCTTTCTCGCAGAAAAGACAGACAGCACACATTGGACTGCCTTGCCAATCAGACCAATCACTGTGAACAGAAGATAAGAATGAGGAAAAGATAAATAAATCACGGTGCCAGTACAGCACCTAGTGATTGCTCCTTCCTTTCTCTGCACAACTTTAGCATGCAAGGTACGGACAAGTTTGACATGGAAGTGACTTTTCCCAAGAATAGTAGGTCTCTATCATATCTGTGATGGAATGATGCAGACAGACATCAGTGGCCGAGGCTGAAATGCTAATTTAATTCAAGCTCAGATCATCTAGAGAGCAGTATTTAGCTATATGCTGGCAATAACTGTGAGCACATTCCTGGCACAGATGGAGGTACAAAGTGTATGTAGAATATACATGAGATTACATGGCCCGGTCTGCATCACCAATTGCTGCTGCCAGCTTTTTATTATAGTACTTTAGATTCTGTGGTACAATAATATCGCTAGATTTTGTTCAAGGTGCAGCTATAAAGTGATCAGATAATGCAAGAAAACTATCTGATGCAGAATCACCCGGCAGCTCTCAGGTTCTGCATGGAGAGGTAAATGGGCCATCTTTACTGGCGTAGGCTATAGACACTGAAATAACCTATGTTATTTTGACATCTACCAGTTCTACAAGAATACTCTGTGACATCACGACAAAATCACCAGTCAAATCTATTGGCATGCAAGTTACAGAAAGATCAAGTAGAGAAGTGAGAGCGAGCCTGTCTAGATGCCATCTAGAGTTGTACAACGCATACATCTCCAGACATGCAGTTCAGAAGTTTCTGTGCTTAGTTTTGGACACTGAACAAAATGAAAAACATGCTGGCTTTATAGTTCCCCATAATTATAATTGACATCAAATATTACGTTAGTATGAATAAATCCCAGCACAATGAGGTCAATGTGGTACACTTGATAGTGGATCAAATCTATCAGTGGCCTGTCATCACAACCTCAGGATATGACTGCGAGGTTTCCACAGGGAAGTGTCCTTGACCCAAGCATCTTCATCTTAGAGTCATCTTAGAGCACGGAAACAGGCCCTTCAGCCCAACTCTCTATGCCGACCACCATGCCCCATCTAAGCTAGTCCCATTTGCTTGTTTAGCCCTTACCCTTCTAAATTTTTCCAGTCCATTTACCCGTCCGTGTTTTTTTTAATGCTGTTATAGTACCTGCCTCAACTACCTCCTCTGGCAACTCATTCCGTATACTCACCCTCAGTGAGAAGGTTGTCCCTCAGGTTCTTACCAACTCTTGTCCCTCTCACCTTTATGTTCTCTGGTTTTTAATTCCCCTACGCTGGGTAAAGAAATCTGTATTCACTCTATCTATTCCTCCCAAGATCTTATATACCTCTGTGAGATCCTCATTCTCCAGTCCTAGCCTGCCCAAACTTCCTATAGCTCAGCCCCTCTAGCCCCGGCAACATCTTCGTTGCCAGATTATTTGGTAATAACTTGTTGACTTTCAGAAGGACTAAGTAGGGGTTATCCCGTGACAACATCTTTCTTTGTCCTGCAATGGATTCAACATTGCTGAATCTCCCACTGTTAACACCAGTGGCCAGAAGCTTGTGGTGAATAGTTGAGTGAACTTGTGGGCTGTGTAAATACAGGTTATGCATTCTGCCGGGTCGTTCACTTCCTGGCCTTGCACCGGCAGTATTTGTCCAGTGATTGTTTACCATGATTCTGTGTAGAAAACTTTGCTTTCTGCGGGTGTCAAGGGTTATGGGGAGAAAGCAGAAAAATGGCATTAGGAGGCAGAGATCAGCCATGATTAAACGGCAAAGTAGACGATGGGCCGAATGGCCTAATTCCCCGAATGAACAACAGCCTACTGTTGGAATGCATTGACTCTCCTTTAAACAATAGACAATAGACAATGGACAATAGGTGCAGGAGAAGGCCATTCGGCCCTTCAAGCCGAAATAGAACACCGCCTTTGTAAATGTAAATTTACCAGGAGTGAGAGAAAGCTGGGCTGCATGTGGCGTTTTATTCAAGCCCATTCAATCTAACCTTCGCACCAGCGACAATCCTGAGCACATGATTTATCCCTTCCTCCTTTCCCTGACACCTGTGTTGTGACATGGAAAATAGGAACTTGCTGGGCCAGGATTTGTGGAGGAGCCACACAGGAATGGAAGCCTCTGGCACGGTGTACAAATCCATAAATATATTTGTGATAGCGATCACAGGGTCAAACTCTAACAGCATCATCTCTTGATGCCGTGACATGAAGGGTACAGTAATTATTAACGCTGGATAAACCACAAATGATATTTGCCAGTAAACATGCTCACCGGCCATCTGCAGTACTGTCAGCTTCTGCATTACAGCTAATAAAACTGATAACATTGCAGTAAATGGGCCAGATGTGGACACCTCTATTTAAACCACTATGAATCAGAACACACCTATATTATGCCCAGACACAGGTGGAAATTCACATTTCTTATGTCAGGGAAAGTAGAAGCTAATTTACTGTGAGTTTAACTATCAGAGCCTGTCGTGTTATATAGCAGCTGCATGAGTTATAATTTAGCTGAACTTGCTGCTGGAGACAGGACGGGGTGTGAGACCTGCTCCTGTTCTCTCCCCCACCAAGGGGAAACAAGCTGAAATCATCACTTGGCAAATGGCCAATGAAACAGATATGATTCTAAAGTACGAAAGAATCTGTAAGCAGTTCACCTCCTATCTGATGAGAGCATGTTGCTAACTTAGATTAAATTGAAAGGGAATCTGAATCAGCTCAAGACAAGTTAAGATAGTGAGTCATTTTTCACATTTTGGTGATGAATTCCAAGACTGTTATTGCCTTGTGAATCAGTTGTAAACAATTCTCAAGTAATGTGCGGTAACTTTGCATAGAATGACGATGAAGCAGTTTGAAACCACAACACTACTTACTCATCTGGGTCCTCTGTGATTCCACCGTCGTCTTCAGACTGAACTTCCACCCAGTTCTTCCCAAACTCCTAAACAACAATTCAACAAGTTTGATCAGTCCTCAGGGCAAATCACACACATCCGAGCTGCTGTAGTTAATCCCATTCCCTCAGAATTCTTCTTTTTAAAAAAAAATATTTTTATTAGAGGCATGTACATATCATAGTCCAAACCACTACAAACTGTTAAACGATTACATATTAAGTATCCAGGATTTGAGGGACCCTGCTACCAATGTAGCTGGGATCCTCATTTATCGGTTATATATTAACATTGACTCTAATTATTTTTTTATGTTTATAGATAGAAAAAAAGAGAGAAAAAAAAAGAAAATTGGAAAAATAGAATAAACTATCAATAATACGACTTAGGAGATAGGTCCGTAGGTCAGAGAACATAACTATTCATCTAGTCCTGGATTCAAGTTTCAGTCAGGCTTCCGCGCCGGCCCAATCTGCCCCTTCAAATAATCTACAAATGGAGACCATATTCTAATAAATAATTCTGGTTTGTCAATTAAGACAAATCTATTTTTTTCCAAATATAAGGTCTCCGACATCTCCATAATCCAAATTTTGATTGTGGGGGTTGCTGGGTGTTTCCAAAATTTTAATATTAATTTTTTCCCAGTTATTATACTGTAATGAAGGAAATGTCTTTGGTTTGTTGTAATTTTTAGGTATTGTTCTGATATGCCCAATATTATTAATTCTGATAGTATGCTGAAGCAGTTGCAAGGATTGGTGATTGTGCTGAGAGGCAGCACAGCACAGAATGGCCAGCATTTCAGAGCAATCCTTCATCAGGCTTTTCTTTACCTCTGTCAGATCACAGCATAAATAATCACACACTAGTGTATTTGAAATACTGTGTTATGTGCCGTCTATTTTGCAAGTTAACAACATTTAAATTGACTGATTGAGTTTACAAGCCTAAACACATTTTGGTTAGAATTGAATTCAAGTCATGGCACTTATTGAATTGGCCAAAAAAAAAAAATCTGAACAAAAGTTGCACATAGCTAGTTGTAGCCCCACCTCCAGTTGCTGAAAGGAGTGGATAAATTACATCTGTCACACAGCACAGAAACAGGCCCTTCGGCCCAACTCGTCCATGCCAACAACGTTGCCCCACCTAAGCTAATCCCCTTTGCTGTGTTGGGCCTTATCCCTCTAAACCTTTCCTATTCACATACCTTTCAAAATATCTTTTGTTATTGTGCCTGCCTCAGCTAACCACTGTGAAAAACGCCCACTCAGTGAAAATATTGTCCCTCAGATTCCTATTAAATCTTTCTTCTCTCACCTTAAACCTGTGCCCACTAGTTCTTGAATGCGCCAATCTTGGGTAAAAGACGCTGTGCATTCACCCTATCCCTCTACTATTTTCTTCACCGCTCCTTCTCTTTGCTACATAAACTCATGTTTTCAGTTTTGATGATGTCACTGATGAAAGACTGACTGTTTCCCACAACATGGATGCTGCCCGAGCAGCTGAACAATTTCCTTTCTTCAAAGCTGCACACAAACCTCACCAGATAGTTGATGGTGTAAAATCTGTCGTATTCCTGATTTTTGGCATTGATTTTCCGATGCTGTTTTTTCCTCATATGATCTCGGAGGGTGTTTTTGTCACGGAATGTTTTCTCACAATATAAACACTGTAAACTGCAAAAAGTACATTGGTAAATAATCTACATGATGTTCAAAAGTCCCTCTTAAACCTTTAATGCACAAATACCTATAATCAATCATGAAGTTATTTTAAAAGTCTAGTAATTTAAATTCTCAATGAACATTAGAAGTAATTATTTCTGTGACTGTATAACTAAATTGGGGCCAATGTTAAAGTAATGTAAACAAAATGAATATTAGTCTTTAATTTTTAATTATATTTATTCAATATTGCAACAACTGAGATATGAACTTTGACACAGGAACAGGTGGTAAATAACTCAACTGAGCACTAAATTGAAAAGAACTGAAGGCAATGAGAGGGAAAAGTACACATCAAGTTCCGATGAGCTGGGAGATGGTATATGACGAAGGGTGACTTAGAAGATTCAAGAATTCATTTGAAAGCAGATATGAACATGAGAACTGAGAAAAACTTTGCAGGATTATTGTAAAAACAGAAGATAATTAGAAACAGGTTTCAAATATCTGATTAAATGTGCACTGCATTTTTGATACACTTTTGTTTTGAGTATCTGGGAACAACGGTGACGACTGCAGGCTTCCCTGAACCCTTGATAGTTTACTGTGTATTCTTTTAGTACTGCAAACTAAACAATAAGAGACATGAAGCATTTTCAAAAGCTCCTGTGGAGTTATTATGACGCCTGACAACTTTCCAGTTTTCTCTCAGTGTACAACGCAAGATCAAAGAAGTGAATTGTTTTTGAACTTGACACATCATCCCTGAACGCACGACCCTTCCCTGCCCAAAATGCAGCCTTTTGTGTCTCAAAATCTTCCTTCAGCATTGCGCTTTCACTCAGCAAACCAAAAAAACAATCCACCAAGAAAATACAGATTTTAAATATTTTTCTTGGGCAAGACAGAAGGGTGTGCAAGGAATCCAAGTCAAAATGGGATTGAGCAACGGAATGTCCAGTGAAACTAGATGCCGCCCAAATACTGCACACAAACCTCCAGAGTTTTCCTTCAAGGTAAAAGGTGCCTGATTTGCAGCACATCCCTGACAATACAAAGAATGCTACAAAAGAATCAAGACAGAGGAAAGAGATCACTATGGAGCGGTGCTACAAGAGACATCTACATTGGTTCAACTGAAAGAAATATTCAGGCCATAGAGTAAACGCTGACCATAGAGTAAAGGCTGACCATGGAGTAAACGCTGATCCCTGTTGTTTGTCATATACATCAATGATCTGGGTGATGGTGTGGTAAATTGGATTAGTAAGTATGCAGATGATACTAAGATAGGTGGTGTTGTGGATGATGAAGTAGATTTTCAAAGTCTATAGAGAAATTTAGGCCATTTGGAAGAGTGGGCTGAAAGATGGCAGATGGAGTTTAATGCTGATAAGTGTGAGGTGCTACATCTTGGCAGGACAAATCAAAATAGGACGTACATGGTAAATGGTAGCGAATTGAGGAATGCAGTTGAACAGAGGGATCTAGGAATAACTGTGCATAGTTTCCTGAAGGTGGAATCTCATGTAGATAGGGGGTAAAGAAAGCTTTTGGTGTGCTGGCCTTTATAAATCAGAGCATTGAGTATAGAAGTTGGGATGTAATGTTTAAATTGTACAAAGCATTGGTGAGGCCAATTCTGGAGTATGATTTACAATTTTGGTCGGCAAATTATAGGAAAGATGTCAACAAAATAGAGAGAGTACAGAGGAGATTTTCTAGAATGTTGCCTGGGTTCCAGCACCTAAGTTACAGAGAAAGGTTGAACAAGATAGGTCTTTATTCTTTGGAGCGCAGAAGGTTAAGGGGGGACTTGATAGAGGTCTTTAAAATTATGAGAGGGATAGACAGAGTTTAAGTGGATAAGCTTTTTCCATTGAGAGTACTAAAGATTCAAACAAGAGGACATGATTTGAGAATTAAGGGACAAACGTTTAGGGGTAACATGAGGGGGAACTTCTTTACTCAGAGAGTGGTAGCTGTGTGGAATGAGCTTCCAGTGGAAGTGGTGGAGGCAGGTTCGATTTTATCATTTAAAAATAAATTGGATAGGTATATGGACGGGAAGGGAATGGAGGGTTAAGGGCCCGTCCTACAAGCATGCAACTCTATGCGATGAACGCGATCAAACTAGAAGCGGGGGCCGCACGGAAGTCGGGTGATCCCCTGTACAGGGCCGTTCCCACCAGCATGCGCCTGCATGCGGCAAGCGCAACCAAACCGGCAGCAGGGGCCGTGCGGAGGTCGGGTGAGTGGCTCAACACGGCGCAAAGTTAGGCGAACTTGGAGCGAAGTCTAAGGTAAGTTCGCCAGGACAGAGAGGGGCACACAGAGAGGGGCACAGAGGCACACACACACACAGAGGGCCACGGAGCCACACACATAGAGGGTCACGGAGGCACCTACAGATAGGTTCACGGAGGCACGATGTTGGGGCGGTGTGTAATGTGTCGAGGCGACTGCGAGCCGACAAGCCGTTGCCGCACGGAATTTTTGAACATAGTCCGTTTTTCGGAGCCCCGCGCAATGTCGGGACGAACTCCGCACAATTCAACTGGGACCGCCCCGCGACGCCGGACGGCTCAAGCAACCACGTTAGGTCGCGCTAATCGCATAGAGTTGCATGCTTGTAGGACAGGCCCTTTATGGTCTGAGTGCAGGTAGATGGGACTAGGTGAGAGTAAGTGTTTGGCACTTATGTGTTGGTAGAGTAAACGCTGAACGTAGAGTAAACGCTGAATGTAGAGTAAACCCTGAACGTAGAGTAAACGCTGAAGGTTTGACCAGACTTTGAAGAGCAAATGAACAAAGATGGATACAAATCCTGATTGTACATTGGTATGCACTATAAAGTCACCTTAAAATATTGTCCAATGTTCTATACGTTTTCTTTTTCTCTTCATTAATATGATGCTTAGAAGTCAATCTTTATCAGTGCATGAATATGTAAGAGTCTTTATGTACTTGTCTTGTGGGTGAGACAATCGACGATCGTGTGTTCTCCCAGTAAACAAAGCTGGAAATAGAACTCTCTCACACTTTCTGCTGCTATTTACATTTATATTGGGAACTAACATTTCCTGTTCCAAGTGTTCCAGTGCTGCATCTATTTATACTCATTGTGAACCCTGTGGAAAGACTGGGATAAAGAATTCCTCTTCCAAAGTTGCTGAAAGGCAAATTGCAGAAAGTTGGTGGTTTGTAATTTGTGAATATTTATCACACATTAATGCAATCACTTTCCTGATTTGTTAACTTACTCTCTTTGCTATGCATTTAACTTAAGCTTGTTCCAACTCTAGAGCAAGTGAAGTAAATTACTTTTAGTTATTGGAACACAATAAATATTTACATGCCTACCCCCGACAGATAATAGACATAAATAGATACAGAGTGCTGGAGTAAGCGGGCCAGGCAGCATCTGTGGACAACTTGGATAGGTGACGTTTCACTAAGTGCTTGAGTAATACAGCGGGTCAGGTAGCATCTGTGGACAACTTGGGTAGGTGACATGTGGGTCTGACCTTTCTTCAGAACATAGTTGCTTTAAGAAATAGCATTTTCATTAGAAGAAAAAAAACTGCGTAGCTCCCTTTAGTTTATTGTTGGTGAAGAGCTCCTGCTTGAATCTATTTGTGAATCGCCATTCCAGGAAGAGGATTGTGAAGACCTGCAACTGGTTAGCAGCCCTGTACCACAGAGAGGCATGTTGCAAGCTCTACTGCTACCTTGATTCTTTAGTTTCCAGCACTTGATCTGAGAAATGATCTGAACAGGTGGACAAGTTCAATTTGATTTACATAACTACTCAATCAAATTAAAAAGTCATACTTATCCACTTTTTTCTGCACCAAATCCAGAAACTCATTGCAGAAGACGATGTTGTCTGGAAGACCCATGTTGAAAGCATGGTCTTTGGCCATGTGATTCAAGAGGACGGCTCTGATTGAACGTTAACATTAACTTTAGAAAAGTTACTTATTAGTACTCTAAGAATGCAAATTAATTTCTGAAATTAATGTCAAAATGTAAATGAAGCAATCTTTAAATTGAGATTAGCAAAGAGTGAAACACCTCAAGAAAATAAATTAAAAAATGAACATACGTGAAAGCACGATTAAGTTTGCTCATTGTAAAATTATTGGACTAACAGAGAAGGGGGAATAAGCCAGTTCGGTATTCCGGCTGCGCATGCACAGGTCATGGGTTGCTCGGGATAAACACTTTCGGCGGCTGTTCCGCTCCATGGATGCAGACCTGCATCTCGTCCCTAACCAGCCGCCGCTGGGCCATCTCCTTCCGCTCCCTAGTGTCCCGTCCGGGGCCGCCCCCGGGCCGGAGCGCGGACAAGTTGGGGGGGGGGGGGGGGGAGAGAGCCAGCTCCAGCTCGGCTCTGCCTGTCCCGCCGGAACAATGACCCAGGCCCGCAGGCAGCGTGGAAAAGAAGCACCAACTCCAGCTCAACCCTGCCCGTCCCGCTGGGGCTGGTGCCTCCCCTCCACACTGCCAGCGGGTCTGGGCCAACAATCCCGTCCACAGACCTCTGGATAGAAGAGCCTCCTTCAGACTTCCTACACATTAGACCTTTGAGCCGTGATTGGGATGGGAGCGGGGATTTCCCCGGGCGCAATGAACAAATGACCTAAAGTTTGCGTTGAGTGAACTGAGTGTTCTCAACGTCCTCGCTGTACATCACTGTTTTGTGAGAGTGGTTGGATTTCAGCTTCAACTCAGCCAACGTCAGTTACATTATCCGGACAGGCGGCGGGGATCAGGAGCTGATGTGAGGCATCGGCGATGCTCTGGAATCCTAGTTGGCCACCGGCGAGCAGCGGGTTCAAGGAGGCAGCGCCGACCAGGGAGTAGAGATGTCAGTTCTTCCAGCAGCGAGCGGAGAGGCACCAGTTACTGTGGGCCGTTCACCTGTCGGGCACTGACACCTCCCTGGATCCCGGGATCCAACCACTCTCACAAAACGCCAGTGTACAGCGAGGACGGTAAGAACACTCAGTTCACTCAACGCAAACTGTTGGTCATTTGATTCTTGCCCCCGGGGAAATCTCCAGCGCAGTCGAGACGAGAGGTTTCTGAAGTTGCATTCTCTCGATTGAGGACCTTTTATCCACTCTCCTAGAAGCAACAAGCCATGGCTTCATCAGTGGTTGTCTGTCTAACTGAAACCTCTCTCCCCCTGTCTCCAACTCGCATTTGATCCCCCCTCTCGCAGTTACACCCCGCTCTCCCCCGCTATCAGGCACCCCGTTCCCTTTTTTATTCTGGAATGACCTTTGACAAATCCCATGATTCCTTGCGTTTTTCAGAATACTGAACTGGATTATTGGAAAATCACTGAACCTGGCTGGCTAGATAAGGTTGGGAATTTCTAATGCCAGGGAACAGAGTAGAAACCAGGTGATAATTTACACGCCAGTGAAGGAATAGTCTGGGGCTGAGAATTCACAGTCAGAGGTGTAGGTTTAGCCCACCTTGTCCATGACCTCTTAGTTGACAAACTGGGTGAGTTTGGCATTTGGCACTTAGTCCTCTAAACCCTTCCCATTCATGTATCTGTTTAAATGTCTTTTAAAAGCATAATTGTGATGTGTAATGATCTGTGTATCATATGGCAAGCAGCCAAATAAACTTTACTTTAATGTTTTGGCTGGAAAAGGTTAACTACATTTTTAAAATACATTAAGGTTATCAGAATCTTGCTCTGCATCACAAAGCACAACTGTTTTAGAAAAGTACAGACCTATTTCCTGCAAATTCTCCATTACAAAACATGCAGATGCGATAAAAATTGGTGTCAATTCTTTCCCGCTGTTGCTGTTCCAATACCTCTTCCTGTGAAAAAGGAAATGAGTGTGAAAGCCAATCCTGCCCATGCTATTTTTATTTGTAAAAACAATGAGCAAAGAATGTCAATTAGCTTTTATAGATATTGATACTTGACTGAAAGACGTATTTAATAAAATGTACAGGAAGGAACTGCAGGTGCTGGTTTAAATCAAAGGTAGACACAAAATGCTGGAGTAACTCAGCGGGACAGGCAGAATCTATGGAGCGAAGGAATGGGTGATGTTTCTGGTCGAGACCCTTCTTCAGACTGATGTCAGGGAAGTGGACGGGACAGAGATAGAATGTAGTCGGAGGCAGTAAGACTGGTGGGAGAACTGGGATGGGGAGGGATGGAGAGAGAAGAAAAGCAAGGGCTATTTGAAGTTAGAGAAGTCAATGTTCTTACCGCTGTGGTGTAAGCTGCCAAAGCGAAATACGAGGTTCTGTTCCTCCAATTTGCACTGGGCCTCACTGACAATTGAGGAGGCCCAGGACAATGTACATAATAAAATGTACAACCTTACACGTGATATCATACACCAATATCCATGAAAAGCAATAAGGTACACTGTACTCAGTGTGTACTTCTGCCCTGGGAAAAGGGTTCTGACAGCCTACCCTATCTCTGCCTCTCCTCATTTTATGTACTTCTATTAGTTCTCTCCACAACCTCCAATGTGCCAGGGAAAACATTCAGCCAAGACTGGATGGGCCAAAGAGACCCCAATGTCATAATGAAATAATTAATTAGCATACAAGTCATGTTCACGATAGTAAGAGTAGTAGCGGACCAGGTAATGTCAGCACCTGATGAGGGTATCATAACGTACTATACAAATGCCTGCTTTCTGGGCATTCACCTATGTCACCTATTCGTCAGGAGGTGTCTCTCACCTTGGAGTCTAAAGATTGCCAAAATATTAAAGATCGTATTCAATGAATTGAGATAAAATTCTGGACCACATGTGTAATACTGAGTCTTTACTGGCTTTTTCAGGTGTATACCAAAATCCCAGGCGCTACTTCTAAGAAAGTCAGGGCAGTTGTTCCCATTGTCCTGGCCAATATTTATTCCTAAATTAGCTGCACTAAAACAAAGGACGGGTCCTATTTGTTTGTTCACAGCAGCCGCTCCACTTCCTACATACCAACACTATTGCACTTCACAAGTACTCCATCTGCTGTAAAATGCTTTAGGACATCCTGAAAAAAGGCACCAACAATGGCACAAAAAGAGCAAATACTTCCTTACTTATTTTATTCATAATATATTGGAAACATATTCTGAGCTGATTTTATGCATCTATTGCCTATCTACATTGGGGCATGTGATTATAAATTAGACCACATACAGCTCCATAAACTTATGTGTAACAGGAAATTCCTGTTAGTTTGAGCTGGACAAACAACTTTACTGAGACATTGTTATTTTACTATAATGGAAGTCTCAATGTAAAAAAGAGAATTATTTATTTTCAAATGTTTAAATGATATAAAAATGCATCTTACATTTAAGAGATCATATGTGTTCTAAATATGACATCTCTTCTTACAACTATCTCTGAACCAAATGCAGTGGCTCTGAGATGTGGGACTTCAACAAACCCTTATAAGTAAGTGAGATTAAGAATTATCTGCCACAGAAGGCAGTGGAGGCCAATTCACTGCATGTTTTCAAGAGAGTCAGATTTAGCTCTTAGGGCTAACGGAATCAAGGGATATGGGGAAAAAGCAGGAACGGTGTACTGATTCTGGACGATCAGCCATGATCATATTGAATGGCGGTGCTGGCTTGAAGGGCCGAATGGCCTACTCCTGCACCTATTTTCTATGTAACATTACGTGGTCAGAAAGTCACACAGTCAACCCTAGATGGTCAAAGCCCTATTCCATGGCCTTTTTCAAGCACTTCTTTGTATGCCAATTCTTAATTATCACTGGCGATTTTTCTCCATCATTCAAAAAAGCTCCAAGTGCACTAGAATCTCTAAGAAATAAAAATAATTACTGTCTAATTAAACTTGTTCATTGAGACCAAGTGAAAATACTATAGAAACTAGGGTTTGGGGAACCCCCCAGAATGGCCTCAGCCCTCCCTTTAATTGAAGTCCCTACAAGGAGGGGGTGCAGGGATTAAGCATTCACACAAGTGTGGCCTATTGAATTTTAAAGTGAATGGTTTTAGGTATTTACAATTTTTTTCTGTAAATATTGATAAGGAAAAATAATAAGAACATGCACGTCACGCGGTTATGATTCTGGCCAGAATAGGAACGACCCCACATCAGGCACGTCGGGGGCAGCATGAGACGATCTTTGCTCCTACACCACATCAGCCAACTGAAGCACATTACTTTATTTCACTAATGACCGATCTGAACAACTGAAAAACCCATTAATTCAACAAAAACATGACCAGAACTAAAGAAAGAATATACACTTGTCAAATAGAATCCTTATTCAAGCCATGATCACATTGAATGGTGCTGGCTCTAAGGGCTGAATGGCCTACTCCTGCACCTATGTCCATTGTCTACTCTTGGTATCAGAGGAACAAATTGCATATAATTGACAATAATATTAACACTAAACGCCAATCATTTTGTTTTCAAATGTCTCTTGGCGCAGATGCAGAGTAAAGTACTTTAAAAGGTTGTTGTTTCGGGATAACACTGTAGATTCACTACAACAGTTGACTTTCTTAATCTCAACTGTGAAATCTCCTGCCAGGCATGCAGCGTGCAAATCAGCCAAACATCCCCCCGACACATCTGTTCAGAGTTATGGTTCACCAGTGCAGCAGTTAATGCTGCTGCCCGACATCTCCAGGGACCACCCAGATCTGGAGTGGCGTCTGTGCGGTGTTTCAACATAATTGTGCGGGTTTCTGTTCCATGCTCTGGTGTCTTCTCACATGCCAGATGATTTTCTTTATCCCAGAGTAGATTAACTGGCTACTATACAATACCCGTGGCAAGTAACCAAAGAATCAAAGATAATGGGGAGACGGGGAGAAAATAAATGTCAGGATTACAGAGAAATCATGGGACATGTGGAAACTGCACAGATCTGAGAGTCACAGTTTCCTTCTGTGTGGTAGTAAGCAACATACTATGACTGGCAAGATGCAAGAGAGAGTTCAAGACTTTTATTGTCATGTGTCCCTGATAGGACAATGAAATTCTTGCTTTGCTTTAGCACACCAGAACATAGTAGGTACGAATACTGAACAGATCAGTGCGTCCATATATCATTGCATAAATATATACACACATGAATAATTAAACTGATAAAGTGCAAATAAACAGATTATTGGCTATTAATGTTCAGAGTTTTGTCCAAGTCGAGTTTAATAGCCTGATGGCTGTGGGGAAGAAGCTGTTCCTGAACCTGGTCATTGCAGTCTTCAGGCTCCTGTACCTTCTACCTGAAGGTAGCAGGAAGATGAGTGTGTGGCCAGGGTGGTGTGGGTCCTTGATGATGCTGCCAGCCTTTTTGAGGCAGCGACTGTGATAGATCCCCTCGATGGACAGGAGGTCAGAGCCGATGATGGACTGGGCAGTGTTTACCACTTTTTGTAGTCTTTTCCCCTCCAGGGCACTCAGGTTTCCGAACCAAGCCACGATGCAACCAGTCAGCATGCTCTCCACTGTGCACCTGTAGAGGTTAGAGAGAGTCCACCTTGACAGACCGACTCTCCGTAATCTTCTCAGGAAGTAGAGGCGCTGAAGTGCTTTCTTTATGATTGCATCAGTGTTCTCGGATCAAGAAAGATCTTCAGAGATTTGCACGCCCAGGAATTTGAATCATTGACCCGTTGATATAAACGGGACTGTGGGTCCCCATCTTCCCCCTTCCAAAGTCCACAATCAGTTCCTTGGCTTTGCTGGTGTTGAGGGCCAGGTTATTGTGCTGGCACCATTTGGTTAGTCGGTCGATCTGTACTCTGACTCGTCCCCATCAGTGATACGTCCCACAACTGTGGTATCATCAGCGAACTTGATGATGGAGTTCGCACTATGCCCGGCTACGCAGTCATGAGTATAGAGTGAGTACAGCAGGTGGCTAAGCACGCAGCCTTGAGGTGCTCCCGTGCTGATTGTTATTGACACATTTCCACTAATATGAACTGACTGAGGTCTGTGAATGAGGAAGTTGAGGATCCAATTGGAGAGGAATGCGCAGAGACCCAGTTCTGTGAGTTTGGTAACCAGCTTGGAGGGGATGACTGTATTAAATGCCGAGCTGTAATCAATGAATAACAGCCTGACATATGAGTTTTTTTGTCCAAGTTGGCCAGAGCGGAGAGGAGGGCCAGCGAGATCGCGTCCACCGTTGATCTGTTGTGGCGGTAAGCGAACTACAGTGGGTCCAGGTTTTTGTCGAGGTAGGAGTTGATTTGCACCATGATCAACCTCTCGAAGCACTTCATCACCACAGGCGTTAGTGCCACAGGTCGATAGTCATTGAGGCACGTCACCTTGCTCTTCTTGGGCACCGGTATAATTGATGCCCTTTTAAAGCAGGTGGGTACCTCATACCTCAGAAGTGAGAGGTTGAAAATGTCCTTAAAAACTCCAGCCAGTTGGTCCGCACAGGTTTTTAGAACACGACCGGGTATACCATCAGGTCCTGGCGCTTTTCGAGGGTTCACCCCTCTGAAGGTTTTCCTGACGTTGGCCTCTGTGACTGTGACTGAAACACCATCACAGCGAATGGGGTCTCGAGAAGGCACATCAGTGTTCTCCCTATCAAAGCGTGCGTAAAATGCATTGAACTCATCAGGGAGTAATGTTTCCCTGACATTCGAGCTGCCTCCTCGCCTTGTAGGAAGTGATTGCATTCAAGCCCTGCCTCAGATGCCGAACATCTGTCTCATCCTCCAGTTTGGAGCAGAAGTCCCTTTTGCCCTTTTTGATGGCCTTACCAAGGTTGTATCTGGACTTCTTGTAGACCACTGTCTCATCAGACATGAATGCCCGGTGTCTGGTCTTCAGAAGAGTGCGGATCTAACAGTTCATCCAACGCTTCTGACTGGGAACACTTGGAAGGTTTTTGTTGGGATGCAGTCCTCCACACATTTCTTTATGAAGTCTGTAACGACTGTGGCGTATTCGTTCAGGTCCGTGGCCGACTCCCTGAACATTGTCCAGTCTACCGTCTCCAAACAGTCCTGTAGTTGTTCCTCTGCCCCCCCCCCCCACACCCCGGCCAGCTCTGTGCAGTCCTCACCTCGGGGGGTGCGCTCTTCAATTGCTAACCCTGGTGAGAGACATCTATAGTAGTCCAGAACCCATGGCTATCTGGACTACACTTCTTCCCACCCTGGTTCCTGTAAGGACTTCATCCCCTACTCCCAATTCCTCCATCTACGCCACATGTGTACCCAGGATGAGGTGTTCCACATCAGGACATCGGAGATGTCCTCATTCTTCAGAGAACGGGGGTTCCCCTCTTTTACTATAGATGAGCCTCTCACCAGGGTCTCTTCTATACCCCGTGACTCTGCTCTCACTCCCCATCCCCCCACTCATAACGAGGACAGAGTCCCCCCTGTCCTCACCAACCGTCACATACAACAAATAATCCTCCGACATTTTCGCCACCTCCAACGTGATCCCACCACTTGCCACAACTTCCGATCTCCTCCCCTGCTGCTTTCCGCAGAGACCGCTCCCTCCGTAACTCCCTGGTCAATTCGTCCTTTCCCAACCGAACCACCCCCTCTCCGGGCACTTTCCCTTGCAACCGCAGAAAATGCTACACTTGTCGCTTTATCTCCCCCCTCAACTCCATTCAACGACCCAAGCAGTCGTTCCAGGTGCGGCAGAGGTTCACCTGCACCTCCTCCAACCTCATCTATTGCATCCGCTGTTCTAGATGTCAGCTGCTCTACATCGGTGAGACGAAGCGTAGGCTTGGCGATCACTTCGCCCAACACCTCCGCTCGGTTCACAATAACCAACCTGATCTCCCGGTGGCTCAGCACTTCAACTCCCCCTCCCATTCCAAATCCGACCTTTCTGTCCTGGGCCTCCTCCGTGGCCAGAGTGAGGACCACCGTAAATTGGAGGAGCAGCACTTCATATTTCACTTGGGCAGTTTGCACCCCAGGGGTATGAACATTTACTTCTCTAATTTCAGTCCCTACTTTTTCCTCCCCTTCTCAGCTCTCCCTCAGCCCACTGTCCCCATCTCTTCCTTTCTTCTTACCGCTCCCCCCACCACCCTCACATTAGTCTGAAGAATGGTCTCGACCCGAAACGTTGCCCATTTCCCTTGCTCCATAGATGCTGCCTCACCCGCTGAGTTTCTCCAGCATTTTTGTCTACCTTCGATTCTCCAGCATCTGCAGTCCTTCTTAAACATGGAGAGATACTGAGCCACATCATGCATTGTGCGAGATCACCTGTCACCTGTGCCCAGGACTACGATGCTTCTTTCCTCCGTGAGTCTAGATTCAATCACTGGGAGGTCAGTGCTCAGCTCAGGACAGGTAGAGTCAGCACACCTGGCTGGGTGCAGTGACGGGCAGCTTTACTCTACCCGTCCACCTGGTGTAGAACACGTCACTAAAATAGAACATCTGCCAAAGTCTGACTTAAGTTTCACGAATAAGCGATCATAATCACTTACAAGTCGTTTTTGCTGAAGTTGCTCTCTAAGTACTTGGTCTTCAGGTAAAACACCGCACAGGAGGTAGTAGTCTGCTTGGTCCTCTATCAAAACAACATGTCATTATCAGTTGATAATAATGTTCGTTGTGAACATTTAAAATTCATAATATTTTTAATCAGTCTGTTTTACCATTAGTTTGCTGAATTTGTAACCTTTTATCACCTTCTATAAATTACTTTGAAATCAATTATATCTCAGTGAACTACCAACTTACCCTCAGGACCTTGGGAGTTAGTTCTTATTACACTACAAAAATCTGTAATTGGCTGCTCAATAAATCTTTTCTTCCAATACAAAATATACCTGAAAATGAAAAAAAAACGATGTCACACTCACATGAACTGTTATTTTCCTGCAATTAAATTAAAACATTACCTTTTCTACTGGAATGCTGCATGCAAGATTCTTCAAAATGCAATTGGCTGCTCTGCCAGCTGAGTGTCATTGCTGAGGATGTCAGAGATGTTCGCGATCTGATGCCTGATTCCAACATCCAGAAGGTTTAGCCCAGGTCACACACATAAACAACTTTCCTCAATGGCAATTGCAAGCATTGGCTCTTTGCCAATGATGAAAAACTCATTTTAAAAAAATTTGCAAATTTGTTCATTTTTCACTTAACTAAGACTTTATTAATTACTTATTTCCAGTGTAGTTTATATTGTTCCCTTTGTTCTATTGATCATTAGTTACTTGCACCTGTACCTGATCATATTACCTGCTTTAGATAAAAGCACTGTCACTTCATTAAGGTTATAAACAAGATTATATATTTTATTTTAAAAATTCAGTATAATAAATCTCTCAAAATCCAGCATGCACAGGATTTTGGTAGTGGCTGATTTTTGTGACTATTGGATGTTTTTCCTCTTTATACTGCAACATACTTTATCTCTTCTGTTAGAGAATAGTACAATAAATGTACCAGTGAACCCATTAAGTTTAAAGGAAGTTGGGAAAATATGGCCCCACTGATTTAAAGGGGACAGATGACAAACTATCAAGATTTACGTATTGGATAGTGTATTATCACTCTATTTTCCATAAGTAGAGACTTATCATTGTGGAAACTAGCCACTTTCTATTTGTCTCCTTCACTTTACCATCCCATTAGAAATTGTCTTTACTGTTCTCCAATACAGCAATCTTGTATTTTATGACACATTTGGAAGTTTTTAATTTTTCTCCCCCATTATAAACTCAATTTCAATACAATTCAATTGTATTCAAACTCAATTTGAAATACAATTTCAACATGTTGCCTTCTTTCTCTTGTTTACTCCAACGATAACATTTAATTAGGTACAGCAAGTCATGTATGCAACACCTCAGATTGGTTTAAGATAAATATATATTGCTTACAACGATCAGGAATTGAGGTCAGATGTAAACAATAGCGTCTCTGACATTTTGTACTAATATCCACACACATCCCAAATGTGATCTAGCAGCTAAGTAATACACAATGCAGCAATAGAAAAAACAATAGACAGAGTAAGCAAATTATCTTGTGTTTTAAAAAAAATCAATAATACTAAATCCAATAATGTCAGATAACAAGGAGTTGTGATAATATCAAAAGCATATAAAATTAGAAACACTAATCAATTAATCACTAATCACTAATTAACACTAATGCAAAAGCTGGGCTCTGACCAGAGCCCAGCATTTGCATTGAAAATAATGGCAGGAATAATAGGCAGGAATAATAGTACTTATCATTGCCAAAGAAAATTGATCAGCAGCTATCAGTGTATGCATGTGTACAGTTAAAGCTGGAAACCTTACGTCATGGAGCCTGTCCTTCCACTAGGCTACACTATAAAAGTATCCCATCAGCAATTGCAACGTCAGGACTTAAAGCAAGCACTTGCAGTTATTGTACTTACCCACCAGTTAAACTCAAAGTATGGCTATGGTGTGAGTTATCATAATTACTGACAAACATAAAGTTATTTTCACAGAAATTAATATGGAGCTTCACAATTGTTATTGCAGATGTAAAATACAAAGAAACCCACAGCTGTACTTTTAAAATCCTATCTTTAATTCCCCATCTATATTTGCTCTTTGCACAACATTTAAATCTAGTTTAAAGTTCCTGGTTTAGACAAGTGTAATTGTGTGGAGTTTTCAACCTGATTGGTTTAAGAACCTTACATCACCCTAGGAGCCGTGACCACCTGTGGAGTGCACCATGCTGGATGATAGCTCTGACAACAAGTCTACATTCAAAAGCTACAATAAACACTGCAGGCAGCTGACCATTTGATGAACATCAAAAGCAGTGTCTGGTTTCATGTGTAGAGAGAATAGGCAAGATACCAACAGTATAACTCAACGGAGCTGAAAAATACAAATTAAACAAAAATCGATGTATTTCCAGAATACCGTTAGTTCAGATTCTACAAATGGCTACATATTATAAAAGCTCAGCACATTGTTGTCAATCACATAGCATTGCAGCCTCGAGATGATTCAGACTGCAGAACGTCAATGGGAAGAGAGAAATACCTTCTGTGAAGTAGATAGATAGATTTTATTTGTCACATGTGCCAATTGGCACAGTGAAATGAAGTCACCATACAGCCAAAAATAAAGAACACAACACAGAGTGGACAGAAATTCACCATAAAACATCCCCTCACAGCAGGATCAAAATTTCCCACCGTGAGGGAAGGCACCAAAGTCAGTCTCTTCCCGATGTTCCCCAATGTTCACCCGTGGTCAGGGCCTCCCTGAGCCCTCCGCTGTCGCTGCTCCGGGCGGCCCGATGTTCAGGCCCGCTCCCCGGGGTGATGTAAGTCCAACGTCGGGGCTGGGGAACATCCTCAGCGGCCTGGACCCTGAGTCGGCCCCCTCCTACCGGAGTCCGCGGCTCCCGAAGTCCGCAGGCCGCACCGGGTGGAGCCACAACGCTGGAGGCCCTCGGCAAAGGGCCCCAGGACTCCATGGAGTTCAGCACCGCCCGCGTTGGAAGCTCTCCCAACCAGTGCTCCACGATGTTGGAGCAGCGGTCCAACGCTCCGGAGCTCCAACGGCGACCCAGGGAGGCATCGCCTGCTCCGCGGTGACTCCAGCGCCGCCGCCGCTGTTGCAACTCTGATCCGGTTCCCGGTCCACGGCAGGAAAGGTCGCTCAGATCCAGGAGGTAGGCCGCGAGGTGGGGTGCGAGGACGCGACTTGGAGAAATAGTCGCGGCCCCGCCAGGAAGCGACTGGGAGTTAGTTTCACCCTTACCCTGCCCCCCTCCCCCAAATATAAAAGTTAAAGTTTCCCCAAAGAACATGCTTTTAACGAAATAAATAATTTTTTAAAAATAAAAAATAAAAGAGGAAAAACAAACGGGCTGCAGGCAGAGGCTGCTGTCAGTGCAGCGCCCCCATGAAGATAGTATAATCTGCAAGTGCCAATAGTATTGCACTGCGATGGAAACACTATGTGGGGATATTAAGGTGAACTTGATTGCCTTTACATTTTATGGCTCAATTTCACAGCAAAACCGAACACACAAATGTTATTTTTAAGAAGGAACATAGAAACATAGAAATTAGGTGCAGGAGTAGGCCATTCGCCCCTTCGAGCCTGCACCGCCATTCAATATGACCATGGCTGATCATCCAACTCAGTATCCCGTACCTGCCTTCTCTCCATACCCTCTGATCCCCTTAGCCAGAAGGGCCACATCTAACTCCCTCTTAAATATAGCCAATGAACTGGCCTCAACTACCCTCTGTGGCAGAGAGTTCCAGAGACCCACCACTCTCTGTGAGTAAAAAGTCCTTCTCATCTCAGTCCTAAAGGATTTCCCCCTTATCCTTAAGCTGTGACCCCTTGTCCTGGACCTCCCCAACATCGGGAACAATCTTCCTGCATCTAGCAACCCTTTAAGAATTTTGTAAGTTTCTATAAGATCCCCTCTCAATCTCCTAAATTCTAGAGAGTATAAACCGAGTCTATCCAGTCTTTCTTCATAAGACAGTCCTGACATCCCAGGATTCAGTCTGATGAACCTTCTCTGCACTCCCTCTATGGCAATAATGTCCTTCCTCAGATTTGGAGACCAGAACTGTACGCAATACTCCAGGTGTGGTCTCACCAAGACCCTGTACAACTGAAGTAGAACCTCCCTGCTCCTATACTCAAATCCTTTTGCTATGAAAGCTAACATACTATTCGCTTTCTTCACTGCCTGCTGCACCTGCATGCCTACTTTCAATGACTGGTGTAGTATGACACCCAGGTCGCGCTGCATCTCCCCTTTTCCTAATCGGCCACCATTTAAATAATAGTCTGCTTTCCTGTTTTTGCCACCAAAGTGGATAACCTCACATTTATCCACATTATACTGCATCTGCCAAACATTTGCCCACTCACCCGGCCTATCCAAGTGACCTTGCAGTCTCCTAGCTTCCTCCTCACAGCTAACAGTGCCCCCCAGCTTAGTGTCATCCGCAAACTTGGAGATTTTGCCTTCAGTTCTCTCATCCAGATCATTAATGTATATTGTAAATAGCTGTGGTCCCAGCACTGAGCCTTGCGGTACCCCACTAGTCACTGCCTGCCATTGCGAAAAGAACCCGTTTACTCCTACACTTTGCTTCCTGTTTGCCAGCCAGTTCTCTATCCACATCAATACTGAACCCCCAATACCTTATAGAAACATTGAAAAGTAGGTGCAGGAGTAGGCCATTCGGCCCTTCGAGCCTGCACCGCCATTCAATGTGATCATGGCTGATCATCCAACTCAGTATCCCGTACCTGCCTTCTCTCCATACCCCCTGATCCCTTTAGCCACAAGTGCCACATCTAACGCCCTCTTAAATATAGCCAATGAACTGGCCTCAACTACCTTCTGTGGCAGAGAATTCCAGAGACTCATCACTCTCTGTGTAAAGAATGTTTTCCTCATCTCGGTCCTAAAGGAATTCCCCCTTATCCTTAGACTGTGACCCCTTGTTCTGGACTCCCCCAACATCGGGAACAATCTTCCAGCATCTAGCTTGTCCAACCCCTTAAGAATTTTGTAAGTTTCTATAAGATCCCCCCTCAATCTTCTAAATTCCAGTGAGTACAAGCCAAGTCTATCCAATCTTTCCTCATATGAAAGTCCTGACATCCCAGGAATCAGTCTGGTGAATCTTCTCTGTATCCCCTCTATGGCAAGGATGTCTTTCCTCAGATTTGGAGACCAAAACTGTACGCAATACTCCAGGTGTGGCCTCACCCAAACCCTGTACAACTGCAGTAGAACCTCCCTGCTCCTACACTCAAATCCTTTTGCTATGAATGCTAACATACCATTTGCGTTCTTCACTGCCTGCTGCACCTGCATGCCTACTTTCAATGACTGGTGTACCATGACACCCAGGTCTCGTTGCATCTCCCCTTTTCCTAATCTGCCACCATTCAGATAATAGTCTACCCTCATGTTTTTGCCACCAAAGTGGATAACCTCACATTTATCCACATTATACTGCATCTGCCATGCATCTGCCCATTCACTCAGCCTATCCAAATCACCCTGCAGCCTCCAAGCATCCTCCTCACACCTAACTATACCCCCCCAGCTTGGTGTCATCTGCAAACTTGGAGATGTTGCATTGAATTCCCTCGTCCAAATCATTAATATATATTGTAAATAGCTGGGGTCCAAGCACAGAGCCTTGCGGTACCCCACTAGTCACTGCCTGCCATTTTGAAAAGGACCCGTTTACTCCTACCCTTTGCCTCCTGTCTGCTAGCCAGTTCTGTATCCACATCAATACTGAACCCCCAATACCGTTTGCTTTAAGTTTGTATGCTAATCTCTTGTGCGGGACCTTGTCGAAAGCCTTCTGAAAGTCTAGATATAACACATCCACTGGTTCTCCCTTATCCACTCTACTAGTTACATCCTCGAAAAATTCTATCAGATTTGTCAGACACTGATTTACCTTTTGTAAATCCATGCTGACTTTGTCCAATGATTTCACCACTTTCCAAATGCGCTGCTATCCCATCTTTAATAACTGACTCTAGCAGTTTCCCCACCACCGATGTTAGACTAACTGGTCTGTAATTCCCTGCTTTCTCTCTCCCTCCTTTTTTAAAAAGTGGGATTACATTAGCTACCCTCCAATCCTCAGGAACTACTCCAGAATCTAAGGAATTTTGAAAAATTATCACTAATGCATCCACTATTTCTGTGGCTACCTCCTTGAGTACTCTGGGATGCAGACTATCTGGCCCTGGGGATTTATCGGCCCTCAATCCGTTCAATTTACCCAACACCACCTCACGGCTAACCTGGATTTCACTCAGTTCCTCCATCTTATTTGATCCCCATTCCACTGCTATTTCCGGCAGATAATTTATGTTTTCCTTAGTGAAGACAGAACCAAAGTAGTTATTCAATTGGTCTGCCATGTCCTTGTTCCCCATGATCAATTCACCTGTTTCTGACTGCAAGGGACCAACATTTGTTTTAACTAGTCTCTTTCTCTTCACATATCTATAAAAACTTTTGCAGTCCGTTTTTATGTTCTCTGCCAGTTTCCTTTCATAATCTATTTTCCCTTTCCTAATTAAACCCTTTGTCCTCCTCTGCTGGATTCTGAATTTCTCCCAGTCCTCCGGTAGGCTGCTTTTTCTGGCAAATTTGTATGCCTCATCTTTTGTTTTTATCCTATCCCTGATTTCCCTTGTTATCCATGGATGCACCACCTTCCCCGATTTATTCTTTTGCCAAACTAAATATCAACAATTTTTGTACTTCATCCATGCAGTCTTTAAATACCTTCCATTGCACATCCACTGTCAACCCTTTAAGAATCACCTGCCAGTCTATCTTGGCCAATTCACATCTCATACCTTCAAAGTTACCTTTGTTCAAGTTCAGAACCCTTGTTTCTGACTTAATTTTGTCACTCTCCATCCTAATGAAGAACTCAACCATATTATGGTCACTCTTGCCCAAGGGGCCACGCACAACAAGACTGCTAACTAACCCTTCCTCATTACTCAATACCCAATCTAGAATAGCCTGCTCTCTCGTTGGTTCCTCCACATGTTGGTTGAGAAAACTATCCCGCATACATTCCAGGAAATCCTCTTCCTCAGCACCCCTGCCAATTTGATTCACCCAATCTACATGCAGATTGAAGTCACCCATTATAACCGTGTTACCCTTATTGCACGCATTTCTAATTTCCTGTTTGATGCCATCCCCAACTTCAATACTACTGTTAGGTGGCCTGTACACAGCTCCCTCTAGCGTTTTCTGCCCCTTAGAGTTTCGTAGCTCTACCCATATCGATTCCACATCCTCCACGCTAATGTCCTTCCTTTCTATTGCATTAATCTCCTCTCTCACCAGCAACGCTACCCCACCTCCTTTTCCTTTTCGTCTATTCCTCCTGAATATTGAATATCCCTGGATGTTCAGCTCCCAGCCTTGGTCATCCTGGAGCCATGTCTCCGTGATCCCAACTATAGCATAGTCATTAATCGCTATCTGCACCTTCAACTCATCCACCTTATTACGAATGCTCCTCGCATTGAGACACAAAGCCTTCAGGCTTGTTTTTACAACACTCTTACTACTTATACAATTATGTTGACAAGTGGCCCCTTTCACATCGATCCCTATTACACTTGGCCATACTCTCCTATCCCTTTGTGAGCTTTCTTTCCCGTTAATTCTGGGGTCATTAACCATCCCTTTACTCTCTTTCCCTTTAACTCCGTCCTCGACTATCCCATTTGACACCCCACCCCCCTTATTCAGTTTAAAACCATCCGTGTAGCAGTGGCAAACCTGCCGGCCAGAATGCTGGTCCCCCACCTGTTAAGATGCAATCTGTCCCTTTTGTACAGTTCCCCCTTACTCCAAAACAGATCCCAGTGATCTAAGAATCTAAATCCCTGCCCCCTGCACCAGTTCCTCAGCCACACATTCAGGTCCCGTATCTCCCTGTTCCTGCTCTCGCCAGCACGAGGAACTGGAAGCAAACCGGAGATAACAACCCTGGAAGTCCTGCTTTTCAGCATTTTTCCGAGCTCTCTGAAGTCCCGCTGCAAAATATTCATCCCCTTCTTTCCAACATCATTTGTGCCAACATGCACGACCACTTCTGGCTGTTCATCTTAGCCCTTGAGGATTGTCTGCACTCTGTCCGTGACATCCTGGATCCTGGCACCAGGAAGGCAGCACACCATCCTCGAATCCCGTCTGTTGCCGCAAAAACCCCTGTCCATACCTCTCACAATGGAGTCTCCAACTACAATGGCGTTGCCCGACTTTGGCCTCTTTGGTTTTGGCTCAACAGCCCTTTTTGTTTTGCAAGCCAGTCCGCCGCTCAGTGAGATACCGTCTTCTGTCCCGGCAGCTTCCACATGGGTGAACCTGTTCACAAGAGGTACAACACCCGGGGACATTTGCATTCCATGTTTTCCTCCCTTTCTGACCGTCACCCACCTACTCTCTTCTAGTGCCTTGGGTGTAACAATCTTACATTAGGACTTGTCGAGGAACGACTCAGTTTCTCGGATGAACCTGAGGTCATCCACTTGTTTCTCCAGTTCCCCAACACGGTCCTTCAGGAGCTGTACCTGGATGCACTTCTCACATTTGTAGCAGCCAGAGGCACCAGCAGTGTCCTTGACCTCCCACATACTGCAAGCATCACACTGCATCAGCTTGCTTGACATCTCCTTCTTTTGCCTCGGTCTCTCCCTATCCAGTGTTTTGCGCAGCCTCCTCTCCGAAGACTCTCGAGCCAAAGACTCACACTTTACTCGCAGGGCACTTCCCTCACTGCCGCTCCCCAAGAGCTGCCTTGCTTATATTGACTGTTAAATTGCCTAATTTACAAACCAAATTCCTCAGTTTTCAACTGTTTTCCCCCTCTGACTCACTGAGAACTCTCCTCCCACTCGGGCTAGAGCCAATCAGTGCTTTCTCCTGCTTCTCTTTGTTGCTGTTGCTTCAAAATCCACGGGAACACTGAGTAAAGTCTGCCTGTGCTTTGTCTCTCCTTTTCAACTGTTTTCCCCCTCTGACTCACTGAGAACTCTCCTCCCACTCGGGCTAGAGCCAATCAGTGCTTTCTCCTGCTTCTCTTTGTTGCTGTTGCTTCAAAATCCACGGGAACACTGAGTAAAGTCTGCCTGTGCTTTGTCTCTCCTTTTCAACTGTTTTCCCCCTCTGACTCACTGAGAACTCTCCTCCCACTCGGGCTAGAGCCAATCAGTGCTTTCTCCTGCTTCTCTTTGTTGCTGTTGCTTCAAAATCCACGGGAACACTAAGTAAAGTCTGCCTGTGCTTTGTCTCTCCTTTTCAACTGTTTTCCCCCTCTGACTCACTGAGAACTCTCCTCCCACTCGGGCTAGAGCCAATCCGTGCTTTCCCCTGCTTCTCTTTGTTGCTGTTGCTTCAAAATCCACTGGAACACTGAGCTTTAAGTTTGTATACTACTCTCTTATGTGGGACCTTGTCGAAAGCCTTCTGGAAGTCCAGATACACCACATCCACTGGTTCTCCCCTATCCACACTGCTAGTTACATCTCGAAAAATTCCACAAGATTTGTCAGACATGATTTACCTTTCGTAAATCCATGCTGACTTTGTCCAATGATTTCACCGCTTTCCAAATGTACTGCTATCCCATCTTTAATAACTGACTCTAGCAGTTTCCCCACTACCGATGTTAGACTAACTGGTCTGTTATTCCCCGTTTTCTCTCTCCCCCCCCTTCTTAAAAAGAGGGGTTACGTTTGCTACCCGCCAATCCTCAGGAACTACTCCAGAATCTAAAGAGTTTTGAAAGATTATCACTATGCATCCACTATTTCCGGAGCTACTTCCTTAAGTAATCTGGGATGCAGCCTATCTGGCCCTGGGGATTTATCGGCCTTTAATCCATTCAATTTACCCAACACCACTTCCCGACTAACCTGGATTTCACTCAAGTCCTCCTTTGACCCGCGGTCCCCTGCTATTTCCGGCAGATTATTTATGTCTTCCTTAGTGAAGACGGAACCAAAGTAGTTATTCAATTGGTCCGCCATATCCTTGTTGCCCATGATCAACTCACCTGTTTCTGACAGCAAGGGACCTACATTTGTTTTAACTAATCTCTTTCTCTTCACATATCTATAAAAACGTTTGCAGTCAGTTTTTATGTTCCCTGCCAGTTTTCTTTCATAATCTATTTTTCCTTTCCTAATTAAGCCCCTGGTCCTCCTCTGCTGGTCTCTGAATTTCTCCCAGTCCTCTGGTATGCTGCTTTTTCTGGCTAATTTGTACGCATCATCCTTTGCTTTGATACTATCCCTGATTTCCCTTGTTATCCACAGATGCACTACCTTCCCTGATTTATTCTTTTGCCAAACTGGGATGAACAATTTTTGTAGTTCATCCAGGCAGTCTTTAAATGTCTTCCATTGCGTATCCACCGTCAACCCTTTTAGAATTGATTACCAGCCAATCTTGGCCAATTCACGTCTCATACCCTCAAAGTTACCTTTCTTTAAGTTCAGAACTATTGTTTCTGAATTAACAATGTCACTCTCCATCCTAATGAAGAACGCAACATTATTATGGTCACTCTTGCCCAAGGGGGCACGCACAACAAGACTGCTAACTAACCCTTCCTCATTACTCAATACCCAGTCTAAAATAGCCTGCTCTCTCATTGGTTCCTCTACATGTTGATTTAGATAACTATTCCACTTACATTCCAAAAAATCCTCTTCCTCAGCGCCCCTGCCAATTTGATTCACCCAATCTATATATAGATTGAAGTCACCCATTATAACTGTTTTGCCTTTGTCGCACGCATTTCTAATTTCCTGTTTGATACCATCCCCAACTTCACTACTACTGTTAGGTGGCCTGTACACAACACCCACCAGAGTTTTCTGCCCCTTAGTGTTTCGCAACTCTACCCATACCGATTCCACATCCTCCAAGCTAATGTCCTTCCTTTCCATTGCGTTAATCTCCTCTCTAACCAGCAACGCTACCCCACCTCCTTTTCCTTTCTCATTTGCAGATGCTGGAAAAATCGAAGGTAGATAAAAATGCTGGAGAAACTCAGCGGGTGAGGCAGCATCTATGGAGCAAAGGAAAAGGTGACGTTTCGGGTCTAGACCCTTCTTCACGTTATTAATAATAACAACAAATGTTATTATTCATTCTCATTTAGAAAGAGACTTTTTACGACAGCAGAATATTCGTAAAGCAAGGTCATGCTAATTAAACAAAATACAGGAAACCTTACAAATGAGGATTGTAGATTTCAGCCTCAATTTCTTTCTTACCTAATTCAGAAGTAGATGTCAGATGTCATCTTTAATATTAGTGTATTTTCTGTACTATAGAGCTTTTCATCCCCATTGTCATTCAATTTACAAAATAATCACTCATATTAATGCAAATACCGAGATAGTTGAAGCATTACAACAAAAGATGAACCATCAAACCTTCTAAAATCTACAATGAGCTTCACATCTGATATCACCAGTTTGTGTTCAAGAATCATGTGCCTGAGTAAGTCTTTCTTGTCTTCTGAAGGATAACATTCTTCACAAAATATGCAAGGTAGCAGGGAGGAGGTTGATTCTTGTACGGCGTTAGGAATTGTCTCGGGCAAGCTGAGGGGCTCCAATATCCAATCTTTGTTTACTGAAAAAACAACAAAATTCATTCCATTAGTTAACACTGCCACTTTCAATTCTAACCGTTCAACCCCAAAGATCTATGATCTTTGCCTTAGCCTGCAGGAAAGGTTTGCAATGCTGTTAATCAGGTGGGTTCACTCCAAACCTGCTTGGATGATGGTAGATATCAATTCCTGTCCAATCCACCCAAAAAAGCCTGAAACATATCAGACTGTTTCTGCTATAGGGAGGTCAATTTTCTCAAAGCAGATCAATGAGAGAATTAAAATTTTTCACAAAATGAATAATCTTGCTTCATCATTATGAAGCATTAATGATTTACTGGCTTAGATTTTTCTATTGTTATAACTGTAAAACTATAGAAGTTTGATTTTACTTCGGAGTCACTACATGAAGAAGCCCCGCCTGACGTTGGATCGGCATTACGTCGTCGCTGTCGGCAGTGGAAAGAGCTGCAGAGCGCAGCTCCACACAGCGGTAAGGAACCGGCCCGCAGGTAAGAGAGTTTTTCGGTTCTAGGGCGGGTTTCAGAACTCCGTAGCCTGGTGGGTAAACCATGAGGAGTTAGAAAAGTAAAATGGAGAAAGCCAAAAAACAGCGGGTAAAACGTGCGTCCCGGGGTGCAGAGGAGTCGGGACAGGAGATTTTTGCGGAGTGGTTCCGATACCGGTGGCCGTTGAAATACCCGTTAGTGAGGCTTTGATTGCACCACAAACAGAAACTTTGGAGGAAAACCCAGTGCCTAAAAAATGTAAAAGAAAAGCTGAAAGGCCTGAGGTTTCTGAGGACTCTGATTCTGAAGGTCCAGAAAGAAAAGCCTTATGGCTCAGAATGGACCAAATGGAGAAAATGCTCCAAACTATTATCAACCAAGGGTCTAAGAACCCAGAATATTCCCAGGCAGCCCCTGAGGGGGTTTCATATCATGAATATGGTGCCAGTTTGAATTGGGAATTTGAAACTCCAGTGCCTGGGATTGGACTGGAAGAAGTCTCCTTTGAACAAGTTTCAGGAGTACCAGGGCTGTATGAGACAGACCCTGAAAGTGGTGATTGCGGTCCGGAGTACACACCACAATACAATTATATTGATCCAGGTGTGCCTGATGTGGCACAAAGTTTCGCTATACCTGGAGGAGGCGGTGAGGCCATGGAAGAAAACCTGGCGGCCAATATTAATTATATGGTCTCTCACCCGCTTCAAGAAGCTGTTATGGTTGAGACAGCAGAATTGTATAAAACACCTATCAATTGTGCCTCATTGAAGGTACCTACGGTGAATCCGGGTGTTTGGGCGCCAATGTCATCGATGATGCGGGCGCAGGAGATTTGATTTCAAAGAGTCCTCAAGCTGATTTCAGCTGGCATTACTGCCTTTGGAAGACAAGTGGAAGGTTGTGGAATGACCAAAGTTCAGAAACATATGTTGGCTTTATTTTGCAAGTCATTTTTTGAGATAAATTGCATGAGGAAGATTGCCATTCGGCCTCTGTTACATCCAAGATTTGCAGGGTTGTGTAAACCAAGCAATGTTCAAACTCCTGGTTATTTGTTCGGAGAGAATTTGTCTAAGCAAATTAAAGAAATGGATGAAGAGGCAAAAACTTTTGGTCGTATGAAACCCTTCAGCTTTGGCCAGAGAAGGGCTGCCTATATGAAAAGGGGATTTGATTTTGGAGCTGGAACAAGCCGAGGCAGGAGTATGATTAGAAAGAATTTCCAGCCAACACAGCCGAATGTACACCCATTTATTGGGAAAAGGAGATCATTTCGTCCAGTTGGAGAGGTACATAAACTTTATCCTATTAAAGAAGAATGTTTGGATGAACCCCAGATTGGTGGTAGACTCCGAATGTTTTATAATGAATGGGACAATATAACAGCTGATCGTGTTGTATTAGATACTGTGCTAGGATCTACCATTGATTTTGTAGAAGGTATGAATCCATTGGGACAGAATAAGCCTAGCCATTCTTTGATGTTTTCAGATCTTGAAAAAATTCAAATTGATAAAGAGGTTAAGAATTTGAGTAAAAAAGGAGTTATTGAGAAAACAGGATCCACAACAATTTGTATCAAATATTTTCCCCAGACCAAAGAAAGATGGGGGTTGTAGAATCATTTTAGATCTCACACAATTGAATACATTTGTCCAGTATAAACATTTTAAAATGGACACATTCTACACTGCAATGCAGTTGGTATCATCAGGTTGTTATATGGCTACAATAGATTTGAAGGATGCATATTATTCGGTCCCAATTCATCATAGTTTCGCAGGTGTTTAAAGTTTAAATGGATGGGACAGCTGTGGCAATACAAAGCATTACCTAATGGATTAAGTTCAGCACCTAGATTGTTCACTAAATTGTTGAAGCAAGCACTTGCACTGCTAAGGGCACAAAAACACATCGTTATGGCGTATCTAGATGACATTTTAATTGTCAATGCTAATCAGGAGTCAGCTGAAAAATCAGTCTCAGCAACTACAAGCTTGTTTGAGAAGTTGGGTTTCCTGATCCATCCAACAAAATCTAAGTTACAGCCATCCCAAATCATTGAATATCTGGGGTTTGTGATTAACTCAATTATCATGTTGGTAACTTTACCAATGGATAAGGTGTTAGATTTGACAAATGTGTGTCAGAACCTGATTAACAAACCTTATCCCTCCATCCAAGGGGTTGCCAAGGTTATTGGTAAGTTGGTAGCAGCATTTCCAGCAGTAGAATTTGGTCGTCTACATTACCAAAATCTTCAAAGGGCAAAAACTCAAGCGCTTATTCAGCGAGCAGGCCATTTTGATAGGCCTATGCAATTGCCTAAGGAAGCTTTATCAGAATTACATTGGTGGGTTGAGAATGTTCCACAAGCTGCTAAGAACATTTTAGTTCATCAGCCAGTAGTGTTTTTGCAAACTGACACAAGTTCTCTCGGATGGGGGGCTACGGATAATGAGACCAGCTGTGGAGGCAGATGGGCTGTTCAAGAGGATTTATTGCTCCAAACATATGGTATTAATTATTTGGAGCTACTGGGAGCATTTTATGGATTAAAAGCTTATTGCTCTACATTAAAAGATTTGCATGTCCAAATACAAATAGATAATACCACAGCTGTGGCATATATCAATCACATGGGTGGTGTCAGATCAATATCATGTGATCATCTGGTAAACCAGATGAGGCAATGGTGTATGGGAAAAAATATTTGGCTTTCAGCTATTTATCTCCCGGGGAGAGACAATGTTGTGGCAGACAAAAGATCACGAATATTTAAAGACAATACAGAATGGATGTTAAATCCACAAATTTTCAGAAATATTGTCAGTCGGTATGGAGTACCGGACATTGATCTGTTTGCATCTAGATTGAATCACCAATTGCCCAAATACGTGTCTTGGGAACACGATCCAGGGGCAGTAGCGGTGGATGCTTTCTCGCTACACTGGGGGAATACGTTCTTTTATGCTTTTCCCCCATTCTGTCTCATTGGGCAATGTCTCAAGAAAATAGCGCAAGACGCTGCCAAAGGCATTTTGGTGGTGCCAAATTGGCCCACGCAGTCATGGTTCCCATTGATGCTTAAAATGATTATTGAACCATGTATGACAATTCCCAGTTGCGACAATCTGTTGACACAACCAGTAACAAAAGAAATTCATCCATTGCATGATCATATGAATTTGTTAATCTGCAGGTTCTGACCAGACCGTTGCAAGAGTTTGAACTGTCGGACAGGACCGTGGATGTTATAGATGCAGCTTGGAGGAATAGCACTAAAAAACAATATATGTCGCATATAAGGAAATGGGAAGCTTTTTGTACACAGTCAAAGATATCTTATCATACTGCAAACATTTCAAATGTATTGGAGTTCCTTGCTGGGTTACACTTTGATGAACATTTGAGTTATAGTGCCATTAATTGTGCTCGTAGTGCATTGTCATCCTATTTGGGACAAATTTCGGATCGGGATTCAGTTGGGTTTCACCCATTAGTATCCCGATTCATGAAAGGAATTTTCAATAAAAATCCTCCCAAGCCCAGATATACAGAAATTTGGGATGTTAGCATTGTTCTCACTTTGCTTAAACAATGGACTCCAATTAATTCAATGTCTTTGCAGAAATTAACATTCAAGGTGGTTATGTTAATGGCGTTGCTATCAGCTCAAAGAGTACAAACTTTGCAATTGTTACGGTTGGATTGCATGCATGTGACTACAGATAACATTGTGTTTTATGTTTATGACTTGATCAAACAAAGCAGACCAGGGAGAACTGGAATGAAGGTAATGTTTAAAGCATATCCTATTGATGAAACATTGTGTGTAGTTAAGCATTTAACTCAATACATTGAGGTAACCAAAAATCTCAGAGGTTCTGAGAAAGCGTTATTAATAACACACAAAAAGCCACATACTAAAGTTTCAGTTCAAACCATTTCTAGATGGTTAAAACAGGTTTTGGGTCTAGCAGGAATAGACACTGATGTGTTTAAATCTCACTCCACTAGGGCGGCAGCTACGTCCGCGGCGAAGGTACAGGACGTACCACTCGATCAAATTTTAGAGGCCGCAGGGTGGTGTAGAGAAGAAACATTTTCAAAGTTCTACGATAAACCTGTTGTCACGGTGCCAGGATTTGGACATGCAGTACTGGGTTCTCTTTAAATGCTTGCTTTGTTTTATATTATCGATTTATGTTACCATTGACATCAGTTATCAATTTTTCTTTTGTAATTTTCCCCTGTGATAGAGGGGTTATTATTATTAAAAAAGTTGTTCTTTTTTATGATTAAAGGACTTATTACATAAATTGTAACAATGTCTTAAAATACTATTTACTCACTACTGTTTTGACTAAACAGAGAGTCGTATGGAATGAATTTACGACATAAAAAACACAGAGCTTTAAAATCTTCACGTAGTCACACACGTGACTCCGAAGTAAAATAGTAAGATTAAACGAGAACTTGCCTGTTCGAAATTTGATCTTTATTTTGTGAGGAGTTACGATGAGGGATTACGTGCCCTCCACTCCCAACCCTCATAATGTAAATGATCATCTGGTAGTTCTAATCTATTTTGAGCCTTACTATTTTACTTCGGCTATTGGTTCTGTGTTTTTCATGCCGCTGCTTTGAAGTATGCCGATCCAGCGTCAGGCGGGGCTTCTTCACGTAGTCCCTCATTGTAACTCCTCACAAAATAAAGATCAAACTTCGAACAGGCAAGTTCTCGTTTAATCTTACTATTGTTGTGGCAACAACTTGGAGGTGTGATATCCATAGTTTAACATTGCTGTCAAATTCAGAGCTACTTCATAAACTGCAATGCTTACCACATAATTCGATTATTTTTTTTAGATATGCCACATTTCTGTAACCCCTTTCTTTTATTCCCCTGAATGCCTCATCATGTAATATCATAGGTTATCTTCACTAAAAATAATGCTAATGGCGGTCATTTTCTTGTGCATGGCTTCTCATGACTCAGCCACCCCTTCCAGGTCATCCCTTTGCCCTGTCTTTGGATAGGTTATTAGTTTCATAAGATCTACTTGGAATGGTGTTGGATGACAAACAACAGCATTCATGCACACACAGTGCAAAGAAGTATATTATATATCAACCCTTGAAAAGTGTTAGGCTTTTGTAGCTTGTTGTCTGTTATCTTCAAACTGCATCACAACCTTCATCTTTTTGCTGCATAATTAATTTATAAAACCAGAGCATCCAAATGGAAATCAATGTTTGTAATGCCTACAAATGTCAGCAATAAGACACCATAAAGTGTGCATTTTGTCCTTATCTGGGAAAGTTAGGAAATGGAAATCAGGAGAAGGATCCAGTTGAAAAGTTATCAGATGTGAGATGTTCAGAAGAGTGAATCATTTTTGGTTCCATTTTCATATCACCAGAAAAATGAAGCAGTGCACACTTAAATGTACCAAGAAATATACAGCATTGAGATATTGACCAACAACTGGATAACGTTTGAGAGACATTTAACAGGTACATGGATAGGACTGGTTTAGTCAGACAGGAAGGCACTACAATGGGTGGTGAAAACCGCCCAGTACATCATCGGTGCCCCGCTCCCTGCCATGGATGCCCTCCACCGAAAACGGTGCCTGAAGCGGGCCGGGAAGATCATCAAGGACCCCTCACACCCTAACCATGGACTGTTTGCCCTCCTACCATCAGGGAGGCGGTACAGGAGCCTCAGGTCCCGCACCAGTAGGACGAAGAACAGCTTCTTCAACTACACCATCAGACTGCTGAACTCGGAGTCCCGCTGATAGATTTGTCTGCACCCTGTATTTATTTATTTTCCGTATTGCTACCACTGCACTCTGTATTTATGTTTCTATATCGCTATCACTACGAACGACGCTAAACTGCATTTCGTTGTACCTATACTTGTATTTGTGCAATGACATTAAACTTGAATTGAATTGAATAGAGGGTTATGGGCCAAACGCGGGCAGGTGAGACGAGTGTAGATGGGGTTTGTTGGATGGTGTGAGCAAGTTGGGCCAGCTGTTTCTGTGCTGTGCGACTCTAAGTACATTGACAAAGACCATCTCTGACATGACTACTAATTTCAGTAGCATTACTGTTATGAGTGACCCATCATCAACATCCTGGAGTTTCAAATTGAGCAGCGACCTAAATTATGTGGCTGGAAAAGAGATGAGAGATAGGATAACCTTGAATAATGTACCACCTGAAGCCATAAGATCTTCCCACATTCTGTAACTTTCTAGTCAGGAGTGCAATAGAACACTTTCCACAAGTGCAACAACCAACACAAAAAAGCTTGACACCGGTGGGACCAATTAGTTTGCTTCATTGACATTCTAACCACCACTCTAAATATATTGAGCCCTCCAATATTGGAGTATAATAGCTGCAACGTGCATCATCAAGAAAATATAACAATAACATCACCTGAATCCAAATTATCTCCCACCAAAGACTAGGACAAATGCAGGAGGACCATGAGAACCAAATGCAGGTTCACACAAAGTCACAAGCCATCCTGACTTGGTCCAGAAACCTTACCCATCCATGTACCTGTCCAAGTGGCTTTTAAATGTTGTTATTGTACCTGGCTCAACTAGCTTCTCTGGTAGTTCATTCCATTCAGCCACCACCATCTGTGTGAAAAAGCTACTCCTCAGTTCCCTATTAAATCTTTGCCCTCACCTTAACCCTATGTCCTCTGGTTATTGATTCCCCTACTCTGGGTAAAAGATTCACCTAACCTGGGTATGTAAATCTACCAGCCCTAGTGAACACCGACCCCAGTGAATCCGTGCCCCTGACTCCTGCCCCAGTGACCCCGACCCCAGTGAACCCTGACCCCATGTCCAGCCCCAGTGACCCCGACCCTAGCCCTAGTGACCCTGATCCCAGTGAACCGCGACCCCTGCCCCAGTGACCTCGTGTCCAGCCCCAGTGACCCCGACCCTAGCCCTAGTGACCCCGATCCCAGTGAACCGCGACCCCTGCCCCAGTGACCCCGTGTCCAGCCCCAATCACCCCGACGCTAGCCCTAGTGACCACAATCCCAGTGAACCACGACCCCTGCCCCAGTGACCCCATGTCCAGCCCCAGTGACCCTAACCCTAGCGACTCCAATCCCAGTGAACCACGACCCCTGCCCCAGTGACCCCATGTCCAGCCCCAGTGACCCTAACCCTAGCCCTAGTGACTCCAATCCCAGTGAACCGCGACCCCTGCCCCAGTGACCCCGTGTCCAGCCCCAGTGAACCCCGACCCAGGACCCAACCCCAGTGACCCCGATTTCAGTGAACCCCGACTCCAGTGACTCCGGCACCAGCTCGTGTCAACCACAATACTGAGGCCGCTCCACCGCTTCCTCTCCTCCCTCACTCTCTCTCTCTCTCTCCCCCCTTTACCCCCCTCACCTCCAGCGGCCGCCATCGTGTCCGTCCCCTCGCCGGTGGGCACGGCCGCGCGGTGTGCGCCGGGAAGGTTGTAGTTCTATTCTGTATCCGCGCGGCGGCGACGTGGCCACACGGGACTACACCTCCCAGAGTGCACCGCGCCGCAGTGTAGCGACGGCAACTCCCAGAGTGCACCGCGGAGCCACAGGATGGACTACAGCTCCCGGCAGGCACCGCGCAGCCACCGATTGGACTACAGCTCCCGGCAGGCACCGCGCAGCCACCCATTGGACTACAGCTCCCGGCAGGCACCGCGCAGCCACCGATTGGACTACAGCTCCCGGCAGGCACCGCGCAGCCACCGATTGGACTACAGCTCCCGGCAGGCACCGCGCAGCCACCCATTGGACTACAGCTCCCGGCAGGCGGCGCGGCGAATGCCCGGACAGTGAACAATGGTCCCGCGGAGGAGCTGCGCGCCAAGTTTATTGTGAGGCAAATACCGGGTGTCCGGCGGCACAATGTGGACGCCGACAGACTGTGAGAAATACGGCGTCGGTGAGTGAGTGGCGGCGGCGGCGGCGGCTGTGCTGTGTGTCGGGTTGCAGCGAGTTGGTGGGAGCGCGGTGCGGACACCGCTCCGGACACCGGCTAGTGGCCACCTGACACCGGACACCGGCCAGCGGCGGCGGCGGGCGGGCGGGCGGTGCGGACTCGCCGCGATGTCCAGGGCAGCGGACAGCAGACACTCCACCGCCTGCCTCCCTCCTTCCCTCCTTCCCTGGGGTGCGAGTGAGCAGCGCCGTGCCCGCTCTATGACCCGTTATAGCGGGGCTCCCTCCCTCCCTCCTGTATCTCCGAGCTTTGCTCCTGTAGGAATGTCCTTGGTTTGGGGAAAGAGGCGAGCAGCGCCGTGCCCGCTCTATAACCCGCTACATCCCACTCTATAACCTTATGTATCCCGCTATATAACCCTATATATATATATATATATATATAGCCTTCGCTGCTCCTGCAACACAAGGGCATTAGATATTGTGTTGCAGGAGCAGCGCCGGCTGCTTTGTGCTCCCGTTACCTGTTCATTTTTTTTAACCTTGGCAAATGCTTTACGCAAAACACAGTGTTTTATCCTAGCCTTTGTCTTGCTTCATTTATTTGCATTTTCCGATTTGTTTTCATCTGCTGATCACAACATTTATATTGTCTTTACTTTATAAACCTGCTCTCCGTTCAAACAAAGATACCAACACGCAGAGACGCCGCTGATATTACCTAGGTCCGAGTGGTGTAAAGTCTAGAGACGGATAAATGTGTAAACAGGACGATTGGATATAGAGCATGTATTTCTATTCATCATTTTAAAACAGAGCGACCACGGTTTAAAAGAGGATTGATTTTAATTTCCCGGACATTGTAAAGCGCGAATGTGCTGTTGACGGGCTGATATTAAACCCGCTTCTCATGGAAAGCGATGGAATAAACCACGGCGGTATTTCACACATCTCAGCAGAGTTGTTCCCTGGCCGCGGGTTCTGAATATTTCATATACAGCCCGAGGGAAGTGGTGGAGCTGCCGAAACCTGGGCCATCGTCCCAGCCCCCCTGGGACTGGTCATCTGGTCACTCAGAGATGGTCATCTGGTCACTCAGAGATGGTCAGTTGTCAGGTGGCCAGAGGTGGTCGATACCTGAGATCAGCAGTGTCGTCAATGCCTAGTTTGGTGCCTTTTTGAGCCTCGCGTTTCCCCAGAGTCCAGCGGTCGCGCTCCCGCTGGAGACTTTACCTCGGGGTTCCGCAGCCAGAGGCCGGGGGAGAGGTCAGAGATTGACTGGTGCTGAGGCATTTAGTCAGCAACAAAGTATTGTTTCATGAACTTCATGGAGGTCGCGGTGGATAACCAGGCTAATCTGGAACCTTCTTGTTGGTTGGACGTTACCTGTGAGAGGACTGCGTGAACTAAGGCGCCCTCCGAGGAAGTGGCCTCTAGTAGCGGAATGGTTGAAGATCCATTCAGAATCAAGTGCCGAGAATGTTGGTTTAATTGTCACCTGCATTGAAAACGAAATGATAAAATGCTTAACTTTCTGCAGCTAGACAGGCCTGTACTTGCAATGCTCATCGTTTAGTTGGTGTTTGTATTATTGGGAAGAAGCTGTTCCTGAACCTGGAGGTCAGAGTTTTCAGGCTCCTGTACCTTCTTCCCCATGGATGAAAGTGAAATTAGTGGTGTGGGCCCACATTGATGCTGGATGCCTTTTTGAGGCAGAATCTCCTGTAGATCCTTTAATGATTGGTTGGTCCAACACTGACCAGGCAGTGTCCACCACTTTATGTAATCTCCTTCGTACCTGGGCATTTGAGTTGGCGAACCAGGCCGTAATGCAACCAGTGTGGTAGGGTTGGGATGAGCAATGGTCGGTAGGAATGTGGATGGTCACTGCAAACTGACATGGAGTTCAACTGATTGCGGTGGTGGGGGTAGTGGTGGAGGCTGATGCCATAGTGTCATTTAAAATTCTTTTGGATAGGCACATGGATATGGAGGAATATGAGTGGGATATGAAGGCAGTTGAGAAATAGTCTTGGCATCATGTTCGGCACAGACATTGTGGATTGAAGGACCTGTCCTTGTACTGTTCCATGTTCTATGATGTTTGGACTTCAGACCCACTCACACTAGGAGAGAAATGGTAATCAAACATCATTTTTAAATACGTGCTTACATTTTAGCCCCATCATTTAACACAATCTCCTTGTGTTGATCAGTATTACCAATCAGGAATGTAATCTAACAGACATTTTTATTTAATGAAGACTGTTTGAAGAAGGGTCCCGACCTAAAATGTCACACATCCTTTTTCGCCAGAGGTGCTCCGTGACCTGCTGAGTTACTCCAGCACTTTGTGTCTATCTTCAGTATATACCAACATCTGCACTTTCTTTCTACACACTTAATTAATTAATGTGGCTTACCACAGGCCAATGTGAAGACAATTCACTTTTTCATCACGTTGACTTCATAACAATCAATTTTCATGGCACTGCAGTTGTGGAGAGCAGCCCATGCATGTGTGCAAATGTTTATGCAATTTACTGAAAAATGTTGTGACTGAGGATTTCTGTTATTCAAGTGTAACTATTAGGGTTAGGGGATTTAGTTGATTTTGGAATCCAATTCAGATCTGTGACGTGTGCGATTTAATTTTGTTGGAAAGTTGGTTTGGTCCATTTGGAGTCTGTGGGCTGTGGATGCAGTTGTGATATGATGGCAGAGTTAAACAATGCTGAAGAGATTAATTCATTTATTATATTAAGAGATTAGCATTCAAACTTAAAGCACATGGTACTGGGGGTTCAATATTGATGTGGATAGAGAACTGGCTGGCAGACAGGAAGCAAAGGGTAGGAGTAAACGGGTCCTTTTCAGAATGGCAGGCAGTGACTAGTGGGGTACCACAAGGCTCAGTGCTGGGACCCCAGCTATTTACAATATATATTAATGATCTGGATGAGGGAATTGAATGCAACATCTCCAAGTTTGCGGATAACACGAAGCTGGGGGGCAGTGTTAGCTGTGAGGAGGATGCTAGGAGGCTGCAAGGTTGGGTGAGTGGGCAAATGCATGGCAGATGCAGTATAATGTGGATAAATGTGAGGTTATCCACTTTGCCGTAAAAAAACAGGAGGGTAGACTATTATCTGAACGGTGGCCGATTAGGAAAAGGGGAGATGCAACGAGACCTGGGTGTCATGGTACACCAGTCATTGAAAGTAGGCATGCAGGTGCAGCAGGCTGTGAAGAAAGCGAATGGTATGTTGGCATTCATAGCAAAAGGATTTGAGTACAAGAGCAGGGAGGTTATACTGCAGTTGTACAGGGTCTTGGTGAGGCCACACCTGGAGTATTGCGTACAGTTTTGGTCTCCTAATCTGAGGAAAGACATTCTTGCCATAGAGGAAGTACAGAGAAGGTTCACCAGACTGATTCCTGGGATGGCAGAACTTCCATATGAAGAAAGACTGGATAGACTCGGCTTGTACTCGCTGGAAGTTAGGGGATTGAGGGGGGATCTTATAGAGACTTACAAAATTCTTAATAGGTTGGACAGGCTAGATGCAGGAAGATTGTTCCCGATGTTGGGGAACTCCAGAACAAGGGTCACGGTTTAAGGATAAGGGCGAAGTCATTTAGGACCGAGATGAGAAGATCATTTTTCACACACAGAGTGGTGAGTCTGTGGAATTCTCTGCCACGGAAGGTAGTTGAGGCCAGTTAATATATTTAAGAGGGAGTTAGATGTGGCCCTTGTGGCTAAAGGGATCAGGGGGTATGGAGAGAAGGCAGGTACAGGATACTGAGTTGGATGATCAGCCATGATCATATTGAATGGTGGTGCAGGCTCGAAGGGCTGAATGGCCTACTCCTGCACCTATTAATTAATAAATAAATAAATATAGGAAACAATGGACAATTATGGCTTATTTTGTCAGAATCAGCTTTAGCCCTGCAATAAAAAATACAAAAGTAATAGTAGGTAGACAAAAGTGCTGGAGAAACTCAGCGGGTGAGGCAGCATCTATGGAGAGAAGGAATAGGCAACGTTTTCGGTCGAGACCCTTCTTCAGAAAGTAATAGGTGAAGCTGTTTTTTCAAAACGGTAGATGTTGGTTGGCTCAAATAACATGTTTGATAGACCAGTCAGCATCTAAGGAGAGAGTACACGATCAAGATTTAGTTCCTTAGAATTGGCCCATTGAGACCCTTGCACTAATTGAACCTTGTGAAGGATGGGGGCTAATCAGACACAAGCTCCTTTCATGTGGCTTGCAGCTCAGTGTGATGGGAATATGGGTGTTGTTAGCTCTGAGCAGCATCATGCAGCTACCCAGATGTATAACGGCAGTTCCAGCAATTGTAAGCACAGGGATGAAGACCGTTTAGTCAGTAGATAGTAGACATTTTCTTGGGGGCTTTACTTTCATGGGTTTTTCACAGCTGCTCTTTTAGCTCAGCATGAAACTATAGCCATGCAAATGTTTTATTAAGGTATCTTTTTTTGTAAAAATACCCTTGAGCTATGTTTAGTATTAAGTGTTTGAATTTTGTAATGTTGATTAGGGGACTATCACTTGGGATTGGATAGGAATAGAAATAGATAAATTAAAAAAAAGATCTCTGCCCTAATGAACATTTAAATCCACGAATTATAGCATTGGATAAATTGGATTGCCCAAAGATTTTTATGATATTCTCAACATATTGAAGTGCGAGAATATGTACTTTTTAAAAATATTGATATTTGCCAGTAAAGCTCTTCCAACATAATGGCCATCCCACACAGTTGCACTCGAGTAAGAACCACACATTTCATGCAGTATTATTTCTGCAGTAATGAAAATCATTTGACTAGATGTCAGCTGTGTAAAAAATCAGTGTTTCTAAATAAGTGACTGCTAAATATTTGCAAAATGTAAATAAAGATAAACCCAGAAACCATCTCCTGGTTTATATTCACACTTGTTTTACACCTCTAAAAATCCAATTTCTCTAATTGAAACCATTGTTAACCTGACATTTTACTGGTTCAAATACCTACTCATCCTGTCACATATTGGAGAACGATTTCTGGATTCATCAATGGTATTGAAACCAGTGGGCAATGATAACATAAGATAAACTGAAACAAAGGCTTCATTGCATTTATGATGCATGTACAAAGGTTCTGGTATAGTCGTAAGCTTTTGATCAAACAAAATGAATGCCTTTGGTTGTACCGTCAAAATCATGAATGTTGCGCATCTGTTTAGATGCAAAACAAATTTGCAGTAACTGAGTTTAATGTGGATCTTTTAAATAGTTTTATTGTCAGTGTCAACCATCTTTGAGACATTGACAGTCTGTTACTTACAAATTATTAGCCACTGTGGTGGATATTTATTAACTGCTCTCTGCATGCATGTCATTTCTACTTAACAAAACCTTATGCATTTACATTGAATTTTTAGCACTTCAGGCTGTTGAAATTATATGACCTTTAAAATGTATCACTGATCCAAATTTAGTTCTGTCACCAATCCTTTTTGGGAGGGAGTAAAATGATGTTTTTATATCCAGGGAATTTTATTTCACTGGTATTCAATAACATTAAGCTTCATATATTTATTGTAAAATCATTCCATTGACATTTAAAGATAATTATCATTTGTATTTCAAATATTATATATGCCACATGATGGAGCGTTCATTTATTATCTGCTTTTAAGAGTTGAAAATATTTCCTACATTTTTTTTGCAAAGAACACACTTATTCAGCATCACAATCAACTTGCATTACTTAGGAAAACCTTTAAATACTTGGATTATAACCATATAACAATTATTGCATGGAAACAGGCCTTCTCTGCCCTTCCAGTCTGTGCCGACCATTTATTTTCCCCTAGTCCCATCTACCTGCACTCAGACCATACCCCTCCATTCCCTTCCTGTCCATATACCTGTCCACTTTACTTTTAAATGTTAAAATTGATCCTGCCTCCACCACTTCTGCTGGAAGATCATTACACACAGCCACCACTCTCTGAGTAAAGAAGTTCCCCCTCATGTTACCCCTAAACTTCTGTCCCTTAATTCTCATGTCATGCCCTCTTGTTTGAATCTTCCCTACGCTCAATGGGAAAAGCTTATCCACGTCAACTCTGTCTATCCCTTTCATCATTTTAAAGACCTCAATCAAGTTCCCCCCCTTAACCTTCTGCGCGCCAAAGAATAAAGACCTAACTTGTTCAACCTTTCTCTGTAACTTAGTTGCTGGAACCCAGGCAACATTCTAGTAAATCTCCTCTGTACTCTCTCTATATAGACGCAGCTCACAGTTATTAAGCATTGTAATGATGCAGAGATAATCTTGAATACTTCCTTTTTGGCAATTGATTAAATGTAATTTGTGAGCATTTGGTTAAGTTCTTAAAAAGCCTGTTATTGACATGAATATAGTTGAAATGTAAATGGACAAATTAAGGCCTCATTTATCAGCCTATCCTACAAAGTGTAACTAGATAAAGTTACTTACTGCAATTTTCATTTAAATGCACTGAACTGTGATTTTAACAAATAAAAGGCCATGGTTTTACATGTTGGTATTCCTGGTGATTGTTATATCATCAACTTTGCACATTCTCCCTGTGACCCCGCGTGGGGTTTCAGCGAGAACTTTGGTTTCCTCCCACACTCCAAAGACGTACAGGTAAATGTGAAAATTGGCTTGGTAAATGTAAAAATTGTCCCTAGTGGGTGTAGGATAGTGTTAATATACAGGGATCGCTGGTCTGTGCGGTCCAGGTGGGCCGAAAGGCCTGTTTCCGTGCTGTATCTGTAAACTTCTTCTTGCGTATGGCATGCACAACCTAAAGTTGTATGACAACTTGTTCTATTTGACTGTGCACGTCGGGTTGATTGCATTCATCGAAACAGGGCGGACTACATGAAGGTTGCAATCTCCCACCCCTCTCTAAACTAAACTTAAAAACTTGGAGATGTCATGGCTGTGATGGGAAAATGTACCCACTTCATTATTGACCAGTCATTGTATTTCTGTCGGGGAAAAAGACACAGACACAGATAGACACACGAGCAGTAACTTGGGTCTGTTTCCAAATTCACTGCCCTTTGTTTAATGAACCAGATATACTTAGAAACCTTGCTTTCACTGAGCAATCCATAATTTTTGAGTTACTGATGTTGTAACTTATTGCATTACTGTGTCTATAGAATCAGAGACATTTAGCGTGGAAACAAGCCCTTTGGCCCAACTTGCCCACACTGACCAAGATGCCCCATCTACACTTGCCCCATCTGCCTATGGTGGCACATTTGCCTCTCAACCGTGTCTACCCGTGTACTTGTCCAAAGGTCTTTTAAATGTTGTTATAGTTCCAGGAAACAATTTGTTGTAAGAGGAAACAATTTTTTAATATATGGCGTCAAGAGTGCAGTGTGACAAATTTTAATTTCTCTCAGAATAGCCATCTAAACTATCAACAACGAGGGACATTATTATCCCTGTGTTTTCCCTTTATTTTTTTATTTTATTTTAAAATTTTGTTTTACAAGAATTATGAATACCTTTGGAGAGCAGGGTGTGAGTAACAGTTGAGGGTTCATATTTAATGGTTGTTTTTCAATATTAAGTTTAATAAATCTTACAAGGTGAATTGGCAGATCACTTATCTCAGTTGTACTGTTTTGTGCCACAATTACTGAAGTGCTTAAACTGCTAAAGTGATTAAAACAATAAGATCGGAAAATAAACATTTTCAGTAGATGCGTGTATGAGTGGGATCCTCATTACACATGTTTAGTTCCAATCCTGTGGGAAATCATGTCTTTGTGAGGTTCAATAATGGAAAGCTTCATGGATCTACTGGGTTCATTTCACAAATTATGATCAATTTTTGCCTTGAGCCACAACGCGTATTTATAGAAACCATAATGCCTCGCAGACCTGTTGGCAATTGGGATGTTTTTGATTAAACGAGTTGCATTCTATTGCACGTATTTTTTGTGGCAAATATGTTTTAACATCAAAGCGATACTTGGGAGTTATATAAAAACATAGAAAATAGGTGCAGGAGTAGGTCATTCAGCCCTTCGAGCCTGCACCGCCATTCAATATGATCATGGCTGATCATCCAGCTCAGTATCCTGTACCTGCCTTCTCTCCATACCCCCTGATCCCTTTAGCCACATGGGCCACATCTAACTCCCTCTTGAATATAGCCAATGAACTGGCCTCAACTACCCTCTGTGGCAGAGAATTCCAGAGACTCACCACTCTCTGTGTGAAGAATGTTTTCCTCATCTTGGTCCTAAAGGAATTCCCCCTTATCCTTAGACTGTGACCCCTTGTTCTGGACCTCCCCAACATCGGGAACAATCTTCTTGCATCTAGCCTATCCAACCCCTTAAGAATTTTGTAAGTTTCTATAAGATCCCCCCTCAGTCTTCTAAATTCTAGCGAGTACAAGCCAAGTCTATCCAGTCTTTCCTCATATGAAAGTCCTGACATCCCAGGAATCAGTCTGGTGTACCTCCTCTATAGCAAGAATGTCTTTTCTCAGATTTGGAGACCAAAACTGTACGCAATACTCCAGGTGTGGTCTCACCAAAACCATGTACAACTGCAGTAGAGCCTCCCTGCTCCAATACTCAAATATTTTCGCTATGAATGCTAACATACCATTTGCTTTCTTCACTGCCTGCTGCACCTGCATGCCTACTTTCAATGATTGGTGTACCATGACACCCAGGTCTCGTTGCATCTCCCCTTTTCCTAATTTGCCACCATTTAGATAATAGTCTACCCTCCAGTTTTTGCCACCAAAGTGGATAACCTCACATTTATCCACATTATACTGCATCTGCCATGCATTTGCCCACTCACCCAGCCTATCCAAGTCACCTTGCAGCCTGCTAGCATCCTCCTCACACCGAACACTACCCCCCCCTTAGTGTCATCCACAAACTTGCAGATGTTGCATTCAATTCCCTCGTCCAAATCATTAATATATATTGTAAATAGCTGTGGTCCCAGAACTGAGCTTTGCGGTACCCCACTAGTCACTGCCTGCCATTCTGAAAAGGACCCGTTTACTCCTACCCTTTGCTTCCTGTCTGCCAGCCAGTTCTCTATCCACATCAATACTGAACCCCCAGTACCGTGTGCTTTAAGTTTGTATACTAATCTCTTATGTGGGACCTTGTCGAAAGCCTTCTGAAAGTCTAGATATAACACATCCACTGGTTCTCCCTTATCAACTCTGCTATGTACATCCTCGAAAAATTCTATAAGATTCGTCAGACATGATTTACCTTTCATAAATCCATGATGACTTTGTCTAATGATTTCACCACTTTCCAAATGTACTGCTATCCCATCTTTAATAACTGACTCTAGCAGTTTCCCCACTACTGATGTTAGACTAACTGGTCTGTAATTCCCCGTTTCTCTCTCCCTCCTTTTTTTAAAAAGTGGGGTTACATTAGCTAGCCTCCAATCCTTAGGAACTACTCCAGAATCTAAGGAGTTTTGAAAAAATTATCACTAATGCATCCACTATTTCTGTGGCTACTTCCGTGAGTACTCTGGGATGCAGACTATCTGGCCCTGGGGATTTATCGGCCTTTAATACATTCAATTTACCCAACACCACTTCTCGGCTAACCTGGATTTCACTCAGTTCTTCCACCTTATTTGACCGCCGGTCCCCTGCTATTTCCGGCAGATTATTTATGTCTTCCTTGGTGAAGACAGAACCAAAGTAGTTATTCAATTGGTCTGCTATGTCCTTGTTCCCCATGATCAATTCACCTGTTTCTGACTGCAAGGGATCTACACTGTTTTAACTAATCTCTTTCTCTTCACATATCTATAAAAACCTTTGCAGTCAGTTTTTATGTTCCCTGCCAGTTTTCTTTCATTATCTATTTTCACTTATCTAATTAAGCCCTTTGTCCTCCTTTGCTGAACTCTGAATTTCTCTCAGTCCTCTGGTAGGCAGCTTTTTCTGGCTAATTTGTATGCTTCATCTTTTGTTTTTATACTCTCCCTGATTTCCCTTGGTATCCATGGATGCACTACCTGCCCTGATTTATTCTTTTGCCAAACTGGGATGAACAATTGTTGTAGTTCATCCATGCAGTCTTTAAATACCTTCCATTGCACATCCACTGTCAACCCTTTAAGAATCACTTGTCAGTCTATCTTGGCCAATTCACTTCTCATGCCTTCAAAGTTACCTTTGTTTAAGTTCAGAACCTTTGTTTCTGACTTAATTATGTCACTCTCCATCCTAGTGAAGAACTCAACCATATTATGGTCACTCTTGCCCAAGGGGCCCCGCAAAAAAAGACTGCTAACTAACCCTTCCTCATTACTCAATACCCAGTCAAGAATAGCCTGCTCTCTCGTTGGTACCTCTACATGTTGGTTTAGAAAACTATCCCGCATACGTTCCAAGAAATCCTCTTCCTCAGCACCCCTGCCCATTTGATTCACCCAATCTATATGTAGATTGAAGTCACCCATTATAACTGTTTTACCTTTGTTGCACACATTTCCAATTTCCTGTTTGATGCGATCCCCAACTCCACTACTACTGTTAGGTGGCCTGTACACAACTCCCACTAACGTTTTCTGCCTCTTAGAGTTTCGCAGCTCTACCCATATCGATTCCACATCCTCCAAGCTAATGTCCTTCCTTTCTATTGCATTAATCTCCTCTCTCACCAGCAACGCTACCCCACCTCCCTTTCCTTTCTGTCTATCCCTCCTGAATATTGAATATCCCTGGATGTTCAGTTCCCAGCCTTGGTCCCTCTGGAGCCATGTCTCCGTGATCCCAACTGTAGCATAGCCATTAATAGCTATCTGCACATTCAACTCGTCCTCCTTGCATTGAGACACAAAGCCTTCAGGCTTGTTTTTACAACACTCTTACTCCTTATACAATTATGTTGACAAGTGGTCCCTTTTAATTTTTGCCCTGGAAAACCACCACCTCTTATTCTCCGTTTATTTTTTTTTCTTCCTTCTTCCCTACATGTTGGGTCTGAGTGCTTCCCTTCTCTGCCTCCTGCCTCAGACCCTGTCTACTGGCTTTCTCTATTTGAGTCCCTCCCCCCAACCGTACTAGTTTAAAAAGTATATAAAGTATAAAAAGCATATAAAAAGTATGTTTAAAATAGTGTCGCTGATAATATTTCTATATTGAAGACATAGCAGTAAAAGCAAAAGTAGCAAGGCAACAGCTGCTACAGTTCATTAACAAGATAACCTATAAATTGCATTCGATTTCATGATAAATTAGGAGGAAAGTGGTACCATAAATTTCTTATTTCAATAAAAGCACTGTATCTAGTGACAACATTGACTGGCGCTTAAAATTATGAAACAAAATTGTTTAAAAATATGTGGCTTTAACATAGGTTTTTAACACAAGATCTTAAGTAAGAACATGTGATCGGACTGGAATTAGGCCAATCAGGCCATTCAATCATGGTGGATCTATTTCTCCCTGCTAACCCCATTCTCCTGCCTTCTCCCCATAACCTACGACACCCGTACTGAGCAAGGACGTGTGTAAGGAATAATTCAAGTTTGGTCACATTGCAAAACGAGGTATACAATGTAGGTGGCATAAAATATTGTAACTTAAACTAGAATTGGTGGTCTGTTTAACATTTGGTTTCATTCTGTTAGTGAAATATGTGAGTAATCACGTGCACGTTTGTACCATTGCATCTAGTTATCATGCTCTACTTTGCTCCAAAATCTAACGGTAGAATAGCTGTGAGGCTGAATAATGAGATTCCCCTTCATTCACTTGGATGGTGCAGCTGGACTCCGGAGTGAGGAGGGGATGCATGTCTGAAAGGGAATATTTGCCAGATTCACAGGGTAACTCTAAGGTCAGTGACTTGGATATTTCCATTCCCATCTCTCCTCCCCTCCCCCAAAGTAATTGCCACTTTTATCCCCTTGTTATCTAGACTTGGCTCTTAAACTGATCCATATGTTGAATTATATGTATAATGTAGTTTGACACTAAGCCCTCAAATTAAAGGATGTTTGCTTGTGTGGTATGTTCTAAAAAACATTTAAAGTCAAATGGTAAACAGAGGAGAAAATCTCAATTAAGAAGCTTTCTTCCAAATTTTCAAAATATATAATTTCATATTACCAACAAATTATGCTGTGTAATTACCAGTCAGTCGAGCATGATTGGTAATATTCCACTGAAACAGCTGCTTCTGAATGTTCATTACTTTCATTACATGATTATGCCATCGTCATCTGTGCAGTTGTGGCACTTGGAAATGCACGGCCTGTGTGACCTTGCACCCACAGCGACAGCGGGGCGGCCTGACGTTTCACAGAGTGCTGGAGTAACTCAGCGGGTCAGGCAGCATCTGTGGAGAACATGGATAGGTGACGTTTCACAGAGTGCTGGAGTAACTCAGCGGGTCAGGCAGCATCTGTGGACAACATGGGTAGGTGACGTTTCGGGTCGGGCCCTCCATCAATGTGTCTGGAACCAGGACCACAGATATTGGTTCCTTTATCCTTCCTGTAATAACATTGATCTTTCTACTCCACCACGAAGGCAAAATGTTCTCAAAGCTGTCGTGTGACCACTACAGTCCCTCTACTGAATATAAACATTTTCTATCCAGTCATGCGCCTGTGGTAGTGAAAATTAAAAATGATGAGATTTTGCAAAGTCTGGCAGCAAATTGGCAACCTAAACTAAAAAACAAATTCTCAAAATGAATACCTCTGCAACGTAGCAATTAGGCCTTTTCTGACTTCTTTTGTCCAGCTGTCTTCACACTCCAGTGAACTTTATCAGATTCTGGAACCACTTCACCACTGTGTTTTAACTCAATATTGTTTGAAAAGTCATGTCTAAAGTGTGTTTGAAGATAATGAGAAATAATTTAAAAAGCTCCATGTAGCCATTTTAGAGAGATTGGATGAACATAGAAACATAGAAAATAGGTGCAGGTGTAGGCCATTCAGCCCATCGAGCCAGCACCACCATTCATTTAACATCTGTAGCCCGTTCTTCCTTTCTCCCCATTTCCCTTGATTCCGTTAGTCCTAAGAGCTATATCTAACTCTCACTTGAATACATCAAGAGAGAGAGAATAGAACTGGTGATGTGACCATTACTTGTTGTTAATCTTGAAACTGTGAGAGACACGGGCCCTGAACCAGACATAGATCCCCGGCAGCCCAGTTACTATTCTTTATTCCGTGGCAGTTACTCAAGTTCATTCTTTCTTCTCTTCTCTCCCCCCCCCCCCCCCCCCCCCCCCCCCCACAAGGACTTTTGTCAAGAGAACGGTCTAGAGTGTTTAATTGTTATGTACACTGGCAAGGGAACAACAAATTTCTTACTGCAGCTTTACTGGCCCATTAACACAATAATATGCAAATCAATACACAATCAATAGTACAATCAATTAATAATTAGTAATACTTGGTAACCAGACTCTAAATATTGCAAAATCATGGTCTGTCGTTCACCCAGAGTAAAGTCCATAGTAGATCAGTTGTTGAGATGGGTTGCGGTTGGCATTGTGCAGTGTTCAAGAGGCTGATCACAAGAGATAGGAGCAGAATTAGGTAATTCAGCTCATCAAGTCTACTCCGCCATTCAATCATGGTTTATCTCTGCCGCCTAATCCCATTTTCCTGCCTTCTCCCCATAACCTTTAACACCTGTTCCAATCAAGACTTTGTTTATCTCTGCCTTAAAAATATCCACTAACCTGACCTCTTCAGCCCTCTGTGGCAATGCGTTCCACAGATTAACTACCCTTTGACTAAAGAAGTTCCTTCTCTCCTCCTTTCTAAAAGGGCACCCTTTAATTCTGAGGCTGTGACCTCTGGTCCTAGACTCTCCCACCAGTGGAAACAACCTCTCTACATCCACTCTATCTATGCCATTCATTATTCTGTAAGTTTCAATGAGGTCCCAAGAGCTAGATAAGGCTTAAAAATAGCAGAGTCAAAGGATATGGGAGAAGGCAGGAACGGGGTACAGATTGGGGATGATCAGCCATGATCACATTGAATGGCGGTGCTGGTTCGTAGGGCCAAATGGCCTACTCCTGCACCTATTGTCTATTGTCCCCCCTCAACCTTCTAAACTCCAACGAGTACAGGCCCAGTGCTGTCAAATGCTCACCTGTACACTGCAGCGGGTACAGGCCCAGTGCTGTCAAATGCTCACCTGTACACTGCAGCGGGTACAGGCCCAGTGCGGTGAGTACAGGCCCAGTGCTGTCAAATGCTCGCCTTCACCCATCTACTATCGGAGCATAATAGCTGCAAAGTGCACGATTAAGAAAATAGTTACTCTTCAAAACTATAAAGATAACACCAACTTAATCCAAATTATCTCCCACCAAAAACAAGGACAAATTCAGGAGGGAACAAAAATGCTGGTTCACAACAAGTCACACGCCATCCTGACTTGGTCTTTCTGTATTTGTCTCATGGTTACTCTTTATTTGTAGAACAACGGTGGTATCATCGGCGAGATGGAGCTGGAGCTGTGTCTGGCTACACAGTCATGTGTGTAGAGAGAGCAGAGCAGGGGACCAAGCATGCAGCCTGGAAGTGCTCCAGTGTTGATGGTCAGTGAGGAGGAAGTGTTGCAAATTCATACCGATTATGGACTGACGATGAGGAGGTCAAGGATGAAGGGATCCAGTTTGATGAAAGTTTGGGGGTGGGGGGGAGAGATGATGTTGTTGAACGTCGCGCTGCAGTCGATGAACAACAACCTGACGTACATGTTCTTATTGTCCAAATGGACCAGTGCTGAGTGGACAACTAGTGAATTCACATCCCTTGGAATCCAGGATATTGTCATGTCCCATGATTTAGATCACGAGTGCACAATACATCCTCAAAGATCAACTGTTTGCTGGGGAAAAAAATTGAAGTCATCCTTTCATCCCGTTCCAGATCAACTGTGGATTTAAAAAAAAGAGTGCTGGGGTAACTCAGCAGGTCAGGCAGCATCTCCGGGGAACATGGATTGGTAACGTTCTGGATCGGGTCCCGAACCAAAACATCATCTATCCCTGTCTCCAGAAATGCTGCCTGAAGTGCTGAGTTACCCCAGCACTTTGTCTTTTTTTTGTAAACCAGCACCTGCTGTTCCTTGTGGAGAAAGCCTGTGAGAGGACAGATTACTCAACCGTGCAAATGCTACACAGGAAGTTCTCCCCCGGTTATTGCTGTTTACAGTGATCTATTCCAATAATTATTACTGAAGTAGAATGCACTTTTGAAATATTCTGTCATCCACATGATAGCAAACTCAATTACAGAAAGCTTTGGTGAAATCCTATTGCAGGCTAAACACAGACAATACGGAACAATACACTGTCTCCTATTGAATGGAGCTTGAAAGGCCAGGTGAATTGTACAAATACTCCCATATGTTATTCTAAAGACTAATTGTATGCAAGTTAATATTTCTGACCCATAGACAATCAGTTGAACACTTAGTTTATCTGATATTCCTCTTTTTTTACACCAATATTTGAGGTCATGTGTAAGTTGAAGGAATTTTAGTGTTTAAAATTCAACACTATTTTTGGTGGGGTTTTTAATGTTTAAATGTTGCTGTTTAAATTGAAGCCTCTGCTTCAGGCACCAATATTCCAATATGACTGATGTTCTAAAATAAAATTCCCCAATCGAACCATTACTTAGTACACAAGCTTTAATACCCATTGGCCTAGTAAGGAATATTTAATTAGGGAATTAGATGGGTAGCATCATGGTTTGTTTGCAGGGGGCTCATTATTCTTATCAGGGAAAGAGAAACTAGTATCACTGAAGCAAAGGATAACACTTCTGGAAGGTGAGTGGTTGAACTGGTTACCTGTTGCTTCTTCTTCTTTCGTGTGGCGTGCACAGCCTAAAGTTGTTGGACAACTTGTTCTATTTGATCTTCCGTTTGTGCACGTCGAGTTGATTGCATTAGTCGAAACAGAGCAGACCACGTGAAGGTTGCAATCTTCCACCCCACCTGTTACTTCTGAAACCTGGGATGGCTGGTGGTCGCAGGAGATGTCGGCTTGTTGGATTCTTTCAAACACAATGTAATATAACATAATAACACATTTACATCAGTGGGGGAGCTCCATCAAGCTGCTGTTAATGGGAGCAGCTGGAAATGGGGCACAAGGTGAAACATCCATCTCTGTTACATCTCTGTCTTCACAGTTGCAGCCTTATCTGGGTATTTCTATCATAGAAACATAGAAAATAGGTGCAGGAGTAGGCCATTCGGCCCTTCGAGCCTGCACCGCCATTCAATGTGATCATGGCTGATCATCCAACTCGGTATCCCGTACCTGCCTTCTCTCCATACCCCCTGATCCCTTTAGCCACAAGTGCCACATCTAACGCCCTCTTAAATATAGCCAATGAACTGGCCTCAACTACCTTCTGTGGCAGAGAATTCCAGAGACTCACCACTCTCTGTGTAAAGAATGTTTTCCTCATTTCGGTCCTAAAGGAATTCCCCCTTATCCTTAGACACTGACCCCTTGTTCTGGACTCCCCCAACATCGGGAACAATCTTCCAGCATCTAGCTTGTCCAACCCCTTAAGAATTTTGTAAGTTTCTATAAGATCCCCCCTCAATCTTATAAATTCCAGCGAGTACAAGCCGAGTCTATCCAATCTTTCCTCATATGAAAGTCCTGACATCCCAGGAATCATTCCTGGCTTTACTGCTAGAAGTGCCTACTTTAATTTCACTGTTTATTTGAAGTAGTCAATGTTTTTAGTCTCTTTTGAGTTTTAATATTTTCAGGACAGTTTTTATTACGCATTACCCATTTCTGCCCCTCCTTTTCCCAGGGTGCTGATGAAATAGAGTTGTGCGTATCATCGTTCCTAATGTCAACCGGTAACCCACAGAATCTCCTTGTAAGTTGTGCCTCTCTCCTTTCTTAACCTACTGGGATCCCTCAGCCCTGTGAGAACACAGGAGAGATGGGCAGGAGATGGTCATACAGCGGTCAAGAGCGGCGCAGTGGTAGAGCTACTGCCTCGCAGCACCAGAGACCCTGGTTCAATCCTGACTACAGGCGCTGTCTGCGTGGAGTGTATGTTCTCCCCGTGACCTTCGTGGGTTTTCTCACAGATCTCCGGTTTCCTCCCACATTCCAAAGACGTACAGGTTAATTGGTTTGGTGTAAATGCAAAATTGCCCCTAATGTGAGTAGGATAGTGTTAATGTGCAGGGATCGCTGGTTGCTGCGGACTCGGTGGGCTGAAGGGCCTGTTTCCACGCTGTATCTCTAAACTAAACTTAAAAAGCCTCCTGGCCTTCTCATGGCTGATCTGATCTTTGGATCAACTCCTTTTCCCTGTTGTAATCTGTGTATCTTGGCCCTGGAGACTAGTTGCTTCCATTAGTTTGCAAGTATTGATCAGCAAGTCCTTCCCTACATCTCAACCTCTTTGTGCCCGCTTTTAGGAAGGTCACCTGAGCATACCTTATTACATGTTTCCCTCAGTTCAGAGCCGACTCACAAAACATCACCCGAGTTTTAATCCCCTTCCCAAACTGCTTTGCCTTTCCACTGACTGGTTAGCACGCAACAAAAGCTTTTCACTGTACCTTGGTGCACCTGACACTAAACTAAACCAAACCTTGTGCTTTTTTTCATTCCGGTTCATGATGATGTTGGAACGATCTATTGATTATTATAAATAATTATTTATAGAATGTTGCTTGCTCTCCAGTTAAATTAAACACGTCTACTGTGTAAATGTGTAGAAAGGAACTGCAGATGCTGGTTTACACTGAAGATAGGCACAGAATGCTGGAGTAACTCAGTGGGAGTAGCCCCCTGAGTTACTCTGAAAAAGTTCACTTAAAAAGATAGACAAAGCACAAATTCTTAAGACCATACAAAGCTTTAATTTAACGTGTGACGGGTGTGGACCTAGAGACTTGGAGGCAACAGTTTCACGTCTGAATCTCCAGCAGCTTACACAAAGAAATACCAGATAACTCAAGCTTATATACGTACAGATATAAACAAATTGCATGATGTAATGTACAAAAAAATCATCATCCACCTCCAAATATGGAGTTGTTTTTCACTCTTTGCCAAAAACCAGACACCCCAATGGCATCTTCTGGGCCCCTTCTTATCTGATTAACCTCTTCAACTTACATAAAAAACCTTGTAAAAAAACTGCGAACTTTTCAACTTATATAAAAAAACCTTTGTCATGATGTGAGTTGTCCAAATCCCATCATGCATTACAATTGGCTTTTTACAACAGGAAAGCTTAAATATGACAACAATCAATTAATAACCAACTCTTTCAACTCCACCATACTTTGTAAATTATCTGTTCACTGTGGACGATGCCAACAATTAGATCTGCAGAAAGCCAAGGTATGGGCCACCCTGTCCCGGTACTGGGACCTGGATAATGATCCTTTACAATGTACAGAGTGAGCACATACACACGGGTACTACCAAATAACCTTGGGTCATTCTTTGGATTTGTTCATCAGAATATATGTGTTTGCACATGTTCTTATTGCTGTGGAAAATTAGGAGCCGAAAGTATCTCGACAGTGACCTCAATGGAAGTTAAAGTTAATGTCTGCTCAGTTGGGTTCTTTTGAATTCTATCTCTAGCTCTTTGAATGCCATTCATGCAGTGTGATTATGGAACTCAATTTTCCATCCTAATTGCATTACATTTAATCTATCTTTCACACACCAACTGAAAGTAAATTTATTTCCTTTGAAACATCTGAAAGCATTGTAGAAATAACAGTTTATGGTAATGTTTCTCCAGAGAATAAAAACCACAAGTATGAAACAGAGTCATCTATTGCATGTCTTCACATTTACTAATCTCTGCATATTCCATTATTGTAGTTAATACCCTTTACAGTTTTTTCACAAAAGAAAGAATGCAGACATTTTTAAGGTCACTGGAGATTAATGCATTTGCCTTGGACACGTAATATTTTATTTCTGAATTATTGTTGTCTCCACTTGTTAACATGGCTTTCATTTACAGTATCTGATGTTTTCTGGCATAAATCTTTCAGTTGAATATACACCTCAGTAATGCTGATCACAACAACCCAACCAGCAATATAATTATATAACAGTTTGTAGAGTTAGTTTAATATTTCCATTGACCATTGTGAATTTAACTCTGTGAAATGGAATAGACCTGGTTTCATAGATTATTGTGATTACATGCACAGCAAAATTATCGATCAGTTCTTGCTTTCTATTGACCAAGTACTTTTGTAACTCTAAATGCTACATCAAATTGTAGCAAAAGGTCTTATTTTATAGGTTCTTAATGCAAGAAACTGACTATCGATTTGTCCCCAATGGTTTTGCGTCCAAGCATGCCAACCATCGATCACCCATTCACACTACTTCTATGTTATCCCACTTTCTCATCCTCTCCCTACACATTAGGGATAATTTAGAGGCCAATTAACTTAGAAATCCGCGCGTCTTTGAGATGTGGTAGGAACCCGGAACACCAGTAGGAAACTTGCGCAGTCGTGGGGAGAACATGCAAACCCCACACAGACAGCAGCCAAGGTCAGGTAGACAAAAGTGCTGGAGAAACTCAGTGGGTGCAACAGCATCTATGGAGCGAAGGAAATGGGCAACGTTTCGGGATGAAACCCTTCTTCAGACGCAGCCAAGGTCAGGATTGAACCAGGATCTCTGGTGCTGTGAGGCAGCGGCTCTACCAGCTGTTCAACTGTGCCACATACCGTAAATTTAACTAATGTACATAGAATGGACATAATAAAATGGAATCATATAATTCTATGCAATTGATTTTGAGTCATTGTAACAAGTGTATTGATTTTAACTGTCACTTACAGTATACGAACAATACTAATCTCTTATATTTCAAGGTCATCAAGATGTACAGCTCAGAAGTGGCCCTGCGACCTGCCAGTCCCTGCTGATTCGCACATTCTGACTTGCTACATTTGCCCACATTGGGTATGTAGCCTTGATTAGAATGGGTGTCAAGCGTAATGGGGAGATGGCAGGAAAATGGGGTTAAGAGGCTCAGCCATGATTGAATGACGGAGTGGACTCGATGGGCCGAATGGCCTAATTCTACACTGATAACTTGCGAACTTGTCCTTCTGTGCTTTGCCTGGACAAGTGTCTGTCCAACTGTCTCCTAAGCATCGGGATTGTATCATCGTGCACCACCTCCTCTGGCAGTTAGTTCCAGGTACCTACCACCTCACTGTATAAACCCAAAAAAATCACCTTTCCTCTTGGATCACCTTAAAAGTCCTTCCTCTTATCTTCATCCTGTTTCCAGGGCACACCTATAGACATGATAGAAACTATTCTATCTATCCCCTTCCTACATCGTATAAACTTGTAAATCACTATTTGGTCACCCATCAGTCTCCTTCGCTGTGGGGAAAACAACCCCAATCTTCCCAGTCCCTCTCTGCAACCTAAGGCCTCTGTTCCGGGCATCTTCTATTCCAGATATACTTGTATAACACTGACAGAAAACATGCTGTAAGGATTACAGGTATGAGTTAATCTATGTTAATTAGCTTGAAGGAAGAACACTGAAGTGTTAGGCAGTGAAGAGCTAGCCATTCCTCTACCGGGGTGCTCTGTTAATCCAGATGCTTTTCATGAACACTGCTCAGTTGCAACAAATACCAAAAATGTTGTGATTTCTACATTCAAATAGTAAGATTAAACGAGAACTTACCAGTTCGAAGGTTGATCTTTATTTTATGAGGAGTTGCGATGAGGGATTTCGTGAAGACCCCGCCAACACGCATGCGCGGCATCCTTCAAAGCAGCGGTGTGGAATCACAGACTCGACGAAAAGTAAGGATATTAAGATTAAACTGCGAACTAGCCAGCTGAACATAATGATCGAGGGTTGGGAGCGGAGGGCACGAAATCCCTCATCGCAACTCCTCATAAAATAAAGATCAACCTTCGAACTGGTAAATTCTCGTTTAATCTTACTATTTTACTTCGGAGTCACGTGAGTGACTTCGTGAAGACTTCAAAGCTCTGTGATTACACGCCCTGGACAACGCCCATGCTACCACACTGCCGCAATCCTGATGGAGGAAGTTTGTTTAAGCAATCCAGACTGGACAATCTGAAAATAATTAACATTTATTAAACACAAATCATAAACAAAACCCCCTGACTGGGGACAAATGATATTAGGGAGCAGCCCTGAGTACTGCATCCGCATATGTTGCAGGTCCGGCCAATGGCTTATGGTAGAACCGTTGAAAGGTTGACTCACTGGCCCATCCTGCCGTAGCGAGGACGTGATCCATGGGCACCTCCATGTCCCTCGCTGTTGATGTGGATGCAGCCCTGGTGGAATGAGATTTAAACAAGTTAGTGTCAATACCCGCTGCATCCAACACTTCCCTGAGCCACCTGGAGATCGTCTGCACTGTCACCCGGCGATGTGGTTTTTTGTGGCTGATAAGCAGTCCTTGTTCCGAATTCCTGATTGACCGGGTCAACTCAATGTAGCAACGGAGGTGGGCGACTGTGCAGAGTGTGGCATCAGAGGGGTACGCCTGGAATTCCAACTGCAGCCCCAAAGATCCGGGTCGATGCTGCTTCAGCAGTTCTGCAACGTAAAACGTTATTTTCCCAGGGGTAGAGAGCATATTGTCAATGCGCAACTTTTGAAGCGCCTGTACCCGCTGAGCAGACGTGAGCGCCATCAACATGACCACCTTCAGGGTGAGCCGGTGAAGAGGTAACCCCGCCATGGGGGACCATGATCTTAACAGGGACAGGACCACTCCTGCATCCCAGACAACGTTATATCTGGGCCGTGGAGGGTTTGTGTTAAATACACCCCTCATAAACTTCGACACCAGATTGTTGGTCCCCACTCCTACCGGAAGGTACGAGGACAGCGCACTCCTGGCGCTATTGATGGTACTATAGCTGAGCCCTTCATCATAGTGGAGGCCCGCCAGGAATTCCAGGACGTCAGGTATTGTGGCAGAATCATAGGCAACACTCTTCCTTAAACAGAACAGTTCCCATTTCCTGATCTGGGTCAGGTACTGCCGCCTTGCAGATGCTCTGCACGATGCAGCGATTAAATCCATGGCCCTCGGTGAGATCCCGGTGTTCATCAAAGGCCTTTTCAGAACCTGCAGACCAACAGGTTTAAATAGGCGTGGCACGGATGCGGCTCGCCAGTGACGGGATTAGTAACCAATTGTGGGTTGTTCCCAATTCGCACCCACGGGTGCTTCAGCATCTGGGAGACCACCGGGTACCATGGTTGTGTCGGCCAGTCGGGTATTACCAGAATGCCTGATGCAGAGTCTAATTTAATCTTCTGTAATACCCGGCTGATGAGGCAGAATGGGGGAAATGCGTAGCAATACCATTTCCCCCAGTGGAGCGAAAAAGCATCCAAAGCCACTGCCCCAGGATCTGGTTTCCACGATACATATGTTGGTATCTGATGGTTCAGTCTAGACGCAAATAGGTCAATATCTGGCATACTGAATTTTGTCACAATTTCAGCAAACACAAGGGGATTCAGCATCCACTCAATGTTATCATTAAAAACTCGTGACCTGGTGTCCGCCACCGTATTGAGTATCCCCGGAAGGTACGTTGCTGATATCCAAATACCCCTTTTGATGCACCAGAGCCAAATTGTATTTGCCAAATCATTACAAGATACTGACCTGATACCACCCATATGATTTATATAGGCTACCACCGTGGTGTTATCGATTTGAAGGCGGACATGTGCATGACGCAAATTACTGCAATATGCCCGCAGTCCATGAAAGACCCCCAGCATTTCCAAATAATTAATGCCTTGCACTTGGAGAAGCGTGAACTCATGAGCATCCCATCTGCCACCACAGCTGGTTACATTGTCAGTTGCCCCCCAGCCTTGTGAACTCGCATCAGTTTGCAACAGAACAGGATTCGGGAGAATGATGGGTTTGGAACTTACTCCAATATTATGAACCCACCATTCCAGCTCAGTTTGCTCCCCTATGCCTAAGCGTATAGGTCTGTCAAAATGTCCGGTATTCAATTTTAACGCCAGAATTTTACTTTTTTGTAAATTTTGGTAATGCAACGGACCATAATTTACGGCCGGGAACGTGGCAACCAGCTTGCCAATTACCTTAGCAACCTGCCGAATGGTTGGCCTGTTGTTGTCAAGTAAACTGATGCATGCTTGTTGAACGTCCACCACTTTGTCAACTGGGACGGTGATTTTCATCTGGTTAGTGTCTATAGTGAACCCCAAATAGTCCATGACCTGCGAAGGGTTGAACTTGGATTTGTCTGGATGGATTACAAACCCCATTCTTTGAAACAAAGATATAGCGGCCGAGACTGCCAACTGGGCGTGCTCTAGGGTTTTCCCTGCTATGAAAATGTCATCTAAATATGCCATTATAATATGGTTTTGTTTCCTGAGATGTGCCAATAAAGGTTTGACAATTTTAGTAAATAGTCTCGGCGCTGTTGTAATCCCATTAGGCAAAGCCATATATTGCCATAATTGACCTTCCCAGACAAATTTCAAGAACCTTCGATGTTGTTTAGCAATAGGGACTATATAGTACGCATCCTTCAGGTCAATGCAAGCCATAAAGTACCCATGACTAACCAACTGTTTGGCCGTCTCAAACGTCTCCATCTTAAAATGGGTATATTGTACGAAAGCATTCAACTGGGTTAAGTCGATGATAATCCAACAGCCTCCATCCTTCTTGACCCTAGTAAAGATGTTGGAAACAAACTCCAATGGCTCGTGCGTCGTTTTTTGTATCACCCCTTTCTTTTCTAATCGTAGTATTTCAACATGAGCCCGCTCCTTCTCTGACTGAGAGAGTGCAAATCTGCGACTAGGCTCATGTTGCGAAGGGGGATCTCTGCCATTAATAAACTCTATCTCATAACCCTGAATGCTTTGTAAAATAAAAGGATCCGTAGTTAGGGTATCCCAAGCAGACCGGAAACCCCGAAGCCGTCCCCCCACCGGTGAGGTTACTAATGCTACGTTGTGGACGGAACCAAGCCCCCTTACCTCCAAGGTTAGCGCCGGGGTCTGGACTGTGGTGTCTTTGCTCCCCGTGTGGCGCGGCCCTGTTGCCGCATCTTCCAAGCTGGCTTGGGCTGGCCTTGGAATAAAAAAGGCCTCTGCTGTTGGGCCCCCGCCGAGGAATATGTTTGTGAATATGTTCTGGGGCCTTGGTCCACCGATGTGTGGGGCCTGAACGAGGACCGTGGCTGCTGCCTAGTGTAAACGGGAGTTTTGGATGAATAAGACTGTCTCATCATCCCCACAGTCTTGGCTTCCTCGTCCAGTTCCTTCACGTGTTTAGGCAGGTCTTCCCCAAACAGCTGCCTTGGTGGTGGTGGTGCGGTGGAGGTGCTGCATAATCCCGCAAATTTGGGATTCAAATTTGGCCGGATGGAGCTCTTCCTAAAACAGTTTATCTCAAACTGTGTGGTGCACAGAAGCGCTAGCGCATCCTGCGGCTCCTCGGACACATTCGTGGCATCCAGCGATCGAGCAAAAGCCGTGATACCTGCTGTCAGCAGCTTTAAGATTTTCTGGAGCTTGCCCTCCTTGACCCTTGTGTTGGCCGACATGTTCCCCCATATTGCTGCATTCACTTTCGGTACGTTGAGGGAGTTGCAGTTTGCTGGTGCCTTATACTTCCCCACTGTTTCCGAGAGCACGGTATCCTGGAGCTGGTGCGTAGTCAGGAAATCGATTGATGCCGCTATTTTGGGATGTAGTGGTCCTCCTGCCGCCGCAGGTGACCCAAATTTCGACACCGCCTCCAACATTTCCTGTGGGTTCTGGACCTCTTCTCCCTCCTCAGGCTCACCCATACTTCCTTGCTGGCTCTCGAGCGACGGGGAGATGGAAGGTGGCGGCTGCATGTAGCTCCCAGACCTCTGGGATTCCCGTTCCTGACGCTCCAGGTCCCGTTGATAGAGCACCTCCACCATATGCTCCAACCGGCCGATACGACCGTCACCGCTGTACGCGGGCCACTGGTCGTCTTCCCCAGCCTCTCCAGAGGAACCGGGGCTTCCAGCAGTTGTCAACACCCCCACGGAATGTACTGCCGGGAAGTCGCCAGCTCCCACTCCAGCGGGGCTGTGCGACTCCCACACGGACACACCGCTGGTCCGCCGTCGTTTGGACAGCAGCGGCCCCTCTGTCTGATGGGAGGGAAGAGGGCTAGAGTCAGTACTTGCACCAGAAACTGGACTCTCTGATGTCCGTGCGGGCTTACCACCACAGCGTTCCACATATAAACGGGACTGTGGCGGCGCATGGTCTGCTCTACCCGCCTCAGCAGGGGCGCCGGACCGTACTTTGCTGCCACGCATGCGTGTTGGCGGGGTCTTCACGAAGTCACTCACGTGACTCCGAAGTAAAGTTTAATTTCACACTGCATGAATTATCCACATAAAGATGCCCATCTTACTTGGTTTGCTGCCACATTGGATTCCCTATAATTATTCTCGGATGAAGTTGTATTGAGACCATTTGAAGTACTTGCAGTTTTCTTTGGAAAATAGTGTTGAGTTGAAGATCCATTAACAGGACCGGTGGTTAAGGAAACATTGATTGAAGGTTGAGTTGATCCAGCCTGGACATTACCTGTTGTATCTAGTGTGTAAGTACTTGTTTCTCCCACCATGTTCTTGGTTCTCACCAGACTTCTATTTCTGACTGCAAATGGTGAAGACCTTGATCCCATCTCAGGATACCGGGAATGGGAACAACTCGATCCCACAGATCATCAGGTTCTTTGAGTTCAGGGCAGTTCTGTGGTTCATCAGACTGTTTTCTCTGGAACATTGGAGGTTGAGAGACCTGACAGAAATTATCAGTGGCACGGACAGCGTAGACCGACAGAACAATTTTCTCAGGGTGGAAATGTCAAGAACCAGAGGGCATAGCTTTAAGGTGGGAGGGGCAAAGTTTAAAGGAGATGTGCAGGTCAAGGTTTTTACAGTGTGGTGGGTGCCTGGAACGTGCTGCCAGGGGTGGTGGTGGTGGAGGCAGATCTGATAGTGGTGTTTAAGAGGCTTTTAGATTGACACATGGATTTGCAGGGAATGGAGGGATATGGATCACGTGCAGGTAGATTAGTTTAAGTAGGCATCATGTTTGGTACAGACATTGTGGGCTGAAGGGCCTGTTCCTGTGTTCAGTTCTGTTCCAGACATTAATGGTCCTATGACAATCACAGTTAGATGGAAGGTCTAGTTAGTGAACTCATGGTTGTTAAAAGTTCTAATTTCCATCCGGCACTCAAATACCTGGACCATTTCCGACATTTCCCTACCATTTCTTGACCTCACTATCTCCATCGCAGGTGATAGATTACTGGCCGACATCCACTATAAACTCACTGACTCCCATGGCTATATGGACTACACTTCTTCCCACCCTGCTTCCTGTAAGGACTCCATCCCCAACTCCCAATTCCTCTGTCTACACTGAGGAGGTGTTCCACACCAGGGCATCGGAGATGTCCTCATTCTTCAGGGAATGGGGGTTCCCTTCTTCTACTATAGATGAAGCTCTCACCAGGGTCTCTTCTATACCCCGTGACTCTGCTCTCACTCCCCATCTCCCCCCCCCCCCCACTCATAACAAGGGCAGAGTCCCCCTTGTCCTCACCTTCCACCCCACCAGCCATCGCATACAACAAATAATCCTCCAACATTTTCGCCTCCTCCAATGTGATCCCACCACTTGGCACATCTTCCAATCTCCTCCCCTGTCTCCTTTCTGCAGAAACCGCTCCCTCCATAACTCCCTGGTCAATTTGTCCCTTCCCACCTGGACCACCCCCTCTACGGGCACTTTCCCTTGCAACCGCAAGAAATGCTGCACTTTACCTCCCCCCTTGACTCCATTCAAGAACCCAAGCAGTCTTTCCAGGTGCGGCAGAGGTTCACCTGCATCTCCTCCAACCTCATCTATGGCATCTGCTGCTCTAGATGTCAGCTGCTCTAAATCGGTGAGACCAAGTGTAGGCTCGGCGTTCGCTTTGCCGAACACCTCCGCTTGGTTCGCAATAACCAACCCGATCTCCCGGTGGCTCGGCATTTCAACCTCCCCCCTCCTATTCCGAATCCAACCTTTCTGTCCTGGGCCTCCTCCATGGCCAGAGTGAGGACCACTGTAATTTGGAGGAGCAGCACCTCATATTTCGCTTGGGTAGTTTACACCCCAGTGGTATGAACATTGACTTCTCTAATTTCAGATAGTCCCTACTTTCTCCTCCCCTTCTCAACTCTCCCTCAGTCCACTGTCTCCACCTCTTCCTTTCTTCTTCCCAATCACATCAGTCTGAAGAAGGGTTTTGACCCAAAACGTTGCCCATTTCCTTCGCTCCATAGATGCTGCCTCACCCGCTGAGTTTCTCCTGCATTTTTGTCTACCTGGCTGTTGAAGGTTGCGTTTTCACAGCCAGACTTGAGTCAGCAGCCAGCCATGTTGCACCGTACATGCACAGCACCTCTGCTTACGGAAATGGTTTAGTTCTTCACAGCGGTATAAAGAGGGTTGATTTGGTGGCAGGAGCAGAGGTTCTTTGCTGGATAGTTAATGTAGTTGCCATGGTTCCCAGCGAGGTATCCACTCATGGATATTTGTTTGATCGCCGTGCCAAATGCAGTCCAGGGAAGCTTCAGAAGTCAACATTTGTTCCCTAAATCTTGCAAGAATCTCTGGGCAGATTGAATATGGATCAGCCTCTGTGTGCTGTTAGTGTACAACTGCAGGAATTGACTGTCACAGGAGGTGAGAATTGAGATGATTCACAAGAGTTGTAGAAAACTTTGAAAACAATGTTTAAATTATTAATGTACAGGGAATAAAATGAGCAGCAACTGATTTATCAAGAAGGGTCTCGACCCGAAACGTCGCCTATCTCCTTCACTCCTTAGATGCTGCTGCACCCGCTGAGTTTCTCCAGCTTTTTGTGTAACCCCTATCATTAACCACGTTTGGGTGTTTTCCCTGACCATCTTTCCGAATGATGAGGCTGCAAATGATACTGTGGGAGATTTTAGTGTCTGTTGCCTTCAACAAGGGGTCTTTATTGTAATGCACAGGTCACGCTTTTGATTAATTGGATTCCTAATAGTAAGTGTTCTCCAAGATATAGAGAATGTGAATCTGCAAAAGACGGCAGCTGCTGATCTCAAGAGACTATTTGCTTCCAAGACAACAATTGTAAAAGTGAAATCCATCTCAACTGATTATTGATTAGATTTCCATATCAGTAGACTTTGTTGAATAAAGCCTAATAGCTGCAATTGCTGATACATCCACTTGTACAATTAATGTACTTTATTGAGGTGATAATATAAATAAATGTATTCAATTGGTAATTTGGACCTCGGTTGTCCTGGGGTTAAAACTAAAAAGCATCTTTTCGAGCCGTCTGTGTTGTGTCAATTTAGTTGCTGTAGTTTTGCTAAAAGTTCATGAATTATAACAATGTGAACAGATATTGGATTTGGCAGTTTGCTATTTTAGATTTGATTAGATTAGATTATTGTCTGATACACCAGGGTGCAATGAAATGTCTTGTTCTAATGTAGCTCAGTTAACATTACACATACAGAAATGATAAATGCAACGATAAATACGAAGACCCGTGTAAAAGAGCAGAATGGTGCCACACTGTAATGCTAATTCTGAGTAGTGCTAAAGAATACTGAATTAATAATGGAAAACTGAATGTTGTCGAGTTAAGAGTACGTTGCAACACCTCTGGTAAAGAGGTGATTGGTTCCGGAGTCTGATGGCAGTAGGGAGGAAGCTGTTCTTGAGTCTGGATGTCCAATTCTACATCTTCTTCCAGATGGTAGAAGAGGAAAAATGGAATGTCCAGAGTGGGAGCATCCTCAATGATTCTTCCAGCCTTCCTGATGCTTCGCACGATGAAGGTGGACTGGATGGGAGGAAGTGCCGAGCCTGTGATGGATTGGGCTGTGGTCACTACTCTCTACAGGGTCAAGCGGTCAAGAGCAGAGCAGTGGCCAGACCAGGCTGAGATGCATCTGTGAGAATACTCTCTGACGTGCCTGTGTAGATTTTGGAGAGAAACCTTGTGGACATCTGAATCTTTCTGGATGTGACAGAATGTGTGGAGATGGGGGGAGCACCTTGGCAGGACCTGGACTTGTTCTGGGGAAAGCAGTGTTTGAGAGGAGAAAAATGGGTAGCTTTCCTCCGGAAACGAGGGGCGAGAAACCAGGAAGAATGATTTATGAGTCAAAGCTCTGGGTTTGGCAGATGTCCAAATGCACATGATGTGTGTCGTGATGTGAATGTTATTGCTGATGCTGACAATAGCGAGTTTTTGGTACTTAACGTGGAGAGAAGCAGATACTGACAGGGCGATGGGAACCAATCTGAAGACAACGTGGTTTATATTCAGTAGGTGGGATCAAACTGGGGAAAAGCAAAGCAGATTGGGTTGAGTGGATGTGGAGTGTGGGTTATAACATCTCTGAGCTGCAGGCACTGATTGCTGCTTGGATACAGCACTAAGAAATCTGGCTCAAAAAAGCACAATTTTAAATATAGAAAGAAGCAACTGCAGATGCTAGTTTACAAAAAAAAGACACAAAGTGCTGGAGTAATTCATCGGGTCAGGCTGCATCTCTGGAGAACGGATAGGTGACGTTTTGGATCAGGATCCTTTGGAATTATTTTAAATATTTCTGGCTACAGCATGTTCAGGGAAAGATAAAGGGAGGTTAAACCTTTACAGGTTCAAAGGCTGTTTGTGTGGAGATGTGGAAGAGCAGAGGATCAATTCTGTTCTGAATTGTGTTGTAGACCATCAAATACTGGGAGAGAAATGGAGGACATGCGAGACAGATCTCAGTAGTTATATCATCATTATGGGATTTAATTATTACAGAGTAGGTTGGAAAATATTTCCCAACGTTTGGTGGAAATCATTTTGTGCATACTTGCAAAGACTTCCATCAATCCTGACCTCTTCCCCCCCCCCCCCCCCACATCTTTAAACCCCAGTAATCTGCACTGTTTCACACACCCATCAGCAAGCAATGTAATGCTGCCTCTCCTCCCATCCACCTACTCTGGGAATTATATCGCAGTGAAGAATCAATCCATGCACGTTTCTGAATGAAAATAGATGAGCGAACAGAACAAGAGGAAGTTCCAAAGTTGCTTTCGATTCCTATTAATGGTAAACGGACAGTGAAAAGGAAGGGTGATTCAGGTTGGAAGTAAATGGAGGCAGAGAATGTGACAGAATGATTTGCAGCTGTGTTTATGAGATACCCTACCCAGTTGCCTAGCAAAGGGTGGGAGGAGCATTGGATCCAGGAACATTTAAGGATGAGCGCTCATTTTATTTTAGATGAAAATATTACTGGGTCCAAGTGGAATCTATTCTGACGACAAACTTCTGATCCTCCTTGTGTCTGGAGAAGTGATGAGGACAGAACATTAGGAATGATACACCCCTTATTTCTTATTTTTTAAATGTTGAGCAGGATAAGCACAGTAACTGTAGTCTGATGAGTGAAGTATCAGTGGTGGGGTGGAACACTTTTACGGCACCATAGTTACCATCCTGAATAACATCTGAAGATTACAAGAGATATCTTATTCACATTGGTTCAACGATTGGTCCAAGTGATCTGACAGAATCAACACAATGTTTTCCTGGAATAACTCAGCAGGTCAGGCAGCAGCATATGGATAGGCAACGTTTTGGGTCGGGACCCTTCTACAGACCCTACCGTCCCTCAGTTCCAACTCGAAACCTATTATCCGAAAGGTTCAAAGTCATTTGTTGAAAGTTAGAGAGTAATAACAATTGAAATATTAATGTTTAAAATTTACATTAAAAAGTTAGCATTTAGCTCTTAAATGTTAACATTAAATAATTTAATAATTACATTAAATTTGAAGGGTTTTTAAATTTAAAATATTTTCAAGAGTATTTTAAATACTCTTATAATTGATATATATTTTAAATAAAGAGGAAATATTTACTGTAGAATTCCTGCACAAACAATTAAAATATGTGAACTAATTTAATTTGGATACAACCCCTTCATTATTTTTTTCTTATCAGTCAGTATCTCCATTGATTTCAGTGGGCTAGTTGTTATTGTCATAAGTGATAGGTGTAGAATTAGGCCATTCATCGCATCAAGTCTACTCTGCTATTCAATCATGGCTGATCTATCTCTAACTCCTAACCCCATTCTCCTGCCATCTCCCCATAACCTCTGACACCCGTACCGATCAAGAATCTATCTCTGCCTTAAAAATATCCACTGACTTGGCCTCCACAGCCTTCTGTGGTGAAGAATTAAACAGATTCCACCCTCTGACTAAAGAAATGTCCCCTCATCTCCTTCTTAAAAGAGGTTGTGTGATTGTGTATGACAACCTCCTGCTCACATTGACCAAGTTCATCGCACTCCTGCACTCCTTCTCTTGGAGATTTTGGCCAAAGTTTTGTCCCGTTGTGAGGGGGTGTGTTTCACAGGGAGGCTCATTATGTCCTGAGTTACACTATCCGGCGGTGAAATCAGGTTGCGTTCATTTCTAAAAGTCATCGACTAAATACTTTTCGAGAACCAATTTACTGGGTTATAAAAACAATTTTTTTTCTAAATGAAATGGAACAACTTCAAGATCCATCGCAGGATGGATATCGAACAAGAATTAACTTGAGCCACTGAAAGAGAGCTCAGGGGAGATGATGCACATTTAGAGCAGCGTAAGAAAGGCCAGAGAGTTCCCTCTTGTTGGAGCAGAGATTCCAGAGCCTGGGGCCAAGGCAGCTGGAGGCACAGCTGTTGGTGACGGGACGATGACATCTGCAAAAGAGCAACCATGGACATGTGCAGGGTCTGGGTGGGAGGAGGGATTGGGGGTGGGGGGATTGAGGGGGTGGTTAGAGGGAGTACAGAGTTTTGGTCGAGGTGTGTTGGTGAGGAAAGACAAGGCTATGGAAGGAGTAGCAAACCAGGGACAAGGTTGTAAAATGCACTGTTTACCTGAGTGGGGGGGGCCAGGTAGGTGGGTGAATACAAGATAATGGGGACAATGCTTGTAATGAAGCAGAAGTCTGAGTGGTGGCGGTGCTGGTGTATGTGGCTTTGAGCATTAAGACAAGAGGGAAGGGTCTTTCAGCAGCAGTTGGCCCTGATGCAGGGTTTGGTCAGGCAGCGTTGTGGAGGAGCAGCCGGAATGTAACATTGCAGCTGATGTGTAAATGAAAATTAGTCTGTGACAGAAACACTGTCTTTCTATCTGTCTGACGGGTTTAGAGTTTTAACAAGGAAGGGAATGGTGTTTGGGCTATGGGTGTTTAAACCTCTTTCAAAAAGCCAGGACAGAGGCAGTAGGTTAAATGACCCCTCGTAGCACCTGAGGTTTAGTGTGGGATTTAAACACTGCCACCTCACTGTTGCAGGGCCCTGTATTCGGCCCTAACCCCAGGAGCTATCTATGTGCAACTTGCAGTTTCCCTGTGATCGGGTGTTCTCTGTCTCCAACTGTCCCACCCCCCCCCCCCCCCCCCACCCCTCCCTCCGCATCCCAAAGTAGGTTATACACTGTTATAAGTCCTTGGGATAGATTTGCAGGAAAATAATCCAAGCATTGTTGATGTGTAAGAGAGGATAAGGTACAGGGACATTGGGGATAATGGGACAGAAGGGATCATGGAACCTGTCATGGTCCTGACTGGCCAAATGGCCTCACTCTGTGTATCAAGGAGAGTGGAGAGTTTATTCTGAAGGTTTTGCCTTTCACTTCCGGACGTTGAGTGCGGCTGTGTGTGTTTGCCTGAGTGAGAGGTGAGGAAATGTAACACAGAGGAGCTAGGTCAGTTCTCTGAAAGATTTTATTCTTGGCTCTCTGCTGTTGCTGAGAGAAGGCAGCAACTATTATCACTGGGCTCATCTGCAGAACAGTGTTTCATGTTTCAGTTGAATTTCTGATGAAATTCTCTGAGTGCTTACAGGCGTGAATGGGAAGCTTTGCTCATCCCAAGATTTGTTTTGGAAAACTGTAAATCTGTTGTAATTAAAATAGATTTATCTTTGAACACTATTATATAACATTAAATGTATAACACACAAGTGTAACATTAGTAATGGAATTTATATTGAAATCACGGTTGTGAGATCAATGTGATAAGAAACATAGAAAATCGGAGCAGGAGTAGGCCATTCGGCCCTTCGAGCCAGCACCGTCATTCAATATGATCATGGCTGATGATCCAAAATCAGTACCCCATTCCTGCCTTCTCCCCATTACCTCATTACCCCTAAGAGCTAAATCTAATTATCTCTTGAATACATCCAGTGAATTGGCCTCCGCTGCCTTCTGTGACAGAGAATTCCACAGATTGACAACTCTCTGGGTGAAGATGTTTTTCCTCATCTCAGTCCTAAATGGCCTACCCCTTATTCTTAAACTGTGACCCCTGGTTCTGGACTCCCCTAACATCAGGAACATTTTTCCTGCATCTAGCCTGTCCAATCCTTTAAGAATTTTATATGTTTCTATAAGATATCCTCTCATCCTTCTAAATTCCAGTGAATACAAGCCCAGTTGACCTTTTCTTTCATCGTATGTCAGTCCCGCTATCCCAGGAATTAACCTGGTGAATCTATGCTGCATTCCCTCAATAGCAAGAATGTCCTTCCTCAAATTAGGAGACCAAAATTGCACATGATACTCCAGGTTCGGTCTCACCAGGGCCCTGTACAACTGCAGTAGGGCCTATATGCTCCTAAACTCAAATCCTCTCGCAATGAAGGCCATCATGCCATTATTATATGAATTTTATGTTTCTATAAGAACCCCTCTCATCCTTCTAAATTGAGAGACATTGTTTGGTCTTTCTTCTTCTTTCGTGTGGCGTGCACAGCCTAAAGTTGTTGGACAACTTGTTATGTTTGATCTTCCGTTTGTGCACGTCGAGTTGATTGCATTAGTTGAAACAGGGCAGACCACGTGAAGTCAAATCACCAGGAACAGTGTCCAACACACGCCAGCAGCTGGTAGATGAGAGGCGTGATGGGTAATTGCACCATTAACACAAAATAAACACAACTTTATAATGATCCTTGGGCATAACGTAGTCACACAACACAGGCTTGCGTCACAGAGACCCAATGAATGAAAGGGTGCTCTTAGAAAGGAGGTAAGGAGGAACTTATTTAATCAGAGGGTAGTTAATCTGTGGAACTCATTGCCACAGAGGGCTGTGGAGGCCATGTCATTGGATATTTTTATGGCAAATTCTTGTTTAGAACAGGTGTCAGGGGTTGTGTGGAGAAGGCAGGAAAATGGGATTAGGAGGCAGAAACCAGCCATGATTGAACGGCAGACTTGATGGGCCGAATGACCTAATTCTAATCCTATAATTTGTTACTTGTGAATTTGGAAATAGTTGCTGGAATTGGAAGGGCACGACATGTATGATTGGAGGGTTAGGTCCACATCTTAGCGGGGAGAGTTTAATGAGTTTCCACGCAACTGTGCAACTATATTCTTGTTTCTCCCAAGAAATACATTTGGTAAATGTTAGTTTTGGTTGTTACATGGGTGTAAAAGTTGTCCCTCTACATCCGCATTGTATCGGGTCCACTGTACCTTATGAAAGTGAAGTTATTGTTTGTCATAGTACTTGTGCTTCATACGTTTTCATTCATCTGAAACAATGCTAATTTAATGTATCAGGGTAACTTGGATCGTATGACATGCTGTCTATCTCAGATTATTTAGTTTAATACCACATTGACCTCCTCAGTTGAAACGCTATATATCAATAAAATATAAATATTAATAATTTGCATTTATTGGAGATATTTTTAGAATGCAGGCAAGCAGAAGCATAGTTTGATGTTGCAAAATTCAATCTTTGACAATTTAACAAAACCCTTAAAATGTCAACTTTAATCTAGAATAAAAGCTGATATTTTGTTACCTAATTAATTCCAAGATTCTATATTCTGGGAATTTGTGTTTCTGATTCAATGTTAGAAAGCCACAGAGAACAAAGAACTGGAAATAACACAAGTAGATCACAATGTAAGCAAATGATGAGTCAAAAGGACACAGAGTAACTGGAGTAACTCAGCGGGTCAGGCAGTATCTGTGGAGAACATGGATAGGTGTTTCACAGTGCTGGAGTAACTCAGCGGGTCAGGCAGCATATGTGAGAACATGGGTAGGTGACATTTCACAGAGTGCTGGAGTAATTCAGCGGGTCAGGCAGCATCTCTGGAGAACATTGAGTGATGACCTTTCGGGTGGGGACCTTCTCCAGACCCAAGTTGTCACCTATCCATGTCCTCCAGAGAAGTTGCCTGACGTGCTGAGTTACTCCAGCACTTTGTCCTTTTGTGTATTAACCAGCATCTGCAGTTCTTTGACTAAACGATGAATCAAATGAGTTTAACAGTTGCTGTGTAAAGGTGGTTGGGAAAGAGGAACCTTGCAGCTATATTTATCACTGGAAGAAAATAGCAGAGTCTGTAATGAGCAGCATTATAGATTTAGAAAAATAACCTGCACGTGCTTGTTTAAACAAAGCCCTGCTCTATATTTGTGTGATAAGGGACTTTTGTAGGAAGATTATGCAGGAGGCAAGGTATTTATAGTACAGTGATGTTCCAGTGGGATTGTAGTTGTCTTTTACTGCTTCTGCATGTGGGAGAAGCCAAGGGATTATTGGCTTTCGTTGTGAAAGTGTGAATGAATCATCTGAGAGATCTTGTATACTATGTGTAAATTGGAAACACAGCCAAGAGAGGTGATACCCAACCAATCTGTGTGTATGCTACAATAAAACAGCTAGTAAGTTGTTGAAACTTCTCTTCCAGGAGGGACGTGATAATTTGACTGGATAGCACGCAACAAAAGCTCTTCACTGTACCTTGGTTCACGTGCCAATAAACTGAACTGAATATTTTAAAGTTACAATGTAGTGTATAATATTTGCCAAGGGTTGAAAAGCGATGATGTTGACCAGTTTACAATTTCTGCTGTTCGTTTATGCCGATAATGATACTAAGGTTCGTCGACAAGATTGTATTTACAACCCCACTGGATGGAACAATTACAAATGTAGATGTGAATGGGGACTAACAAGTTCACCAGCTTGCCCGGGTTTTGAAGTTTAATCTTTTGATTTATGTTGATGTTTTTTGAAGAATTAAACATAAAGACTCTTTCTGACAATTCATGCAGTGTCCTTTAAGATGAAATGTGTTAGAACAATAGAAATTGGATGTATTTGGTAGAATGAAGAATGTGTCAGACATTCAGTGGCCATGCACCCAGCTAGCCTGCACAAAGGGTGTGGGTGTTTGGAACAAGCTGCCAGATGAACAGGTGAACACAGCCATAGTTGGTGTTTAAAAACCATTTGGACAGGCGCTTGGATGGGAAAGAGAGGGATATGGGCCAATTGCAGGAAAATGGGATGAATGTAGACGAGCATCTTGGCTTGTATAGATTTGTTGGGTCGAAGGGCCTATTTCCGTGCAGTGAGATTCATGGTTAGTCTAAAGGGTTCTTATTTATTTGGTTTAACAGAAGTCAAAGTTATAATTCCAGACGGAATCCTATAATCTTTGAAGTTTTCATGGACCAATTTAAAAGTTAGGACAAACCATTGCAAGCTGCCCATGTCCATGATGCCCTGAAGCTTCGTTCTATCTCTTCATAGCTTCAGGCTTGAACCTTTTCAAGTTTATCCTGTAATCCCAATAAAGCTAATGGTGGGTTTCAACTGTTTAAAAGGTGTGTAGAGAGACCTGCAAAACAAGTTGCTTTCATTAACACGTTGAACACATACTGTTGGTGCAAAGTGTGGCTCTGAAGGTCAAGTGTTTAGTCATTGGGGGATAGGACCGTTCAAGAGCGATGTCCATTTATACTTGACACTTTGGCTGCATGGTACATGGTGTGAGCACATGCACTGCCAATGCCTGTCAAATACAGAGCGTTTACGGTCCTTAACACGGTCAGTCTGGCTATTTAATGTCAGTGTCTCAGCTGAAACCATTTTCCAAGCATAGGTTGCACAAATGTAAACGGGAAGGTGCCTCCAGCACTATTGAAAAGGGTCATCTACTTGTAGAAACTGCAGATGTTGGATTACACAAAAAAACCCAAGTGCTGGAGTAACACAGCGGGTCAGGCAGCATCTGTGGAGAACATGGATGGGTGACGTTTCAGGTCGGGACCCTTCTTCAGACAGATTGTAGGGGGAAGAGGAATGGGAGAGAGGTAAGGCATGGACTTATCGCAGCAGGTAACAGATGGGCACAGGCGAGGCGGGTTGTTGATAGGCAGGTTGGTGCAACGAAGGCCAGAGATTACAGCAGAAAGTGTCAGACACGGATTGAAGAGTTGCAAATTGTGAAGCTAGAGGAGGGAATGTTGTGTTAGCTGGTTGCAGAGTGCAGTTGATCCCATAATTCACATTGTTTACTTGTTAGTGTTTACTGGTGTGTTTCTATAGTTTTTCCGTAGTACCTATCTCTCTGAAATTGTTGGCTGGGGACTGGGAGTTGCTCCTCCAGCCTGTATGTTTTGTCAACGCCAATGTCAATTGTTAAATAAGATAAAACTCAGTATTGTAGTTTAGAGATTCAGCGTGGAAATAAGCCCTTTGGCCCACCGAATCCACGACCACCAGCGATCACCCAAAAACTAGTTCTATTCTACACACTGAGGACAATTTACAAAAGCCAATTAAATGACCAAATCACCAGTCTTTGACATGTGGGAGGAAACTGGAGCACCCGAAGAAAACCCACGCTGTCATAATGAGAACGTACAAACTCCGAACAGACAGGATTCATAGTTGGGTTCGACCCAGGCTCTCTTGTGCTGTCTGGATTTGGTCTTGGGGAATTAAGCTATTCAGTGGGAGAACATGTTTCAGTTCATATTTATAATTAAATTCCATTCAGAATTGTTATTGCAAAGGACATTGAAGCAAGGTAAAGTTTCTAAATTTGGAATAAAACTAATATTGTATGACTGAAGTTATTTGGCAAAAAAGCATATCGGAAACAGTTTTCAGAAGTTAATTTGCATTTGGCTCTCGGGAGAATGAGAGATATTCAAGAAAAAGCTTCAAAGGGTCCAAGGTTAAGAAGTTCCCAGTGGAAAGGGTGGGACTGGCAGATTGCGAACCCTCTGGGTTGTGATGTGCAGGGAGGTTCCAATAGAGGAAGCCGGCGTGAAGCAGTAACCTCGAGACAACAGAAAGCTGATTGTGCCGCAACTGTGGCACAAAAAGTGAAAGATAAATTAGAAATGCAATAGGGATGAGAAAGAAATTGGCTAATAACATCAAACATTATCTCAAGAAAATGCTAAATACTTACACAATAAAGAAGACAAGAAGACAAATGTAAATAAAATGTAGAGGACGTGGACGAAATGGATATTTCTCTAAGGCAGGGATAGATAGATTCTTGATTAGTACGGGTGTCAGGGGTTATGGGGAGAAGTCAGGAGAATGGGGTTATGTGGGAGAGACCGATCAGCCATGATTGAATGGCGGAGTAGACTTGATGGGCCAAATGGCCTAATTCTGCTCCTATCCTTTATGATCTTATGGGGAGCCGGTTGTAGAAGTGGGTTTGGTTCATGATGAGTGTGATCTGCTGCCTTTCTCAAGGGTGTGGCTGAGATTGGAGTGGTGGACAGCGTAAGGATGGCGAGAAAGGGAATTGGTTAGTGTTTTAGAAAGTAAGTAAACTGCTAAATGAAAGACATCTGGTTGTTAAAACAAACAAGGGAGGAAATAGCAGGGACTGTGACCGTTAATTTCCAACCCATCCTGACCATGGGCATGGAGTCAGAGGTGTGGATGCTTGCCAATGTTCTGCCATTGTTGAAAGGGTAAGTTAAGTAATTGCAGGCCAGCTCATTTAACTTTGGAGCATAACCAGTGTTGGCATGAGAAAAATAATTTACAAAGTAATTGAGATCAATCAGCAAGGATTCATTAAGAGAATGAATCTATTAAGAGTCATTGCTGACTGATGTGATTTTATTTTTGAGGAAATAGTAAGGAGAGTCGATGAAGGTAGAGCCTTTGATGTGATGAGCGTGCGTTTTAGCAAGTCTGTTGACAAAATCGAGGCAGAATGGGCAAAAACTGAAGAGTCCTTGGGATCCAGTGCAGATTGGCTCTGGAAGGACGCAAGTGGTAATGGTTGGTAAATATTATTGTGATTGGAAGGCTGTTACACGTAGAGTTCCACAGGGCTAGGTGCGATTCCCTTCACAATGGATATATAATAATGATTTGGACATGAGTGAAGATCATAAGAGATAGGAGCAGAATTCGGTCATTCGGCCCATTCAATCATGGCTGATCTATCTCTCCTTCCTAAACCCATTTTCCTGCCTTCTCCCCATAACCTCTGACACCCATACTAATGAATAATGACTAATTCGACTCTGCCTTTAAAAATATCCACTGACTGTAAAGGATTCGTACTCACACAGTGTTTCTTTACTAATACTTTATTGATTACATATGCACTAGTGCCCTAGCTGTACATGGTCTGTACGTTCAAACTACTAGAGGAGGTACCAGGAGATGGAGAGACATTGATATACTGGTTAAAAGGGGAGTGGTCAGTGAAGCTACACAATCTATAATTAAAGGGACATGCACTATCATCTACATCCTTCCTCTTATAAAAGAAAAGAACATAACTGGCGACCATGTCTCATGCGCTAGGGCAAATGGAAATAACAGACAATAAAAATAGCAGCAGTCATATATAATCGCCGTAACGGTCAGGCGCCCGTACAATGCGGCCTGAGCGGGTGCGAACCCCGCTCACACCCCCTTCCCCCAAAGGAACGGAGACAGGGGGGAACCCCACGACAGGGAAACCACGAGGCGGGGAGACGCGCGGTGACAAAGGGATGGAAGGTGATCGACTTGGCGACGGGGGAGAAACAGGCGGAGGCACGGGAACAGGCACAGGGAGAAGGACTGGGACGGGCCGAGTTGGCGCAGGCATAGGGAAAGCAGACAGAGGGGAAGCATGGGGAAGAGCAGGAGGTGGAGGAGGCTCATTCACCAGGCGGAGGTGCTGACGGGAACGACGGTAAACCGTGCCATCCAGGTTAACCAGATAGGAGCGAGGTGAAACAGCAGTTCCGACAACAACCGCTAGGCTAGGGTGACCGGAGGTGGAACGCATACGGACAACCTGACCCGGAGAAAGAGGAGGAAGAGCACGGCAGGACCTATCATGGGAGCGCTTCTGAATGGACTGCTTAGCAGCAATGCGCTCATGGACCATGGCAGGTTTGAGAACAGCGGGAGTTAGAGTTTGCTGGGCCACCGGAATGGGAGGGCGTGTGACACGGGACATGAGGCGCTGCGCCGGGGACCCCAAGACGCTGTCACGGGAGATGTTTCGGAGGTTTAGTAGAGCAAGGTAAATGTCAGATTTCGAAATGCGGCAGCGTTCCAATAAGTCCTTCGCGCTGCGGACAGCACGCTCGGCCAGACCGTTGCTCTGAGGGTATTCAGGGCTGCTGGTGTAGTGCCGAAAGTTCCAGCTGTCAGCAAAGTCCTTGAACTCAGCGCTGGTAAACTGGCTGCCGTTGTCTGACTGCAGGCTCGCGGGCGATCCAAAGGTCGCAAAGTGGCGGCGCAGCTTCGCAATAACAGCAGAAGAGGAGAGAGAGGACAGCTGGTCGACCTCGAACCAGCTAGAGTAGGAGTCGACAAGCACCAGGAAGTGCTTGCCGTGCCACTCAAAAATGTCTGTTGCCAGCGCAGACCATGGCAGGTCTGGTGCGGGCTGCTGCAAAAGGGGCTGCCGCTGCTGCTGCGGTGCGGGACTGTTGCAGGTCGGGCATGAGGACACCCGGTCTCGGAAGTATGCAGCCATATCAGGCCAGTAAAACTGGCTTTGGGCGATGGGGAGAGTGGCCTCGGCCCCTGGATGGCCACGATGAGCAGTGTCGAAATACTGTTGCCGCAGAGCCTCAGGCACCACAACCTTGTGGCCCTTGACGATAACGCCATCTCGCAGCACCAGCTCATCACGGACCAGGAAGTAGGGAACTGCCGCGGCAGGTAGGGAAGAGCGCCGCTCGGGCCAGCCCCGCTGAATGACTGCCGCCAGCTGTTGGAGAGAGGCGTCGGCAGCAGTGTGCTTGACCAGAGACTTCAGTTGCTTAGAAGGCACAAAATTGACGTTTAGGACAATCATACTTGAAGCCTCATAAGGGTGACGGGTGGTCGAAGGCAGGGGAGCCCGAGACAACGTGTCAGCAATAAACATGTCCTTGCCTTTACGGTACACCATGGAGAAGTTAAAACGTTGTAATTGAAGCATCATCCGTTGCAGCCTGGAGGAGGCAGTGTGAATCGGCTTTCCGAGGATGGTGACCAGAGGTTGGTGGTCTGTTTCAACGGAAAATCCGGTGCCCAGGATATAGTCCTTAAACTTCGAACAGGCAAACACGACAGCCAGCAGTTCCTTCTCAATCTGGGCATACCGCTGCTCAGCTGGAGTCATCGTGCGGGACGCAAAAGACACAGGCAACTGCACTCCATCATGTATTTGCAAACAGGCAGCACCCAGCCCGAACTTGGAGGCATCACAAGTGATGACGACTGGTCGGTTCAAGTCAAAGTATTTCAAAGTCGGAGTGCAGATGAGTTTGGACCGCAGCACATCGAAGGCAGTCTGGTGTTGCGGGAACCAGGACCATGCAGTATCTTTCTTCACCAAGTCTCGTAAGGGCGCACTCAACTCACTCAAGTCAGGGATGAACTTTCCCAGGTAGTTAACCATGCCGAGGAATCGCTGAAGGCTCGGCACGTCCACAGGAGCAGGCATCTCGGAAATTGCAGCGGTCTTCTGCGGATCTGGTTTCAGTCCGGACGCTGTGAAAACGTGTCCGACATAGGTGACCTCCGGGACGCGGAACCGGCATTTGCTGGGGTTAAGCTTCAGGTTTACCTCCCGAGCCCGATCCAAAACAAGTCGGAGGTTGTGGTCGTGCCGTTCGACATCTTTTCCATACACAAGGATGTCGTCGACGATGATAGCGCATGGGAGCCCCGCGAACAGCTGTTCCATCGTCCTCTGGAAGACTTCACTGGCGGAGCTGATCCCGAACGGCATGCGCAGGAAACGGAACCTCCCGAAAGGAGTGGCGAAAGTTGTTAGGTAAGATGAGCGTGCATCTAACGGTATCTGCCAGAACGAGCTCTTTGCATCCAGCACCGAAAACACCGTGGCTGGGCCGACCTGTGCCGCCACATCTTCGACAGTGCGCATAGGGTAGTGTGGGCGCTTGATAGCCAGGTTCAAGTCTTTAGGTTGATGCAGATCCGAAGCTCAGTTTTGTCCTTCTTGGCCGCAACGACCATGGTAGAGACCCACTTGGTTGGCTCGCTCACCTCCTTCAGAATGCCCGTAGCCACCATGTGACGAAGGGTGGACTCGACTCGGTCCTTCATAGCAAAGGAGACTCGGTGGGGTGGGCGTATAACCGGATCCACATCAGGATTGAGAGAGATCTTATAGCTGCAGGGGAGCATCCCCAGCTTATTGTCAAACCGATCAGGATACTCGGCTAGCGGGTCTAGAGGTCGCTGTACTAAACGAATGTCCCGGTGGAAATTAACCAACCCAAGGTCCTGGCATGCTTGAACACCAAGTAGTGGAACGCATTTTCCGTCTATCAGAAAGAAAGAGAGGGGCCGAACGGTCTTCAGCACTTCGCAGTTCAGGGTGGCTTTTCCCACAGGGACGAGCAGACCTCCCCCATAGGCTCGAAGGACGGAGCGCTCAGTGGTAATCCTCTCATTATTCCTTATCTTCTTGAAAAGGCTTGTTGACATTACATTTGTCGCGGCCCCTGTATCGACCTTGGCCGAGAAAGTCCCACCATTAACAGTAACTTGCACGGTCGGGTCCGTTATCATAGCAGGTGTATTCCTAACTGAAAACACGCTGAGCTCACTCTGGGAAGAGTCGGAATCAGACAGAGGGAGGTTTTCGGGAGGATGATAAGAACTAGACACAGTATCATCCCGTACCAGGTAATTAGAAGGCTTACGCTGTTGCTGGGCAGGATTACTGCGAGAACGACAGGCTGCTGAGAAATGGTGCGGCTTGTTGCAGAAATTACAAGTCTTTCCCATCGCAGGGCAAACACCGAAACGATGAGCCACAAAGTTACAGTTCGGGCAACGCTGCTCTGACTTGGAGCTGGAGGCAAAGCTAGCCCCACGGCGAGCTTGTTGAGCAGGACGGCGGGTGGCAACGGTAGCCGCTCGAACCTCATGGTCAGATGTGGTCACTGCAGAGGTGACAGCCTCCGACAATTTGGAGGCGTGTAGAGCACCATGGAGGGTCAGGTCCGGCTTACATAGGAGCTCTGAACGCAACTTTTCATTCCGCAGACCGTACACCAAAACATCGCGGGTTAGGGTGTCGGGGGTCACGTCAGCCAGTTTGCACCGTCTAGCCAGATGCCGTAGGGCAGCGTAATAGTTGCCGATAGACTCACCGGGATTATGACGACGAGCAAAGAACTTAAAGCGCTCCAGAATAGAGTTGGTGGGAACGTCGCACATTTCAGAGAACTTCCCGATTAGGCAATCCAGGTCCGTGGGGTCCTCATTTTGCCCGTATTCAAACGATTCAGAGCGCTCGAGAGCCTCAGAGCCGGCCAAATTCAGAAGCAGTGAAGCTTTAACTGCAACGGAAGCAGCTGGGTGAACGATAGCCACATAATGCTGGAAGTCCCGACGGAACGCATTCCATCGGTGAGCGATGTCATCGTCAAAGACCAGAGGTTCTGGCTTGCGGCAGGAGAAAGCCATGATCCGACCGGGAAGGGTAACTGGGGCAAAAAAAAACTAAACGCGAGAAACAGGAGGCGTGGGCGTAGAACCCGCTGACACCATGTAAAGGATTCGTACTCACACAGTGTTTCTTTACTAATACTTTATTGATTACATATGCACTAGTGCCCTAGCTGTACATGGTCTGTACGTTCAAACTACTAGAGGAGGTACCAGGGGATGGAGATACATTGATATACTGGTTAAAAGGGGAGTGGTCAGTGAAGCTACACAATCTATAATTAAAGGGACATGCACTATCATCTACACTGACGGCCACCACAGCCTTCAAGGCAAAGAATTCCACACATTTCCCACCTTCTGACTAAAGAACTCTTTCCTCATCTACTTCCTAAAAGAACATCCTTTAATTCTGAGGCTATGACCTCGAGATATAGACTGTCACACTAGTGGAAACATCCTCTACACATCCACTCTATCCAAGCCTTTCACTAATCTGTACATTTCAATGAGGTCCCCCCTCTTTCTTCTCCAGCGAGTACAGGCCCACTGCTGACAAACGCTCATCATAGGTTAACCTACTCATTCCTGGGATCATTCTTGTAAACTTCCTCTGGATCCTCTCCAGAGCCAGCACATCCTTCCTCAGATATGGTGCCCAAAATTGCTCCCAATACTAGGGGACATAATAAAGTGGTTTGTGGATGATATAAATATCAGTCACATGACTGACAGTGAGGAGGGGAAACTATAGATTGCAGGAAGATGTAGGTTTCATTGGTTGTGAATGGAAGTGATCAATGGAATTTAAAGTGGAGAAATGTGGATTGGGTGGGAAAGGTGAGGCAAGGGAATGTGCAGTCAGTCAGAGGAACCAGATCTTGAAGTGTATCTTCACAGATCCCCAAAGGTGATGTGGAGTGTAGAGAGCAGGCTCTCGTTCAGCTGAGGCATCAGTTGTAGGATCAGAGGCACTATTCTATCACCACATTCTAGAACAGTATTCTGGAACCGTGCCCAGTGCCAGCGAGGCTGCATCTTTGTTAAACTAAGTTATTTTGTCCATCTAAATTCAAGAAAACTTGATTCAAATACTTGTTGCTGTTTTAAATCGATTCTTTATTCAGTGCTGAGACAATTCTTTAAACCTTCCAACACAGAGCTGTCAGCTCCGGGGCAGGTCCAAAGAATTAGTGACTCTGGTACAAACTCAAGGCATTATATAGGTATTAGACATTTCTGATACAGAGGGAATGACAAACTAGTAACCAATCATCTGAGTCCTTCTGGTGATTTACATCAGCAGTCACATGACCCCCCCCCCTTCTCTGGCCTCATTTTACACCATAGAAACATAGAAATTAGGTACAGGAGTAGGCCATTCGGCCCTTCGAGCCTGCACCGCCATTCAATATGATCATGGCTGATCATGCAACTCAGTATCCCGTACCTGCCTTCTCTCCATACCCTCTGATCCCCTTAGCCACAAGGGCCACATCTAACTCCCTCTTAAATATACCCAATGAACTGGCCTCAACTACCTTCTGTGGCAGAGAGTTCCAGAAACTTACCACTGTGTGAAAAAAGTCTTTCTCATCTCGGTCTTAAAGGATTTCCCCCTTATCCTTAAGCTGTGGCCCCTTGTCCTGGACTTCCTCAACATCGGGAACAATCTTCCTGCATCTAGCCTGTCCAACCCCTTTTGTAAGTTTCTATAAGATCCCCTCTCAATCTCCTAAATTCTAGAGAGTATAAACCGAGTCTGTCCAGTCTTTCTTCATAAGACAGTCCTGACATCCCAGGAATCAGTCTGGTGAACCTTCTCTGCACTCCCTCTATGGCAATAATGTCCTTCCTCAGATTTGGAGACCAAAACTGTATGCAATACTCCATGTGTGGTCTCACCAAGACCCTGTACAACTGAAGTAGAACCTCCCTGCTCCTATACTCAAATCCTTTTGCTATGCCATCGTTTGTCTGTGGTTTAACTTTGTTTAGAATTATTTTATTTCAACAAAGCAAAACCCTTCAATTATCAGAGACCACTCCTCAAAATATAAGATACACATATAATACAATGATCACATGTCATACAAACAAAACACATTTTCCATACCAAGAAGAAAGATATCTCTATAATTCTAAACATGGTCTAATGTTTACAATCCTACTTGGACACAATACATTTCATAAATGGTTTCACTACAATTTTACAGTTTAAAATACTAGTACCTATGTATTACAAACATTAATTATATGAGTTTGCCGAATTACACAGCTTGTAAGTTATATTCCAAACCCACACAACTCCCAACTCCAAGAATACATGGGTCGTAAATCTGTCAATGTTTTATGCCAGAATACAGCTTCATTCTAACTTACAGCCTCCCCTTTTCCTGCTATCTCTGGGAGATGGAATTTCAATCTAATCTACAAGGCCTCTTACAAATATTACAGAACAAAGGGTAAATTTACAACCAGAGACCATTACCTCAAAAGTACAGCCGCTTATTCGAAACATAGGAAGGTCATAAATCCATCAATCTGATTCTTTCCTCTCCAAGCATCCGATCCCTTATCTCAACCTCATTATAATTTAACATAGCCCAAGCTTAACAACTTTTTATTTCAGCCTTGAAGTCTGTCTCGAACTCAGCATAAACAACCATAATCCTCCATCTATATGTCACACCTGGAGATCATGAATGTGCCATAGAGAAAGAGCAAATGACCTCTGATCTGAGAAGAGGCCCCATTCAACAAGCCATTCTTCAACACAAAATTATATCAAATACAATTTCCTACAGTGTTATAATTGCCTCAAAGCTATGCAGGTTTAGATTAGTGTTTCTATGTTTTGATTCATCTGTTCCCTGTATGTGTTTCTTTGTACTTTATTTCTTTAGGAGACATGTGTTTTTGAAAACCTTAAGCTTTTCTCTGGCAAATTACCTAGCTTATATAAAAGTCACTATCCGAGCGGTTCTATTATATAATATTTCCTCATCTTGACCCCAGTACACAGATTGGGAACGGAGAATGCACTGATTGGGCATGGAAGGAATTTGCAAGGGTGTTGTCAACACTTGTTGGGTCAAAGGAAAGATTAGATAAACCTAAACAAGGAATGTTTCCTTTGGGACGTTGAAGATTGAGGGGAAACTTATCTGTGTTTATCATTTGGCAACAATGCACTGCTATTCCCCTTGGCAATGGGCTCAAAAACAAGTGGCCATAGATTGTGAACTAAATGGAAGGTGAATTAAGGAGGTGATAATGAGGAAATTGTTACTTAAAGACGGACGATGTTTGGAACCCAATTCCTGGCAGGACAGTAGTGACAGGTAGACAGTCTGTCTGAACCAGTCTGAAGAAGAGTTCCCACCCAAAACATCGCCCATCCTTTTTCTCCAGAGGTGCTGCCTGACCCGCTGAGTTACTCTAGGACTTGGTTCTACCTGTCACTGGATGGACACAATGTTTGGAAGCTGCAAACTGATTTTTGGATCAGTGTGGGTATGATGGGCACAATGGCTCTGTGTTAACTCTTGTATAATTTACTACATAGCTTGGTTTAGTTTAGAGATACAGCGCGGAAACAGGCCCTTCAGCCGAACGAGGCAGTGCTGTTCAGCGATCCCCGCACACTAACACTATCTTACACACACTAGGGACAATTTACAATTTACCAAGCCAATTAACCTATAAACCTGTACGTCTTTCGAGTGTGGGAGGGAACCGGAGCACCAGGAGAAAACCCATGCGGTCCTAGGGAGAACGTACAAACTCCATACAGACAGCACCCAGATTGATAGACCTTGCTCAACTGTCTAATAATGCTCATTCAGTTGTTATAGAGCAGGGTACCAAAGGGGAAAGGTCTAAGTGGTAAAAGATCATTAAGTAAGTTTATTGGCCAAGTATTCACATACCAGGAATTTGCCTTGGTGCTCCGCCCACAAGTAACAACATGACATAGTGACAGTTACGAATGACTCGGAAAGCACTAAACATTAATAATAATAAAACATTAATGATAAAACAACATTGATCAAACATGTGAACCAACAAAATACCAGATCAAAGGGAGGCTACAGATTTTTGGCTGTTGAGTAGAGCAACTACTCGTGGATAAAAACTGTTTTTATGTCTGGTTGTGGCAGCTTTGACAATCTGGAGTCGCCTTCCAGATGGAAGTGATTCAAAGAGTTTGTGGCCAGGGTGAGAGGGGTCAGAGATGATCTTGCCCGCTCGCTTCCTGGCCCTTGCAGTGTACAGTTCATCAATGGAGGGAAGGTTGCAGCCAATAACCTTCTCTGCTGATCGGACGATTCGCTGCAGCCTCCGGGTGTCGTGCTTGGTGGCTGAGCCAGACCATGATGGAGAAGGTGAGAACAGACTCTACGATGGCCGTGTAGAATTGGACCATCCTTGCCTGTGGCAGATTGTGCTTCCTCAGCTGCCGTAGGAAGTACATCCTCTGTTGTGCCTTTTTGACTGGAGTCGATGGTAGCCCCCCGCTTAAGGTCCTTGGAGATGATGGTTCCCAGGAACTTAAAAGACTCCACAGATGTTCTAAATGGCTTACTCCTAATTCTTAAATGAAGGACCAGTCTCAGCCTAGCCACTCCCTCTTCTTCCCTCTACCATCAGGCAAGAGGTAGAGGAGTGTTCAGTTTATTGTCACGTGTACCGAGCTTTCGTTACATACTATCCAGTCAAAAAAGCCCTCAAAATGCACATCTCTAGATTCAGGGCTGTTAAGAGGCAACTGAACCGTCCTACCAACATCTAGAGAGTAACAACCCAGTACCTGAGTCCCGGGTTCGATCCTGACCATGGGTACTGTCTGTACGTAGTTTGCACGCTCTCCCTGTGACTGCGGTTTTCTCCCACATTCCAAAGACGTGCGGGCTGGTAGGTTGATTGGCTTCTGTATATTGTGCAGGAGTAGGATAACTTAGAATTAGTGTCCAGTTGATCAGTGGTCAGCATGGACTCTGTGGGCTGAAGGGCCTGTTTCCATGCTGTATCGCCAAACCCAACAAAACAAAGTGCTGGGATAGCTCAGTGAGTCAGACAACATCTCTGGAGAACATGGACAGGTGACGTTTCTGGTTGGTCTGTCACCATCTTCGGATAACTATCTTTCTCCACAAGTGTGAGTTTCATTATCACCCCTTTTGCTCTTATGTCTCCACCGTCTGCTTTTTTAAAGTCACTGTGATAAATTTGGTCCGCATCACGAACATTTGAGTGGTTCTCTCGGCCATCCACTCCCTGCAGCTTTAAACACGGATACTTTCCCACTTTTCCCATTCTGATGAAAGGCTCCTTGACTTGAAACATCGACCGTTTCTCTTCCCTTCCAACACCGAGTGACCGGCCGTGCATCCTGCATGTACAGTTTGTCTTTCAGATTTCCAGCTTCTGCAGTTTTCTGTTTAGTTTATTGTCACGTGTACAGTTGCGTGCTATCCAATCAGCGGACAGACTGCACGATTACAATCAACCCGTCCACGGTGTACAAATACTGTTTAGTGCAAGAGAGAGTACAGAGGAGATTTACTAGAATGTTGCCTTGGGTTCCAGCAACTAAGTTACAGAGAAAGGTTGAACAAGTTAGGTCTTTATTCTTTGGAGCGCAGAAGGTTAAGGGGGGACTTGATTGAGGTCTTTAAAATGATGAAAGGGATAGACAGAGTTGACGTGGATAAGCTTTTCCCATTGAGGGTAGGGAAGATTCAAACAAGAGGGCATGACATGAGAATTAAGGGACAGAGGTTTAGGGGTAACATGAGGAGGAACTTCTTTACTCAGAGAGTGGTGGCTGTGTGGAATGATCTTCCTGCAGAAGTGGTGGAGGCAGGATCGATTTTAACATTTAAAAGTAAAGTGGATAGGTATATGGACGGGAAGGGGAATTGAGGGGTATGGTCTGAGTGCAGGTAGATGGGACTAGGGGAAAATAAATGTTCGGCATGGACTGGAAGGGCCGAGAAGGCCTGTTTCCGTGCTGTAATTGTTATATGGTTATATGTGACTGTGGTGTTGTTGATGGTGAGTGGGGTGAGGAGAGGGTGAGCTCTCCTAAAATCTACAATCAATTCCACTGTCTTAAGAGCATTGAGCTCCAGGTTGTTGCGATGGCACCAGGCCACCAGCTGTGACACTTCCTGTCTGTAGGCAGATTCCTCCCCATCCTGGATCAGTCCAATCAGGGTTGTGTCGTCCGCAAACTTGAGAAGCTTGACAGAGGTGTCTGTGGAGGTGCAGTCGTTGGTGTAGAGAGAGGCGAGGAGAGAGTATGCAGCCTTGCGGTGCTCCTATGCTGAGCGTTTGCGGGTCCGAGATGTGCTTTCCCAGCCTCACATGCTGCTTCCTGTCTGTCAGGAAGCTGGTGATTCACCGACAGAGATCAGGCGCAGTCAACTCCGAAAGTTTGGAGTGTAGTAGCTCTGGCACGATGGTGTTGAATGCAGAGCTAAAATCAACAAACAGGATCCTCGCATAGGTCCCCTGGCGGTCTAGGTGCTGTAGGATGAAGTGTAGGCCCAGGTTGACTGCATCATCCACAGATCTATTGGCCCGATATGCAAACAGCAGAGGGTCCAGCAGGGAATTTGTGATATTTTTCAGCATGGCCAGCACAAGTCTTTTGAGTGTCTTCATGACTATAGAGGTCAGTGCGACTGGCCTGCAGTCATTAAGACAAGTAATCCTTGGCTTTTTGGGTACAAGGACAATAGTGGAGACTTTAAAGCAGGTAGGGACAGTACATGGTAGCAGGAACTGGTTAAAAATGTCTGTATGGACTGGCGCCAGCTGTTTGGCACAGAGCTTAAGAGTAGAGGGGGAAACATTGTCAGGTCCTGGAGATTTCCGGCTTTTTTGTCCTTTTTTTAGAAGACCACTTTGAAATTTGAACTTACGAAGCCAAGCAACACCTTAATATGAGAGGGGGAAGTTGGATAGGATGAAATGGGCAACATGATGAAGTTTAGGAAATGGACTGATTCGATAATTAGTGTATGGAGGAGCAGTAAATGACAGCAATAGAATAATTACCATTGACTAGTCATTACATTTTAAAGAATGGGAGCATAGATTTGTAGTCATAATCTTACAGCATGGAAGCAGGCCTTTTGGCCCAACCTGCCTACACCAGCCAACATGTCCTATCTACACCAGTCTCTCCTGCCTGTGTTTGGCCCATATCCCTCTAAACCTGTACCATCTATGTACCTGTCCAATTGTTTCTTAAGAGAAGTGCCAACAATCCAAAATTGAATGGAATCTGAAGTTGCAATAGCTGTATGCTTGTCCCAACAGCCTTGCAGCACGGGATGAAGGAAGAAATAATGTGCATGAATGTTGGTTCACCCTACTCCATGGAATCCACTGACATTGAAATAATTGGGAATGTGTCTATTTAACAGATTACAGAATGGAATATGGATTATTGCTCAAGCTCCAATTTTATTTGAGGAAACTGTGCCAAGTTGCTGAAAGTTAAAGATTCTAATTCATGAAGGAAAAGAAAAGAGATGAAATGGGGAATTATTTGAAGTACAACAGTTCAGACACTTTGGGATGTGAGGAGTTAGACCCTTTGAGGGCAAGTCAAAGAGAGGAGGATATTACTGTGAATGAAACAAAATGCTCTGGAAAGCATTTATGGTGAAGACTCCTGAAATGACAAATGAAAAAGTGAATCTCAGCATGAGGTGGAGAGGGATTGAGCAACCTGCCCAAGTGGTGTTGGTGTACCATGATCTGTCAAAGCAGGCTTCTGGCTTGGTAAATTGTCTGCGAACAACCTTTGATTTGTCAGTGTTTTATCCTGGTTTGTAAAGTGCCTGGGCTTTTGTAAAATCTATAAATGTGAGTGTAAGAGGAGCAGTCAGCATGCATCTCACTCAGTCCATATGGTACGGAACACTTCTTTGTGCCAAAATCTGCTCACCGACGCGTAAGTGTTCAGGTATGCAGGGGGGAGGTGTAAAGACCAGACACGCAAAAGTTAATACAATCTGTCAAAGGAAAACTCCAGGAGTTTACTACCTGGGTCTAGACAATCTGTACTGAACAATCACACCATGCTGGTCTCATCATACTTAGAGTGAATATGATGGTTTTCAGGTATGTTGGAATGAAGGAAGGTGATGGCATCTAGAGAAGGCATTGGGTCATCATGCAATGTAATTGGTTTGTTAAATTAAGTTTAGGTTTATTATTGTCACATCTATTAAGGTACAGTAAAAACTTTGTTTTGCATGCTATCAAGTCAGATGTACCATACATCTGCGTTTGACGGCACTGGGCCTGTACTCGCTGGAGTTTAGAAGGATGAGGGGTGTCCTCATTGAAACTTACCAAATAGTGAAAGGCTTGGACAGAGTGGATGTGGAGAGGATGTTTCCACCAGTGGGAGAGTCTAGGACTAGAAGTCACATTCAAAATTAAAGGATGTTCCTTTAGGAAGGAAATGAAGACATATTTCTTAAGTCAGAGGGTGGTGAATCTGTGGAATTCTCTGCCACAGAAGGTTGTGGAGGCCAAGTCCATGGATATGTTTAAGGCAGAGATGGATTCTTGATTTGTACGGGTGTAGGGGGTTATGGGGAGAAGGCAGGAGAATGGGGTTAGGAGGGTAAGATATATCAGGCATGACTGAATGGCGGAGTAGACTTGATGGGCCGAATGACCTAATTGTACTCCTTTCACTTATGACCTTATGACATAAATACAATTAAGTCAAACTCCATTACAATAGATAGAGCAAAGAGGAAGATAAAGAGTGCAGAATCAAGTTCTCAGCATTGTAGTGCATCAGTTCCAGTGACAGTCCAATGTCCGCAATGGGGCAGAGGTGAATCGGACAGTACCCTAGCTTATGGATGGACCATTCAGAAGCCTGATAACAGAGGGGAAGAAGCTGTTCCCGAGGGTGCGCGCCTTCAAGCTTCTGTGTGGATTCAATGGTAATGGATTAAAGGCTGATAAATCCCCAGGGCCAGATAGGCTGCATCTCAGAGTACTTAAGGAAGTAGCTCTGGAAATAGTGGATGCATTAGTGATAATCTTTCAAAACTCTTTAGATTCTGGAGTAGTTCCTGAGGATTGGCGGGTAGCAAACGTAACCCCTCTTTTTAAGAAGTGGGGGGAGAGAGAAAACGGGGAATTACAGACCAGTTAGTTTAACATCGGTAGTGGGGAAACTGCTAGAGTCAGTTATTAAAGATGGGATAGCAGCACATTTGGAAAGTGGTGAAATCGTTGGACAAAGTCAGCATGGATTTACGAAAGGTAAATCATGTCTGACGAATCTTGTGGAATTTTTCGAGGATGTAACTAGTAGCATGGATGGGGGAGAACCAGTGTATGTGGTGTATCTGGACTTCCAGAAGGCTTTCAACAAGGTCCCACATAAGCGATTAGTATATAAACTTAAAGCACATGGTATTGGGGGTTCAGTATTGATGTGGATAGAGAACTGGCTGGCAAACAGGAAGCAAAGAGTAGGAGTAAACGGGTTGTTTTCACAATGGCAGGCAGTGACTAGTGGGGTACCGCAAGGCTCAGTGCTGGGACCCCAGCTATTTACAATATACATAAATGATCTGGATGAGGGAATTGAAGGCAATATCTCCAAGTTTGCGGATGACACTAAGCTGGGGGGCAGTGTTAGCTGTGAGGAGGATGCTAGGAGAATGCAAGGTGACTTGGATAGGCTGGGTGAGTGGGCAAATGTTTGGCAGATGCAGTATAATGTGGATAAATGTGAGGTTATCCACTTTGGTGGCAAAAATAGGAAAACCGACTACTATCTAAATGGTGGCCGATTAGGAAAAGGGGAGATGCAGCGCGACCTGGGTGTCATGGTACACCAGTCATTGAAAGTAGGCATGCAGGTACAGCAGGCAGTGAAGAAAGCCAATGGTATGTTAGCTTTCATAGCAAAAGGATTTGAGTATAGGAGCAGAGAGGTTCTACTTCAGTTGTATAGGGTCTTGGTGAGGCCACACCTGGAGTATTGCATACAGTTCTGGTCTCCAAATCTGTGGATGGACATTATTGCCATAGAGGGAGTGCACGAAGGTTCACCAGACTGATTCCTGGGATGTCAGGACTGTCTTATGAACAAAGACTGCATAGACTCGGTTTATACTCTCTAGAATTTAGGAGATTGAGAGGGGATCTTATAGAAACTTACAAGATTCTTAAGGGGTTGGACAGGCTAGATGCAGGAAGATTGTTCCCGATGTTGGGGAGGTCCAGGACAAGGGGTCACAGCTTAAGGATAAGGGGGAAATCCTTTAGGACCGAGATGAGAAGGAATTTTTTCACACAGAGAGTGGTGGTCTCTGGAACTCTCTGCCACAGAGGGTAGTTGAGGCCAGTTCATTGGCTATATTTAAGAGGGAGTTAGATGTGGCCCTTGTGGCTAAGGGGATCAGAGGGTATGGAGAGAAGGCAGGTACGGGATACTGAGTTGGATGATCAGCCATGGTCATATTGAATGGTGGTGCAGGCTCGAAGGGCCGAATGGCCTACTCCTGCACCTAATTTCTATGTTTCTATGTTTCTGTACCTTCTGCCGGACGTGAGCATGGAGAAGAAGGAATGACCACAGTGGGACAAGTCTTTGATTATATTGGCAGCTTTCTTGAGGCAGTGTGAAATGTAGATGGAGTCAATGGTGGGGAGTGTGGTCTGTGGGACTGGGCCACATCTACAATGGTGGGGAGTGTGGTCTGTAACGGACTGGGCCACATCTACAATGGTGGGGAGTGTGGTCTGTGACAGACTGGGCCATATCTACAATGGTGGGGAGTGTGGTCTGTGACAGACTGGGCCACATCTATAATGGTGGGGAGTGTGGTCTGTGACCAACTGGGCCACATCTACAATGGTGGGGAGTGTGGTCTGTGGGACTGGGCCACATCTACAATGGTGGGGAGTGTGGTCTGTGACGGACTGGGCCACATCTACAATGGTGGGGAGTGTGGTCTGTGTGACGGACTGGGCCACATCTACAATGGTGGGGAGTGTGGTCTGTGTGACGGACTGGGCCACATCTACATTGGCGGGGAGTGTGGACTGTGTGATGGACTGGGCTGCGTCTACAAGTCTCTACAAGATCTAACCGTTTTGAGCAGAGCTGTTCCCAAACCTAGCTGTGATGCAACAAAACAGTATGCTTTCCACGTGCATCTGTGGAGGTTTGACATGATGACATTTCTCAGTCTCTTGAAATAGCGGTGTTGGTGTGCCTTCTTGTTGGTTGTATCAATATGTTGGTCCATGACAGATCATTGGTTATCTTTATGCCAAGGAACTTGAAGTTCCCAACCATTTCCTCTTCAGCTCCATTGATGCTGATTGTGGAATGTACTCCACCTAACTTCCTGAAGTCAACAATGCTCTCCTTCGTCTTGCTGACATTGAGGGAGGGATTATTGTACTAGCACTATGTAACTAAGTTTTGCTATCTCTTTCCTGTGCTCTCTCATCAATGTTTTTGATCCCACCCACCACAGTGATGTCATCTGCAACTTGTAGATTGAGTTGGAGCTGAATTTGGTCGTACAGTTGTGAGTGTACAGGAAGTGTAGTCGGGAATTGATTACACATCTTTGCGGGTCACTGGTGATGACAATGATGTGTTGTGGTCTATCCTTGCAGATTGTGGTGTGTTGGGGAGATGGCAGATGAGGGAGCTGATTCCTAGAAACATCTTCATGTGCACCTCCTCCTAAAGGACCTCGAGGTTAACGAGCCATCACAAGGCAGTGACCATATCATGGTCAGGTTTAATCTACAATTAGAGAGGGAGAAGAGTAGATCGAAGGTGTCAGTACTGCAATTGAATAAAGGGGACTATGGGGCCATGAGGGAGGAGCTGGCCAAAGTTGACTGGAAGGATACACTAGTCGGGATGACAGTGGAACAAAAATGGCAGGTGTTTCTAGGAATAATACAGAAGATGCAGGATCAGTTCATTCCTATGAGGAAGAAAGATTCCAAGGGGATTAAGGGGCGACCATGGCTGACGAGGGACGTCAGGGACAGTATAAAAATTAAAGCAAAGAAGTACAACGTAGCAAAGATTAGCGAGAGGCAAGAGGACTGGGTAATGTTTAAAGAACAACAGAAGATAAGCAAAAAGACAATACGGGGAGAAAAGATGAGGTACGAAGGTAAGCTAGCCAAGAATATAAAACAGGATAGTAGAAGCTTCTTTAGGTATATGAAGAGGAAAAAATTAGTTAAGACTAAAGTTGGACCCTTGAAGACCGAAAAAGGTGACTTTATTATTAGCAGGAAATGTTGTTGGATAGTCTGATGGGGCTGAAGGCTGATAAATCCCCAGGGCCTGATGTTCTGCATCCCAGGATACTTAAGGAAGTGGCTCTAGAAATCGTGGCTGCATTGGTGATAATTTTCCAATGTTCTATAGACTCGGGATCAGTTCCTGTGGATTGGAGGGTAGCTAATGTTATCCCACTTTTTAAGAAAAGCGGGAGAGAGAAAACAGAGAATTATAGACCAGTTAGCTTGACATCGATGGTCGGGAAGATGCTGGAGTCAATTATAAAAGATGAGATAGCCGCACATTTGGATAGCAGTAACAGGATCGGTCCGAGTCAGCATGGATTTACGAAGGGGAAATCATGCTTGACTAATCTGGAATTTTTTGAAGATGTAACTAGGAAACTGGACAAAGGAGAGCCAGTGGATGTAGTGTACCTGGACTTTCGGAAAGCATTTGATAAGGTCCCACATTGAAGATCAGTGGGCAAAATTAGGGCACATGGTATTGGGGGTAGAGTGCAGACATGGTTAGAGAAGTGTTAAAGAAGGAACTGCAGATGCTGGAGAATCGAGGGTTACACAAAAAGCTGGAGAAACTCAGCGGGTGCAGCAGCATCTAAGGAGTGAAGGAGATAGGCGACGTTTCGGGTCGAGACCCTTCTTCAGACTGCAGTCTGAAGAAGGGTCTCGACCCGAAACGTCGCCTATCTCCTTCACTCCTTAGATGCTGCTGCACCCGCTGAGTTTCTCCAGCTTTTTGTGTAACCCATGGTTAGAGAAGTGGTTGGCAGACAGGAAACAAAGAGTAGGGATTAACGGGTCCCTTTCAGAATGGCAGGCAGTGATTAGTGGGGTACCGCAAGGCTTGGCGCTGGGACCGCAGCTATTTACAATATACATCAAAGTCAAAGTCAAAAGTCAAAAGAGTTTATTGTCATGTGTCCCTGACAGGACAATGAAAATTGTCATCAATGCTTTGGATGAAGGGATTCAAACCAACATTAACAAATTTGCAGATGACACAAAGCTGGGTGGCAGTATGAACTGTGAGGAGGATGCTATGAGAATGCAGGGTGACTTCGACGGGTTGGGGGAGTGGCAGATACATGGCAGATGAAGTTTAATGCGGATAAATGTGAGGTTATCCACTTTGGTAGCAAAAACAGGAAGGCAGATTACTATCCAAATGGCGTCAGGTTGGGAAAAGGGGAAGTACAACGGGATCTGGGGGTCCTTGTACAGCACTCTATGAAAGTAAGCATGCAGGTACAGCAGGCAGTGAAGAAAGCGAATGGCATGTTCGGCTTTATAACAAGAGGAATCAAATATAGGAGCAAAGAGGTCCTTTTGCAGTTGTACAGAGCCCTAGTGAGACCACACCTGTTGTATTGTGTGCAGTTTTGGTCCCCTAATTTGAGGAAGGACATTCTTGCTCTTGAGGGGGTGCAGCGTAGGTTTACAAGGTTGATTCCCGGGATGGCGGGACTGTCATATGCTGAGAGAATGGAGCAGCTGGGCTTGTGCACTCTGGAGTTTAGAAGGATGAGAGGGGATCTCAATGAAACATATAAGATTGTTAAGGGCTTGGGGACACTAGAGGCAGGAAACGTGTTCCCGATGTTGGGGGAGTCCAGAACCAGGGGCCACAGTTTAAGAATAAGGAGTAAGCCACTTAGAACGGAGTAGAGGAAACATTTTTTTCTCACAGAGAGTGGTGAGTCTGAGGAATTCTCTGCCTCAGAGGGCGGTGGAGGCAGGTTCTCTGGATGCTTTCAAGAGAGAGCTAGATAGGGCTCTTAAAAATAGCGGAGTCAGGGGATACAGGGAGAAGGCAGGAACGGGGTACTGATTGAGGATGATCAGCCATGATCACATTGAATGGCTGTGCTGGCTCGAAGGGCCAAATGGCCTACTCCTGCACCTATTGTCTATTGTCCTCCAACCTCAGCTACTGCATCCGCTGTACCAGGTGTCAACTCTCTACATCGGCGAGACCAAGTGCAGGCTTGGCGATCGTTTTGTTGAACCCTCCGCTCAGTCCGCATTAACCTAGCTGATCTCCCGGTGGCCCAACACTTCAACTCCCCCTCCCATTCCCAATCCAACCTTTCTGTCCTGGGTCTCCTCTATTGTCAGAGTGAGGCCCAGCGCAAATTGGAGGAACAGCACCTCATTTCGCTTGGGCAATTTACACCCCAGCGGTAAGAACATTGACTTCTCTAACTTCAGGTAGCCCTTGCTTTCTCCCTCCTTCCCCTCCCCTTCCCAGTTCTCCCAATAGTCCGACTACATTCTATCTTTGTCCTGCTCCCTCTCCTGAAGAAGGGTCTCGACCCAAAACGTCACTTATTCCTTCACTCCATAGATGCTGCCTCATCTGCTGAGTTACTTCAGCATTTTGTGTCTATCCTAGAAACAGGTGTTTGGAGATGAGTTTGGGTGGGTTTATGGTGATGAAGGCAGAGCAATTGCAGATTAAATAGGACTGTAATGTAGGAGTCATTTTGGGTTTTTGGTTTATCACTTGAGGAATGTTGGAATGAAAGAAGATTGTTGCATTGGAGAAGGCCCTGGGACATCAGACAATGAAACTGGTTTATTAAATTACTATTTACATAGAATTACATCCAGCAAATGTTCTCAGCTCAAGTGTAATCTTCAATCGGGCACCATGGACAATAAGAGTCTTGTGTACATAAGGACAATGATGCTTCATTAATTGTGTTCATATTGGTACGTGCTTTAAAAAATGATTTTAAAAAAAGTAGTTATGGAGATTTCCCAGGTCAGATATAGAGCAAGCAGTTTGAGGGAGAGGTTTCCAATCACCTACTCTGACATGCCCTCAATCTCAACCTTCATTGTAGTTCCAATTAGATTTCCCTGTCATTTCTTCAAATTATATTTTTAATGGTTTAGTACATACCTGAGAGGCAATTTATTGTCTCTGATTTAATTCTCTTCATGTGTGATCCCATGTAATGAAGTGCAGGAACTGGTCCTGGGTTCCTCCATGCATTTCAAAAACAGTATTGGCATCAGTTGTAAAGAATTGGATAAGAAAATGTATTTATGAAGAGCAAGCTGAAATTAAATGTGAAATGGGGAAGGGGGAAAAATAAATGTAAATCAACTCTTAGAATTTGGATCCCTCAGCAAAAGTTATGCTTCTTTCGAAGTTCTTGTGTTGCTATCTGAGTGAATACGGTGGACATTTGGCGATCAAAGTGAAGCCACTTGAAACCATTGTTGTTATCTCTGCTTCTAAACCAAAGGCATATGATGTTGGCTAGATTCCTTGTGATATTTACAGAAAGACAGCAATATAGATGGGGCAGAGCACACAACAGGAACAGGTCATTCGGCCCACAATGTCAGTGCTGAACATGATGCCAAGTTCAACTCCTCTCCTCTGACTGCACGTGACCCATCTCCCTCCATTCTCTGCATATCCATGTGCCTATCTAAAAGCCTCTTAAATTCCACTATCGTATCTGCCTCCACCACCACCCGTGGCAATGCGTTCCAGGCCCCCACCATCTTCTGTGTTTTAAAAAATCTCCTTTAAGCGTTGCCCCTCTCATCGTGAAGCCATGCCCTCTAGTTGTTGACAGATATTGAAGTTTTAAGCTTGTATGTTTGGAAGGAAGGTTGTACATTTTTCAGACACCGTGGTAATCGCTGAGTCTCGCTTTCCTTCACTCTTGGCCGCTGTTGAATTCGGACTCGTCTTCAGTCTGTGTGGGTTTTGTGGAAGTGGAATAATCCGGTTTCATCTCCAACTAATGAATGCGCACTTGTGAGCTGTTCCCATGCTTTTGTTTTGAATTTCTTGCACGTTATCTGTTCCAGATCCGTTTGGCTGAACCTCAGGATGTTTCACCTTATTTTTAGGACATTTCTAACACCCAACCATCAGCCCCGAACATATTTAGATCATCAACTCATTTAAATGTTTTACCATAAATATTTTAAAGCACTGATTTATTATATTTTAAAATAACACTGTTATCCTGGTTAGTTTTGTAGGTTGTTGAGGAATGCATGAGAGCTGTTTTTGGCATTGTACCGAGTTACGGTCTGTGTGCCAGAACATTTGAATGGGGTCAAGTGACGAGTGTATTGTTGGTTTCCGCCAGTTTACTGCTGCAACTCAGTCACAGCGCTGGCAAGAAATAAATATTCTTACAAGTTTCAGAAGACGGTGGTACAAGGTTTAAATATGTCTCAAGCCTAATAGTTTGTTTGTTGATTTATTTGTAATTAATCATATTGTTTAGTGTTTAGTTTATAAATACAGCGCAGAAACAGGCCTTTCGGCCCACCGAGTCCTCGCCAACCAGTGATTCCCCGCACATTAACACATTTACACCAAGTATACAATCCCAAGCCAATTAACCTACAAACCAGTACGTCTTGGAGTGTGGGAGGAAACGGAAGATCTTGTTAAAAAAATGCACGTGGTCACGGGGAGAAAGTACAAACTCTGTAAAGACAGCACCCGTAGTCAGGATCCGTGGCGCTGCAAACGCTGTAAGGCAGCAACTCTACTGCTGCGCCACCGTGCCGCCACCGTCTTTTGTTAGTATTCAGATATTCAGTCGTTTTTATTCTTTGAATGGAGTGGGAATTTGATATACATCTTTAACTGATATGATTATTGCTGACTTCAAAAGCCGTGGAACAAGGAACTAGATTCACTTGGCAACAAGTTAAAGAAGGAACTGCAGATGCTGGAAAATCGAGGGTACACAAAATGCTGGAGAAACTCAGCGGGTGCAGCAGCATCTTGAAGAAGGGTTTCGGTCCGAAACGTTGCCCATCTCCTTCGCTCCGTAGATGCTGCTGCACCCGCTGAGTTTCTCCAGCATTTTGTGTACCCTCACTTGGCAACTAGCATTGTTGCACTGTCCCACTGTGAATAGGGACAGAGGTGGGGGATGGTGGGAGGGAGAGTGAAGAAGCATGTGGAGTGGAATAAAAACGTAGTGCTGCAGGAACTCAGCAGGTCAGGCAGCATCTGTGGAGGGAGATGTTCAGATGATGCTTCAGGCCTGGACCCTTCAGTCTGAAGAAAGGTCCCGACCTCGAAACCTGGCTGTTCATTCCCTCCACAGATGCTGCCTGACCCACTGAGTTTCTCCAGTACTTGGCAATTTACTGAAGATGCTGACATCTTCAGAATCTTGTCCCCAAGTCTGTAGAGTGACCGATTTGTGTAGAATCTGTTCAAAAACCAATCGCAACGATGAACGAAAGAGCCATCTATACCTCCTGAATCGTGTTGGCATTAATGTTAAATTCATGGAAACCAAGGCAAGGTTCACAACTGGATCTCTCACTGTCGCCACTGCTACATCTTGTTGATCAAGTCTACTATATTTCTTTTAACTTATTTGAAATCCTCCCCGACTCCAGTGGAGGGGTCCAGGGCGAGAGTCTATAGAAGGGTCGCGACCTGAAATGTCACCTATTTCTTCTCTCCAGAGGTGCTGCCTGTCCCATTGAGTTACTCCAGCATTTTGTGCGTATCTTCGGTTTAAACCAGCACCTGCAGTTCCTTCTTACACAAGAAACTTCACACTGTGCTGATCTGTACCAGAGATGTGCAATTATTGGTTACTTGGTCACAGCTAAAAGGGAACAAAACCATATAAACTACAGTGCCTAATTCTAGCAGAGAGAAATTGTCCACATTCAACTAATGAGCACTTTGGGATTCGGCAGAGTGACAGAGTTGAGACACAACTGTCTGTGGTCAAAACGCCATTGGTACTAATGCATTCAGCAAGCTTGGCTACAGAGAGGGCCTTTTTAAATGTGAATACAAGACTCGGAATACAGATCTTGCTGTACGGATCACCTTACCAATGGAAATCGAACTTTACCCAAATTCCCTCATTCGCAAAGGATTTTTCTAGACGGTAATAATAAAATGTTTTGTGATGTTTATTAACAACTGGACGAAGTATATATTAAAGAGACACAAAGTGCTGGATTAACTCAGCAGGACAGGGAGCATCTCTGGAGGGAAGGAATGGGTGAAATTTTGGGTCCCAACCCTGCTTCAGACTGAGAAAGTGTGTTCTTCAGACCAGTATATACTGTGTTAGTTTATTGAAGGATTGTGTTGGGGTGCGTATTTGTTGAAATGAAGGAATTGTGTCAAGTTATGTAGAGTGACACAGTGTGGGTGGATGGAGTACACGGGTGTTTCTGATCTATGGGGATGTTGCCTGAAGGATAGTCCCCGCAAACAGAGCCTTGCACGATCCTGGGACTGCTGCGGTTCAGCAAATCTCAGTTTCTCAGAGCTTTTGTAAAAGCCACAGATCAAATATTAATTCCCTCTCTCTTTCCATCCCTTCCCAGTTCTCTGACAAGTCTGATTGTTCCTCTGATTACATTGCATCTTTGTTTGCTTTGTGTCACTTTCTACCAGCTAAAGGGCCTGTCTCACTTGGGTGTTATTTGCGCTTCATTTACGCGACGTCATTTATGCGTCACGACGCATGACGCGGCATGGCGTGCATTTACGTGCGCATAGCACGTGATGAGACCTGGTGGCGTAGGCAGTGACGCGTGGTAGCGTACAGCGCCCCAGGATTTTGGGAATCTCAAAATCCTCGCATGCCACCTGCGTGATGCGCAAATGCCGCCCAAGTGGGACAGGCCCTTAACAGTGATCTATACATTTTCCTTGAGCTTCATCTCTTTTGATCTCTTACACTTCCTTATCTCTGTAACTCCCTCTCCCCTGATGCCTGAGTTACTCCAGAATTTTGTGTCTATCAAGGAACTCCAGATGGTGGTTTACACAGAAGATAGACACAAATTGCTGGGGTAACTCAGTGGGTCAGGCAATATCTCTGGAGAGGGAGGATTAAGTGACATTTCGGGTCGGGTCAATGTCTAAAGAAGGGTCTCAATCCAAAACGTAACCTATTCCTTTTCTTCAGAGATGCTGCCTGACCCGCTGAGTTACTCCAGCATTTTGTGTCTATCTCTCATTTAAAACTTGGTCTTTTCTGATCTGATATAAAAACACAAAATGTGGCACCATTCACCGAGTCAAACGTCATTTGTGGAGAAAGCAACAATTAATATTTCAGGCCCACGACCCTTCCTTGGAAAGCCTTCACTCTTGTTAAAGCACGGTGGGGTTTTTAACTCCAATCACAACCTCTTTTTGAGGGAAGATAATTTAATAGCAGAATGGATGATGTCATCCATAGAATAAATGAATGATTTATGCACATTGGGTGTGGGGCCAGGATGGGTTAGAACAACAATTGAGGATTGCCTGTTGGGATATTTCAAACAGAGAAGTTGTTGATGTCGAATATGGTGTCCAAACCCCAGTGACAGGCCTATTTATAACTGTTCAATGTTTCGCAGTTTTCTCTCAGCATGAGTAACCGTGCAGTGCACTGGAGGTGTAGTGGCTACTAGCTACTACAGGAGGCAAGGTTATTCTAACAGTGCATGACGAGTGACAATTCATCCTCTGCTCCACCTGCTAACACCAAACCACAGACAGAGACTAATCTAACAAAATACTTTCTGTATTCAGGTCCAAGACTGTTCATTCTTGTTTAAATTCTGTGGAATCTTCAACCAAATCAATCAAAATGCTTTCTGAATGCTACTACATTCAACAAAGGGCGGCGCAGTGGTACAACGGTGAAGTTGCTGCCTCGCAGCATGGTGGCACAGCGGGTAGAGTTGCTGCCTCACAGTGCCTGAGACCCAGGTTCGATCCTGACCACGGGTGCTGACTGCGGAGTTTGTACGTTCTCCCCGTGACCTGGTTGGGTTTTCTCCAGGTGCTCCGGTTTCCTCCCACACTCCAAAGACGTACAGGTTTGTTGGCAAATTGACTTTGGTAAAATTGTAAATTGTCTCAAGTGTATAGTACAGTGTACACTAGTACAGTGTACGGGGATCGCTGGTTGGCGTGGACTCGTGGGCCGAAGGGCCTGTTTCAGCAATGTATCTCTAAACTAAACCCAAAGTTGAAAGTTTGTGCAACTACATTTTAACATGTGCACCTCGTTGAAGAGGTTTTGCAGTTTGGTGTTTATGTTTTCAGGAAGTTCTGCTCTGATCCAAGTCCCTCGCGAATTATACATTTATGAGCTGCTGATTATTAGATCAGTAAGCCTATACATTTTTATTTCCTTTTTTATTGTAACGGCAATTTCAAACTTCCCATGTCCAACTTTCCGTTGCCATTACTACACAGGCAGGTAGGAGTGAACTTACTCAGACGATAAAATACGGATCCTCCAGTCGTTATTTCCAGTTTAATTTATTCTTTATTGAAGTAGTTGTACAAACAAAGAGATGTTTCATACCAGGTATTCCTTATTCTCATACAAGCTGTAACTTTTTTCTCTCTCTCTCTCTCCCCCTCTCCCCCTCTCCCCCTCTCCCCCTCTCCCCCTCTCCCCCTCTCCCCCTCTCCCCCTCTCCCCCTCTCCCCCTCTCCCCCTCTCCCCCTCTCCCCCTCTCCCCCTCTCCCCCTCTCCCCCTCTCCCCCTCTCCCCCTCTCCCCCTCTCCCCCTCTCCCCCTCTCCCCCTCTCCCCCTCTCCCCCTCTCCCCCTCTCCCCCTCTCCCCCTCTCCCCCTCTCCCCCTCTCCCCCTCTCCCCCTCTCCCCCTCTCCCCCTCTCCCCCTCTCCCCCTCTCCCCCTCTCCCCCTCTCCCTCTCTCCCCCCCCCTCTCTCTCTCTCCCCCCCCTCTCTCTCTCTCCCCCCCCTCTCTCTCTCTCCCCCCCCTCTCTCTCTCTCCCCCCCTCTCTCCCCCCCCCCTCCCCCCCTCCCCCTCTCCCTCCCCTGGTAAGAACCGTGTTCTCTCTTTCCCTTGCCTGGTCAGTCCCTGTGACTATGTTATACGTAACATCCTACAAAGCATCAAGAGCCCGCCTTGCATTTGTTCCAGAGCAGCATCTCCTGTTCAGTATTGCCTTTCCTCATTCTTCCCTATAAAACGTATCACCACATTTTCCATTGTCAGTTGAAGATATGCATAAAATGCTGGGGTAACTCAGTAGGACAGGCAGCATCTCTGGAGAGAAAGAATGGGTCACGTTTCCAGTCGAGACCCTTCCATTGTCTGCAGTTTAATTAATTTATGGCCTGAGAAACGTTATCAAAGGTACATAGTGTTTGACCTTTGACACCTGTTCTGCGTGATTACAAGTGATGTCTAATCCACAAATATTGTTAAGTCATTAGCATTTAAACACATTTCACTAATCTCTTTGTTAAAGAAGGAACTGCAGATGCTGGAGAATCGAGGGTTACACAAAAAGCTGGAGAAACTCAGCGGGTGCAGCAGCATCTAAGGAGTGAAGGAGATAGGCGACGTTTCGGGTCTCGACCCGAAACGTCGCCTATCTCCTTCACTCCTTAGATGCTGCTGCACCCGCTGAGTTTCTCCAGCTTTTTGTGTAACCCTCACTAATCTCTTTGTTTTGGCTGAGTGTTCACGCTTGTTGCCCAAGCCCTTGTGCTGAGCATGGCTCTGGTGCTCCTGCTCAGGTCACCTGTTGATAAGGCTTGAACTTGGGACAGTGAAACGCTGTTGTTGGCAGTTCTTATTCATTTCATCGTTATGGAATGGAATACTTTATGTCACATGTGACAAGACACAGTGATATTCTTTGCTCGCATACCCAAGGTGTGCAAACAGTCGCCACGTACGGCACCTGTGTGAACATTCCTCCAACAGGTTGAACCCTGCAATTGAATTTAGGAGTTTTCCAAGGGTCTGATGAATGTTGACTGCTAGGAAAGATCAGCTTTGATGTTGGTTTAGGATAGCTTGTAGATTTGCACAGCCTTGGCCAGGTGTGTATTGCTCTGCATTGCAAAGAAATGTAGTGTTGCATAGATAGTAACAAGCATCAGGAAGTGAGCAAATTGGAAATGGCATGTTACTTTAAGATAACCGCTATTCTGAGAAATCTGGGTTTAGTTTGGACTTTGTTGCAGCAAAAAATCAATTCTTTAAAGAAACTGAGAAAGTTCAGAAATATGTGAAGGATGGGGAAGGTAAGGCATGGGCAGAGAGGGTCTGTTACCCTGACGGATGGGGCAGGCAAGGCCTGGGCAGCGAGGGTCTGTCACCCTCAATTGTGGAGGCAGAAGAACTTTGGGTTTGCAATAGTTGATGTAAATGAGGACTCGCGAATATTATTTTTAATTATTCACATGAATTTACCGATTTTAGTCCGGTAATTGAAGACTGATTTTGTTCAATGGCGTTCGTGCAGGCCTGGTGTAAACGGTAAATCTTAGCAAGACGAGAGTTTTCATTTGCATTTAGAGTTGTTTAGTCTTGAGACAATTAGCTCGGTAAATTAAAACATCCTTAATGATGTCGGTGGCTTAAGCTTTTATCAATCGCTGAAGCCAAAACAATATTCTGCTTGATCTCTGAAAATACTTTGGTATTTTGGATTTAATTAAAAAAAATATTGCTTATTTATAAAAGTTTTTCCTCACGCATACATTTTATTATTGTTTGTATATATAGATAAAGACAACTTAAACTAATGCAGGCAGAATTATTTAAAGTGATTCACTAAACCACTTTATGCTCCTGTCCAGTGGATCTTGTTCAGTCTTTGCTGAGTGTTGCTGCTGGTTAAGTCATAAGTGATAGGAGCAGAATTAGGCCATTCAGCCCATCAAGTCTACTCCGCCATTCAATCGTGGCTGATCTATCTCTCCCTCCTAACCCCATTCCCCTGCATTCTCCCCATAACCTCTGACACCGTACTAATCAAGAAATGGTTCCCATGGGAGGTCAAAGTCTATCCAGGACATTGCTGCTGGACTGTGTAACATGCATCAGTCCTGCCAATATCCTCGTAAATCTTCTTTTAGGCTTCAGACTTTAGACTGTAGAGATACAATACAATATATAATACGATAATACTTTATTAGCCAAGTATGTTTTACAACATACAAGGAATTTCATTTGCCAAGTCAGTCGTACAAATAAAAAGCAACAGAACACAAAATACATTTTAACATAAACATCCACCACAGTCACTCCTTCACATTCATCACTGTGATGAAGTTTAATCTCTTCCCTGCTTTGTTCTCCCGCAGTTGGGAGTTTCGAGCCTTCCGTTGACGGGACGATCTTACGCCCATAGCCGGCGGTTGGGCCCTCCTCGTCGGGGCAATCAGCGATCGGACCCCGGGTCGGGGCTGGTCGAACCTCTGCGTCATTGGAGCTCCCGACTCGGTCTCTCCCGAGACTGCGAGCTCTGGATGTTAAAGACCGCAGGCTGCGGATGGAGCGATCCCAGGCAAGGGATCAGCTCCGATGGCAAGTCCACGCCCCGCGGTGGGTTCACAGTCAGTCCCGAGCGAGGCCTCCAGCTCCGTGATGTTAGTCCGTAGAGCAACCGGGGACTCGATCCGGAAAACAATCGCATCTCCGGCAAGGTAAGAAACTGAAACGTTTCCCTCGACCGCTCCCCCCACATAAAACAAACCAGAGAACATTTATACAAACTTTAAAAACACAATAAAAATAACAAAAAAAGACAAACCTGGTGGTACAGCGTGGAAATAGGCCCTTTGACCCACCGTGTAGGAGCCGACCAGCAATCACCCCATCCACTAGCACTATCCTATACACACAGGTGGTTTTAAACTGAATAAGGGGGGGTGGGGTGTCAAATGGGATAGTCGACGATGGAGTTAAAGGGAAAGAGAGTAAAGGGATGGTTAATGACCCCAGAATTAACAGGAAAGGAAGCTCACTAAGGGATAGGAGAGTATGGCCAAGTGTAATAGGGATCGATGTGAAAGGTGAGATGCGTAAGCAATTAAAAGTATTGTATACGAATGCGCAAAGTATAAGAAGTAAAGTAGATGAGCTTGGGGCTCAGTTAAAGGTTGGTAGATATGACATTGGGGGATTAATGAGACATGGCTGCAGGAGGATCGGGCCTGGGAACTTAATATTCAGTGTTATACATCTTATAGAAAGGACAGGTAGGTGGGCAGAGGAAGGGGGGTAGTTCTGCTGGTGAGGGATGGAATTCACTCCCTTGCGAGGGAAGACCTACGGACTGACGAGGTAGAGTCACTGTGGATTGCGTTGAGGAATTGTAAAGGCAAGACACTAATTGGTGTTATTTACAGACCCCCAATAGTAGCCCGGATGTAGAGTGTAAGTTGCAGCAGGAGTTAAAACTGGCATGTAACAAAGGTAATGCCACTGTGGTGATGGGGGATTTCAATATGCAGGTAGACTGGGAAAATCAGGTTGGTTCAGGAGCCCAAGAAAGAGAGTTTGTAGAATGCCTCTGAGATGGATTCTTAGAGCAGCTTGTAATGGAGCCGACCAGAGAAAAGGCAATTCTGGATTTAGTGTTGTCCAATGAACCAGATATGATAAGAGAACTCGAGGCAAAGGAACCGCTTGGAGGTAGTGGTCATAATATGATTAGTTTTAATCTGCAATTTGAGAAGGAAACCGTTAAATCGGAAGTGGCAGTGATGCAGTTGAACAAAGGGGACTATGAAGGCATGAGAGGGGAGCTGGCCAAAGTAGACTGGAAAGGAATCCTAGCAGGAATGACGGTGGAACAGCAATGGCAGGAATTTATGGACATAATCCGGAAGACGCAGGATCATTTTATTCCAAAAAGGAAGAAAGATTCTAAGGGGACTAGGAGGCAACCGTGGCCGACGAGAAGTTAGGGATAGAATAAAACTAAAAGAAAAGATGTATAACACAGCAAAGAGTAGCCGGAAGCCGGAGGATTGGGAAACTTTCATAGGACAACAGAAGGAAACAAAACGGGCAATACGGGCTGAAAAGATGAAGCACGAGGGGAAGCTGGCCAGGAATATAAAGAAGGACAGTAAAAGATTCTTTAGATATGTTAAGTGAAAAAGAGTAACAAAGTCAAATGTGGGTCCCTTGAAGGCAGACACGGGTGAAATAATTATGGGCAACGAGAAAATGGCAGAAGAGTTGAATAGGTACTTCGGATCCGTCTTCACTAAGGAAGACACAAACAATCTCCCAGATGTACTGGAGAGCAGGGGATCTAAAGGGGTAGAGGAACTGAAATAAATTTTTATTAGGCGAGAAATAATATTGGGTAGGCTAATGGGACTGAAGAATGATAAATCCCCTGGGGCTGATGGCCTGCATCCCAGGGTCCTCAGGGAGGTGGCTCGAGAAATAGTGGACGCATTGGTGATCATTTTCCAATGGTCAATAGATTCAGGATCAGTTCCTGTGGATTGGAGGATAGCTAATGTTATCCCACTTTTCAAGAAAGGAGCGAGAGAAAACGGGGAATTACAGACCAGTTAGCCTGACTTCGGTGGTGGGAAAGATGCTGGAGTCAATTATTAAAGAGCTAATAATGGGGCATTTGGATAGCAGTAAAAGGATTAGTCCATGTCAACATGGATTTATGAAAGGGAAATCATGCTTGACTAATCTTCTGGAATTTTTTGAGGATGTGACAAGTAAAATGGATGAAGGGGTGCTAGTGGATGTAGTGTATCTAGACTTTCAGAAAACCTTTGATAAGGTGCCGCATGGGAGACTGGTGACTAAAATTAAAGCACATGGTATTGGGGGTAGGGTGTTGACATGGATAGAAATTGGTTGGCAGACCGGAAGCAAAGAGTAGGAGTGAACGGGTCCTTTTCAGAATGGCAGGCAGTGGCGAGTGGAGTGCCGCAAGGCTCAGTTTTGGGGCCGCAACTGTTTACCATATATATATAAATGATTTGGAAGAGGGAATTAGGAGCAACACTAGCAAGTTTGCGGATGACACAAAGCTGGGTGGCAGTGTGAACTGTGAAGAGGATGTTGGGTTGCAGGGGGACCTGGACAGGTTGAGTGAGTGGGCAGATGCGTGGCAGATGCAGTATAATGTAGATAAATGTGAGGTTATCCACTTTGGCGGCAAAAACAAGGGGGAAGATTATTATCTCAATGGGGTTAGGTTAGGTAAGGGGGAGGTACAACGAGACATGGGTGTCCTTGTACACCAGTCACTGAAAGTTAGCGTGCACGTACAGCAGGCAGTGAAGAAAGCTAATGGAATGTTGGCCTCCATAACAAGAGGATTTCAGTACAGGAGTAAAGAGGTTCTTCTGCAGTTGTATAGAGCTCTGGTGAGACCACATCTGGAGTAGTGTGCACAGTTTTGGTCTCCTAATTTGAGGAAGGACATCCTTGTGATTGAGGCAGTGCAGCGTAGGTTCACGAGATTGATCCCTGGGATGGCGGGGCTGTCATATGAGGAAAGATTGAAAAGACTAGGCTTGTATTCACTGGAGTTTAGAAGGATGAGGGAGGATCTTTTCGAAACATATAAAATTATAAAAAGACTGGACAAGCTAGATGCAGGAAAAATGTTCCCAATGTTGGGTGAGTTCAGAACCAGGCGCCACAGTCTTAGAATAAAGGAGGTCATTTAAGACTGAGCTGAGAAAAAACTTTTTTACCCAGAGAGTTGTGAATTTATGGAATTCCCTGCCACAGAAGGCAGTGGAGGCCAAATCACTGGATTTAAGAGAGAGTTAGATAGAGCTCTAGGGGCTAGTGGAGTCGAGGGATATGGAGAGAAGGCAGGCACAGGTTATTGATTGCGGACGATCAGCCACGTTCACAATGAATGGCCTCCTCCTGCACCTGTTTTCTATGTAAGGGAACAATTTGCAAGCAGAGGATTTGCTCCACCTGGTCCCACCCAGTAAAATGCGGCTTCTCTCTTTGAATTAATGTAGTTTATTGCAGCTCTTCCGCAGGTAGCCCCTGTTCCTGGAGGTGCACACTTCCTTGGCAAACAATCTCATTTGTTATTCCCATTGTTTCTTCCATCCTTTATTCGTTATCCTTGAGGGTATTTTCTCTTTAACTCTCTCCTGTTGTACATGATTTTACTTGCTATAAAAATGTAGATTCTTGTGACTTCAAGAATTTTAATTTCAAATAATGTTCCTTGTAAATTTAACACTCTTACTTATGGATTTGCCATCCTAGGCCACGTCTCTGAGCCTGATCTGCTGAGTTCATCCGGAACTTTGTCTTTTGTTTGTTTATGTGGCAGCTTTGTGTTGAAACGTGCTCAAGGTCAGAAGACTAACAAAATAACTGATCTTATTTTTACGTCAAAATGAAGGAATGTTCTTACAAAGAACTGGTTTTGTATTTTTCAAAATGGACAAACTGAATTGTTATTGTGTTAAAGAAGGAACTGCAGATGCTGGAGAATCGAGGGTTACACAAGAAGCTGGAGAAACTCAGCGGGTGCAGCAGCATCTAAGGAGCGAAGGAGATAGGCGACGTTTCGGGTCGAGACCCTTCTTCAAACTTGTTATTGTTATATATCCATATTTGTGGAGAACGTTGGACTGCCAAAATATAGCCCTTGTGTGCAGGGAAATCTGGATAATTGTCCTTTTCCTCAAGAATTCAGATGCTGGAGATTAAATTGCAGGCAGGAAATGCATGGTATTGGGAGAAACAGAAAACTGCTAATCGGTGTCATCGCAGTGAGTTGCTGCAGTCCTGGAACTCACAGCTGAACAGCATCTCCACAGGAAATGTGTCAGAAGGAACCGCAGATGCTGGTTTACACCAAATTTAGACACAATGCTGGACAAGCAGCGTCTCTGGAGAGAAGGAATGGGCGATGTTTCGAGTCGAGACTGTCCTTCATGTCCAGAGATGCTGCCTGTGCCGCTGAGTTACTCCAGCATTTTGTGTCTACACAGGAGACATCTGGTAGTTCAGGAAAGGCAGTGACCGTGTTCCTGGGGCAATTAAGGATATGATGCTTCTGTCCTAGAAATTCATCTCAAATTACATTCCATGTGTGTGAACTTCGGCAGACAGCAGGTTTATTCAGTATAAATAACCAGTGCAGCCATGTAAATTGAGTGTTGCTTTTCTAATTGCTGGCATGCTATGCCCCTGGGACATAATTGCAGCTGGAGGTCTTTCAATAGGCGACAGTTTTCCCTGAAACAAAAGGGAAAACAAACCTGCGAGCGATGCCCTCATACGTAGAATGCTATTTATTCCCACTCTGCTAACCTCTCGTGTTGAAGGTAATTACTTCATAACTGGTGTGATTCCTTGCCGTTAATAGCAATGACAATATTAACCACATTCTTCACCAATGGTACCAGTTATCTGTCATTTAACTCTTGGCACATGGCTGCTCATTATCTTTGACCATCAAGAAGAATCAGAGATATGAAGTATTCAATTTATATTGCAAATTTTACAACGCTCGTATATCTCAAAGTGAAGTTTAAGTACGTTCCATGATTGATTGCTGGGGATGAGATGAAACATTTTGATGAGGATTTGAATCCACAAAAGCAAGCGGTGGGAGTGGCATAATTTAGGGTTGCAACTTGGCACTGTTTGCAGTCTCCCCCACCTCATTCATGTTCTCCAGAGATGCTGCCTGACCTGCTGAGTTACTCCAGCACTGAATGTCTTGGCTTGGATTCAGTCCTGGCCTTCCCTGCTGTCTGTGTGGAGTTTACACGTTTTTCTGATTCTGTGTCCACGTGGATTTCCTTTCAATCCTAAAGATTGGCGCTGTAAATGCACTCTGGTGTCTGGTAGAATCTGGGAAATTGAAAACTGATCTGGGGTTAATGTAAATGGTGGCTTGAGTTGCTGTGGATTTGATGGGCCAGAGATCCTGTGATTGAGCTGTGGGAATCAGAGGCACCTCTCTCTTGACAGTCACCTGGCAGTCGCTTAAATGATAAATGCAGCAGATGGAGGAAACAAAAGAATGGCCTACCTCGGGGCAACGTCCTTGCTCCGGTGCTGTTCAATGTATACACTAATGATCAGCCCATGTTCCCAGGGACTAGAATCTTAATTTACGCTGATGACCTTGCAATAGCAGCCCAGAGCACTCACATAGATGAGGTAGAAGCTACCCTCTCATCATCCTTCGACAACTTGACAAACTACTACAAGGACAACCAACTGAAGGCAAACCCTGCTGAGACCCGTTAGTCTGTTCCACCATCATAATCGTGAAGCTGGGAGGAAGCTGTCCTTAACATGGAATGGTGTCCCTTTGAGACACTGTGACTACCCTGTCTACCTTGGGGTCACTCTGGACCCAACCCTCTCTTCCAAGCAACACGTCAAAAGGGTGAAGGGCAAAGTGAGGATGAGGAACGGCCTCCTACGGAAGCTGGCAAACTCGTCGTGGGGTTACCAATGCATTCACACTGCGGTCAACTCCTCTTGCGCTGTGCTACTCTGCTGCAGAGTATGCTTGTCTTGTTTGGGAGACATCATCTTGTGCAAAGAAAGTTGATGCTGCCTTTAATGACAGCTGCAGATGTATCACTGGCTGCCTAAGACCAACGGATGTGGATAACTTGCATGTCTTGGCCGGTGTTGCTCCACCAGGAATCCGCAGTTCAGTTGCCGGTAGAACTGAACGCAGTGAGCAAGTTGGGGACACCCGCCATTCCTGTCACTCCCATCACCCAGCCCCAAAACGGCTGAAGTTGAGGAAGAGCTTCCTTCACACAGTCCAGCCACTGTCACAGTCTCCTCAAGCAACCAGACTAGCCTTGTGGGAAAAGAAACGCAGTGAAAACCATCACCATGTAAAGATGCCAATCCCAACCAAGGAACAGCTACCACCTGGTCACAGGTATGACTGGAAGACCTGGAAGTCCCTCAATAGGCTTCGTTCAGGGATGGGTCGATGCAAGACCAATATGAGCAAATGAGACTATGCAGATGTGGCAGACACAAAAAATGAATGTGGAACATCTGTACAATCCATGCCACACCTACTAAGATGCACACTTCTTGGTGAACAATGTTGTCTGGAAGATCTCGTGGTAGCAAACAAGAACGCTGTCCACTGTGCAAGCGCCTGGCCGAACATTTGAAACATAGATGATGGACACGAAAGAAGAAGTCGCCTGGTTCGAATGACCGTCTTCTGACGAACCCTAACTTGGAGATGGATGGGTTAGGTGGAGAACTCAATGATTGGTTGGTCACATAACCACAGCAAAAGATGGAGTTGAAAATAGGAAAAATGCTGTGTGGTTTATATTATGAAAATTTCTTAAACTTTTTCTGAAAAAAGTACTATCAAATCAGGGCAGTCAGCAAGTCCATCCTACCCACCACACAGAGGGATTGGGCAAGAGAACAGAAGATCCAACATGGTCCATAGTTTGGTTTGCCAACATTGCATGATCTTTGTGTGGGTTTTTTTTAACATTGAATTGCATCTTTAATCAATATTTACTGCTGAAATTTTGTTTGTGATGTATATTTGACAAATTTCCCCCCACGATAAAAAAGTTCTATCGTATCATTTAAAGAGCTCTTAAAGATAGCGAAGTCGGGATATGAGGAGGAGGCTGGAACGGGGTACTGATTGTGGGTGATTAATCACGTGCCTCGGGAGTTTACTGTGGTTATCATCATGGCCATATACATCCCACCACAGGCTAATGCTAACCTAGCGCTAGCACAGCTGCATTCGGCCATCAGCAACCAGCAGGATGCTCACCCCGACGGTGCCTTCATTGTTGCAGGGGACTTTAACCAGGTGGACCTATGAGCTGCACTCCGCAAATTCCACCAGCATGTGCAGTGCCCTAGCAGGGGCACAAACACGCTGGATAAAGTGTACAAGGACGCATACAGAGCCCTGCCCATCCCTGGGACAATCCGATCACCTCTCACTGCTTCTACTGCCTGCATACAAACCCCTCATCCGCAAGACCAAACCTGCATAAGGACAGTCAAATTATGGCCCGAGGACGCCACCCTACAACTCCAGGACTGCGTTGATCGCACCGACTGGGACCTGTTTGCACAACAGACTACCAGTGGTACAGAGGTAGACTTGGAGGAGTACACATCCACTGGGCTCTCCTACATCAACTGCTGTGTGGAGTTTGTCACAGTGGACAAGAAAATAAAGATGTTCCCAAACTGCAAACCGTGGATGAACAAGGATGTTCAGAATCTGCTAAGGGCACGCAATATTGCCTTTAAATCCAGGGACACTTCTGCCTACAGTGCTGCCAGAACAAAGAAACAAACCTGAACAAAGGCATAAAAAAGGCCAAAGACATCCACAGGCAAAGGGTGGAAGACCACTTCAACACCGCGGACATCAGAAGCATGTGGCAGGGTGTCAGGGACATCACTGACTACAAGAGCAGCCCCGTCTGCCCCCACAGTGATATCACACTGGCCAATGAATTAAACACCTTCTTTGCCCGCTTTGAAACTGGCAACACCACCAGGAGAGGAACAACCCCGGCTAGGGCGGGGGGACAGGCCTTAACACTGAGCACCCAGGAGGTACAGTGCGCTCTGCGTGGGATCAATCCACGCAAGGCAGCAGGCCCGGATGGAGTCCAGGGTAGGGTACTAAAGGACTGTGCTGTACAGCTGGCGGGGGTATTTACGAGGATCTTTAACCCGTCTCTATCTCTGGCAACGGTCCCCAAGTGCCTGAAGACAGCTACCATAGTGCCGGTGCCGAAAAAGACTAAAGTCACCAACCTGAATGATTACCGCCCGGTTGCCCTAACTCCAATACCAATGAAGTGCTTTGAAAGGCTGGTCCTCTCCCACATCAAATCCAGCATCCCTGCATCATTGGACAATTTGCATACAGGCAAATAGATCCACAGAGGATGCCATCTCTGTGGCTCTTCACGTTGTCCTGACCCACCTGGAAAGACAGGGCACCTACGTGAGGATGCTCTTCATTAACTATAGCTCTGCCTTCAATACGGTCATCCCCACCAAGCTCACCACCAAACTCCACCAGCTAGGCCTCAGCTCACTGATATGCGATTGGATCCTGAATTTTCTGACGGAACGACCGCAGGCAGTGAGACTGGGGCCGCACCTGTCCTCCACTATCACCCTGAGCTATCACTATCACTCTGTTCCCGACGGCGCCATTAGCGTGGAGGGGTTAACAGCATTCAGGTTGGACAGAAGCTCTGCTCTCAGTGGGAAATCCCGGGGTGGTGGTGTGTGCATTTACACTAATAACAGCTGGTGTAAAAATGCCACAGTGGTGTCAAACTATTGCTCCCCAGACATTGAGTTTTTGACAATAAAATGCAGACCCTTCTATATGCCCAGGGAATTCACCATTATAACCATCAGAGCTGTGTACATCCCACCCAGTGCAAACACTAAGGAGGCCCTGAATGCTTTTTATTGTTCCATCAGTGACCTACAATTTACACATCCAGATGGTGTCTTCATTGTGCTGGGGATTTTAACCAGGCCAACATGAAGACTGTTCTCCCACATTACTACCAGCATGTAGACTTTGCAACCAGGGGAATCAATACATTGGACCTAGCCTACACTAACATCAAGAAGGCATTCAAGGCAGTCCCCCGCCCCCACCTTGGCTCCTCAGACCATATCTCTGTGATGCTAATTCCTGCATACAGGCCCCTGCTGACCCGAGAAAAACCTACTGTGAAGCAGGTTAGGGTCTGGCCAGAGGGAGCTATGACAACACTACAGGACTGTTTTGAATGCACGGACTGGGACATGTTCAAGAAGGCTGCAACTGTCAGCCAACACATCAACCTGGAGGAATATGCTGCGTCCGTGTCTGCTTGCATTGAGGATGTCTGTGTCACCAAGACCATCACTGTACGGGCCAACCCGAAACCCTGGATGACCACAGAGGTACGTGGAATGCTGAGAGCACGTAATGCTGCGTTTAAATCCGGTGACGTGGTGGCACTCAGAACCGCAAGAGCCAACCTGAACCCAGTCATCAGGCTGGCCAAGCGTGCCCATGGTCAGAAAATCCAGAGCTTCTTCCATGACCCCAAGAACACCAGGCGCATGTGGCAGGGAATCAAATCAATCACGGACTATAAGACTGCTTCACCACCCTGTGATGACAACATTGAGTTCCTCAATGAACTCAACAACTATTTTGGTCGGTTCGAGGCATTAAATAACACACCTGCAAGCAAAGCTAGTCCTCATTGTGAGGAAAAGGCACTCAGTCTTGACATAGTGGATGTTCGGAGGACCTTAAAAGGAGTGAACGCACGAAAGGCGGCAGGCCCTGATAACATACCAGGGCGGGTGCTCAGGGAATGTGCTGATCAGCTGGCACATGTACTTAAGGACTTATTTAACACCTCGCTGAACCAGGCTGTCGTCCCATTAAGGTTTCAAGACTGCCACCATCATACCAGTGCCAAAAAAATCCAACATACAATGTCTCAATGACTACCGCCCTGTAGCACTCACCCCCATAATGATGAAGTGCTTCGAGAGGCTGGTCAGGGACCACATTACCTCCAGACTCCCCTCCACACTCGACCAATACCAGTTTGCTTACAGGCCAAACCGCTCCACAGAGGACGCTATATCCTCCGTACTCCATCTGAGCCTGGAACATTTAGAGGAGAAAAGCACCTATGTGCGAATGCTGTTCGTGGATTTCAGTTCAGCATTCAACACCATTATCCCCCAGCACCTGATAAGCAAACTGGTTCCATTGGGCCTCGGCACCCCCATGTGTAACTGGCTGCTGGACTTCCTCACTGACAGACCCCAGTCTGTGAGGGTTGGAAATAACGCCTCCAACACCATCTCTCTGAGCACCGGCTCCCCTCAGGGCTGTGTCCTGAGTCCACTGCTGTTCACCCTGATGACTCACGACTGTTGTGCCAGGTTTAGTACAAACCACATCATGAAGTACGCAGATGACACAACAGTGGTGGGCCTCATCAGGGACGACAATGAGCTGGCTTACAGGGAGGAGGTGAAACAACTGGCGGACTGGTGCAATACGAACAACCTGATCCTGAATGTCGAAAAAACAAAGGAGGTTATCGTCGACTTCAGGAAAACCCGGCACAGTCCCACACCACTTCACATCAATGACAGCGATGTGGAGGTGGTCAGTAGCACAAAGTTCCTGGGGGTGCAGATCACTAACAGTCTGACCTGGTCGAATAACATCTCATCAACAGTTAAGAGAGCGCAGCAGCGGTTGCACTTTCTGCGCCGGATGAGAAGAGCTCATCTCCCCCATCCCATCCTCACTACTTTCTACAGGGGCACCATAGAGAGTATTCTGACCAGCTGTATCTCTGTCCGGTTTGGGGACTGTAGAGCCTCCGACTGGAAGTCTGTGCAGAGAGTGGTGAGGACAGCGGAAAAAATCATCGGGACCTCTCTCCCCTCAATCGGGGATATTGTGACCAAACGTTACGTGTCTAAGGCCAGCAGTATTATAACAGACCCCACACATCTCCGTCACGGACTGTTCACTCTGCTGCCCTCGGGAAAAAGATATCGCAGCATAAGGAGCAGAACATCAAGGTTCCGCAACAGCTTCTTCCCACGAGCCATCAGACTCCTGAATGCCATGTAATGGGCTGCCACCATTGTCTATTTATCCTTTTCATCCATGTTTATCCTTCTGTTAATTTATTGTGTTGCACAGGGAGCCAAACCGGCCCTGCTGAGTACCCCCCCCCCCCCCCCCCCCCCCACACCCCCATGGACTGTCTCCCCCGGCCTTGCACTTTAGTCTGTGTTGATGTTACTGGTCAAATGTTCGTTTTTACAAACCTTGTCCCCGGGCTTGCAAACTGAAATCTCGAAGTTGCAAACTAAATCTAGTTGCACTTATGCGTAATGACAATAAAATATATTATTATTAATGGCGGTGCTGGCCCAAAGGGCTGAATGGCCTACTCCTGCTTCTATTGTCTATCGTATCCTATATCCATGCAGTATCTTTGTCGACCATTGCTTTTAATGGTTATCTGATGATAGCATCTTCTTTCTTGCGGACAGCAGAGCATTTGCACTGATTTTAAACTAATTTCAAACTATAGGTTGCTTTAGACTTTAGCAAGACAGCGCGGAAACAGGCCCTTTGACCCACGGAGTCCGTGCCAACCAGCGATCCCAGGACACACTATCCTACACACTAGGGACAATGTGCAATTTTACCAAATATTAATTAGCCTACAAACCTGTACGTCTGGAGTGTGGGCGGAAACCGGAGCACCTGGAGAAAACCCAAGTGGTCACAGGGAGAATGTACAAACTCTGTACAGGTAGTCAGGATCCAACCCGGGTCTTTGTTGCAGAAAGGCAGCAACTCTACCACTGTACCACCTTGCCACCCACATATTGTTACAAAAAAAATGTGAGTGTTGCTGTTTAATTCAGGATGTGTGGAACCCATGCAAGGAAAATAGTTGCCCATGCATTATGTTTGATATTTTATAAATGTGAGCAGAATCTTCAGTAATAATTGAGGTGTTCTGATCTCTCCTCCAGTGATCTCGGGGTTTCGGGGAACGGTCCCTCATGGTTTACCATTGGAAGTAGGGGACACCGTCCAAATACTGGAGAAATGTGAGGGTAAGTTTGCAAATTTATTGAGGAATGAAAACATTAATTGGAAATTGTGTGTTATGTTCATGCCGGGATTTATCAGGTTGTTTTGTCGGAACAGGCATCAGGGACCCAATGGCAGACTTTCATTGCTCATGTTATGTTCTTGATTACTGTCGGCAGCAACTGGGAGCTGCTGTTTCAGGCTGTTAACTCTGTTAATGCACAACGTTCTGCTTTACATGCTCTCTCAAAGGCCAGCCAACAGATGCAATTGGTCATAACTCGCGAAGGTGATTCATTTGATTGTGAGTGTAGACGGATTAGTAACTGTGGCAGTTTGATGATTTCTAAGCCAGCACACTAAAACACCAAGTTGTAATACTGTGAGATTTAATTGTACTGACATAGGGAGTTTGGGCAAACCTAACAAAAAAGGGACTAAATGTAATAAAAAGGAACTGCAGATGCTAGTTTATACCAAATTTGGACACAAAATAAACACCAAAGAAATGCAGGCCCAAGGATCTGCAGATGCTGGTTTACAGAAAAAGATACAAGGTGTTGGAGTAACTCAGCGGGTCAAGCAGAATCTCTGGCAATCTTTCAGGTCAGGGCGCTTTTTCAGTCTGAAGATGGGCCCTGACCCGAAACATGTTTTCCAGAGATGCTGCTTGACCCACTGAGTTACTCCAGCACTCTGTGAAACGTCACCTATCCATGTTCTCCACAGATGCTGCCTGACCCGCTGAGTTACTCCAGCACTCTGTGAAACGTCACCTATCCATGTTCTCCACAGATGCTGCCTGACCCGCTGAGTTACTCCAGCACTCTGTGAAACGTCACCTATCCATGTTCTCCACAGATGCTGCCTGACCCGCTGAGTTACTCCAGCACTCTGTGAAACGTCACCTATCCATGTTCTCCACAGATGCTGCCTGACCCGCTGAGTTACTCCAGCACTCTGTGAAACGTCACCTATCCATGTTCTCCACAGATGCTGCCTGACCCGCTGAGTTACTCCAGCACTCTGTGAAACGTCACCTATCCATGTTCTCCACAGATGCTGCCTGACCCGCTGAGTTACTCCAGCACTCTGTGAAACGTCACCTATCCATGTTCTCCTCAGATGCTGCCTGACCCTTACTACAGCTCTGTGCCTAACAAGAAATGCAGTGTGTTAAGGATGTTTTCATTCATTAATCAAAGTTTGAAGTTCAAAATATGTTTGTGGGATGGGTAAATATTACATATTCTAATTCCCATGTGTTTAGTACTTTAATTGTTTTTGACTACACTGATTCTTATATAAAATGCAAACTTCACTTGTCAGTCTATACGAGTCTTTTCCTGAACTTCAGCAGCCTGTGTTTCTGGAGCCTTGTGGGAGAGAGGGGTGCAATCTGTAAAAATAAATGGCCCTTGGAGGAAAAATAAAGTGATTTAGAAATGTATCAACGGCTGGAAAATTGTGTAAAATAGATTGTGCATTCTGGGTCAACAGAGTGGGCAAAAAGTGATGGAGGAACTCAGCAAGTTGGGTAACATCAGTGGAGGGAATGGACAGACTACGTATTGGGTTGGGACCCTTCAGTCTGAAGGGTTACTCCAGCACTTTGCATTTTGCTCAATATACCAGCACCTGCAATTCCTTGTGTCTCTTGTAGATACATTTTGCCCCCTGCTGTTAAATTCAAAGACCTTCCCTCTGGGGGCTCCATCAGGGAACGAGGCACTGGGATCATGTGCACATGGTCCCAACTTCATAGTGATAGGAGCAGAATGAGCCCATTCAGCCCATCAATCATGTGGAGGCTGATCTATCTTTTTCTCTCAACCCCGTCCGCCTGCCTTCTCCCCATAACCCCTGACACCTGGACTAATCAAGTATCTGTTTACCTCCACCTTCAAAATATCCACTGACGGCCTCCACAGTCACCTGTGGGAAAGAATTCCACAAATTCACCACCCGCTGCTGAAATAAATTCCTCCTCCTCATCTCCTTTCTAAAGGTACATCCTTTTATTCGGAGGCTATGGCCTCTGTTTCTAGACTCTCCCACCAGTGGAATGATATTCTCCACATCCACTCTATCCAGGCCTTTCTCTATTTGGTAAGTAATTTGGTGTAGATGGGTGGGTATATCATTGTCTTGGAATAATGCCTGAATTAGAGGCTATGAGCTGCAGGGAGAGGTTGAGCAAACTTTTCACCAAAGCTTCATTAAGAAATATAGATCCATAATTAGTTGTACTCACCAACAGATGCAGTCTCTTCTTGTAGGTTAAATCTCACTCCTTCTGTAGCCCACGTATTCCTGTTGAAACTAACAAAGGATCAAAACTACAGATGACCTCCATGCCATTTTACATTGCAGGTTGTTGACTGCTCACGTCTTGACTCATAAGTTCTGGGAGCAGAATTAGTCCATTCGGCCCATCATGCCTGGGACATCTAGATTCCCAGTGAATATTGCAGTCCTGTGTATCACTTTAACCTGCCAGAAGGTTGGTGGTAGCACAGATTACTGAGATGGAGATAGATATATAAACACATGTAAGATATTTTCACTGTTGTAGGAAGGAACTGCAGATGCTGGTTTAAACCAAAGATAGATACAAAATGCTGGAGTAACTCAGTGGGACTGGCAGCACTTCTGAAGAAGAGTCTCAGAAGAAGGGTCTTGACCTGAAACGTCACCCATTCCTTCTCTCCAGGAGATCAGGAATAGAAATTAAAAAGTAGAATGGTAGGATTAAGCAAGGGAGAGAAAACGGAGATATTAATATTTGGGATACTTTGCATTTCCAAGATGAACTAACAATTAGAATAATGAGATGGTGCTCGAGTAGCAGCTAATTTTTGGCGCTAGAGCGGTTCATTGGCAGTAATTAACATTTAGCTCATCATGAAAAGAAGCTAATCCAGGATTAATTAATTGTGGCTGTTAACTGCCTCCCTGCATCATTCAGCTCTTCTCTGACACTGTGTAGTTGATATCTACTGTGCAAGAAAAGCAGCTCCATGCCCCATTCAATGAATTTCAATGAGCCAGACAAGGAGATGCTGTTTGCACAAAGCTCGCAATGAATCAGCAAAACACATGCAGCAACTTTACATTTGCAGTGTTTGTGCCATTTCCAGAAATTGCTGGAAATTGGTGCACAAATAATGGTGAATGATATTAGTCTCATTGTTATTGTGGGGAAATTCGAGCTCATCAGTTGCAAACAATGCTGTCGACAGCAGTTTTTTACACTTTGCAATCCATGGCTGGTGACAATGATATACAAGCCCTGGAGATGTTTCCTGTTGAATTTACATCACCTGTGCTTCACCACTCTGCTCAGACCCTTTAATTAAAAAAACAACTGATGATTGCCTTTTCCATTTTGTCCTCAGGTTGGTACAGAGGATTTGTTTTTAAAAATCCAAGCACAAAGGTATTTTGTTCTACACATTTAAACTTCTGCATGTGGTTTATGGGACTTTATGAATTGTGCATACAAGAGGCCATGCTTCATTTTATTTTCTATATAATAAGTTGTCATTATTTATTTCTGCTATTGTTAGATGCTAATCCTGGACTTTCAGAATCCAGAAAGAAGAGCATGTGATTTCAGAGAGTTTAATTTGAGAAATAATGTCAATTTTGGAATATCATAACCTTTCCATTAGATAGTTGCTTGTTTACTGCTACTTGCTTTAAAAACCAAGTGATTGAAAATATCCAGAGTGTCGTACAGTGCAGAAACAGGCCCTTTGGTCCCCTCATCCCTACATTAAAGACGTTCATTAAAACTTTTGTTTGTTGAGCATGTTTGGTCAGATGTCTGCAAGCGATGTCCATGCGAAGTCCGCGCGATGTCTTTGAGTGATGTGTGCGCGATGTATGTTTGATGTAAATCCCTTGGGTTCCTTTTACTTGTAGAATTTGGAGAAAATGCTGCATAAATGGAGGTTTTTGTTTCTGGTACTTTATATTTCAAGGCATGTGTGGTGCATGATTTATTCACAATAATATTTGTAATGTGTAAGTAATAAAAGTATTTTGACAAAAAATAACGTATTTTTAAAATTCTTCAAGGGAGTTTTCCCTGCTGCCTATATCCACTTGAAAAATGCAAATGTCAAAAACAGAGGGTGAGTTCAGTAATTCTAAACTGTGTAAGAGGTGTCTACTGTCTTAACTCTCTAAATGGGTTTGGGAATATTTGTGAAACAATGATTTGTGTGGTTATTACACAGAATTGCTACTGTAATTACGCTATCATGGTATCCAGTTGCTTGCAGGAAGATATAATTAAGCCTAACAGAGGAAAATATCCTTCATAATCTGTAATTGTTCTCTAATCATGATCAGATTGGCTGCTTACTGAGGACTTTTATGAATTGCATTAAGAGATTAATTGGTATTTAGTGCTGAAAGTGCTTCCTTATATTTCCTACCTTTAATACATCCTACATGGATGATGTAGGAAATATAAGGAGCAAAATAGCTACCTGCACTTTCCAATAAATATGAAGCCGGCCATGTAGTTGGCAATTAGATATTAATGTGTCCTGGGCCAAGAATACGTTGGACTTGGAATATTCCAGGCTGTGTGCGAGTGAATTATTGTACACCTGTGCTCTGCTGGTTATCTCTCTTCACCCTTTCACTCGATCGATTGTTCTGGCCACACGCTGTTCACTCGCCCGGTAAAGGAATCATTTTCAGCTGTGGGGACGTTCAATTGTTTCTGGATAGAGCCGAGTTGAATCCAAAAATAGAACACAGGACATTACAGCACAGGAACAGGCCCTTCGGCCACCATGTCCGTGCTGTACATGATGCCAAGTTAAACTAATCTTCTCTGCCTGCACGTGATCCATATCCCTCCATGCCCTGCAATTGCCTATCTAACAGCATCTAAAACACCACTGTCGTATTTGCCCAACAACAATTCTAAGCCAATATACCTATAAATCTTAAATCCAGTTTAATTTAGACTTATTTAAAAAAAAAACAGGTCAATGAAAGAGATTTGGACTAGTCTTTTAGGATTAGAAATAATCCAATTAGATCTGAAATTGTGAGTGCACAATTCAGAGGTATTTCATCGCTTAGTTTGAAGTATAAGAATGTAATGTGTGTATATCTGTGGTCAGCCTAAAGCCCTGAAACCAGCAGAGGTTGGTAACTACCTGCAGTCCCCAGCACTGGCTCTACCAGAGTGTGGGCTGGGGATTGCTTTTCCTAAAGGACTATGGAGTGGATTGGTGAAGCTGTAAAATGATTTGGTGGCTTTGTTGTCGACAGGGATGAAGGAGTTGTACCGGAGATCCCCCCCCAGACCCAACCCATGGGTTTCCAAAACCTCACGCCCTCTCTCTCCCGTGATTCAGTTTTGTTTAGTTTGTTATTATCGTCACATGTACCGAGGTACAGTGAAAAGCTTTGTTGCGTGCTATCCACTCAGCGAACCGACTATACTTGACTATAGCCAAGCCGCTCACTGTGTATAGAAAGATTAAAGAGTGGAGTGATTGTCATGAGTAATTGCAGTTCCACCTCTGGGACCAGCACGCAGAGTGGCCTCGTTTGGGCTTCATCTCCCTTTGTATAAGTGTTGGTCTCAGTGACTGGCTGGCTGACCCGGGTGTCATTGTTCTCCTGCTTCCCCACCCCACGTTCTTTCACAGTGGGAGCCACAGTCCACTCGGTCCTGCCATGGCCTCCATGGGGCTGCGCTTGGGGTCGAGACGGTGTTGCCCAAACAAGACGATGGACCCGTTTCCCCACTGCCCATGTGACTGCCCCTCAAACCATGGTCATTTTCCAACTAAAGATAATGTGTCAATTGTCCACCTATATTTTTTAATAAATGAAAATGAATTTAAACTATGTTGCTTTAGATTTATACAGTTGGGTTTGATTTGTGTGTTTACACAGAAAGATATTCAGTAAGTGCACAGATTTAACTTGTGTCGCTACAGATCAATGTATGAAATATTTTCTTGTGACTGTTATTAAATATGTGTATTACAGTTTAATTTAGAGATACTGCGTGGAAACAGGCCCTTCAGCCCACCGAGTGCGTGTCGACCAGTGATTGCCCACACACTAACACTATCCAACAAACACGAGGGACAATTTACAATTATACCAAGCCAATTACCCTACACAAACCTGTACGCCTTTGGAGTGTGGGAAGAAACCAGAGATCTCGGAGAAAACCCATGCATGTCACGGGGAGAACGTACAAACTCCACACAGACGGCGCCCGTAGTTGGGATCGGACCTGGGTCTCTGGCGCAGTAAGGCAGCAACTCTACTGCTGTTCCACCCAGCACTGTTACTGCATGGAAATTTCACACTTTGAAAAGAAAATGTATTTTAAGTACAACAAATAGAGGTGTTCTTTAGTTCCAACACATTGCGTAGCGTCCTTGAGAATCATTCAATTCCATGAATTTGTTTTGCCTAAGATTTTCACAAATAGAAACATAAGTTATCCTCTCTTTAAAAAATGAAATGTCCCAGTACTTTTGTAACTTGTTTCAAATATGTCCTTCAATTTATGACAAATCTGTTCTTTTGACAATCGCAGGCAATTTGAAACAGTTGTTCCAACTGAAGACACCGTCATTACAGAGATGACGGGGACTCTGCGGGAATGGGGGATCATGTGGAAACAGCTTTACGTGGTAATCATTTTAATTTGTATTTAAAATATACTTGTTTATCTTGCTCCAGGTGTGCAATGTGAAGAGAGCAGCAGTGTGCGGTGATCGCTGCTCGGTACAGATTCGGTGGGCCAAAGGGCCTGTTAACGCGCTGTATCTCTAAACCAGTGTATGGGGCGATCGCTGTATCTTTAAACTAAACAGTGGAGTTCTGCGATCTCGCTGTTAATGACCTTACAATCTCACTGCTACTTCTTTGATGTCCCTTGGACTATCCTTGAACGGACTTTGCTTGCTTTATCTTCCATATAAACTTTATTCCCTTATCATGTTTGCAAGAGAGAGTTAGATTTAGCACTTGGGGCTAAAGGAATCAAGGGATATGGGTGAAAAAGCAGGAACGGGTTACTGATATTAGATGATCTGCCATGGTCATATTGAATCGAGGTGCTGGTTCGAAGGGCCGAATGGCCTACTGCACCTATTTTTTCTATGTATGTATACACTGTTATGCCAACAGTTGAGAGGTGGAGCAGGATTTAAGGAAATTTACATGGATATACGGTTGGATTCTCATTAAACCCACCAGCCTTGGAGTTCTGCAGTAGGTTGAATGTAATGGGATTGGGAGGGAGATATAGATCAGCTATGATTGAATGGCACAGTAGACTTGATGGGCCGAATGGCCTGATTCTGCTCCAAGAATTTATGAACATAATGAAACACGACACATTCATATTTCTCTCTACAAATTTCACTCATACATAAACATTTTTTTGACACCAGCACACACTGTGTAAACAGCCCTAAAACACTGTTTAAAGCAACAATGGTGAGGATTTTACTTTACATCTTTTACTTGCCAGTGGGCTGAACAATTAAATGTGTAATTAGCTCTGATTTATGTCCATTAGTTTAAAAAGTCTACTCTATTGCAATAGGTATTTTTCAGACTCTCACAGCTGACTATCCTACCTTTTTCTTTTACCTTGATGATATGAAACTTGGAGAATATTGTTTAATTAATAATGTTGCCAGGATCAAACTCCTTCTGAAGGTAACCTTGCATTAAGCTTTACCAGCTGAATATTAATAATTAAGACTGAGTAAATGGCATAATAGTTTATTACAAACCTGTCAGAAATGAAATGTACAAATTCCTTGTTCAGCTGGGGGCTTTGAACTTTGAAACACTTCGTATTGAAGAGGAAGTGCTAGGAAGTTTAGGGTCTCAAAAATAAGAACACATTTCCTGTTCAGCTTGGCGGTTTCACCAACTGTCATGCAGTATTTGTGGGAAGTATTCTGTATAAAAGAAAGTAAAGAACATCGACCACTAGGGCAAGACAGACAGCAGCTTTCACCAGATGATAGTGTGAGTGAGTTCACACTGTACTCCCACCTCGCCCTGCAGTGACTAAACCATGCAAGTGCTGGGGCAGGAGCATGCCTGACCTGGCTGTTGAGGTGTGTTTACCTTCTGTTTAAGGAAAACCACAATAACTGCTTGTTTCCTCAGGAGATCCTTAGAGTGATGAAACCTAAACTCTCCCCCACTCGCTACAGTCCCAAAATAACTAGCTGAAGTAAGCACAAATTCCAGGAATAATGTTTGATTGAAAAGAATACTTCCCACAGCATGGAAATGGGCCCTTGGGCCCACCTCCTGTGCTCCAAGGAATAAAGTGCCAGCCTGTACAACCTCTCCTATAGTTCAGGCCCTCGTGCCCTGGCAACATCCTTGCAAATCTTCTTTGCATCCCTTCCAGCTTAGCGACATCCTTCCTATAGCAGGATGAACAGCACTGAGCATAATACTGGCAGCCTCGCCAACGTCTTGTACACCTGTAACACAACATCCAAACTTCTTTACTCAGTGCATTGACTATTGAAGGCCAATGTTGCAAAACTCTTCTTGACGCCATATCTACCTGTGACACCACCTTCTGGGAGCTATGCACCTACACACTAGAAGATCCCTCCGCTTTACAACACTCCCCAGCATCCTGCTATTCACTGTGAAGGTCCTGTCTTGGTCTGACTTCCCAAAATACACCTTGCACTTATCTATATTCAACCTCATTGTCCCACAGCCCAGTTGATCAAGATCCGGCTCTAACCTTTGTTAACTGTATAATAGCACAAATGATTGTCCCTTTCTTTAAATTCTGAGTCAGTCCAGGTAAACCTTTCTGCAGTTAAAATATTCTCTCACAAGCCGGCAGATGCAGAGCAAGCAGCCCATTGATGCCAGGCGGAGATGTTGACTTGAAAGTGGACATTTAATTGCAATCCAATAAAGAATGTCCAGAAGATTGGGTGTCATTACCGCTCTCTCAATGGCCTTGTGATTTCTCTGCTGCCCAAGTCCAGGAGGGCAGAGGGGGGGACTTGTTCTGGACAATGGGGGTCACCTCTTCACCAGCACCAGTGATCACACACAGCCTGTGAATGGATTATCTCCATCTGACTGGAGTGGAAAAATTAAACCGATAGATAGCAGAACAAATGTGTTAAAATAAGAAGGATGAAAGGTAAACAAATGCTTTAGCCCTCACTCCCTGCGCTGTGTCCTTTATGATGGGGATCCTGCTGCCGTGATGTGGGATCATTTACCTCCAATGAAGGGATTAAAATGCTAATTGTTTCAGCTATCAACGTGGAGGACCAGAACACTGATGTTGTCCGTCGGCTGAAATGACAATTGTATCGTATGTCACAGGCTAACGAATAATATAAGGAAATCATTTTCAAATTATATTGAACCTGAGAGTATTCAAAATGCCAGCTCCCTGAACTAGCAAGGATTCATCCCCAGTATTTGTACAGCTGCTGACAACTCTGCTAGATTGATTAAAAACAGTTGCTTCTGAAGGGGGAAGGGGGTGTTTTAATAACCGAGTGTATTCCCTGGTCCCATTCTTGAATAAAATGCCATGTAGAATTTTCTGAGACTGCGTCTTCCTGCTACAGAAATTCCTTTTTGAGATTCAGGCCCCACATCCCCATGGAAACGTGGCATTACAGGTCAGGAGGACAGTGGAGAAGCGCACATCTGCCAGCTGCCACCGGCTTGGGCAGTCCCTGTTGCAGTTAATAAGAAAGGATTGACATGGTTTATATTGAAGGATGCTGATCCAAAGCTTCCAGTCGCTTTCTTGCTCAGGAGCTGCCAAATGTGCAGATTACAATGTTGGTGTGGGGTCAGGGGCAAGTAGATGGAACAGAAACCTGCAGATTTTCAGTCATGGGGAAGGTGCTCATGCTGCCAACTTGTTAAATTGCCAACTGATTGATTTGCTAAATCGTCTTACAGTTGTTTCCGTATCCTTGCTCCTGCTGTTCATTCCTCTCAGTCCATCTCCCACTTGAGTCTGAAGAAGGGTCTCGACCTGAAACGTCACCCATTAATCTCCAGAAATGTTGCCTGACCCGCTGAGTTACTCCAGCACTCTGTGTCCGTCACAATTCATGAAACCCACTTTCCTGGGGTCCCTCCCAGTCCCCACCCACACCTCCCACTGGGGACCAAGTTGTGACGTTCATCACAGGCATTGGTTTTGTAAGATCAGATCTTTCCGCTTCACTGTAGCTCAGTTTGATGCTGTGAGGCAGCGTAAGGTCAGAGCCAGGGACAGGAATGTGGGTCGAATCCAAAAGCCCAGCTGGTGTGACCTTTTGCAGGGTGGTAGCATGTCAGAAACGATTTTACAGTGACCTTGATCGCAATCAAATTGATGAAATCCTGATCAGCGTGTTATCCAGTCTCTGTAGCATCGAACATGGGCACACAATACCTTTCAGCTTTCAATACCCCCCCTTCCCCAGTGTAAAGAGAGTTTAGTTGTCATATGGAATGAATTTCTTACTTGCTGCAGCTTAACAGGACTGTAAAGACAATAACACATAGAAAATATATAATAAATTACAACCGTGATACTAGGTAACCATAATAGTACAAAAACTAAGGCCTGTAGTGTAACCAAAGACACAGACCAGGGAACATCGCAGTGGCTGTGAGTGTTGTGCGGTGTTCAAGAGCCTGATGGTTGTTTGGAAGAAGCTGAACCTGGAGGTCACGGTTTTCAGGCTCCTGTACCACCTTCCCCATGGTAGCAGCGAGATGAGAGCGTGGGTGTGGGAGTGGTCAGGGTGGTGTGGGGGTGGATGTGGTTGTGGGGGTGTGGTCAGGCTGGGGTGTGGGTGGGGGTGGGAGTGTGGGTGGGGTGAGGTCAGGGTGATGGGGGTGTGTTGGTGGGGTGTGGTCAGGGTGGTGGGGGTGTGGGGGCGAGGTGGAGGTGGGCTGTGGTCAGGGTGGTGAGGGTCTGCATCATATATGAATTGAAAATGTTTTTTGCAAGTGATTTTAATGAAAGAAGCTTGAAATAATAATCAAGAGTTTAAAACATAATAATTTTCAGAAAAGAGTAAGAAAAACAAATGGTGCTGAAGATTTGTAACCTAATTTAAGGATTCTGCAGGTCGTGTTTGATTTATAGAATTCCGAAAAGGAAATGTTTGGGCTGTCCGAGTCGAGATCGCTCATGACCGTCATTTCTGCATTTCAAACAAATTGATTAATTCCCAAATATCTTGGTTTGCCTGCGGATATTATAGATGTCTGATAAAATTCTCATCGTCTATCCCAATGTTTTTGCAAAGAAGGACCAGTTTCCATTCTGTTTTGACTACGATTTCTAATGTGAGGCATTCGGCTCTATCTGATTGTAAATGGTGTTTGAAACTCAGTGCCCCTCTGGGGACATCTTTCTTTATTGACCAAGATGAGGGGCTGCAGTGAATTTGTTGTGGTTTGCAGTTGATACCTTTATAAAAGAAGATAGACACAAAATGCTGGAGTAACTCAGCAGGACAGGCAGCATCTCTGGAGAGAAGGAATGGGTGACGTTTAAGGTCTTGGCCCTTCAGTCTGATCCATTCCTTCTCTCCAGAGATGCTGCCTTTCCTGCTGAGTTACTCCAGCATTTTGTGTCTATCTTCGGTGTAAACCAGCATCTGTAGTTCCTTCCTACACCTTTATGAAAGAACTTGGGCTGGCAAGGTGGCACAGCGGTAGAGTTGCTGCCTCACAGTGCCGGGTTCGATCCTGACTACGGGTGCCGTCTGTGTGGAGTTTGTACGTTCTCCCTGTGACCTGCGTGGGTTTTCTCTGGGCTCACCGGTTTCCTCCCACACTCCAAAGACGTGCAGGTTTGTCGGTTAATTGGCTTTGATAAAATTGTAAATTGGCCCTTGTGTAGGATAGAGCTAATGTACGGGGATCGCTGGTCAGCACGGATGTGGTGGGCCGAAGGGCCTGTTTCTGCGCTGTATCTCACTGTACTAAAACTAAAGAACATCATTTTGCTAAGACGTACAAAGTTCTTTATTTCCTCTCTCCCTTTGACAGAAGAACGAAGGGGACTTGTTCCACCGGCTGAGGCACATCATGAACGAGCTGTTGGATCTCCGTCAGCAGGTCCTGGTCGGGCACCTGACCCATGACAGGATGAAGGACGTCAAGAGGCACATTACTGCCCGCCTGGACTGGGGCAATGAGTAAGCACTGCCCGCCCGTCCGCCCGGCTCCTGTAGTGTGTGTGAGGTTGGATGGTCAGCTCTGTCAGTAATCTGTAATGTGCAAACAAACTGGAAAGTGATATTCTATGGACCCTCCACTCTTTAGCTTTCTTTCCTCCCACCTCTGCAATCAGCCTGAAGATGGGTCCCAACCCGACACGTCATCTATCCATGTTCTCCACAGGTGCTGCCTGACCCGCAGAGTTACTCCAGCACTCTGTGTCTTCTTTTGTAAACCAGCATCTGCAGTTCCTTGTTTCTGCGGTATGAGGGGGAGATTGGCATAGACATTGTAAAGAATATGTACGTTCAAAATGATAAGTGCAAGAACACACTTTGTTGGGCGGTTTGGTGCTGTCTGTGTTCAGTGTCTCTGCGGCTGTGCATGTGTACTTTGTGCCAGGGTGGACTCACTGACTGCTGAGATTCTGCTTCAGGTGGGTTGTGAAGAGCACATTTCTGTACCTCTTTTGCCAAGTGTCCCGCAAGTCGTGTTAATTTTTGGGTGACAAATTTGGGGCAGGAAGAAGGATAGATGCCCATATGAAAGTGAGAGCAGACTTTTATTCTGGATTTCCAGCATGTGTAGCTTCTTGATTTTCATTCAAATGTAAAGCAGGACTTGTGAACATCTGTGCTTGTTTGTGATGCACTGTTGTAACTAGAGTTGTCAAGGTGGGTGAGTAACTCTCATAACTAGAATAAGCAGCTCCATGCAAAACCCAATGTGAAGAGAGATCACCTGCAGCAGGAAAAGGCTTCTCCATGTCCAGTGGCAATGAAGGTTTGGTTGAATAAGCACAATGGAACATTGCATCACGCAGGGGACTGAAACCAGTTAGTTTATCACCATGACTGACCGCAGATGACCACCTCCCTAGGATGGGTCACCGGACATTGGACAGGGATCTTGTGACGCGGGGCCGTGTGTGTGTGACGCGGGGCCGCGTGTGTGTGACGCGGGGCCGCGTGTGTGTGACGCGGGGCCGCGTGTGTGTGACGCGGGGCCGCGTGTGTGTGACGCGGGGCCGCGTGTGTGTGACGCGGGGCCGCGTGTGTGTGACGCGGGGCCGCGTGTGTGTGACGCGGGGCCGCGTGTGTGTGACGCGGGGCCGCGTGTGTGTGACGCGGGGCCGCGTGTGTGACGCGGGGCCGCGTGTGTGACGCGGGGCCGCGTGTGTGTGACGCGGGGCCGCGTGTGTGTGGGCCTTGGGCCGCGTGTGTGTGGGCCTTGGGCCGCGTGTGTGTGGGCCTTGGGCCGCGTGTGTGTGGGGCGGGGCCGCGTGTGTGTGGGGCGTTGGGCCGCGGTGGGGGGGCTTTGTGTCGACTTCCAGCAGCTGTTGCACTCTGTCCTTTAGTCGTTTAAACCTTCACTGATGTTGGGCGGAGAACCGAGAGGCATCACAGTGGTTATGGAGTGAAGATGTGCAGAGGTTCACACCAGCTGTGTGGGATGACTGGGACTGACCGATGTGTGTGTGGGGCGGGGCCGCGTGTGTGGGGCGGGGCCGCGTGTGTGGGGCGGGGCCGCGTGTGTGTGGGGCTGCGGGGCCGCGTGTGTGTGGGGCTGCGGGGCCGCGTGTGTGTGGGGCTGCGGGGCCGCGTGTGTGTGGGGCTGCGGGGCCGCGTGTGTGTGGGGCTGCGGGGCCGCGTGTGTGTGGGGCTGCGGGGCCGCGGTGGGGGTGTTGGGCTGCGGGGCCGCGGTGGGGGTGTTGGGCTGCGATGGGGGGCTTTGTGTCGACTTCCAGCAGCTGTTGCACTCTGTCCTTTAGTCGTTTAAACCTTCACTGATGTTGGGCGGGGAACCGAGAGGCATCACAGTGGTTATGGAGTGAAGATGTGCAGAGGTTCACACTAGCTGTATGGGATGACTGGGACTGACCGATGTAATTCCTGGTCTTTTTGATTCATGCCCATCGAGGGTGTCGGCAGAAGACACCAAACCAGACGGGCAGAAATTCTCATATCACGGCATATAAGGTAGACAAAAATGCTGAAGAAACTCATGTGGCGAGGCAGCATCTATGGAGCGAAGGAAATTGGCGACGTTTCGGGTCGAGAACCTTCTTCAGACTGATGGGGGGGGTGGGGGGCGGGAAGAAGAAAGGAAGAGGCAGAGACAGTGGGCTGTGGGAGAGCTGGGGAGGGGAAAGAAGGAGAAAGCAGGGACTACCTGAAATTGGAGAAGCCAATGTTCATACCACTGGGGTGTAAACTGCCCAAGCGGAATATGAGGTGCTGCTCCTCCAATTTACGGTGGGACTCACTCTGGCCATGGAGGAGGCCCAGGACAGAAAGGTCGGATATGGAATGGGAGGGGGAGTTGAAGTGCTGAGCCACCGGGAGATCAGGTTGGTTATTGCGGACCGAGCGGAGGTATTGGGCGAAGCGATCGCCAAGCCTGCGCTTAGTCTTACCGATGTAGAGCAGCTGACACCTAGAGCAGCGGATGCAATAGATGAGGTTGGAGGAGGTGCAGGTGAACCTCTGCTACACCTGGAAAGACTGCTTGGGTCCTTGAAGGGAGTTAAGGGGGGAGGTAAAGCGACAAGTGTAGCATTTCCTGCGGTTGCAAGGGAAAGTGCCAGGAGAGGGGGTGGTTTGGGTGGGAAGGGACAAATTGACCAGGGAGTTACAGAGAGAGTGGTCTCCACTTAAAGCCGAAAGGGGTGGAGATGGAAGATGTGGTGGGATCCCGTTGGAGGTGTCGGAGGATTATTTGTTGTATGTGTCGGCTGGTAGGGTGGAAGGTGAGGATAAAGGGGACTCTGTCCTTGTTCCGAGTGGGGGGGGATGGGGAGTGAGAGCAGAGTCACGGGGTATAGAAGAGACCCTGGTGACCCTCATCTATAGTAGAAGAGGGGAACCCCCGTTCCCTAAAGAATGAGGACATCTCCAATGCCCTGGCGTGGAACACCTCATCCTGGGAGCAGATGCGGCGTAGACGGAGGAATTGGGGGTAGGGGATGGAGTCTTTACAGGAAGCAGGGTGGGAAGAAGTGTAGTCCAGATAGCCATGGGAGTCAGTGGGTTTATAGTAGATGTCGGTCTAATTTTAATGACATCAGTTTGATTATCAGCCAGGTTTTGGTCAGACTGTTAGATGTGGTTGATGGTGTCTCTCTTATTTGTTTTAGTATTGCATCTCAGTCGACTCTTGGTTTTAACTTGTTTTACATAAAAATGCAGCACACTCCTAAGACCTGAATGTTTACCACAAAGTCACATCAAGAAGTATTCAGATATCTGTATGAAAGAGTCCTCCTGTAAACTATTGATCACCATTCTTGGGATAGTTGTATTCACCACATTGCACCGATGGTGTAAACTGTGAAATGTTCCACGATTCCTGTTGCTGGAACGTGCCGACCTGTATCAAGCCCACGTTGCCCCGCAGTGGTTGTACACGAGCAGGATGCCACACAGGACCCGTGCAGGAGGAAGCTGGTCATTCTCACCTCCTTGGTTTCTGTTTCTGTCTTCACAGTGTTCAGGAGTTGGCGTCTCCACAGGCGAGAGCAGTCACTGCCTGTGATGGCAACCTGTTGTTGTGTCTACTTCACTGGAGACCACACTGCATGCTGCTGTGCTTCAGACCCTGGCTTACACCTCCCCTTCACTAGTCCCATCTGCCCACATTTGGCCCATATCCCTCTAAACAATTCCTATCCATGTCCAAATGTCTTTTAAAAGTTGTTACAGTCCCTGCCTCCAGTACCTGCCTCCACTACCTCCTCCAACAGCTCATTCCATACACCCACCATCCTTTGTGTGAAAACATTGTCCTCGGGTTCCAATTAAATCCCATCTCACTTTAAACCTCTCGTCCGAACAATGATTGGTACATTTTGCCCAGGACTCCTATAATTTCTTTGGAGAGAAGGAATGGACGACTCTCAGTCTGAAGAAGGGTCTCCACCCGAAACGTCACCCATTCCTTCTCCACAGAGATGATGCCTAACCCGCTGAGTTACTCCTACATTTTGTGTCTGTGTTTGGTGTAAACCAGCATCTGCAGTTCTTTCCTACACATCCTATAATTTATTTTCTTGCTTCCTGCAAAGTTCTTGGATATACTTGTATCTAGTTTCACTCATTCTATTCTGGGGTGTATGATCCCAGGATGACATGTACCAGAATGGTGTTTGTTTCGTTTGCCTTTGGGCCACAAATAAATACAGAGATAGTTTCTCACCCCTCCTGTCAAATCAATTGGTTAGTGTGGTGGGAGTTTGTAAGAAGTCCTACGATTCCTTTTAAAATAATTACCATTGAACATGACTTTTGGTTCTTAAATGGTCTGTGTTATAGAGCATTTGTAAGTTAGTGCCAAATCAAAATGTCAAAGAGAGAGAGAGCCCCCTTCAACTCTGTGATGCAACGTCTTCTGTAGCCTGAGCACAGCTTCCGACATGGAATATTATTTGGCCCAAACATTTAACAGTTTTTCTTTCATTTAAGTAAAATTCAGTGAGTGGGCCCCATAATTGGGATGTGTTTAATGAAATAATATTTAATAATTCAGCTTGTGTTTGTAATTATCTGTGATTTATTATCGTTTGGAGAGTTGGGCACCTTGCATCAGGTGTTGCTCATGTTACAGATGGTACTGTCTGCCTCAGGTGTCACGGTGCAGCAGCGGCCAAATCATTCACCCTGCATCACCATTTATCTTTAATTTGTTTGCTTTGGGATGCTGTGTTTCGTTGCTTTATATTAATTATGGTTTTTTTTTAAATTGGAAAGGAAACGTAAATGTTTTGGCATTGCACATCATTGTTCCTGAGAGACACCTGGTTAAATCTGGCCAATGTTCTCCATGCATGCTGCATGCCAGCTGTGAGCTGCCAGTTCATGCACATCCCCGCTCTACATTATTGGCTGCCCGGTGCTGGGGTGACCAGGACCACGTCACCATAACCGTTGCCCATCAGTAGACGGGTGAATGTCACTGCAGCATACACTCGTGGACTGACTGGGAACCATGGAGGCTGGTCCCAGATTCAGAGCCTTGTGGCAGATGTGTGGAGGAAGTGAGATTGCAGCCCTGCTGACCAACCCAGAGAACCGTGGATCGACTGGAATGGCGGCCAGCGTCAGAGCAGATCCCAAGCACCGAACTGTAGCGGTGATCACGCCCATGAGGTTAGGCTCGGTCCATTCCATGTTCTCCAGCGATGCTGCCTGACCCGCTGAGTTACTCCAGCGCACTGCGAAACGTCACCTATCCATGTTCTCCACAGATGCTGCCTGACCCGCTGAGTTACTCCAGCACTCTGTGAAACGTCACCTATCCATGTTCTCCACAGATGCTGCCTGACCCGCTGAGTTACTCCAGCACTCTGTGAAACGTCACCTATCCATGTTCTCTACAGATACTGTCTGTCCTGCTGAGTTACTCCAGCACTCTGTGAAACGTCACCTATCCATGTTCTCTACAGATACTGTCTGTCCTGCTGAGTTACTCCAGCACATCCTTTCCCACACAGCCTTGGTGCTCAAAAATAACTTCTGATGCAGATTATGAGGCTGCTGTTAGGAGGAGGCGCAGTTGACAGCAATGTATTGATTTTTAAAGGAAACCATTTGATACTGATTACATTTTTTCTTGCCTTTTTTGTGAAGTCTGTGCTATGAGGTAAGTTGATGAAGGGGCTACAGAACTTGCTGGAGTACAGGGACAGACTGTACTCGGGTGAGGACACAATCATAGATTGGATTAATTCTGCTGTTATTAATTTGACTCTTTTCCGCTTGCATACTCTAATTTCTCCAAATGCAGCCTCTAATGTTGTGTGTCCTGATTGTAAAGAAAATTACATTAACTTCCATTTCCATTTGCTGAGTTCGCCTCACCATTTGTCTATTTGGAGAGTCAGGTGGGGAAAACTGTAGGCGGTGGCTGAGGTTTTTAAACAGTTATGTCAATAAAATCGGAGGAAATGTGTAATATTGGTGGAGTGAACGCTCGCTGGAGTGAATGTGATCGATGTTTAGGTCACTGACATCCAAATAGCAGATGGTGCGACTGGTGGTTCCATGTGACATCTGCTGCAAGCCTCATCGAAACAGGGGCAGTGATGCAGCTCAGAGCCTTGCGACAGTGCAGGGATGTAATGCAGCTGGGAGCCTTCATACGACTCATAAGTCAGTAATGCAGCTGGGAGCGCTGCTACCATGCAGGATTCTCATGGCAATGATGCAGCTCAGAGTCTTGCCCCAAACCTGAGAAAGATGGCTTCATAAATGTTTTGGGAATCCAAAGCTATCGAAATCTTACACACAGTTCCAACCTGACAACAGATTCCTGTCATTTTCTCTTCTGGATTTGAATGAATACATTAGTGGGAGATCAGATTAGAATCAGCCAGAACTCTGTACAGACAGCACCCGTAGTCAGGATCGAACATGGGTATCTGGCGTTGTGAGGCAGCAACTCTACAGCTGTGCCATCGTGCCGCCCCGTGTGGGAGATGGGCTCAGAGTCCATACAAAGCAGATTCATGTCTAGTGTGAGACTTGCTTTCTGCATCTTGTCTTTGTCACTCCGGTGAGCCTGTTTACATCAGGGAGGCGCTGTCCTGTCAGCATTCACACTCGGTGGGTAAAGCTAACAAACGTGGGATCAGCAGTTGTTCATAAGTGATAGGAGCAGAATTAGGTCATTCGGCCCATCATGTCTACTCCATTCAATCATGGTTGATCTATCATTTCCTCTCAACCCCATTCTCCTGCCTTCTTCCCATAACCCCTTTCATCCGTACCAATCAAACTACTGTTCTATGTTCCATGTAGACTCTTGATTAATACAGCTGTTAAGTACAAGTTTTATTCTTCATATGCATTGAACTTTGTATGGTCTGTATGGCTTTGATCAAAGCCTTCAATAAATGACATGCCGGAAATGTTCATAAATTGTTTTAATGTTTACTGACCAGATAAAACACAGGACAGTACAGCACAGGAACAGGCCCTTCAGCCCACATTGCCCATGCTGAACATGATAACAAATTCACCTCTGCCTGCACGTGATCCATATCCCTCCATCCCCTGCACAATGATGCAGTGGGTAGAGCTGCTGTCTGACAGCGCCAGATCTCCGGTGCTGTATTTGTGGAGTTTACATGTTCTCCTTGTGACTGAGTGGGTTTCCTCCGGTAGAAGTACTGTATCGTAAGGTCATTAGGAATAGAATGAGGCCTTTCGACCCATTAAATCTACTCTGCCATTCAATCATGGCTGTTCTATCTCTCCCTCCTAATCCCGTTCTCCTGCCTTCTCCCCATAACCTCTGACACCCGTACTAATCAAGAATCTATCTATCTCTGCCTTAAAAATATCCATTGTGTTGGCCTCCACAGCCATCTGTGGCAAAGAATTCCACAGATTCACCACCCTCTGACTAAATACTTTTTTCCTCATCTCCTTCCTAAACTAACGTCCTTTAATTCTGAGGTTATCACTTCTAGTCCTGGACTCTCCCACTAATGGATACATCTTCAGATTCCACAGATTCACCACCCTCTGCCGAAGGAAATTGTCTTTAGTCTTGACGAAAGTGCACTCAGTACAGCGTTTGTACGTTTTCCCTGTGACTGCATGTGTTTCCTCCCATGTTGCAAAGATGTGCAGGTATGTAGGTTAATTGGCTTGGTGTAAATTGAAATTGTCCTTAGTGTGTAGGATAGTGCTAGTGTACAGGATGATCGGCGGTGGGCCGAAGGGCCTGTATCCATACTATCTCTAAAGTCTAAAGCAGAAGAATATTTGCTGATGTTGGTCTCTCCACTGGCATAACTTCCCACCCGACCTCAGTGCAATTGTACAAGTTCAGTCGCCAACAT